>QPKB01000005.1:35237005-35842383 GCA_003546025.1 Camphora micrantha | reverse complement strand
AATGTCACTATATCCCCTCAACACCAAAAGCTACATGGAGCCACATCCTGCCATAAATAGGAAGGCGCCACTTCAAGCACCAGATCTTGTCAGAATTAAACCAAAAACTGCAAGATCCTTCAAGCAGCCAAAAGAGGGGTACACATGAAGTTTCGGGCCATTTTCGACATCATTTGGCCTAACTTCACTCCTCCGACAGCCAGACAAGAGCTCCCGGCAGCGACAATGTCGAAGACTTCAAAAACTTCGATCAGAGCCTACGGATGGTCTCAAAATACCTCCAAAAGGCCCCATGCCAAATTTCAAGTCAAACGGACGACGTTTGACCCTTCATCAACTCTCGGGAAGCAAAAAACAGGCCTACCGGCGGCGGAGCACCCGGAATCATGGCATCCAAATTGGAGCTAATGGATCATCTCAAAATGACTCCAATAGGTCCCCTGTCAAGTTTTAGGTCAAACGGACATCGTTTGGCCTAGTTTCAAAGCTCGGCATTTTCCTCGAGGTGAAATCAAGGCGAGCATTTGCGGGACCCCAAAAGGCTTCAAAACTCAAACCAAAGCCCATGGTTGGTCTTACTTACTACTCAGGAGGCTCCCTGTCAAATTTCAGGTCAATCGGACATCGGTTGACCACAAGTCAAAGCTCGGCATTTCTCTCATGGCGAAATTAAGGCAAGCATTTGCGGGACCCCAAAACGGCTTCAAAACTCAAACCAAAGCCTATGGTTGGTCCTATCTACTGCTCAAGAAGCTCCACGTCGAATTTCAGGTCATTCCGACATCGTTTGGCCTAGTTTCAATGCTTGACAAAAAATCGGCAAAACCGCACAACAAAGTCTTCGGCTTTCCAGAAAAATAGGAAACTTTGTGCTCCGATTTGCGTGGCTTCTCGACGGGTTTTCTTCAAGAGAAAATCAGGCCAATAAATGAGGGGAAATGTCAGGAAAAATACAGAAGAAAAAAGAATGAAAAAAGATCGAAAAACGGCGAAGATACGGCGACCGAAAGGCGGCCAAAAAATGGGCCATGTCAAAGCGACCATGGTCGGTCCAGCGACCTTGGTCCCAGGGTCGCCGTGCCCATGGGTGCGGTCGCCGGCGACCATGGAATTTCCGGCGACCCCAAAAGTCGCCGGAAACCCACTTTTTCGGGGTCCTTTTTCGCGTTTTGAGTTGATTGGCCCCTGTGATTTTTTCCAAAATCTGATTTTTTCGTGCATGAAATCGTCGATCATCGTCAACATCACGGATTCGACGCCGAAATCATTGGATGATCATTAGATGCTCGAAATCGCCAACCGGCCGACAAAGAACACACTTTTCCGCCGCCCGATCGTGGAAATCGAACAGGACAGATGTTGCCGGCACTTGACATTATCAATGTCTGAAATTGCATCGCCATCCCGACATCAAGCAACATGTGGATTCCACCGGCGGTCATCGCAAGAAGAATTTCCAAAAGACAGGCGCGGCCCGCGACCTTCAAGCGACTTGGCGACCAATTAATGAGGTTAAATGACCCGTTTTATGACAATTAATGCGGTCATTAACTCATTATTTTGGACGCCCCAATCAAAAGCAAGCAAATGGGAGTTTACAAGTCAAAGGATTTATGGCATTAAAGCCATGAAACTCCTCCATGATGGGATTAAAAGACAATTAAAAGCTCATTATTCTCCATCGGCAATCAGATTCAAGGAAAAGGAGTTACAAAACAAATGCTTTAAAACTTTGTAACTCCTCCCATTCATGAGTATTAATGCATTCAATGCTCATAAAACCCTCTAAATGGGCTACCAAAGCCTATAAATAGGAGGGCATTCCAAGGAAAAGGATCTAGAAAAAAGGAAACCCAGATCGCCGAAAGCTCTCACTCGAAGTCAGAGAATTGCCCGGAAAATCCAGAACTCCCTGCAACTCTGCTGCAAAGACCACCAAAAGGTGATTGAAGCACCCTTGGGGGGCCACCCCCCCAAGGACCTCCCTTCTTCTACCAACATGGCTAAAACGTGGCTTTTCAGCCCGTTTACTTAGCTTTTTATCGGATATAAGACCTTCTCTTGGTCTTTGTCCTTTAAAAATCTGAGGTTAGAAAGCCAAGCCAAGAATCCAAGCATCGTGTTCTCATCTGCATGGACGATGGAGGAGCCCATACATGACTCGCGACCGTCGATCTGAACGTGTCCCCACAATCGAATGAGAAGTCAGATTCCTTTTCTTGATTTCTATTGTACTTTATTTTTCTTTTAGAGACAAAAATCACAATTCTTGTCTTTCATAATGGATAAGACTTGTAAATCGCCTTTTACGGCAAAATCGCCTTTCACGGCAACAAATGAAATCGCCTTTCACGGCATATAAAAAAAAAACCCTTTTGTCTCTTTTCTTAAAATATGTGTGCAATAGAAACTAGAAAAAGTTTCATTTCCCCTTTCTACTTGTGAAGGTGGATCTTCGGATCACCGTTTCTAAATTCCAAGTAGAAAAGTGAAATTGGCATACCCGTACAAAAAAAAAAAAAAGATGTTGATACCCTTTATCTTTTTTCTCTCTCCCCTCCGCGTACCCCGAAAGACCCGGGCGGAGGCAGCGGGAGAGAGGGAAGAATCGGGTCCATCAAGCTGGCACACCCGGTGGGACACGTTCATTTGAGAACATGAACTTAGATTCTTTGGCACCTTTCTAGTTGGTGGCCAATGTTGAATCTTGCATAAAAAAAAAAAACATGAGATGGGATTTTTTTTTTTTTTGGAAATTTCTTTCTTTAAGTCTATTTCCAATCTTTCTCCTTCTCGAAAAAAAAAATCTCTTCTCTTGTTCTTTGAATTCAGATCTGAGAAATCTCGATCTCCTCCCTTTTGGACTCAGTGCCCGCAGAAATGTTTGAGCACGTTTTCAGATTGGGAAAGGGACCGTTTGCTCTCTTTGATGAGTTCAAAAAAAAAAAATCTGATTTCAAACTTGTCAGATTTTCAAAAAAAAATCTTCTTCTTTTTGATCCAAATTTGAGAAATTTTGGTTTTCTTTTCCTTTCTGACTTAGGGCTCGCAGAAATTGTTTGAGCCCCTGTTCAGACGGGGAACGGACCATTCGCTCTCGCTGATGAGTCCATCAAAAAAAAAATCTGATTTCAAACTTGTCAGATTTTAAAAAAAAAAAAATTTTCTTTCTTTTGGATCCAAATTTGAGAAATTTTTGGTTTTCTTTTCCTTTCTGACTTAGGGCTCGCAGAAATTGTTTGAGCCCCTGTTCAGATTGGGAACGGACCATTCGCTCTCTCTGATGAGTCCATAAAAAAAAAAAAAAGGGGAAGCATTTGAGAACACGAAAGTTTTACCGATTGCGTTCTTTAATCGAGGTTGATCTAAGAAAAGCCTTGTCCAGAGTTTGGAGACAGCTAGGCTGTTCTAGGTAAGGGTCCTCCAAACGGGTTCATTAAGTAATCCTACCCTTACCTGGGGGCTGGTCTATCAACATTGGTTTCATAAGAACGAATCGTGAGAACTCGATGTATTCTCAAACCCTAAAAAAAAAAAAAAAAAAAATTCGTCGATTTTGGTTCAAATTTGAGAAATCTTGATCTCTTCCTTTTCAGACTAAAAAAAAAAAAAACTTCTGTCACGTCTGGGTTCAAAGTCGAGAAATCTTGACCTCTTCCTCCTCGGATTACTGTGCTCGCAGAAATGTTGAGCACGTGTTTGGGTTGGAACGTCATTTGCTCTCTTTGATGAATCTGATCCTGACTTTTCTAAAAAAAAAAAAAAAAAAAAAACTTCCGTCATTGTTGGGTCCAGATTCGAGAAATTCTGGTTATTTCCTTTTCGGACTCTGTGCTCGCAGAAATGTTGAGCACGTGTTCGGATCGGAGTGCCATTTGCTCTCCTTTATGAACCCAACCTTGACCTTTCAAAAAATCCCATCTCGTGTCCATTTCAAGGATGCGATTTACAACATCTGTGCCTAGCGGTGCTAGTACGCCCTCTTGGGTCTACTGTATTCGCGACCGACACATTTGTACTCCCAACCTTATATCATTTTACCTCGAGTGAGCCTCGCTCCTCGGTAATCTGAATTAAGGTTCACAATTGCTTCTAGCAGTCACTGGAACGCTCACTCTGAGCCTTTCATACTTGCGTTTAGAACAATTGTATACTCTATGGCTTTTTGCCTTCTTCATCTTGCTTGGGCCGGGCCTTGTCCCCTCGAGCAAATTGAAAAGAAAAAACCATAGTTTATTTCCATTTATGATCACCACATTCTTGTGATTACTAATGGATCCGGTCTTGTTTCAGAAAGGTTTTTCAAAACTAACATGGCAGCTTCGTTGACAATCACCTTCGACGAGAACAAGTACCAGCTAATGCTTCAAGAGAAGCAAAACAAACGCGCTCCTAAGCGCCTCGCCAGCGGCCGAAGTGTCACTTCCTTCGGTAACGCACAAGACACCGGGTCGACCTCCTCTCCCCGGTCCATCGTCTTCGGGTCGCTGGGACCTTTCCCACTTCCCGCAGAAGAAACAACTCCTGCCAAGAAGCAGAGAACCGCCCCTGGGCGCGTTCACTAACCGTGACACCAGCAGGGCAAACCGCCAAAGAAGACCTGAAGCCGCGAAACCTCAGCGAAACCTCAGCTTTGCAAGAAACCAGGTCTACCTCAAGACTTGATCTCCACACCCGACCTCTCTCCAAAAACAAAAAGGTCCCCAAAGATCTGCAAGGCCAGGCATACCTTGGCCCCGGCTCAAAGGAGAAGCCAGTTCTACCTCTCTCTGCGACACGAAAGAGAAGAAAACCAGCCCTCACACGCAAAACAAATCCACCCAGCACGAGCCGGCCTTACTTCCTATAAGCCCAAGAATCAGTCGTGCATCACCAGGCCACAGCGAGAAACCTGTCAAGGCTGTATTCCTGCAACTTCGGCCCTGTCATCTCAACAGGGGCCGAGCTCGCCAAATTTAAAGCTTCGCTGCGACAGGCTAAGGACAGCGTCTAGATCCTGTCTTGCCAAATTACAAAGAAGACAAGCTCGGCTGCTGCGCGCCGAGGGACCCACCTCCTTCATGGCTAGAGCACAGCCCGAGCTAACTGAAGCTCAAATCGCTCGTCGTATGCGTCGCCGCGCGGCGATCGGCAAAAGAGACTAGAGAAGCAAAGAGCTCAGCCTCAGCTCAGGTCTCTAAATGGGTCGAAAAAGAAGCACCAACCATTGCTACTGTCATCAGGTTAGCAAAACCAGAAGGCACCAATGAAGTCAGCAATAAAAATCCATGTCAAGCGACCGGTGACTCGCAGCGTCTCCCGGCGCGAAGACATAGAGAAGATTCTCCCACTCCTTCAAGTCAAGGACACTGGAGCAATCACTCTTCGAGCTCTTCATCCATCATAAGAATGAGCTCTAGCTCGTCACCAAGACGGTATCCTCATGTCGACTCTCGAAAATGAACGTCTTAGTCACAAATGCTGAGCAGCCTTCGGCGTAAGATGACGTAGCCGCACGCATACCAGCAGCTAGAGAGGGACAGCAGAAGGATAGAAGCTCTCATGGAGAACTTACTTCTTACCCTCCAAACGTCCTCCAAATAATGAAGCGCCTCCAAGTCACCACGAGAGGAGTAAAATGAGTCACGCGCCCTTAACCAAAAAGGACGTTGACGATATCCTCGCCAAAGCAAAGGAAGGGATTTCACTAAAGGAACACGTGATCAAAGCCGCGCATATCCCTTATGCGGATGGACTCGGTACCGTTTCCTTAACAAAATCCAAAACAGCCCACTTCTCCAGTAACATATACGGGGAGGGGCTCGGCCAGACCAACATGTCATGCCATTTCAAGATCCTGACGGGAGCCCATCGCGGATCAAGACGCCCTCAAGATCCGTCTCTTCGCAAGTACCCTAAAAAGGTACGCCTTTGATTGTACTCCACTTTTCAGGAGGACTCTATCCAAAACTGGGACCATGATGGACGACAACGTGCTTCCTAACTCACTTCAGAAGGTTGTAGGATTATCCTGTGACTATGCAGCTCAACTCTGCAGCCTAAAACAGGGGAGAGAATTGAGTCGACACTACGACTACAGTTCACGAAGTGGGAAGGCAATGGCGTACAAATGTTCAGACGTACTGCCACAAGCGTCGCTGGTCGACATCTGCCGTAACAACAATGAGAGCAAAGAATAACGCTCCATGGTTATTCGGCAGACAAATCAAAGAATCTGGGAGAACTCCTAGAAGCAATCAATGGAGGCTGAGACGGTGATCAAGGAACCTCAGCAGTCAGAAATCATCAAAGAAGGAGCCGACCGCCATTAGCAACCTCGAAGCAAAAGAAAAAGGAGGTTCTCAATGTGCAAACCAAGTCAGCTCCGCAGCCATCCAAAGAAAGCTGAAAACAAAGGTGCAGGTAAGAGACCTGAACTCTCTGATGCCTTCAAAGAACGAGTAGAAAAGAAATACCTGCGTTCGATGAAGATGTCGAAGAAATCTTCGAGGCTCTCTTGGCAAACGGGAAGCTCACCTTGCCTGAACCCAAAAGACCAGGAGATGTTGGCAAAACCAGACGATCCCCGGTACTGTCCATACCACCAGATGATCTCGCATCCTCTCAACCCATGCTTCGTTGTGAGAGAGAAGATCAACGAGATGTGGAAAAACGGAGTCATCACCTTTGACAAAACTATGGGTCTGCCTCCGTCAACATGGTGTTCATATGGACAAACACAAAAGTCCAACCAAAGAGAAGGTCAACTACTCCTCAAGGTGATAAAAATGTGCTCAAACATCCCAGAGCTAGTACCCGTGCCCAACACCAGATGGACAGCCCATATGGGTACATCCGATCTCTCTGGAAGATGAAACTGGGAGATGGTCAAAACAAAGTCGACCGCTCGACAGCGAAGGCAAGCCAGGAGACAACTCCGTAAGCTTAAACAGCAGGAGAAGCTCAACCAAAACAAGAAGTTCCTGAAAAAGACAGAACTTCCCCTACCCCTTCACTGGGGACAGCAGAAAAGTCTCCTTCCGAGCTTTCGAGCCGGCAAGGAAATTTCACCCTGCCGTGATTCATACCATCACTACTAAAGACTGGAAGACATGCAGGGGCATCATACTCTTGCAATTGTAGGATTCCCCATGGATGGGTACGAGTCCAGTGACACGCCAGTGACACCGATGAATGGGAGGAATCCCTCGAAACAGGAGAATACCTCTCCGACGAGGAATGGATCCCCGAATCCCACCTCATGCCGGTGATCTGGTATAACCCTTTACAACCACAGGGATCTTGGTCTGATGATGAAGGAGACCAAGAGGTTGTTCAGGAAAATGCTGTTGACACAGCACCTGCCAATGCTTCCGGTAGAACCCGATCAGGAGGAACCACAAGGAGTAGATGAAGAAGAAGATCTGGCTCCTATGCCTGATCTCGAAGAATATGCAAGGGATCTTGCAGTATCTTGCCATAGAGCAAGGACAAGATCACATCAATCAGCTTCATCGCAATCCAGAACCGGTGGTCCCGGAAAAATCTACAGGAGTCCCCTCCAGTAACTCCTGAAAAATGAAGAAAACTGCTGGGTGGATGATCCCCTTACATCAGAGGATGAATCTGACTCCAACAATCCGTTCCGGAGACGTTTCCCTATTGCTTGCAATGCGATAGTTCGAGACGACAGCGCCTCTGGAGCTTCATCTGCCGAGGCCACAAACTCCCATACTAACATCAGGTAGTATATCCTCTGATATTACTACCTCGGAGATGGCATCTTCTCAACCTTCGTCTTCTGAGACTGTCACATCAGAGTACAGACCTCTTCTGGCTGACTACCTTGAAGACGTCTCTACCGATGAAGTCTACCCAGTCAACTGGTCCCAGATGCCCAACCTCATGGTGATGCTCTACACCGATGAAATTGTAAACAAAGAAGACAAATTGCTGGAACGCTGTTCAGGACTTGTTCCCGGAAAATGCGCCATGCAATGCAATCACTGAGGATGGTAAGGTTGACACGGAAGCATCTTCAGCAAATGAAAAGGATCAGCCCCTCAATCCCGAGGGTGGACTTCCGAATGAAGAACCGTCTCCAGAAGCTTCTCGAAGTTGGTAAAAGGTACCCGCTCTGGCCGGGATTTACCACAAAAACTACAATCTAACTTCTTCTTCTTATGTAAATCCCTTCGGGATAGAATGTAAGCGCCTAAGTGGCAACAATAATGAGAAATGCAAGCCCTAAGGAGGCTTTCAAGTATGACTTGATGAGCACTTTAGACACATACCTGCACGTCTGCACATCGTAGACTTATTACGAATGTCTTACCAAACTCGTGATAGTCTCATTTCAGAACTGCAAAGACTGAATGTGGATGTCGACAAGCATGCCCACAGGTCCTACAATTGAAATGGACTATAGGGTTAAAAAATCAAATACCTCCTCAAAAGGAGAAAAGAAGAAGACTGAGGGATCTTGCAATGATTGCCTCTCAGTTCAAAAAGCAGCAAGTGCAACTATCGCCTTCATTAAAGGAAGACCTTCTACTAGGCGAAACAAAGCACAACCGGCCCTTATACTTTACAGGTACATCAAAGAGATGCGATACACAGAGTATAGATTGATTCCGGTTCTGCCCTCAACCTCATCTCTATTTCGGCACTCGAAGAGCTGGGCATTTCCCGCCTAGCAAGCTGAGTCACACAACCGTGTCTATCTTTGGATACGATGGAAGCGCTCAGAGGCAATCGGCAAGAATTAGGTTCAAGTTGCAAAATCGGTGATCTTATTTCTGAAGTCACTGTATATGCAATAAAAGACCCCTCATGCTACAACATCAATCTTCTCGGGACGCCCCTGGATACATGAGAGTGGTGTTGTTCCTTCAACTCTTCATCAGTACATCAAGTTTTGTTGGCGACGACGGCTGGTACATCGGGTATTTGCGGACAAAAGCCTTTCAAGACAAAGACGTCCATTTTGCAGACTCGCAGATGTACAAAGATGAAAACGAAGAAAAGGAGAAAGAAATAGCATCCTTTGCGAAAGTCTCCAGAAAGATAAAGGCAAGGCTCCTCAGCAATCACGGAAGAAAATCAGCCATCCGGCAAAACCGAGGAGATCAACCAATCTCCTTTTGTTGTCTCCCTCAAGTCTTCAAAGCCGTTGTGATCACTACCAAGGCAAAGAAGACCCAAACAAAAGCCTGGGGGCAAGTTTGTCATCTCCTTTGTGTCTATTATGCAAGACACAGATTCGGATTCAGAGACAGAGACGACACATCGTCAAGTCAAGCTTGATACTCAGCAAGCTTCAACCTGCTCTCACTCCATTGGAGGCACCTGCTGGCATAGACGATTAAGCATCAGCTTCCTTCGTTGTTCCGACAACCTCACCAAAAGAAAAAGCCGATCTTTTTCCACAGGTCGGTGGCTTCTTCATCAAACTCTTTCGCTTGAGCCTTTCCAAAACGAAGGTATGCCACAACTATCCTTGTATAGTCCAATGGCGCAAGCTATCATGAAAGAAATGGGCTATGAAGCTCGAAATCCATCGGCTTGGGAGGTGGCCACGGTATTCTCGTACCATTGGAGCCCACCCTGACAAAAGGCCAGCAGGAGGATTGGAAACTCTATCGTCATATAGAAAAGTCTTCATACGGACTGGGCTTACGACCTGATGCTCCCATGAGACAGTTGACCCAAAGGCTACAAAGTCGTCTGGCCGACGAAGCCTCAACATCTCGTGTCTGTGAAGATATTGATCTCCTGGATATCTCTTTGAAGAGTTACCCGTCAAGGATCCAGGAAGCTCCTCCAATTGGTATGATTTCTCTGATGATGAAGAGAAATTGTCCGATGATACAAATGCACAGTCTTCTGGTCCAGAAGAACCATCATCTCCAAAAGAAGTGCCATACTTCGATCCAGTTTCAACAGGCGATTGGGACCATCTCATAGCAAGTCTTGAGAAGAGTGCCGATCAAGAAGACCCATGGTCAGAAGCACAGCCTTGGTCTGAGAATACCTTTGAAACTCCGGAAGGTCTTGTTGAGTTGGAAGCCTCCGAAAATATTATGGAGGAACCACCTTCAAGTCTTCCAACAGAAGATTCTGTTCAAAAGATAGACTTGGGAACGCCAGATAGCCCACGTCCGGTATTCATAAGCAAGAATATAAAGGATGATGAGTTACCCGAGTATATCGCTTTTCTTCGTGAGTTTGTTGATTGTTTTGCATGGTCTTACGCTGAAATGCCTGGTTTAGACCCCAAAATAGCAGTTTACAAACTCAATCTACAAAAAGATATCAAGCCTGTCAAACAAGGCCAAAGAAGATTTCGTCCTGACATAATGGACAAAATTGAACAAGAAGTTCAGAAACTCAAAAACGTTGGTTTCATCCGCGAGGAACAGCATCCTGAATGGTTGGCCAACATCGTCCCAGTGACAAAGAAAATGGGCAGATCAGGGTCTGTATTGATTATAGAGACCTGAACAATGCATGTCCTAAAGATGAATTTCCGCTCCCCATACCGGAGGTGATGATCGACAACACCTGTGGATTCGAGCGGATGACATTCATGGATGGTTTCTCTGGGTACAATCAGATAAAAATACATCCTGAAGATGAAAGACACACATCATTTCAGACCCCATTTGGCGTGTATTGTTACACTGTAATGCCATTTGGTCTGAAAAATGCTGGTGCGACATATCAAAGAGCTATGATGAAGATATTCCAAGATATGCAGCACAAGACGGTCGAATGCTACGTTGATGACCTCGCCGTCAAAAGCAAAAAGAAAGAAGACCATCTCAAAGATCTTCGAGAAGTCTTCCTCCGACTACGCAGGCACAAACTGCGAATGAATCCCCTAAAATGCTTCTTCGGTGTATCATCGGGTAAGTTCCTCGGATTCGTAGTTCGGAAAGCGGGAATAGAGCTTGACCCTATCAAAGTCAAGGCTATCCTAGAAATGCCATCCCCAAAAACCCTGAGACGGTTAAAAGGGCTTCAAGGAAGATTGGCATACATTCGACGGTTCATCTCCAACCTGTCAGGGAAATGCCGTCCATTCTCCCGCCTAATGAAAAAGTGCGTGGACTTTGTCTGGGATGCTGAATGCGAAACTGCGTTCCAAGACATCAAGTCATACCTGACCAAACCTCCAGTACTGGCTGCTCCCACAACTGGAAAACCATTTATCTTGTACACAAGAGCCCTCGACCACTCTTTGGGAGCTCTACTTGCACAAGGAAATCGTGAGGGAAAAGAAGCTGCTCTATACTATCTCAGCCGCATGTTGGTAGGTGCAGAGCATCGCTACTCTCCAGTCGAAAAAGAATGTCTTGCAGTGATGTTTGCTGTACAAAAGCTACGTCACTATCTGCTGTCCAACACAGTATACCTGATCTCGAGGATCAATCTCCTGAAGGTCCTTGTCACAAAAGCAGGTTCCCTCAATGCCCGACTGGCAAAATGGTCTATCCTCCTGTCACAATTTGATATTAGGTATGTACCACAAAAAGCAATCAAAGGTCCAGCTCTGGCAGACTTTCTTGCAGAGCATCCATTGCCTGAAGATTCTCCACTCATGGATGATCTCCCAGACGAGTCAGTCTACAACGTGGAGGCTTCCTTATCAAATGCTTCCTGGGATATGTACTTCGACGGTGCAACCAGGACAAGTGAAAAAGGAAATCAAATATCAGGGATTGGCATCCTCTTTGTTAGTCCCGACAAATACATGATTCCACACGCCTTCTCGCTACTGGAACCATGTTCAAACAATGCAGCTGAGTACCAAGCCCTGATTGTAGGATTGGAACTCGCCCTCGAATCCGGCATCACAGTGCTAGAAGCCTTCGGGGATTCTCAACTGATCGTCAACCAGATGAATCAGAAATTTGAAATCAGGAAGCCTGATCTGTTGCCTTACTACAACAAGGCGCAATCACTTAGACAAAAATTTGACATCTGTCATATCACCCACATCCGTAGAGGCGAAAACATCCGTGCAGATGCCTTGGTTGGACTCGCCGCCTCTATGGCGGTCCAAGAAGGAGAACACATGCAAGTTACAGTGTGTGAGAGAAGGATTCTCCCTTCCCTCAATACACACCAAGCAGTTGCTGAGTGCCACCAACTGGTTGGAAGTCGGATCTCCATCCTCAGACCTCCGATCAGCGACTGGAGGGATTCGTTCATTGATTATATTATGTTCGGAATCCTGCCTGAAGATCCAAAAGAACGGGTAAGTGTTCAAAGACGAACCCCAAACTTTCATCTGGACATTCCTTCAAAGATGCTCTACAGAAAATCCTACATTGAAGTACTTCTACGCTGCTTATCACAACAAGAAGCTAAAGAAACTCTCGAAGAGGTGCATGCTGGTCTTTGTGGAGCTCATCAGGCTGGTCCAAAGCTCTACGATCAGATAAAAAGGTTAGGTTATTATTGGCCTACCATAGTAGCTGACGCAATGCAATTTGCTAAACGCTGCCAACAATGCCAAGTTCATGGAGACTATGTCCACATGCCTCCAGAATGGCTACATCCTACAGCAATTTCATGGCCTTTCGAAGCCTGGGGTATGGACATCATAGGTCCTGTCTCCCCTCCGTCAAGCAAAGGTCATCGCTTCATCTTCGCCGCTACGGATTATTTCTCCAAGTGGTCAGAAGCTTTTGCGCTCAATGAAATGAAGACCTCATCAGTCCTTCAGTTCTTGCGCACCAACATCATTTGTCGCTTCGGCATACCTAAAAGATTCGTCCATGATAACGGACCACAATTCCGTGATCACAGATTCTACAGGTTCTGCGACAAATACAAAATCCAAAGTTGTCTTTCAACTCCGTACAATCCGGCGGCGAATGGACTGGCAGATGCCTTCAACAAGACACTCTACAAAATTCTCAAGAAAATGGTCTCTAGCCACAAAAGGGACTGGGGCGACAAACTATCCAAAGCTTTGTGGGCCTACCGAACCACCGTTCGAGGACCGACCCATAGCACGCCATTCTCCTTGGTCTATGGATGCGAAGCTGTTGTCCCTTTAGAGGTACAAATTCCTTCCTTAAGGGTATCTCTACAAAATGACATGACGCAAGAAAGCAATGTCAAATTAAGACTCCAAGAGCTGGACAATCTCGATGAGAGACGGCTCGAGGCACTCCGAAGCATTGAGCTCTACTAAGCACGCATGGCTGGATCTTTCGACAAAAAGGTCAGGCAACGCGCCCACAAAAAGGGTGACTTGGTTCTTACGGTAAAAAGGCCGATTGTTTTTGCTCACAAATCCAAAGGCAAATTTGAACCAAAATGGGAGGGACCCTTCGTCATCGACCAAGTCTTCTCCAATGGCGCATACGCACTTCTAAACATGGAAGGTGATAGATGTATGCTGCCCATCAACGGCAAGTTCTTGAAGCGATACTACCCTTGAAGACTTCCTCCACTGGGTCAGAGCGACGCCTGCAAAGCCAAAGCCTATTTCTAGGTACTTGCTCGTCAAACCCACTCCTTTTGGAATTTTCACCTTTATGTTGAACTTTCAAAACAATGCTTACTTTCATCGTTTCATTGTTCAAAAGAAAATCAAAATCCGAAAATCTAAGTTTAGGAGCCTCTTCCCAAACTTAACCAAAATTTTCGATCCTTGAACCCAAAATTCTTGGTTTGAAACAAAAAATAGGACTTAGGAATTTCCACCCTAGTCTGCCTTGCCTTTTACCGCCAAAAATGGTTTTAGGTCAAAATTTACGACCCTCGTGTCTAAAAAGAAAAATCGGGAAAGCGATGTCAAGTTGATACTCGCAAAAACCCATTGGAAGGATGCGAACCCCATTCGATACTTCCAAAACCTCAAAACCGCAAGGAAGCAACACCTCGTTGATACTTGCAAAATTTCAAAAATCGTGGAGACGCAACATTCCAGTTGATATCCACAACCCAAATGTCAAAAGAAAAAAGCAAAGGTTCGAAAAAACCTCAAATTTCAAAAATCGTGGGGAGGCGACATTCCATCGATACCCGCAAAACGAAATTTTTGAAGAAAAAGCAGGGAAGCGACGCTTAGTCGATACTTGCACCCAACTTCGCGAGGAAGCGACATTCCATCGATACTCGCAACGTATTGAGCAAGGAGGCGACATTCCATCGATACTTGCAATACCATTCAGCAGGGAGGCGACTCTTAGTCGATACTTGCATTTTTGAAAACCAAAAACCTGGCTTTTACGACAAAAATCTGGCTTTTACGCCAAAAACAAAAAAATCGGCTCTCATGCCAAAAATCGGCTTTCACGCCAAAAATCAAAACAAAATCTGGCTCTCATGCCAACAAAACAAAACTTGGTTTTCAAAAGATCCAGCTTTTACGCCAAAAACAAAAAATCGGCTCCCACGCCAAAAATCGGCTTTCACGCCAAAAATCAAAACAAAATCTGGCTCTCATGCCAACAAAACAAAACTTGGTTTTCAAAAAATCCGGCTTTTACGCCAAAAACAAAAATCGGCTCTCATGCCAAAAATCCGGCTTTTACGCCAAAAACAAAAATCGGCTCTCATGCCAAAAATCCGGCTTTTATGCCAAAAACAAAAATCGGCTCTCATGCCAAAAATCCGGCTTTTACGCCAAAAACAAAAAATCGGCTCTCATGCCAAAAATCGGCTCTCATGCCAAATATCGGCTTCCATGCCACATCGGCTTTCACGCCACCAAAATTTGGCTTTCACGCCACCAAAATCGGCTTTCATGCCACTTCAAAATTTTCGGCTTTCAAGCCATCAAAAACCAGGCTTTGTGCCACAAAATCTGGCTTTCATGCCAAAACAACACTTTTGACAAAAGATTTTCACAAAATGATAACCTTTTGATCAAGATTTTCAAACAAACATTCCCGTTCAACTTTTGCTTATTTTCAACAAAAAGAATTTAAGTAGAACAAGGGGACACAAAAAAATAGAGTGCCAAAATGTTTATACATGGAGGTACCAAAAAAAAATGAAAGAAGAAAGTTTGTCAAAAGCTCAGTCCATCATAGTCTTCAACTGAAGACTAAGGTCCTCGAGCAGACTCTTGGCCTCAGCCTCCAAAGTTTCCAGGCCACGCTTCTTTAAGATGCTGCCATAAAATGTGGCAGAAAACCGCGATCCATCTTCAGCACGAGGGAATTCCTCCCAAAGAAGTTGACATCGCTCATGCTCCTGAGTCTTTCTTCGGAGATTCCCGTCAACCTCTTCAACCTGACGGATCAGAGTGCTTTCTCTGGGTAACCGGATATCACCTGCAAAAGTCAGAAAGGAAGAAATCAAGCACCAAATGACAGAATTTTGCTAAAAAAATACTAACGAAATTTTGGCATGGTTCCGGGGCAATTTCGAAGAAAATGGAGGCACCCCGAAAAAGAAAGGAAGCTTGAAGATGAGCTCAACATTGCTGCGAGCTCATAATCAATGAAGGATTCTCGAAGAATACTCGAATTCAAACATTGCTGCGAGATCAAGCCTTTCTTCTCAAATCTTCGCAAGATCAGAAAAGAGCTCAACATTGCTGCGAGCTCAAAATTCCAAAACTTGCAAAGCTCCTCGAAATTCTGCGAGACTGGAGAAGTGAGCTCAACATTGCTGCAAGCTCCAAAAATCCCAAGACTTGCAAGAAAATTCGAGGTATGCATCATCATGCTCTCAATTCCATTTACCAAAAATCATGCATAAAATCATCATGCATTAGATGCTAGGAAAACTTTGACGAAAGTTTGACCAATTCCGACCCAACTTGGTCAAAACCAATCAAACTTTGTCTAAGTCAAAATCCATGTTGACTTGACCTAGAAATTCTAGCCTTTTATCTTGATGCATTAAAAAAAAAAAAAAAAAAAAAAAAGGAGAAAGAATGCATGATCATCTTGAATTGCATAAACCTCATATCATGGTGAGCAAAAAAAAAAAGAAGAGAAAAGAAGAAAAAAAAAAACCTCTTCAAAAAAAAAAAAAAGAGAAGAAAAAAAAGGGGGGTTGGCCCATGGGACGTGGCCCACAGGCCACGTGGCTGTACACCCAGGTCCGTACGGACCTGTCCGTACAACACATACAAAGAAAAAGAGCAAAAAAAAAAAGGGGAAAGAAATAAAAAAAAAAAAAAAAAAAAAAAGAAGAACGTGTGCAAAAAAAAAAAGAGGAAAAGAAAACACGTGAAAAAAAAAGAAGAAAAAAAGAAAAGAAAAGAAAAGAAGAAAAAAAGAAAGAAAAGAAAACTTTTCTACATCTACATGGGGTTTTTCTTGGAAAAAGAAGACCTACTTGAAGCCATGGAGAAGAAGAAGAAGAAACTTGAAGATCCTCGAGAAATTCTTTATCTTGGAGGTTTTTGCAAAAAGAAAGCAACAAGAGAAAGAAAACCCATCTCCATTGCTTTTATAGAAATAGCAAACCAAAAGAGGAAAGGAGGAGAAAAGCAAGGAAGTAAGTGCTAAAAATTAGCAAACTTCCTAAAAGAAAGGGAGATTTGTGATATTCTCTCCTAAAGAGGAGATTCTTGAGAAATTCTCTCCAAAAAGAAAGGGGATTTGAGAAACTTTGAGAAAATCTCTCCCAAAATCAAGGAAACTTGAGACATTCTCTCCAAGTAAGGATATTTTTAGATATTCTTTACACAAAAGGGATATTTTTAGATATTCTTTACAAAATGACACCACATGAGATCTAAGCCATTTTTAAAAGCTTAAGGTCCCATGGGTTAGCCCATATGAGCCAGGTTTGACCACCTAGGCACTAAAAGTGGTTTTTAGTCAAAATTTCTCTTACCAAGAGCATACAAAAATGGTTCCATGCCTCCCTTGAGTTGATTGGACCATACAAAAAATTTCAAGCTTCATGGGCTTCCAAAAGAAACCCAAACCATCCAACCCCATGCACCAAATCAAGCCACAATCTTGAAATTGACATTCCACAAAAAACCAAACCACTCCAATGGACCCAAAATTGTCCCAAAGAGTGACCAAAAACCAAAAGCACGGTCCCCTAACTATCCACATACAGCTTGCTAGGTCACAAGGCCGAAACCAAAAACCAAAATCCCGACCCCCTAACTCGCCACATACAGCCTGTTAGGTCACAAGTTCAAAAACCAAAAAAACCTTCTTAACCGCCTAATGTGCCACATAAAGCCTTTAGGTTCACAAGGTTAAAAAGGAAAATTCAAAACCAAAAACCCATATCCAAATGTCATTTCAAAATCCTTGCCTTGAGACGGTACATGACCTATCTCATTACCGCGAAATCCCTTGGAAGCTCGAAAAAAGCAACTCCATCGAAAGAAAAATGCTCAAGACTCTTGGTCAAGCAAGAAGATCTCCTTCAAATTCTCTTCGAGGCACACCGACTGCTAGAGCTGCGCACCTCGTCGCTGTACCTCGAGGGGGCATTTGTTGACACCAAAATGTCACTATGTCCCTTCAACACCAAAAGCTACATGGAGCCACATCCTGCCATAAATAGGAAGGCGCCACTTCAAGCACCAGATCTTGTCAGAATCAAACAAAAACTGCAAGATCCTTCAAAACAGCCAAAAGAGGGGTACACATGAAGTTTCGGGCCATTTCGACATCATTTGGCCTAACTTCACTCCTCCGACAGCCAGACAGGAGTTCCTGGCAGCGACAGTGTCGAAGACTTCAAAACATCGATCAGAGCCTACGGATGGTCTCAAAATACCTCCAAAAGGCCCCCTGCCAAATTTCAAGTCAAACGGACGACGTTTGACCCTTCATCAACTCTCGGGAAGTAAAAACAGGCCTGTCGGCGGCGGAACACCCCGGAATCATGGCATCCAAATTGGAGCTAATGGATCATCTCAAAATGACTCCAATAGGTCCCCTGTCAAGTTTTAGGTCAAACGGACATCGTTTGGCCTAGTTTCAAAGCTCGGCATTTTCCTCGAGGTGAAATCAGGGCGAGCATTTGCGGGACCCCAAAAGGCTTCAAAACTCAAACCAAAGCCCATGGTTGGTCTTACTTACTACTCAGGAGGCTCCCTGTCAAATTTCAGGTCAATCGGACATCGGTTGACCACAAGTCAAAGTTCGGCATTTCTCTCATGGCGAAATTAAGGCAAGCATTTGCGGGACCCCGAACGGCTTCAAAACTCAAACCAAAGCCTATGGTTGGTCCTATCTACTGCTCAAGAAGCTCCACGTCGAATTTCAGGTCATTCCGACATCGTTTGGCCTAGTTTCAATGCTTGACAAAAAATCGGCAATACCGCACAACAAAGTCTTCGGCTTTCCAGAAAAATAGGAAACTTTGTGCTCCAATTTGCGTGGCTTCTCGTCGGGTTTTCTTCAAGAGAATCAGGCCAATAAATGAGGGGAAATGTCAGAAAAAATACAGAAGAAAAAAGAATGAAAAAAGATCGAAAAAAACGGCGAAGAAACGGCGACCGAACGGCGGCCAAAAAATGGACCCAAGGCCCATGGTCGCCGGCGACCATGGAATTCCGGCGACCCAAAAGTCGCCGGAAACCCCTTTTTTCGGGTCCCCTTTCACGTTTTGAGTTGATTGGCCCCTGTGAATTTTCCAAAATCTGATTTTTCGTGCATGAAATCTGTCGATCTTCGTCAACATCACGGATTCGCCGTCGAAATCATTGGATGAACATTAGATGCCTCGAAATCGTCAACCGGCCGACAAAGAAAGCACACTTTCCGCCCGCCCGATCGTGAAATCGACAGGACAGATGTTGCCGGCATGTTGATATTAATCAATGTCTGAAATTGCATCGCCATCCGACATCAAACAACATGTGGATCCACCGGCGGTCATCGCAAGAAGAATTCCAAAAGACGCGGCGCGGCCCGCGACTCTTCAAGCGACTTGGCGACCAATTAATGAGGTTAAATGATCCGTTTTATGACAAGTTAATGCGGTCATTAACTCATTATTTTGGACGGCCCAATCAAAAAGCAAGCAAATGGGAGTTACAAGTCAAAGGATTTATGGCATTAAAGCCATGAAACTCCTCCCATGATGGGGATTAAAGGCAATTAAAAGCTCATTATTCTCCATCGGCCAATCAGATTCAAGGAAAAAGGAGTTACAAAACAAATACTTTAAAACTTGTAACTCCTCCCATTATGAGCATTAATGCATTCAATGCTCATAAACCCTCCTAAATGGCTACCAAAGGCCTATAAATAGGAGGGCATTCCAAAGGGAAAATGGATCAGAAAAAAAAGAAGACGAAGAACGGAAAAAGAATCCAGAGAATTGCCCGGAAAATCCAGAAATCCTGCAACTCTGCTGCAAAGACCACCAAAAGGTGATTGAAGCACCCTTGGGGGGACACCCCCCCAAGGACCTCCCTTCTTCTACCAACATGGCTAAAACGTGGCTTTTCAGCCCGTTTACTTAGCTTTTTATCGGATATAAGACCTTCTCTTGGTCTTTGTCCTTTAAAAATCTGAGGTTAAAAAGCCAAGCCAAGAATCCAAGCATCGTGTTCTCATCTGCATGGACGATGGAGGAGCCCATACATGACTCGCGACCGTCGATCTGAACGTGTCCCCACAATCGAATGAGAAGTCAGATTCCTTTTCTTAATTTCTATTGTACTTTATTTTTTTTTTAGAGACAAAAATCACAACTCTTGTCTTTCATAATGGATAAGACTTGTAAATCGCCTTTTGTGGCAAAAATCGCCTTTCATGGCATATAAAAAAAAAAACCCTTTTGTCTCTTTTCTTAAAATATGTGTGCAATAGAAACTAGAAAAAGTTTCATTTCCCTTTTCTACTTGTGAAGGTGGATCTTCGGATCACCATTCCTAAATTCCAAGTAGAAAAGTGAAATTGGCATACCCGTACAAAAAAAAGAGAAAGATGTTGATACCCCTATCTTTTCTTCTCCTCCCCTCCGCCGTACCCCGAAAGACCCGGGGCGGAGGCAGCGGGAGAGAGAGAGGAATCGAGTCCATCATAGAGTAGCAGGACTTCTTCAGAATTTCTCCTTTGCTTGTGTTTGTGTGTATGGATTCGTATCTTTCTATCCCTCTGTCTGTGTATGTTTCTCTTGGAATGACCCCTTTTTATAGGCTCTTGGTAGCCATGGGGTGATTTATGGTATTGATGACCCATAATAAGAGCAATGATGGCATTGATGCTTCATGATGGGAGGAGTTACAAGTTTTTATCTTGATTTTGTAACTCCTTTTTCTTGGCTTGTGATTGGCCGATGGAGAATGATGGGCATTTAATCGCTTTTAATCTCCATGATGAGGGGAGTTTCATGGTTTATTGCCATGTTTGCTTGGACTTGTAACTCCTTTTTCCTTGAATCTGATTAGGCCATCCAAAATAATGAGTTAATGACCGTATTAACTTGTCACGAAATGGGTCAATTAACAGCATTAAGTGGTCGACAGGGCATTTGAAGAGTCGCGGGCCGTGCCGCACCTTTTGGAATTCTTCTTGCGATGGTTGTCGATGGATCCATATGTTGTTTGATGTCGGATGGCGATGCAACTTCAAACATTGATTAGTCCCAGTGGGCCGGTAACATCTATCCTATCGATTTCTCGATCAATCGGACAGAAAGTGTACTTTCTTGGTCAGCCAGTTGGCGATCTTGGAGCGATCAATGATGATTTCATGCCCTTGACGGTGGATTCGAAACGTTGACGAAGATCAGTTGATTTCAAGCATCAAGAATCAGATTTTCAGAAATTCACAGGGGCTGGAATTCCCGAAACGTAAAAAGAGTTGGAAAACGGGCCTTTCGGCAGAAATCCGGTGACCCGGATTTCCAGGGTCGCCCGACGACCATGGGGTTTTTTCCCCCTTCAGTCGCCTTTTCTTCGGCCGTTTTTCGATCTTTTTTGTTTTTTTTTTTCTCTTGTATTTTTATTGACGTTTTTCCTCATTTATTGGCTTGATTCTCCTAAAGAAAACTTGATGAGAAGTCATGCAAACCGGAGCACAAAGTTTCTTATTTTTTGGAAAAGCCGAAGACTTTGTAGCCAATTTTTTGTCAAGAGTCAAAACTAGGTCAAACGATGTCAGAATAACCCGAAATTTGAGGTGAAGCCTCCTGAGCAGTAGATAGGACCAACCATGGGCTTTTGTTTGAGTTTTGAAGCCGTTTGGGGTCCCGTCGCTGCTAGACTTGATTTTGCCATGAGGAATATGTCGCGCTTTGATGTACGGTCAACCGATGTCCAATTGACTTGAAATTTGACAGGGAGTCTATTGGAGTCATTTTGAGATGATCCATTACCTTTGATTTGTTTATCATGGTACCGGAGTGCTCCGCCGCTGGTAGGTTTGATTTTGTTCTCGAACATCAAAGTCTGGTTAAACGTTGTCGGAATGACCTGAAATTTGACGTGTAGCCTTTCGGAAGTATGTAGAAGCTACCCACGTGCTCTGTTTGATGAGTGATGGCTTCAGTGGTTCTCGCCGCCGAGAGGCTTGATTTTGCTGCTGAGTGTTGATGGAGGACCAAACGTTGTCGTTTTGACTTGAAATTTGACATGAAGCCTTTTGGAGGTATTTTGAGACCATCCATAGGCTCTGATTGAAGATTTGATGTCTTTGACATTGTCTCCGCCAGGAGCGTCTGTTCAGCTGTCGGAGGAGTGAAGTTAGATCAAATGATGATGGAACGGCCCGAAACTTTAGGTGTATCCCCCTTATGACTGTTTTGAAGGATCTTGCAGTTTTTGTTCGGTTTTGACAAGATCTGATGCTTGAAGCGACATTCGCCTGTTTGTGGTAAGATGCATCTCCATGTGGCTCTTTGATGTCGAGAATGTGTGAAGAGGCAAAGTGACATTTTTTGTGTCAACAAATGCCCCCTCGAGGTACAGCGACGAATAGCTTTTATCGTCGATGTGCCTCGAAGAGATTTTTGAAGGAGAGCTTTTTGATTTGACCAAGGGCCTTTGGGCATTATTTTTTATAAGGTAGCCTTTTGAGTTTCCAAGGGGATTTTATGGTAGTGAGAGGATCACGTACCATCTCAAAGCAAAGTTTTGAAAATGATATGAGGGATTCTGATTTGGGTTTTGGATTTTGGGTTATCCTTTTGACCTTGTGAACCTAAGGGCTTTATGTGGCGCATCAGGCGGTCAAGAGGGTTTTTTGGTTTTTGACCTTATGACCTAACAAGTTGTATGTGGCAGGTTAGGGGGTCGGGGTTTGATTTTTTTATTTTGACCTTGTGAACCTAAGGGCTTTATGTGGCGCATCAGGCGGTCAAGAGGATATTTTGGTTTTTGACCTTGTGACCTAACAAGCTGTATGTGGCCGGTTAGGGGGTCGGGGTTTGATTTTTTATTTTGACCTTGTGACCTAACAAGCTGTATGTGGAGAGTTAGGGGACCATGGTTTGGTTTTTGGTCACTCTTTTGGACTATTTTGGGTCCAGTGGAGTTGTTTGGATATCAATTTCAAGATTTTGGCTCAATTTGGTATAGGGGTTGGATGGTTTTGGATTTTGGAAGATCGTGAGGCTTTGACTTTTTTTTTTTTTTTTTTTTGTGGTCCAATCAACTCAAAAGAGTTATGGAACCATTTTTATATGCTCTTGGTAAGAGTGATTTTTTTTTTACTAAAAGCCACTTTTAGTGCCTAGGTGGTCAAACCTGGCTCATATGGGCTAACCTATGGGACCTTAAGCGTTGAAGATGGCTTAGATCTCATATGGTGTCATTTTGTAGAGAATATCTAAAAATATCTCCTTTGGATAGAGAGTATTTAAAAATATATCCTACTTTGGAGAGAATCTCTCAAGTTTCCTTTCTTTTGGAGAGACTTTCTCAGAATATCTTTCTTTGGGAGAGCATATTTCACATTCCCTTTCTTTTTCGAGAAAATTTCTCAAAGAATCTTCTCTTTGGGAGAGAATATCTCAAATCTCCTTTCTTTTTGGGAAGGTTGCTAATTTTTAGCACTTACCTCCTAGCTTTTCTCCTTGTTTCTTCTTTTGGTTTGCTCTCTTCTATAAAGCAAAGGGAGGTTGGATCTCTTGCTCCTATTGCTTTCTTTTTGCAAAAATCTTCAAGAATGCTCCAATATCAAGAATCTCTCTTTTTCTTTGAAGATCTTCAATTTCTCTTTCTTCTCCATCCTCAATGACTTCAAGTAAGTTTTCTTTTCCATCAAGAAAACTCCATATAGAAGTAGGATAATGAGAAATTCTTCTTTTTTTTTTTCCTTTTTTTTTCTTTTTCTCTTTTTTTTCTTTTTTATGGCAAGTTTTTTTTTTTTTTTTTTTTTTTTGTGCTTTCTTCTTCTTGTTTTTTTTTTTTGGCTCTCTTTTTTTTTGTGGGCGTACGGACAGATCCGTATTGACCTGGCCGTACGGCCACGTGGCAGTGGGCCACGGCCAGTCCTCCATTTTTTTTTTTTTTTTTTTTTCTTTTTCTCTCCTTTTTTTTTTTTTTTTTTTGAGGGGTTTCTTTCTCTTTTTTTTTTTTTGGCTCACCATGATAATGAGGTTATGCAATTTCAAGATGTTCATGCATTTTTTTATTTTTTTTTATGCATCAAGATAGAAGGCTAAAGTCTCTAGGTCAAGTCAACATGAATTTTGACTTAGACAAAGTTTGATTGATTTGACCAAGTTGGGTTGGAATTGGTCAAACTTTGGTTAAGGTTTTCCTAGTATCTAATGCATGATAATTTTCTTTTTATGCATCATTCTAGAAAATTGATTTGGAAGCATGATGATGCATACCTGGAAATCTTTTGCAAGTATTGGGATTTGGAGCTCGCAACGATGTTGAGCCCTTCCTTAGTATTGCGGGATTTTGAGGAGCTTTGCAAGTTTTGGAGTTTGGAGCTCACAGCAATGTTGAGCCCTTTTCTATTTTTGTTGAGATTTGAGAAGACTGGCTTGATCTCGCAGTAATGTTTGAGTTCATACCTTCTTTGAGAATCTTCCACTGACTATGAGCTTGTAGTGGTGTTGAGCTCATTTTCAAGCTTCCTATCTTTTTCGGGGTGTTTCTTTTTTCTTCGGAATTGCCCCGGAACCATGCCAAAATTTCGCTAGAGTTTTTTTAGCAAAATTCTGTCATTTTGGTGATGATTGATCTTTTCTTTTCCATCCTTTGCAAGTAGTTCCTCCAGGACGAATAAGGGCAAAGAACCTGTTATTGATGCACCTCGACGTTCTACTAGATCTTCTAATGCGGCTATACAGCAAGCTTGGGAGAAGGTCCAGTACGTCGAGAGGAATTTGGAAGAGTGTGATTCCTTCAACCGTGATGAGGCGAGACAACAGTTGATCCCTTTCAAGGATGAGGAATTCTACAAGATTATGGTAAGCAGTCATCCTTGGATCATGGACGATCAGAGCATCGTGCCCAAGCCTACCTTTTTCTTTGGTGACGATGTCCCTTACGACTTGACATACCAAAGGAGATGTTTTCAGTTCTCTTACACGGCAGATGGTGAGGAGAGAACTATTTCTACCCGATCGACCTTTGATCGTACTGTCTCGATCATGAGCCCTTCTCCCACATGCCCTAAGAGAGAAGATCCTCCGAGCTGCGTGAAGAAGACTAATGTGATCAAAGACCGGGGTTTTTGTTGGCGGCCATTCCGATTATGCAGAGAAGTCGTCTGTCCGTATGGACATGCTAATGCCAGCCAGTGGCTACCAAGGTTCAGATCATCCTTCGGTGGATTTGAGACCGGTGGGCCTTGGCATTTTCAAGGGTGATGGCAGCAATTGGGTAAAACCTTTCCGGCTTCGTGGCCCTTTTAACGCTAACTCAGATTGGAAGTCTTGGACTGATCACATCTTACAGATTGGTGTTGCCATTTTGAAGGAGGTCGAGATCTTCGACGCTGTCCATGCTTTTAGGGAGACACTAATCTTTTCCAACGAAGCTTTCATGGCCATGTTGGAGTCTTTTCTTCCACAAACCAACACATTCGTTGTGACGAATGGTGAAATTGGTTTTTCTTTGATAGAGTTGAGTGCTATCACTGGGCTGCCTATCCTTGACAGACTATATGAGAAGTTCATGCCTATTGACAGTGTTCTCGAAGAGCAGTATAAGGAATTCCAGCTTCTATACTTTCAGCTCGTTACTTTCTATGATTTTTTTAAGGAGAAGGAGGGCTCGAAAGTCAGGTGTAGCAGTTGGAAGAGTTTTAGGTCTTCATCTTCCAACTTCTTTGATAGAGAGATTCCCGACAGCATGACTCGGGAAGCCAGAGCTAAGAATTCGAGTTCGAAGAAGACTTCAGTCATGCGGGGAGGTTTGAAGAACTTCTTCAAGAGTACAAATGCCATTTGTCCTGACATTGCACTGCGGAGGAATCTCGCTGTTTACCTCACTTACTGTCGCGACCCCGGACCGGGTCTCGGGCCCCATCCGGGATCGGGACTAATACTGTATAATGATTGTTATGAGTATGAATTGATTTAAATCAAACAAAACGTATACGAGTCCATCAAGAAGGATGCCACTCGTACACGCGATTTCCCACAGGTGTCCGCGGTGAGGATATCACATCAACATGAATATTTCTTTTATGTGCGGAAGCGTGTGGCAAATCGATTTCATACATTCATGTCCAAGATACAAGATTAACGCATATTTCATACTAGTATCAAAATGAGCAATGGTCATTAAAGCTATAACCCCAAAAGAAAGTTAAGGTTTACAACAATATATTTTTAATTACATTGTTCCCAAAAATAGAGGCCAACAAAGGCCAATTTGAATAAAGTCACAAGTTCCCCAAAAGAATGGTTAGTCACTATTTCCAAAATGTTACGTAACCCCAGCACCCGAATGTCTAGATGACATCATCGGCATACCACTCAACTAGACGTTGCGGTTCGCCGACTGCCTCCTCAAGCTCCTCCTCAGGGAGACCAACAACGGGACCTGAGTACCAAAACAAGGGTCAAACACCACGGTTTGGCAAACGGGTGAAAAGACATAATAATAAAGAAATTACCTTGGAAAACATTTAAACCTGTCGAATCAATAGTTTCATAAAACAAGAGAAACATTTGTTCAAATACATATGCAATATAAAACATGTAAGGCATCCAAGGAAACGAGAAACAGACAAGATGGCAACCACACATAGCTAAGTCCTCTATCACCGAAGTGACATGAGCATATCAGGATGTTGTCTCAGTCACCGAAGTGAGGAGATGCAACATAAGTAACATATACATATACATAATATAATACGGGACGGGACCACGGTAGCGAACCGGGTATCGGGACAAGACCACGGTAATAATCGGGTAGCGGGATCCAAACTGCAGCTGGCGGGACGGGAAAGGGTCTCCAAGTCGGTGGATCAAACCGGCAAGGAAAGCCAAGCTTAGTGGTGCCAACTCATAGGTCAAATCATGTAAAACAAGACATGTACAAATCATGTGTAATGCACTTAAATAAACGGGCGGGACGGGGTGCTCCAAAAGCACTAATTTCATTTTCAAACGGGAAGTGCATATCGGGGCTAGCAAAAGCTCTAGTTACAAATTCAATGTTTCCGCGAATGATAAACCACATTTCTTGATATTCGGGACAACTATCGGGATTCTATATAAATCAAGTGAATAAGGGCCCTGTATGTCGATTGTAATGATCACTTGGTACTCCTTGAGTTTGGAGACATTCCGGGCTCTTTATACACCTTAGTGATTTTCAAACTTTTAAATGAAAGCTTGTGGTTTGGTTTCTTTCTCCAATAGGTTTCGTATGTTGCCTCATAAACCTCCTAAATGCCAAGGGATTCCATTAAAACCTTTCCCGAACCCCAAGGGTGGACCATATGCAGGAGGGGGGGGGGGGGGTGCGCTCGAGTGGCCAAAGGTGCCCTCGAGCGGACCTGGGCTGCGCAGGAAGACAGGCAGACAGAGCGTCTGCGCGCTGTAGCGGCCACTCGCGCGCTCGAGCGGGCAGGCACTCTGTTGCCCGAACTGCAGTCAGCATGACTGCGAGCTCGAGCAGCCTTATGTCCGCTCGAGCGGGCAGTCATTTTCTGCCTGAGCTCCAGCCAGAATGACTGCGCGCTCGAGCGGCCTGACGTCCGCTCGAGCAGGCAGTCATTTCTGCTGCCCGAAAATGGCCATTCTGGCCTTCTTCTCTTCTTCCCCCTAAACATTTTTCTGCAACAAAGGCCTTCTTGCCTCCCCATAACAACCATTAGGTTTCTTTCAAATACCACAACCTTATTCTCTACCTCCCATTACATCCAAATCAAACTCCTCCATTCAATCATATTTGCTCACCAAGGGAAGAGAAACCAACACCCATAAGATTCATCTACACTTTAATGACATAATGATACATTTATCAAGGTGCATAATAGAAAATCAATTCATAATTTTGCATTTCAAAAGTAATAGAAATCAAGGCAAGGAAGACTATGAAAACACATTTAAGAATCATTAAGAATGATTAGTGCAAAAACAAGGGATTTCCATGAAACATGTAAATGTTCAAAACTTATCCATTCATCCACTTGCCTCAAGTCCAAAGCTAAGCAAAGATCCTCTAACACCCTCTCAAGCACAAAATCCACAATCTCTGCAAAAACCCCAAAACAAACCCTAAAATGGGTTAAACAAGGAAATAGAAAGAGAGAGCTTCCAATAATGAAAATGGAGCTCCTCTAAGATCATAAGGACACAAATCTGAGAGATTAGTGAGAGAGCTTACTTGGAAGGTCCTCTAATGGCAAGTCTTAGCTCAAAACAAGTCTTGGAATGGGAAGTTTTCTTCAACAATGATGTCAATAGAGAGCCTTGAAGGAGAGGAAGAAGATGGTGATCTCCATTATGAAGGGGGTGCAAGCTTGGTAAGGGATTGAGATGAAGAGAGCAAGGAGAAGAAGAAAAAATGAGGAAGAAGAAGCCCTAGACAAGAAGTTGCTGAAAAAGGGAAAAAGGAGGGAGATGAGTGCTTATAAAGTATTTGCAAGTGGGCTCCACTTCTTTAGAAACTTGGAAGGCTGAAATAGTAGTTTTCGGGATCTCGAATGAAATCGACGAAGAAGGAAGAAATGATCGTCGAAATTTCTAGTTTCCAAAGAGTATATGTTTCGCGGGTTTCGGGAATATCAAGTTTTGGGTACATATTTAGTGTAAAAGTACTATTTTGCCCTTAAGCAATGGAAATCGGGTTTCGGGATTCGGGACGGGAACGGGATCAACATGAAAGTTGAAGAAATCGATGAGATTAATAAAACGGGATAAAACATTAAATCAAAAGAATCTCGAGTAATCCCCCAAGCACACGTAAGTCATAACAAGGAACCCCCAAAGGGCCCCACTAATCACAAAGGCACTCAAAATTCCCCAAAGCTATATCAACGCTATTCTAAACCAACTAAACCAAAACCACTAAACACACTTAACACTAACACGCAACTTAATTAGTACTAATCGAGATCACTCGGGTCGGGGTCTTACACTTACTGGCTTGGTGAGGCTGTTTTTGCTGGAGGAGATTATACGCACATCAGGCCACATTACATTTTTCTAGCTTGTTAGATGGCATTCAGAGAGCAGCTGCCTTTGGTACCTGCTCTTTACTCCTATTTTTGTACAGAACTGCAGGCTACTGCTTTCCTTGTTCGGCTTGGGCTCCCCATGAACAGGGTATTTTCAGCCCTGTATTTTCTATTCGTGGTATGTATACCACTGCCCTAGCTTCCATCAGTTGGGTGCTACACAGGACAATGATCCATTCATGATTTGGTTGGGTAGAGGAGTAGCCGTTTCCAAATCTCTTTTGTCTGCCCATTTGAGGATCCTACGGTTCAGGGATGTCGAGATTGGGCAATCTTCAGTGAAGCTTTCTCCGGATTTGCTGAAGAAGGCTTTTGATTTTGGTGTCTCCAGTGATTCCACCAGGGCAGGGTCGGGAAGGCACTATTCTTTGACCAACGCAGAGAAGAGGTGGCTTTTTAACATGCGAGTTGGTACAATGGTGTACCGTAGACATCTTTTTGTTGACATCCAGCCGTATGTCCCTTCTCATTTTGCGTTGTAGTTGGACTTCTCTCAAGGTGTTGTTGGAGCGCCTTCAAGCATGGTAAAGCGTTTTGGAGGTTTGCAGGATAAGAGGAATGCATGGGCCTTTTACAGTGCAGAGGATACTACTGCCATGATTTCCTATCCTGAGTTGCCTGCTTTCCGGATTGCTGATTTCAAGAAGTGGTTCGTGGAGAGCTTTTCAGTATACCGGAGGCTTTCCAAGAAGGAGCTTGATATAAAGCAGTCTTCTGGGAAGGATCTTGACAAATCAGATGGCATCCGATGAGAGGAGGTTTTGGCTTTCCTTTCTGGAGAGAAGCATATGATAGGCTTTCTCGGTGATCAGGAGATCATCAGATCAGGAGCTGCACAAGAGATACCTAGTGAGGTCTTGAGACTGCTAGTGGAGGAGGAGACTGAAATCGACGCTTGGATGCAAGCGGAGCGGAAAAAGGCTTCCACGGGATCCACGGGGAAAAGCAGACCATCTGAAAGTCCTGATTTTGATAGCGAGGCGGGTTCTTCGAGCAGACCGACCCACATAAGCAAGAGGAAGAGAGGACAACGTCGTAATAAGAGACGACACGAAGACTCCCCTGATCTGGAAGTCCCTCTTACCATTGCTGAAGAAGTATCAAGTGATGCTGATGAGCCTCCAGAGAGGAGGAGCCGAGAAGAGGAGACTACTGGTGATGGTATGATCCTCCTTCTTTCCTTCGCCGCTTCTTTCCGTTTATGAGAGATTTTTTTTGATCCGCTGCTTTCTTTCTTTTAGCAGAAGATGATGATTTGGTGATGCCTGAGGTTCTGGCTGATGAGGAGATGACGGACCCAATTGCGGCATCTGAAGAAGAACCAAGGGATTCTAGAGTGGATCCAAATCCTTCACCTGGTATGATTTCTTTTGCTTTTCCTCCTTTTTTTGTCTGTGCTGTCATTTGCTAACATGTTGCTTCTTCTCTCTGTTTTTTTTTTGCTGACTTGCCAGAGGATTCTGACGACTTTGAGCCATCCATGGATGCAACCTTTGACGATGCTTCGGATGAGCTTATGGAGGCAGAAAGTATTCCGCCGGTCGTCAAAGAAGGTATTTTGCAAAAATAATCTCGATATTGATTTTTGACAAGATCATATTCATACCTTTTGGTCTTTTATTGACAGATTGTGAAGCAGTAAGAGAAGCTCCTCCGTCCTCCTCAGGGCCAGAACAGGAGATACCTGCAGCCGATCCAGAAGTAGGGGCTTCTTCTACTAGTTTCAAAGCAGCAGGGGTGAAACCTCATAATGAGTCAATTTCTTCAATTGGAAAGAGCTTACTAATTACTCCTCCAATGGGGCATGACATAGGCAGTCGGATGCCGGAGCATGGCGAATCCTCATCTGGAACGTCTCTTCAGTATGCAAAGAAGGTATTGAGGAGCGTTTTTAGTTCATGGGTCGAGACTCTCTCTTCAAGTCACTTGGAAGTTGGCTTTGGCATGATCAAGCATGAGCAGGAAATTTTTGCCAAGAGTGAAAATGTTGGTCTAGATGTCACTGGCGCCAGGGCATTTGTTAATGATATCATCGTACTGGGTAACAAGTGGTCTGAGACCGAGAGCTTTCCAAATGGTGACTTCTTCAGGGAGATGTTTTTGAAGCCTTCCAGTGAGGTCAAATCCGCAATGGATGAGATCTTGCGGACTCGGAAATACAGTTTGCTCGGGAGAGGAACGTCACCGAACTGGCTATCATTGAGCTAAAACATGACCTGCACCATCTTGATAGGGAGGTCATCGAGGCCATACAGCATCTTGAGCTACTGGAAAAATAAGTTGCTACCAAATGGGCTACTATTGTGGAAGCTCGTGCTAAAAAAGGGACTCTCATTCGACAGGTCGAATAAGCTGACAGCAATCTCCAAAGGAAGACCAAGGAATATGAGCAATGGCAAATGCTTTGGGAAGAGCTTCCTCGTGCTGAAGATGGGTCGCGACGTTCTGCCGCATTTTATGAAAAAAGTTTGAAGAAGCGCGGCCTGGAAGCTTTGGAGGCTAAGGCCAAGAGTCTGCTTGAGGAGTTGAATCTTTGATTGACGACCATGTTAGACTGAGCTCCTGAGTTGTAACAAAATCCTTTTCTTCTCTTTTTTTTTGTACCTCTATGTATAAACATTTTTGGTACTATATATTTTTTGTATTCCCTCCTTTCACTTATATAAATTTAAGTAAGAGCTGAATGGGAATCTTCGTTTGAGAATATTGATCAAAAGGTTGTCATTTTGTGAAAATCTTTTGTCAAAAGGTTGTTGTGGGCATGAAAGTCAGATTTGGGACGGCATGAAAGCCAGAGTTTGAAATGGCATGAAAGCCGAATTTTTGAGATGGCATAAAAGCCGGATTTTTTTTTTCGAAGATGGCATGAAAGCCGATTTTTTTTTTTTGAGATGACATAAAAGCCGAATTTTATGAAGGCATGGGATTTTAATTTTGTGGCATAAGAGCCAAAAAAATTTTGTGGCATGGAAGCCGAATTTTTTTTTTTTTTTTTGAAAACTAAGTTTTGTTTTGTTGGCTTGAAAGCCATTTTTTTTTTATTTTTTTTGGCGTGAAAGCCGGGTTTTTTGATTTTTTGGCTTGAAAGCCGGTTTTTTTTATTTTTTGGCAGTATAGCCGGGTTTTTGATTTTTTTGCGTAAAAGCCGGGTTTTGGTTTTCAAAAATGCAAGTATCGACTAAGAGTCATCTCCCTGCTAAATGGTATTGCAATTTTCGATGGAATGTCGCCTCCTTAGTCATTCGGTTGCGAGTATCGATGGAATGTCGCCTTTTCGCGAATTGGGGTGCAAGTATCGACTGAACGTCGCTTCCCTACTCTTTGAAAAAATTTGGCTTTGAGGGTATCGACTAAATTTCGCTTCCCCACGATTTTTTAAATTCGAGATTTTTTTTTTGAAATTTTGGTTGTGGATATCAACTGGAATGTTGCGTCTCCACGATTTTTTGAAATTTTGCAAGTATCGACAAGGTGTCGCTTCCTTGTGATTTTGAAATTTTGGAAGTATCGAATGGGGTTCGCATCCTTCCAATTTTTGAGTTTTGCGAGTATCGACTAAGTGTCGCTTCCCCGCGGTTTCTAAAAAACCATTTTTGTTTAAAGACACGAGGGTCGTAAATTTTGATCTAAAACCAATTTCGATTGTAAAAGTCGGGGCAGACTAGGGTGGAAATTCCTGAGTCCTGATTTTTGTTTCAAACCATGACTTTTGGGTTCAAGGATAAAAGATTTTGGTCAAGTCTGGGAAGAGGCTCCTAAACTTGGATTTTTGGTTTTGATTTTGATTTTTTTGTCTGACCAACGAAACTATGAAATTTTTTTTTTTTTTAGGAATCTCAAGGATAAAAATTCCAAAAGGGATGGGTTCGGAGAGCAAGTACCTAGGAATAGGGTTTGCCCATATAAGCACTGCTCTGACCCATTGGAGGAAGTCTTCAAGGGTACTACCGCTTCAAGAACTTGCCGTTGATGGGCAACATACATCTATCACCTTCCATGTTTCGGAGAGCGTATGCGCCATTGGAGAAGACTTTGTTGATGACGAAGGGTCCTTGCCATTTTAGTTCAAACTTGCCTTTGGATTTGTTAGTAAAAACCATTGGCCTTTTTACTACAAGATCCAAGTCACCCTTTTCATAGGCGCGTTGCATGACCTTCTTATCGAAAGATCCTGCCATGCGTGCTTGGTACAACTCAATGCTTTGTAGAGCTTCAAGCCGTTTCTCATCGAGATTATCCAGCTCTTGGAGTCTCAATTTGACATTATTTTCTTGCGTCATATCATTTTGCAAAGATACCCTTAAGGAAAGAATTTGTACTTCCAAATGGACATCAGCTTCGCAACCATAGACCAAAGAGAATGGTGTGCTATGAGTTGGCCCTCGAATGGTGGTTCGATAAGCCCACAAAGCTTCAGGTAGTTTGTCGCCCCAGTCTCTTTTGTGACTAGAGACCATTTTCTAGAGAATTTTGAAGAGTGTCTAGTTAAAGGCTTCTGCTAGTCCGTTCGCTGCTGGATTATATGGAGTTGAAGGACAACTTTGGATTTTGTACTTGTCGCAGAACCTGTAGAATCTGTGATCCCGGAATTGTGGTCCGTTATCGTGGACGAATCTTTTAGGTATGTTGAAGCGACAGATAATGTTGATGCTCAAGAATTGAAGGACTGATGAGGTCTTCATTTTGCTGAGGGCAATTGCTTCTGACCACTTGGAGAAATAATCCGTAGCGGCGAAGATAAAGCGATGACCTTTGCTTGATGGGGGAGAGATAGGACCTATGATGTCCATACCCCAGGCTTCGAAAGGCCCTGAGATCGCTGTAGGATGTAGCCATTCTGGAGGCATGTGGACATAATCTCCATGAATTTGGCATTGTTGGCAGCGTTTAGCAAATTGCATTGCGTCAGCTACCATAGTAGGCCAATAATAACCTAACCTTTTTATCTGATCGTAGAGCTTAGGACCGACCTGATGAGCTCCACAAAGACCAGCATGTACTTCTTTGAGAGTTTCCTCGGCCACTTGTTGTGACAAACAACGTAGAAGTACTCCGTTGAAGGATTTTCTGTAAGGCATTTTTGAAAGAATATCCAAATGAAAGTTTGCGGCTCGTCTTTGAATGCTTACCTGCTCTTTTAGATCTTCAGGTAGGATTCCGAACATAATGTAATCAATGAATGGATCCCTCCAATCGCCGAGCGGAGGTTTGAGGATGGATATCTGACTTCCAACCACTTGGTAGCATTTAGCAACTGCTTGGTATGTGTTAAGAGGAGGGAGAATCCTTCTTTGACACACTGTGATTTGCATGTTTTCCCCTTCTTGGATTGCCATAGAGGCTGCAAGTCTAGCTAGGGCATATGCACGGATGTTTTCACCTCTGGGGATGTAGCTTATGTGACAGATGTCAAACTTTTGCCGAAGTGATTGTGCCTTATTGTAGTAAGGCAGGAGATCGGGTTTCCTGACTTCAAATTTCTGATCCATCGGGTTAACGATCAGTTGAGAGTCCCCAAAAGCTTCCAGCATGGTGATGCCAGATTCGAGAGCAAGTTCCAATCCTACAATTAGGGCTTGGTACTCAGCTGTATTGTTTGAGCATGGTTCCGGTAGCGAGAAAGCGTGCGGAATCATGTATTTTTCGGGACTAACAAAGAGAATGTCAATTCCCGATATCTGCTTTCCTTTTTCATTTGTCCTGGTCGCGCCATCGAAGTACATGTCCCATGAGGCATTTGATGAGGAAATCTCCATGGCGTAGACGGGTTTGTCTGGGAGATCATCCCTGAGTGGAGAATCTTTAAGCAATGGATGCTCTGCGAGAAAGTCTGCTAGAGCTTGGCCTTTGATTGTTTTTTGTGGTACATACCTAATATCAAATTGCGACAGAAGGATGGACCATTTTGCCAGTCGGGCATTGAGAGAACCTGCTTTTGTGACAAGGACCTTTAAAAGAATGATCCTCGAAATCAGGTAGATTGTGTCGGAAAGAAGGTAGTGACGTAGCTTTTGTACGACGAACATCACTGCAAGGCATTCTTTTTCGACTAGAGAGTAGTGATGCTCTGCACCTACCAGCATGCGGCTGAAGTAGTATAGAGCAGCTTCTTTTCCCTCGTTATTCTCTTGTGCAAGCGAAGCGCCTAGAGAATGGTCGAGAGCTCTTGTGTATAAGATGAATGGTCTTCCAGTTGTGGGGGCAGCCAACACTAGAGGTTTGGTAAGGTATGTCTTGATGTCTTCTTGTTCAATTTTGTCCATCACATCAGGACGGAATCTTCTTTGGCCATGTTTGACAAGCTTGATATCTTTGCAAATTGAGTTTGTGGACTGCTATTTAGGGGTCTAAGCCAGGCATTTCAGCATAAGACCATGCAAAACAATTAACAAACTCGCGAAGAAAAGAGATATACTCGGGTAACTCATCATCCTTTATATTCTTAATTATGAATACAGGACGTGGGTTATCAGGCGTCCCCAAGTCTATCTTTTGAACAGGATCTTCTGTTGGAAGGTTTGAAAGTGGTTCCTCCACAATGTTTTCAGAGGATTCCAACTCAACAAGACCTTCTGGAGTTCCAAAGGCATTTACAGACCAAGGCTTTGCTTTTGTCCATAGGTCTTCTTGATCGGTACTTTTTTCAAGACTTGCAATGAGATGATCCCAATCACCTGTTGAAACTGAGTCGAAGCAGGGTACTTCTTTTGGAGACGATGGTTCTTCAGAAAACCGCGTCTGTGTCATCGGACAATTCCTCTTCATTGTCAGAGAAATCAAATCAATTGGAGGAACTTATTGGATTCTTGACGGGTGACCCCTCAAAGAAAATCCAGGGAGATCAATGTCTTCATGGACACAAGATGTTGAGGCTTGGTCTGTAGGACGACTTTGCAGCCTTTATGTCAACTGTCTCATTGTAGTGTCAGGATCATACCACAACCCGTATGAAGACTTGTCTATATGACGATGGAGTTTCCAATCCTCCAGTTGAGTTTTGGTCAGGGTGGGTTCCAATGGTGTGAGAATACCGCGGCCATCTCCCAAACCGATTGGATTTTGAGCGTCATAGCCCATTTTCTTCATGATAGCTTGTGCCATTGCACTATACAGGGAAGTTGAGGCATACCTTTGTTTTGGAAAGGTTCAAGCGAGGAATTTGATGAAGAAGCTTTCGATCTGTGGAAGAAGATTGGCTTTTCTTCTACTGTAGTTTCCGAAACGATGAGGAAAGCAGACATAGGATCTTCTACGTCAGCAGGTGTCTCAAATGGAGTGAGAGCAGGCTGAACTTGCTGAGTATCAGCTTGGCTTGACGATGTGTCGTCTTCTGGCTCTGAATCCAAATCTGTGTCATGCATGACGGACACAAGGGAGACAGCAAAATTGCCGCCAGCCTTTTATTTTGTCTTTTTTGCTTTGGTGGTGATTACCAAAGGCTTTGAAGATTTGAGAGGACAACGAAGGGAGAATGACTGCTCTCTTTGGAATTTCCTGGAAGGTTTGTTTTCTTTCGATGTTTGCTGAGGAGCCTTACCCTTATCTTTCTGGAGATTTTCGGCTAAGGGTGTTGTTTCTTCCTCCTTTCCTTCTTTTTCATCTTTATACATCTACGTGTCTGCAAAATGGACGTCTTTGCCTTTGAAGGGCCTTTTATCTGCAAACACTCGATGTATTAAACCGTCATTGCCAACGAACTTGATGCACTGATGTAAAGTTGAAGGGATGACACTATTCTCGTGTATCCAGGGACGTCCAAGAAGGATATTGTAGCATGAAGGGGTCCTTATTGCACATACAGTAACTTCAAAAATAAGATCATCGATTTGCAATTTGAACCTGATTTTGCCGATAGGCCTTTGAGCGCTCCCATCATATCGAAAGATGGACACTGATGTGTGACTCAGCTTGCTAGGTGGGATACCCAGCTCTTCGAGTGCCGAAGTGGAGATGAGGTTAAGTGCAGAACCTGGGTCGATCTGGACTCTGTGAATCGGCATTTCTTTGACGTACCCTGTGAAGTACAAGGGTTGGTTGTGTTTTATCTCGCCTAGCAGGAGGTCATCCTTTTCGAAGGCAATTGTTGCACTTGCTGCCTTTTGGACTGAGAGTCATTCAATGCTTAATCCCTCAGTTTTCTTGTTTTTTCCCTTCGAGGAAGCACTTGATTTTTTGACCCTATAGTCCATTTCAATTTGTAGGACTTGTGAGGCATGTTTGTCGACATCCACATTTAGCCTTTCCAGTTTTGAGATGAGACTATCACGAGTTTGTGGAGACCATTCGTAATAAGTCAAGGATGTGCAGTCGTGCAGGTATGTGTTTGAAGTGCTCGATCAAGTCGTACTTGAAAGCCTCCTTCAGGCCTGCATTTTCATTATTGTTGCCACTTGGGGCGTTTAGAATTTGCTTTCCTGAAGGATTTACATAAGGGGTCGTTTGTTTTTTTCATTTAAATATGTAATGGAATCACATGGGTAATGGATACACATAAATCATGTTTGTTTGGTGTCATTTTGATTCACATGTGTAAAATAGCTATGTAAATGGTGTGAAACCTGCCCCTTTTTGTGCCTTACATTTTCACACCTCAAGAGGTGTGAAACAGATTCATATGGCACTGTTACCAGGCGGATTGCTACAGTGCCTCAATGAGCAGTCCGCCTTTTTTTTTTTAAATTTTTTTGGGTCCCAATTATAACATCCGGACCATTCATTCTCTTAAGAAGCTCAAACACGGCCATGTGTCCAATTTTCAACCATTGATGATGCATGGAGGTTGAGATATCATCAACATAATTACAACCGTTAGATTAATCTATTGTTACTAACATACCCAGTCCGTCTTTTATGATTTCTTTAATTTTCTGGGCCCAACCTGTAAAATCAAGACCGTTCATATTCTTCAGAAGCTCAAACATGGCCATGTATCCAATTTTCAACCGTTGATGTAGCTTGGATGTTGAGATATCATCAAACAATATACAACCTACTGTTACTAACTTACCCAGTCCGCCTTTTATGATTTCTTTAATGTTCTGGGCCCCACCTGTAAAATCAGGACCGTTCACATTCTTTAGAAGCTCAAGCATGACCATGTATCCAATTTTCAACCGTTGATGTGGCTTGGATGTTGAGATATCATCAAACAATATACAAACCCAATCATAGATTCACATGTGAAATGTTATGCTAGTAACAAACAGTGGAATCTGATCTACAAGTGAGTCATTTACCTATGCAAATGACTCACATGTGGGTCATTTACACATGTAAAACACTTTCACAAGAAACAAACAACCCCTAAGAAGAAGAAGGTTGATTGTAATTATTGTGGTAATCCCGGCGAGAGCGGATACCTCTACCAACTTCAAGAGTTTCTAGAGAAGGGTCTTCATTTGGAAGATCTTCCTTAGTATCTAAGGGTTAATCCTTCTTATTTACTAAAGATGTGTCTACAGCAGAGTCGCCATCCTCAGTGATTGCATTGCATGGAGCATTTTCCGGGAATAAGTCCTGAACAGCATCCAGCAACTTCTCTTCTTTATTGAGTAATTTATCGGTCCAGACATCACCTATGAGGTCCGGTATCTGAGACCAATTGACAGGGTTTTCATTGAAGAAGACTTCATCGACTGGAGTTTCTTCAGGATGATCGGTCAGATGAGGTGTGAGTTCTGACATCACAGTTTCAGGGGACGAAGGCTGAGAAAGTGATATCTCAGTGGAAGTCACCCGAGAAGATGTAGCTCCAAAGGATATACTATCAGGTGTAGTCAAATAGTATGTGTCTTCGGAAGATCATGCTTCAGAGGCACTATCATCCTGAGCCATCGCATTGCAGGTAACCTCGATAAGAGATCCCCCCAGAATAGACTGTTGGGAGTCGGGCTCATCATCGGATGTGAAAGGATCATCTATCCAGCAATTTTCTCCATTTTCAAGAGTTGAGGGAGATTGTACCTGTTGATTTTCAAGGGCTTCTAGTCCCGGATTTTGATCGCGCAGATCTTGCTCTTGTTCTATGGCAAGGCGCTGCAAGATTCTCACATATTCTTCAAGATCAGGTATGAGAGCCAAGTCTTCTCCGTCGTCTGCTCCTTGTGGTTCAACATGGTTGGATTCCACTAGAGCGTTGGCGAGTGCTGGATTAACAACATTTTCTTAGATAGCCTCTTGATCTTCTTCATCGTCAGACAAGATTCTTGTTGCTGTAAGGGATTATACCAGATTACTATCATAAGGTGAGTTTCAAGAACCCATTCTTCATCAGAGAGATACTCTCCTGTTTCAAGGGATTCTTCCCATTCGTCGGTGTCACTGGTGGTGTCACTGGATTCGTATCTATTTATGGAGAATCCGACTATCGAATTGCAAGAGTATGATGCCTCCTGCGTAGTTTCATTCCTGAGTTGCAGTGGCATGAAGTCACTAAGAGTGAATTTTCTTACCAATTTAGAAGTCTCGGGAATGGACTTTTCTGTTGTCCTCAGTGAAGCAGTAGAGGATGTTTCTATTTTTTCACGACTTCTTGTTTTGCCTGAGCTTTCTCCTGCTGTTTGAGCTTATGGAGATGTCTCCAGGCTTGCCTTCACTATTGAGCTGTCGGCTTTGTTTTGAAAACCTCCCAGTTTTCATCTTCCAGGAGATCGGGATGCACCCATATGGGTTGTCCGTCTGATGTAGGGTGAGGAACCAGTTCTTGGGACGTTTGAACCATTTTTATCACCTTGAAGGAAGTGGCAATCTTATTCTTTGGTGACCCAGATGTTTGTCCACATGACGCCATGTTGACGGAGGCAGACCCATAGTTTTTGTCAAAGGTGATTACTCCGTTTTTCCACATCTCGTTGATCTTCTCTCTTACAACAAAGCATTGATCGAGAGGGTGTGAGATCATCTGGTGGTATGGACAATACCGGGGATCGTTGGTTTTGCCAACATCTCTTGGCCTTTTGGGTTTAGGCAAAGTGAGTTTGCCATTTGCTAAAAGAGCCGCAAAGATTTCTTCAACATCTTCATCGAACGGGCATTTCTTTTATACTCGCTCTTTGAAGGCATCGAAGAGCCTTCTTTGGCTGCTGGGGAGCTAACTTGGTTTGCACATTAAGAACCTCCTTTTTCTTTGGTTTTGAGGTCGTAATGGTAGTCGGCTCATTCTTCGATGATTTCTGACTGTTGAGGTCTTTGATCACCGTTTCAGCCTCTATAGCTGCTTCTAGGAGTTCTCCCAGGTTTTTTGATTTATTGTCGATGATCATGGAGCGGATCCCTGCTCTCATGTTGTTACGGCAGATGTCGATGTTAGATTGTATGGACTCAATCCATCAGATGATGTAATAAATTGATTAATTTCTTTATTTATCAATACTATCATGCTTTCCTTTCATGAGATGAATGGTGTTTTACTACTTAATTCACATGACCAATACATATGACATAAATGGTTTATGAGATGAACCGGGTCCCATTAGTATATTAGATGTGATATATGTGTACGGATGAGATCCACACACGGGAGACATTTATCACAAATCTTATACTTAAACATCTTCACAACCGGTGATGAGACTGGGCATCTCATCTGATAAGGTTGCAGCGCTTTGATCACTATAAGATAGTGTGATTTGTTTCGATCATCAGAATGTAATATTCTGGATCACGGTGCTGGTACATTAGATGTATTGAAGGACCATGAGAAGTACCTTATGGAATACTGTCTCGAGTTTAAGGTTTGCTCTCATAATTCCCTAGCAATAGGCTCTCAATCTTGAGACATTGATGAACTCAAGTTTCTATCTATTCATTTGCTTTGAGTCACCAATGAGTGAGGCCAACTGTAGGTTAACACCTCGGTGTTTTGGGGACGTGGTAGTAGGACTGTGGGAACATCCAATGGTCAAGATGGAATCTATCCATATTATCCCTTTGTGCCAATTAATGGATTTATCATTAGTAAGTACGCACCCATCTCGATTAAGAGTTAATTGGATGGTACTGATGATCACTGTGATTAATTGGGGCTCAAGGATAATAAGATGTGGATCTAAATTGGTGGGACGGTTTTAGTCCAGTTAATCCATGGATATTGATAGAGGGGCTTAATTGTGGTAATCGGGAAGTTTAGGGTCTTCATTGTAATTTATTCCTAAGACTGGAGTGTAATTGCATTTATATAGTGGTGTTATTTGCAATTAACTGTAGACCCGGATTGCACATGAGATGTGGGGTCGCGGTGTCCCAGTTGGAGCCAGTTTTCTATGGAATCCCTAGTGGTCCCCACGCTAGCTCAAGTTATTGGAAAGATACTAATCCTGCTAGAACTCTAAGATGAAGGAATTAGGAAGTTACTATTTCTATTTGAAGTGGGACTTCTAATAGTGGTAATAGTAAGGTTACTATTTTGTGTGGAAGTAAGACTTCTATTTCAATTATTACATGAGAAGGAGGTTGCTTAATGCTATAAAAGGAGTAACAAAGGGGCTGGGACATACACAACCTTGGAATTCACGCCCAGCCCCTTTTATGCAAGAGTTGCACATACTTCTCTTCTTCTTCTAGTTCTCTTCTAGTTTCATTTAGAGCTTCTAGTTGTTTTCTTTAGGAGATCCCACCCATCTCCTTTAGAGAAGAGATCTGGTACGGGTCATAGCGTGGAAGACTAAGAGGTCTTGGAGATCTAAAGTAGTTTTCTTCTCCATTAGAGCACAACCAAACTGTAAAGGTATAATATGCTTCTCTATCTATTGTAGATTATTTTGCATGGTGTTGCTTATATTATTGTTGTACATGGTATATGAGTATGAGGGATTGCATCCTGGATATGGTTAATGGCCTTATGGGTGTTCGATCCGTGAGTTAAGTGGGTCAAAAGTTTTGAAATCGCATCCACGAGGCCCACCTATTTCCAACAGTCGACCAGCGACGCTTGTGGCAGTATATCTTAGCATTTGTATGCCATCGCCTTCCACTTGTGAATGAAGCCATATGTTGACTCATTCTCTCCCTGTTTTAGGCTACAGAGTTGTGCCATAGTAATAGGATGATTTTCACCTTTAAAGTATGTTAGGAAGCGTCTTTCCAACATGGCCCAATTTTGAATGGAATCCTCCGGCAGAGTGGAGTACTAATCGAAAGCCGTACCTTTTAGGGTACTTACAAAGAGATGGATCTTGAGGGCATCTTGATCCACAATAGCTGCCGTCAGGATCTTGAAGTGGATGACATGCTGTCTGGCTGAACCTTTCCCCGTATATGTTTGGAGAGTAGGTTGTTTGAATTTTACATGGAACGGAACCGAGTCCATCCATAAGGGATATGGTGGCTTGATCCCATGTTCTTTTAGTATATCCTCTTCTTTTGCTTTGGCGATGATATCGTCAACGTCCTTTTTAGTAAGGGCATGTGACTCGTTGTTTTCCCCATTAACCTCGTCCTCTTGATGATTTTGAGGAGGTTGATTATTTTCTTGATGCTGAAAGCGAGAAGAAGGTTTTCCATCGGAGTCTCAATTCTCTACTAACCTTGCTCCAATTGTTGGATGCGCACGGTCGTTTCATCAGGAGGTGGGTTGCGTGGTGGCTCAGAGTTTGTAGCCAGGACATTCATTTTTCAGGATTCAAATGAAGAAATCATCCTTGTGACTGAGTTGGGGCTTTTTCTTGAAGAACTTGAGGAAGGATTACTCGAAGGAGTAGAAGATTCTTCCAGATGTCTTCGTGTCCGGGAGATACTGCGAGTCACCGATCGCCGGACATGAAGCTTGGTTGCTGACTTCTGACATCTTCTAGTTTTGATAACCATATGGACAGAAACAACTTGGTCGGGTCTTTCTTTTTCGACCCATTTTTTAGACACCTGAAGGGTAGAATGCTGGGTTCTTTGCTTCTCTAGTCTCTTTTGTCGAATATGCCGCGCGGCGACGTATACGACGAGCAATTTGAGCTTCAGTCAGTTCTGGATGGGCTTTAGCGATGAAGGATGTAGTCCCCCGTGCGCAGCAGCTGAGCCTGTCTTCTTTGAAGCTAGGCATGGACAAGATCTGGACTCGGTCCTTTGCCTGTCAGTAGCGAAGCCTTGAATCTTGCGAGTTTGCCCCCTGTTGAGATGAAGGGTCGAGTTGCAGGAGTGCAGGCCTTAGCAGGTTCTTGAAGAGGCCTGGTGATGCATGACTTGATCTTGGGCTTATAAGAGCAAGCCGGCTCATGCTGGGTTGATTTGTTTGTTTGGCGGAGGGTAGGTTTCTCCTCTTCGTGTAAAGGAGAGGGTAGAACCAGTTTTCCTTGAGAGGGGCCAGGTATACTGGCTTTGCAGATGTTTGGGACCTCCTTTGTTTTGGTGAAGGTTTTGGAGACCAAGTCTTAGGGTAGACCTAGTTATTTGCAGGTTGAGGCATCGTGGGGCTGCCACGGGCTTCAGGCTTTTTTGTGTTCGCCCTTGGTGTCATAGCAGTGACACGTTGTGGGGCGATCTTTTGTTTCTTGATAGGTGTGGTTTCCTCTACGGGAAGTGGGAATGGTCCCAACGACCCAAAGACAATGGTCCGGGGAGTAGAGGTCGACCCGGTATTTTGAGAGTTGTCGAGGAAGATGACGCTTCGGCAGCTGCCAGTGTGCTTGTGAGTGCGCTTGTTTTGTTTCTCTTGAAGCATGAGCTGGTACTTGTTCTCATCAAAAGTGATGGTTAATGAAGCTGCCATTGTTAGTTTGGAAAACTTCTGAAACAAGACCACATCCATTAGTAATCACAAGAATATGGTGATCATAAGTGGAAAATAACTATGGTTTTGTCTTTTCAAATCACTCAAGGGGCCCCAAGCAAGATGAAGAAGACAAAAAGGCCATAGAGGGTACAATTGTTCTAAATGCAAGTATGGTAGGCTCAGGGTGAGCGTGCTAGTGACTGCTAGAGGCAATTGTAGACCTTAATTCAAATTACCCAGAAGCAAGTTTCACTCGAGGTAAAATGATATAAGGTTGGTGATACAAATGTGTCGGTCGCGAGTACAGTAGATCCGAAAGGGCATACTAGCATCGCTAGGCACAAATGTTGTAAATCGCATCCTTGAAAAGGACACGAGATGGGATCTTCTTTTCGAAAGGTCAAGATTTGATTCATAAAGGAGAGCAAATAATATTCCAACCCGAACACAAGCTCAAACATTTCTGCGAGCACTGAGTCCAAAAAGGAAGGAACCAGAATTTCTCGAATCCGAACCCAAAAGTGACGAAAGTTTTTTTTTTTTAAAGGTCAAGATCGAATTCATCAAAGAGAGCAAATGGCGTTATAATCTAAACATAGGCTCAAACATTTCTGCGAGCACTAAATCCGAAAAGGAATGAACCAAGATTTCTCAAATCTGAACTCAAAAGTGACGGAAGTTTTTTTTTTTTTTTTTTTTTTTGAAGAGATTTTTTTTTTAAAGAGTTTTTCTTGAAGAGTGCACATAGGTTTCCAATTCGGTCTTATGTGTTAGAATCACACGATCACTGAGAGGGGGGGTGAATCAGTGATGTCTCAATACTTTTTACTTGAATACTAATAAGTCCAAATAATCAAAGCATTAATCAAGCAACCACAGGAACACAAGGTTTTAATGTGGTTCACCCAAAGGCTACGTCCACGGTGCAACGACTACTCGGACACCAATCCGAGGCTAGTCTTACTGATTTATTCTGAAGCTTCAACTTCAAGGAGCACCCACCCCTGATTCAGATAGCACCCACTATCTAGGAAGTAACAACTCCCTTTACAATTTGTCTGCACCAACAGACAGGATCACCAAACCCCAACACCAAGCACCCACTTGATGTTTTACAAAGATTAGAGAAGAACCCTTTACAGAAATTCCTCTCTCACTCTCAATCCTATACAATCAGACTCTTAATGAATATGAATTGAGAGACACTTATCTGAAGAAACTACTGATGAAGAACCATCTTCTTGATGCAGAGTTTCTTCTTTACTTGCTATAACGAAATCACAGCAGTAACTCCTTGCAAGCTCACACACCCTCACGAATCTCTCTCTTTCTATCTGTCTCTGTGTGTCTTTCTGTGTATGTTCAAAGATCCCTTGCATGCCTTTTTATAGGATTTTCCAACCCTAATTCGTGATTGCTAAAGGACTAGGAGATGTTTTGGAAACTCCTGCAAGGATTAGAAAGTGCTCCCCTGTTTTTTCTCGTGCAAGTTTCTGTTTTGAGCACTCCTTCAAGGATTGGAAGAGATCCCCTTTTTCCTCGCGTGACTTTCTGTTTTGAGCTCTGCGCTTGACCGACCTCAGTGCTTGAATGAGCTTTGCGCTTTACCGAGCTACTCAGTGTTTGAACGACCTTTGCTCTTTACCTAGCTTCTCAGTGCTTGAACGACCTTTGCGCTTTACCGAGCTGCTCAGTGCTTGAAAGACTTTACCGAGCTGCTCAGTGCTTAACCACGCACTGCGCTTTACCAACCTCAATGCTTTGCCGAACTGACCGAGCTCAATGCTTCGCCAGTGCTTGAACGATCTCTGCGCTTGACGCTTTGCCAAACTGAGCTGTCATGGCCGGGATCAGTGCTTTACCGAACTCTGCTTTGATTCTTTTCAACGAACTGAGCTGCCATGGCCGAGCTCTGTGCTTTTACCGATCTCCATTCTTTTACCGTGATTCTATCTTTTACTGGGCTCTTTGCTTTTACCGATCTCCTTGTTTTTACCGAGCTCATGTCTTGTTACCGTAACTGCGCTAATGCATTTTGTACCGAGCTGACACATTCTGTGCTGTGCCGAGCTAAGGCATTCTGTGCTGTGCCGAGCTGAGGCATCCTGTGCTGTGCCGAGCTGAGGCATTCGGTACTATACTTGTGTGACAATGTGTTGACAATAATTCCAACACAAAATACCGAGCTTCAAACATCAAACTCTCTTCAAAATCCAACAATCTCCCCCTTTGGAATTGTTGGCAACACTTGGAACATGTTAACCATCAATCAATCTTGCAAACAGGTTTCTGTTCTGTTCTGAACTACTGTAGCATGTCTTCTCGCCAGTTACAGCTCCCCCTGAACAACATGTTCTTATTCTCCCCCTTTGACAACAATCACAAAGGGACTTGCTTAGGAGCAAAAAGAATAGCAATAATGCATGCTTCCTTAACAAAAAGGTCTCCTAATGCTTGGGAGAGTGAGTAACTCCCAATTTCTTGCGAAGATACTCGAAGACTTCTTTTGGTAGAGGCTTTGTGAAAATATCAGCCACTTGTTCAGTGGTTGGAACATATTCCAATTTTACCTCACCGTCAGCAACCTTTTCTTTGAGAAAGTGATAACGTATGGCAACACGCTTTGTGTGGGTGTGCTGGACAGGGTTTTTGGAGATATGAATGTCACTTGTGTTGTCGCAGAAGATTGGCGTAGGATCTTTCGTCTGAATACCGAGATCTGAGAGCATTTGACGCATCCACAGTACTTGGGTACAGCAAGTTGCTGCCGCTATGTACTCTGCTTCCGCTGTAGAAAGAGAAACTGAATCTTGCTTCTTGCTGTGCCAAGCCGCCAATCTTTCACCAAGATGGAATGCACCTCCACTTGTGCTTTTGCCGTCATCTACACATCCAGCCCAGTCAGCATCAGAATATGCAATGAGAGTGAATGATTTACCTTTCGGATACCAGATGCCGAGCTCCAAAGTACCCTTGAGATACCGAAATATCCTCTTCACTGCTGTAAGGTGCTCTTCCGTTGGTGATGCCTGAAATCTCGCCACCATACATACCGCCTGTAGAATGTCCGGTCTTGTAGCCGTCAAGTAGAGCAAGCTCCCTATCATTAATCGGTAAGTGGTGTGATCAACTGATGGAGCCTTGTCGTCTTTGCTTAGCTTTGTGTTCGTGGACATAGGCGTGCTCACCGGCTTGCTGTCTTCCATGTTGAACCGTTTCAGCATCTTCTTGATGTATTTCAACTGTGATATGAAGATACCATGCTTCAGCTGCTGCACTTGGAGACCAAGGAAGAAACTCAGCTCTCCAAGCATTGACATCTCAAATTCATTCTTCATCTCTTCAGCAAAATTTCTGCACAACTCCTCGTCATTACCGCCAAAGATTATGTCATCGACATAAACTATGACAACCAGCTGGTTGTTTTGCTCTGTTTTGATGTAGAGATTGCTATCAACCAGTCCTTTGCCGAAACCAATTTTGCGAAGATAACTGTCCAGCCGTGCATACCAGGCCCTCGGTGCTTATTTCAGGCCATATAGAGCCTTCCTCAACTTACACACCAGGTCTGAACTGTTGCTCAAGAGAAAACCGTCTAGTTGCTCAATGTAAACCTTTTCCTCAAGTAGCCCATTCAAAAAGGCTGACTTCACATCCATTTGAAATACCTTGAAGTTCTTGTATGCAGCCAGTGCTAGGAACATTCGCATGGCTTCCAGACAGGCCACTGGTGCGAAGGTTTCTTCAAAATCTATGCCTTCAATTTGAGCATAGCCTTTACAAACTAACCTTGCTTTGTTTCTCACAACTTGACCATCTTCATTCAGCTTATTTCTAAATACCCATTTAGTACTTACGACATTTTTATCAACAGGTCTAGGGACTAAATCCCAAGTGGAGTTCTTCTCTATTTGCTCTAACTCCTCATGCATAGCCTTTAACCAATTTTCATTAAGGCTTGCTTCAGCCACTGTCTTGGGTTTGATCATTGATACGAGTGAAAAAGTGTTAGCCACACTATGTCTAGTTTGAACACCAGCCTTAGGATTTCCAATTATTTGGTCCTTAGAATGTTGTTCTACCCAAGTGTTGTGCTTTCTAGGAGTAGCAACTTCTGAACCGTCCCTTGATTCCTTAGAATCATTAGGTTCAGCTCTTTCATCATCCAACTCAGACAAGTCCTCATAAACCGGACTTCCTTCACAGGTTTCATGCATGGGTTCATAAGGTTCGTCAATTCTAACATCAGCACTTTCTACAATTTTTCTGGTCCTTTTGTTAAGACACCTATATGCCTTGCTAGTGGAGGAGTAACCCAGAAATATACCTTCATCAGCTCTTTCTTCAAATTTTCCTAGATTCTGTTCAAGTCGCTTGATGAAGCACTTGCTGCCAAATATTTTGAAGTGCTTGACTGAAGGCTTCCGTCCAAACCATAATTCATATGGTGTTTTGTCTTCATGTCGCCTGATCATGCATCGATTCTGAATGTATACAGCTGTATGGACTGCTTCCTTCCAATATCTATCAGCCAGTTTGCTCTCAACCAGCATAGTGCGTGCCATTTCCTGCACGGTGCGGTTCTTGCGTTCAACGACTCCATTCTGCTGTGGAGTTCTAGGGGCTGAATATTGTCTTTGAATCCCATGATGCTTGCAGAACTTGGTGAATTCTTCAAATATGAATTCACCTCCACGATCAGACCTTAACGTCTTGATATTCTTCCCTAGTATATTTTCAACTTGTGCTTTAAACACTTTGAACCGATCAAGTGCTTGATGTTTATGTTTTAAAAATAGAACCCATGTCATTCTAGTATAATCATCAATGCATAACATGAAATACTTATCTCCGTTGGTGCTTTGAGTTCGCATTGCTCCGCAAAGATCAGTGTGCACAAGCTCAAGAGGTTTCTTCGTGTGATGCTCTTTTGTCTTGAATACCACCCTCGTTTGCTTTCCCTTTTGACAAGAATTGTAAACAGGGTTGGAAGGCTTCTTTATCATAGACATACCTCTCACTGCCTTTGTGTTGCAAATCTTTGACAGATTGTCAAAGTTTAGATGCCCGAGGCGCTTGTGCCACAACCAGCTTTCCTCAATTTGGCTCATCAAGCAAGTTCTCCCCGACCCATCAGACAAGGTGTATAGACTACCTGTTGTTCTTGACCCTGTAGCCAGTGTTTTGCCATTGCTACACTTCTTGATTGCGAACCCATTCTTTGTGAAGATTACCTCATGACCTTTGTCATAGATCTGACTTACACTTAGCAGGTTGTGTTTAAGTCCAGACACATACAACACTTCTTCAGAACTGATCTTGCCTTCTTTCAGCTGAACAACGCCTTTGCCACAGATTTTGGCGCCGTCGTTGTTGCCGAATTTTACAGAGCCACCCTCAAAATGTTGTAGCTTTGTGAACTTGGCTTTGTCACCGGTCATATGACTTGAACAACCACTGTCAAGGATCTATGGTGCAGTCTTTCTTTTGAGCATTGAAAGCGGTTTGCACAATGAAGGATTCCTTGGGTTCTTCTGCCCTTTTCTTCACCCTCCAAACCTTGACCAATTTGGGTTTCTTCTCAACCTTAAATTGGTTAGCAATATGCAACCTGCAGTCCCTAGCCAGGTGACCAAAGTTGTGACACTTATGGCACTCAATGTTGTGGCTACTTAGGACTGAGAAAGGGTTCCTAGTTGCAGTCATACTAGGTTTAACATAAAGTCTACAATCAGCTATTTTATGTCCATATCTATTACAATTAAAACAATAACCATAAAAACTGAACTTTCTTTGTTTTCTTGAATGGCTGGTTAGACTTCACATGTATAGTCTCTTTCTTAGGCTGGACGGTGGGCTTCACAGCTTTAGAAGGTGTAGCTGTTTGCTTCACAAACTTTGGTGGTGCTGTTGTCTTTTCAGGAGGTGCAACCTTGGAGGATTCTCCGGTCTCATATCCTAGACCGAATTTGATGTGGGGAGGCCTTTGAACTTTCAGCAGGTTGTTTAGCTTCATTGTTCCATTGATTGCTTGGAGCACTTTGAGCTTTTGATTAAGTTTTAAATTTTCAGCCCTTGCTCCAAGGATTTCATTCTCAAGTTTCACAACCTCCTCAGTTTTAGCACTGACTTGGTTTTCTAGAATTTCAATGGTTCTCTTAAACTCTTCAACTTGAGTCTTTAAGGAAATTACAGAACTTTCAGCATCATGGAGGAGTTTCAGATTTTTCTTACTTGTTTTTCGCTCCAAGCTTAACTCCTTAAGTGCCGCAATCAGTTCTCCTTCGAGGTTGACCTCGACCTCATCATCTTCCGCCTCCAGCTCTTCCTCCTCTTCAACAGTGACCATGAAGAGTGCTTCATTCAACTCAGCTGAATCGTCATTGTTTGAACTTTCAGACGCATCATTGGTGTAATGACTGATGAAGCTTTTAGTCTTTCCTGTTTTGCTGAACCTCTGCTTTCTCTGACTCTTATCAGCATAAGAGTCTTCTTCATCATTGTCCTTGAACGGACACTTCGCAGCAAAGTGGCCAACACCGCCACAATTTAAGCACTTGAAAGGTAACTTCCCCTTGTACTTTCCGTTGTTGCCTTTCTTCAATCTTCTGACCAATTGAGCCTCAAGCTCATCATCAGAATCATTACCGAGATCAGCATCCTTCACCTTTTTCTGCACCTTGAAGGCTGCTTCTCTGTCAGATGAGGATGTCTTGCCTATGCGTATCTCATAGGCAGTAAGTGATCCATGCAGTTCTTCCATGGAAAACACATTCAGGTCATTGGCTTCTTCAATGGCAGAGACTTTTAAATCGAACCGGGGATGAAGCTATCTCAAAACCTTTTTGATGATGACCGGTTCTTTGATTTCCTCCCCCAGTCCACGGATGGCGTTGATGACTTCATTGACCCGCAGCATGTAGGAGTCAACATTCTCGCTTTCCTCCATGCGAAGAGACTCGAATTGTGAGCGATGAGTCTGCAACTTCGCTTCCTTGATTTTGTCATCACCTTCATGAATATTTTGCAACTTGTCCCACACTTCTTTTGCAGTCTTGCATGTCATGACTTTGACTAGCTCACTGTCTACGAGGCCGCTGTAGAGAGCGTTCTGTGCCTTGGAGTCATTGTCTGCTAGCTTCTTTGTTGCAGCATCAGTGGGTGTGATAAAAGCGTTGTAGCCAACTCTTACAGCCTCCCAAACATCATAGCCAAGTGACTTAATGTAAGCCTGCATCCTTAGCTTCCAGAAGGAGTAGTTAGTACCATCAAACAGTGGTGCTTTTGTGTTCCCAGTATTGGACCCCATGTGATTCGTTTAGAGATCACCCTCAACGTGTTAATGCTTGCTAAAGGAACCTCGCTCTGATACCAATTGTTAGAATCACACGATCACTAAGAGGTGGGGGTGAATCAGTGATGTCTCAATACTTTTTACTTGAATACTAATAAGTCCAAATAATCAAAGCAATAATCAAGCAACCGCATGAACATAAGGTTTTGACGTGGTTCACCCAAAGGCTACGTCCACGGTGCAACGACTACTCGGACACCAATCTGAGGCTAGTCTTACTGATTTATTCTGAAGCTTCAACTTCAAGGAGCACCCACCCCTGATTCAGATAACACCCACTATCTAGGAAGCAACAACTCCCTTTACAATTTGTCTGCACCAACAGACAGGATCACCAAACCCCAACACCAAGCACCCACTTGATGTTTTACAAAGATTAGAGAAGAACCCTTTACAGAAATTCCTTTCTCACTCTCAATCCCATACAATCAGACTCTTAAAAAATATGAATTGAGAGACACTTATCTGAAGAAACTACTGATGAAGAACCATCTTCTTGATGCAGAGTTTCTTCTTTACTTGCTATAACGAAATCACAGCAGTAACTCCTTGCAAGCTCACACACCCTCACGAATCTCTCTTTTTTTGTCTGTCTCTGTGTGTCTTTCTGTGTATGTTCAAAGATCCCTTGCATGGCTTTTTATAGGATTTTCCAACCCTAATTCGTGATTGCTAAAGGACTAGGAGAGGTTTTGGAAACTCCTGCAAGGATTAGAAAGTGCTCCCCTGCTTTTTCTCGTGCAAGTTTCTATTTTGAGCACTCCTTCAAAGATTGGAAGAGATCCCCTTTTTCCTTGCGTGACTTTCTGTTTTGAGCTTTGCGCTTGACCGACCTCAGTGCTTGAACGAGCTTTGCGCTTTACCGAGTTACTCAGTGCTTGAACGACCTTTGCGCTTTAGCTAGCTTCTCAATACTTGAACGACCTTTGCGCTTTACCGAGCTGCTCAGTGCTTGAAAGACTTTACCGAGCTGCTCAGTGCTTAACCACGTACTGCACTTTACCAACCTCAATGCTTTGCCGAACTGACCGAGCTCAACGCTTCGCCAGTGCTTAGACGATCTCTGCGCTTGACGTTTTGCCAAACTGAGCTGTCATGGCCGGGATCAATGCTTTACCGAACTCTGCTTTGATTCTTTTTGCGCTTTGCGCTTCGACGAACTGAGCTGCCATGGCCGAGCTCTGTGCTTTTACCGAGCTCTGTGCTTTTACGGATCTCCATTCTTTTACCGTGATTCTATCTTTTACCGGGCTCTTTACTTTTACCGATCTCCTTGTTTTTACCGAGCTCATGTCTTGTTACCGTAATTGCGCTAATGCATTTTGTACTGAGCTGACACATTCAGTGCTGTGCCGAACTGAGGCATTCTGTGCTGTGCCGAGCTGAGGTATCCTGTGCTGTGCCGAGCTGAGGTATTCGGTACTATACTTGTGTGACAATGTGTTGACAATAATTCCAACACAAAATACCGAGCTTCAAACATCAAACTCTCTTCAAAATCCAACATTATGAAACCTTGGTAGATAGATCAGCCCCCATGTAAGGGTAGGATTACTTAATGAACCTGTTTTGAGGACCCTTGCCTCGAACAGTCTAGCTGTCTCCACACTCTAGACAAGGCTTCTCTTAGATCCACTTTGGTCAAAGAACGCAATTGGTGCAACCTTAGTGTTTTTTTTTTTTTTTTTTTTTGAACTTTTTTTTTGAAAGACTTCTAATGGACTCATCAAAGAGAGCGAATGGCCCCTTCAAATCCAAATGCTGGCTACAAACAATTTCCGCAAGCCATTGTCCGAAAATAAAGAAACCAAATGTTCTCAAATTTGAATCCAAAGGAGAAAAAACTGATTTTTTTTTAAAGAGTTTGAAATGAGATTTTCTTTTTTAAATCCCTATCGGACTCATCAAAGAGAAAAGAAGGCCCATTCCCCGATACGAACAATAGCTACAAACATTTCTGTGAGCTATCAAGTTCGAAGAGGAGAGGATCAAAGTTTCTCAAAATCGAATCCAAGAAAAAGAAATTAGATTTTTCTTTTTGCGAAATGGGAAAGAGTGGAAATAAACTCAAAATAGAAATTTCCAAAAAAAAATCCCATCTCATTTTTCAGATGCAAGATCCAACATAGGCCACCAATTAGAAAAGAGCCAAAGAATTTAGGCATTACGTTCTCAAATGAACTTGTCCCACCGGGTATGCCAACTAGATGGACCCGTTTCTTCCTTTCCACTCTCATCCGTCCCCGGGGCTGCCGAAAGGCCGAATGGAGGGAAAAAGAGAAAGGCGGGTATCAACATTTTTTTATACGGGTATGCCAGATTTTCTATTCTACTTGGAATTTGAAGTGGTGATCCGGAAATCCACCTTCACAAGAAGAAAGGAAATCAATCTTTTTTCTAACTTTCCATTGCACATATATTTAAGAAAAGAGACAAGTTTCTTTTTCTTTTAATGCCATAAGAGGCCATTTTACCGTGAAATGCGATTTTTGTGTCGTGAAAGGCGATTTTGCCGTGAAAGACGATTTACAAATCTCATCAATAATGAAAGACAAGAATTTTGATTTTTTGTCTCTTTAAAAGAAATACAAAATACAATAGAAAAGTGAGAAAAGGAATTCTGACTTCTCAGGAGATTGCGGGGACTCGTTTAGATCGACAGTCGTAAGTCGTGTATGGGCTTCACCATCGTCCATGCAGATGAGAACGTATGATGCTTTGATTCTTTGGCTTGGCTCTAACCTCGGATTTTTAGAGGATAAAGACCAAGGGAAGGTCCTATATAAAAAAAAAAAACGAGTAGACGGGCTGAAGAGCCACGTCTAGGCCATGTTGGATAGAAGGGGAGAGGGCCTTGCCTTGAGGGGGTGGCCCCCCAAGGGACTTTGATCACCTTGTAGTGTTTGCTGCAGCAGAGTAGCAGGACTTCTTCAGAATTTCTCCTTTGCTTGTGTATGTGTCTATGGATCCGTATCTTTCTATCCCTCTGTCTGTGTATGTTTCTCTTGGAATGACCCCTTTTTGTAGGCTCTTGGTAGCCATGGGGTGATTTATGGTATCTTTTTCCTTGAATCTGACTAGGCCGTCTAAAATAATGATTTAATGACCGTATTAAGTTGTCATGAAACGGGTCAATTAACAGCATTAAGTGGTCGCCAGGCGTCATGCCCCCGGACCGAGGCCCTAATAATCAAGTCCTTAATCCGGGGAACGTGGCGCGACGAGCCAGAAAATTCCGCCCGCACGCGCTAATTATTTTCCCGCAGGATTCTGCGGTGAGGATTCCAAACGATCCATCACAACCAATGAATCAATTTCACATCAAATGATAATATGCGGAAGCATGTAGCAAAATAAAAATCACATATAACATAAGTTAAGTACACAAGTTTAGTAACAAAAGAGGAATATATACATAAGAGCGTAGCCCAAAGTTAAGATTAAAGTTGTGAGGATCAATGTAATTTAAGTTATACATCCCAAACAAGGCCAACAGAGGCCATAAACAAGTTCCCAAAATAAAAGTCATTCCCCAAAAGATGTTGTCGAAGCTCTAGACCAATCATGACGTCTATATGACATCATTTGGCTGCCACTCGGGCTCCACCTGAGGCCCTACTGCCTCCTGCGCGCACTCCGCCTCAAAGGCTGCGGGTCCGACATCTAACACCAAACAAAAGAATATCAGACACGACGGTCTGACAGGTGAATAATGCAGATAAATAATCAAAATATTGGCAAACCACATTTAGCTATATTCTCCTATTACCGAAGTAATAAGAGCACACATACAGAAACCATCGCCATATAGAATGGCCGGAACAAATAACCGTTGCCATATGAGATGGCCGGAACAAACAGATAGAAACCATTACCACTACTCGTGGGACCGGAAAACAGAACCGCTGCCATGGCCGGAGCAAACAAACAAAATCCAAACTGCAGTTGGCAAAATAATTTTAAAGATCCCAAGCCGGGTGATCAGCCTAACTAGGTGACCTAAGCTTAGTGTTGCCATCCAAAACCAAAACCTGAGTCGATACAATCAAATCATAGTAATACATTTCTAAAATCGATGAAAGGAACTACTTTGGACAAATACATACTGACGAATTCGAACGAATCGGATGAGTAGCCTTACCGATGATTTCAAACGTAGCGAACCACTCGATTCTATTTCAAAACGATTTATGAGAAAACATGTAATTTGTCAAACTTGGAATGAGATGATTAAGATGATTGATAATGTTTGATGGGCTTACCGGGGGCCGTCTCAATACACACTTAGTGTCTCCATGTCAATTTATGAGTGAAGGAGTTGGTGTCACTGAAGATTTCCGACATTCGAGGCATAAAGGGCATATTAAGACTAATGGAAAATCCCCGGATAATTTAATTACTAAACTTTCTCCATGGGTTTTATTCAAACAAAGTGATTCAGCTCAAATTCTTAATTCCCGATGATTAATAAGTCATTAGGAAACTTTTATACTTGAACCGGGCCTTAAATTACTTAACAAGCCCAAAAAAAAATGCATTAAAAGACACCTGGGCCAGAACCCAAGCTCGCTGGACAGAGCTTGAGCTCGCTATAGCGAGCCCAATCTTGCTATAGCGAGGGTGGGTTCTGGAAAGGGACTGCAGAAATGCAATCCGATGCTCTGTCTTTCCTTCATTTACACTTCCCAACTCTTCAACAACATTTTGAATACTCCCATCATCCAACAACATCATCTCAATCACAAAAGAAACAAATCTCATTCCCAGATCATTTACAACAAAAATTAAAAATTCAGTATGAATGAACTTGCAAGAATTCTAACAAATCAGATTTGCATTCTTATCAGCTATCAAAACCTTGATTATCTCGGCTATAAAAGACATAACATCCTGCATAAACATTTCTCAATATATTGCATAAAAACTTTATGAGATGAGTAACATATAAAACAAGAAATGGATTTAATGAATTAAAATCTTCTTCCATATCAACTCAGAGGGAAAAGCACCCATTTCAAACACATGCATTCTTAAGTGAGTTATTCACTTGCCTCAACTGAAATGGATCTCAAAACGGTCCAAACAACTCCTACTCAGCTCAGCTGCAGTCCTACACCTATCCCATGGAAAACCCCATTTAAAAACTCAACATTTTGAAAAGAGGAGGCGCTCTCAAAGAGTCTCCTTGCAAGCAAGAAGAAGAGCTTCTAAAAGATGTGAAAAACCCATATTTAAAAGGAGAAAACAAGGCTTTACCTGCAAGCATGAAAACCAGCAAGAAAAGTTTGAAGAAGATGGTTGACCAGCTGAAATCTCTCCAAAAATAGTATGAATAACAAGCTTGGAAGATGAAGAAGAGGGTGGTATAGTTCGTTTATCAATATGGGTTTGTTTCCTTGACATGCAAGAAGATAGAGAAGACAGGCAGAAGTTGGAACTCTCTTGGTTCAGTTTGTGCAGGAAAGAAAATGAAGAAGCAGAAGACTCAACATGGGTCTTGTTTCCATAAATGGGTTTGAGTCAAAACGTGGGTCCCATTGGCCATAAAACTTTAGGGCTTTAAAACTCCCTTTTGTGGGTCCCGAATGAAGTCAACGAAGAAGAGGAAAATGATCGTCGAAAAATCTAGCTTTCCAAAAAGTATATTTTCCTCATGGTTTTCAAATTTCAAAATTTATGCATAGATTTGAGTGTGAAGAGACTGTTTTGTCCTTTTTCTCGAACAACGCGATTTCTGGGTATCAAATGCAAACGAAACAAATATGAAAGTTGTTATGATCAAATTACCAAATTTAAAAATGTCGACATCCATATTTTTCAAAAATCAAATAAATCAAATCCCTACACTAACACGCGTCACACGGGCCACCCAGGGCCCGGTCAAACCAGACCCAACGCGCTCAAAATTCCCCAAAGCTAATCAAAATTCTAATCTAACTAAAATTCTAAGATAATCATCCCCATAATCCCACTTAGAGACAAATCACAGTGAAAATAATAATAAACTATGCTAAACCTAGGTAGGGCCTGACACCAGGGCATTTGAAGAGTTCCGGGCCGTACCGCGTCTTTTGGAATTCTTCTTGCGATGGTTGTCGATGGATCGACATATTGTTTGATGTCGGATGGCGATGTAACTTCAGACATTGATTAGTACCAGTGGGCCGGTAACATCTTTCATGTCGATTTCTCGATCGGTCGGACAGAAAGTGTAATTTTCTTGGTTAGCCGGTTGGCGATCTTGGAGCGATCAATGATGATTTCATGCTCTTGACGGTGGATTCGTAATGTTGACAAAGATCAGTTGATTTCAATCAGCAATAATCAGATTTTCGAAAAATCATAGGGGCTGGAATTCTCGAAACGCGAAAAAGTCGGAAAACGGGCCTTCCGACGGAAATCTGGCGACCCGGATTTCCAAAGTCGCCGGCGTCCATGTGGTTTTTTCCCCCTTTGGTCGCCTTTTCTTCGGCCGTTTTTCGATCTTTTTCGTTTCTTTTTTCTCCTGTATTTTTATTGACGTTTTTCCTCATTTATTGGCTTGATTCTCCTGAAGAAAACCTGATGAGAAGTCATGCAAACTGGAGCACAAAGTTTCCTATTTTTTGGAAAAGTTGAAGACTTTGTAGCAGATTTTCTGTCAAGAGTCAAAACTAGGTCAAATGATGTCGGAATGACCCAAAATTTGACGTAAAGCCTCCTGAGCAGTAGATAGGACCAACCATGGGCTTATGTTTGAGTTTTGAAGCCGTTTGGGGTCCCGTTGCTACTAGACTTGATTTTGCTATGAGGAAGATGTCGCATTTTGATGTACGGTCAACCGATGTCCGATTGACCTGAAATTTGACAGGGAGTCTATTGAAGTCATTTTGAGACGATTCATTTTGAGTCATTTTGATGTACGGTCAACCGATGTCCGATTGACCTGAATTTTGACGTGTAGCCTTTCGGAAGTATGTAGAAGCTACCCACGTGCTCTGTTTGATGAGTGATGGGCTCAGTGGTTCTCGTCGCCGAGAAGCTTGATTTTGCTGCTGAGTGTTGATGGAGGGTCAAACGTTGTCGTTTTTACTTGAAATTTAACATAAGCCTTTTGGAGGTATTTTGAGACCATCCATTGGCTCTGATCGAAGATTTGATGTCTTCGACAATGTCGTCGCCAGGAGCGCCTGTTCAGTTGCCAAAAGAGTGAAGTTAGATCAAATGATACTGGAACGGCCCGAAACTTCAGGTGTATCCCCCTTCTGACTGTTTTGAAGGATTTTACAGTTTTTGTTCGGTTTTGACAAGATCTGATGCTTGTAGCGACATTCGCCTGTTTGTGGTAAGACGCAGCTCCATGTGGCTCTTTGATGTCGAGAATGTGTGAAGAGGCAAAGTGACTTTTTTGGTGTCAACAGGCTTATAATGTGCAAGTTGGTCTTGACCCTACATGAGGCCTTTTAAAACCGTGCAGTAAGACTGGGTTGAAATCTCATGAGCCAAAGCGAATACTATCATGCGAACAACGGGCCATGGTCATTACACGTATCATGTCGTGCCGTGTTCTGCCGCGGCCTCGGCACCCTAACCTAGAATGGCACGGCCAAGGCCATTGGCAGTGTCATTTCGTCATTGGCAGTGTCATTTCGTGCCACAACCCAAGACCCTTTGGCTCAGCACGGCTGATGCTGTTGGTCGTGCCAAGTCACAACCCAGAAATTTCCGTGCAAGGCCATGATGGGTTGGACGGCCCGGCCCAATTTACACCCCAACTTATGCTCGGACTCATTTTGGAAAAGGTAAAATGTGCAGGATATTTATATAGTGGGTCTTAGAATCAAATCGATATGGCTTAAGGAGATGAGAGAGTCGACATTTTCTCTAAAAAGTACAATATATGATGAACTATCAATAAAAATCAATGGTTGGTGTGTGTGTATGTATATGGATATGAATGTCGACACCAAAAATGTCACTTTGCCTCTTCAACATCAAGAAGCTACATGAAGCCGTATCCTACTACAAATAGGCAATGCCACTTCAAGCATCAAATCTTGTCAAAACCAAACAAAAACTACAAGATTCTTCAAAACAACTAAAAGAGGGGTACACCTGAAATTTCGGTCTATTTCAACATCATTTGGCCTAACTTCACTCCTCTAGCGGCTGAGTAGGATCTCCCAGCGGCAATAAATCCAGAGACCCTAACACACACAACAGAGCACATAGCTAGCCTCAAAATGCCACTAGGAGGCTCTACATCAAGTTTCAGGCCATTCCGACATCATTTGGCCCAAAAAGGAAACAACGGTAGCAAAGTCGGCTCTCCCGGCGGTGACAGTGTCGAAGACATCAAAACTTCGATTAGAGCCTACGGATGGTCCCAAAATACCTCTAAAAGGCTCCGTGTCAAATTTCAACTCAATCTGGCAACGTTTGACCCTCCATTAACCATCGAGCTGTAAAATCAAGCTTCTCGGCGGCAAGAATCGCCGAGGCCATCACTCATCAAATAGAGCACATGGGTGGCTTCAACATGCTTCCAAGGGGGCTACACGATAAATTTCAGGTCATTTTGACGACATTTGACCTGACTTTGACGCTCGGAAACAAAATCAAGTCTGCAGGCGGCGGAGCTTCCCGGGATCATATCAAAATGACTCTAATAGGCACTCCGTCAAATTTCAGGTCAATCGGACGTCGGTTGACCGCACATCAAAGTGCGACATCTTCCTCGCGACAAAATCAAGTCCACTAGCGACGGGACTCCATACGGCTTCAAAACTCAAGCAAAAGCCCATGGTTGGTCCTATCTACTGCTCAGTAGGCTTCACCTCAAATTTCAGGTCATTCCGACAACGTTTGACCTAGTTTTGACTTTTGACAGAAAATCGGCGACAAAGACTTCGGCCTTGCCAGAAAATTGGAAACTTTGAGCTCCGATTTGCACAGCTTCTCTTCAAGTTTTCTTCAGTAGAATCAAGCCAATAAATGAGAAAAAATGTCAAAAAAAAAAATACAAGAGAAAAAAGAATAAAAAAAGATCGAAAAACGACCGAAAAACGGCGACCAAAAAGGGGGAAAATCCCCATGGTTGCCGGCAGCTACCTTGGCCCATGGTTGCCGGTGACCCTGGAAATCCGGGTCGCTGGATTTCTACCGAAAGGGCCATTTTCCGACCCTTTTCACTTTTCGAGAATTTTGGCCCCTGTGATTTTCCGAAAATCTGATTTTTGGTGCTCGAAATCAGCTAATCTTCACCAACATCTTGGATCTACCGCCACAAGCATGTGATCATCATCGCACACTTCAAAATCGCCAATCGGCCAACCAAGAAAGGACAATTTCTGTCCGACCGATCGAGAAATCGACGGGACAAATGTTACTGGCCCGCTAGTATCAATTAGTGTTTGAAGTTGCTTCGCCATCCGACATCAAACAACATGTGGATCTATCAGCGATCATTGTAGGAAGAATTCTAAAAGATGAGGTACGGCCCACGACTCTTCCAGTGCCCTGGCGACCACTTAATGCAGTTAAATGACCCATTTTATGACAAATAATTGCGGTCTTTAACTCATTATTTTGGACGGCCCAATCAAAATCAAGGAAAGAGGAGTTACAAATCAAAGCAATCATGACAATAAATCATAAAGCTCCACTCATCATGGAGTTTAAAGGCGATTAAATGCCTATCATTCTCGATTGGCCAATCAAAAGCCAAGAAAAAGAGTTACAAAATCATAAAATGAAAACCTGTAACTCCTCCCATCATGGAGCATCAATGGCATCAATGCTCATAAACCTACCCCATGGATACCAAAGGCCTATAAAAAGGGGGTCATTCTAAGAAGAATAGATCCAGAAATCCAAGAGCCAGACAAACACAGAGAGGAGAGAAATCCAAGAAGAAAAGAAGCCCTGTTACTTGCAGAAATTTTGCTGCAACAAACACCACAAGGTGATTGAAGTCCCTCGGGGGGCCTCAACCCCCCCCCCCCCCCCCCCACCAGCCCTCTTCTTCGATCCGACATGGCCTAGACGTGGTTTTTTAGCCCGTCTACTCGATTTTTTATTAGATATAGGACCTTCCCTTGGTCGTTATCCTCTAAAAATCAGATGTCCAAGCCAAGCCAAAAGAATCAAAGCATCATATGTTCTCAACTGAAGGATGAAGGCGAAGTCCATACATGACTTGCGACTGTCGATCTGAACGAGTCCCCGCAATTTCCTGAGAAATCAGAATTCTTTTTCTTACTTTTCTATTGTATTTTGTATTTGTTTTAAAAGAGACAAAAAAATGACAATTCTTGTCTTTCATTATTGATGAGATTTGTACATCTCCTTTTACGGCAAACGCGCCTTTCACGACAAACATCGCCTTTTACGGCAAAACTGCCTTTCACAGTCAAACAAAGAAAAAAATCACCACTTACGGCATTCAAAAACCTTGTCTCTTTTCTTAAATATATGTGCAATGGAAAGTTAGGAAAAAAGTTAATTTCCTTTTCTACTTGTAAAGGTGGATCTCTGGATCACCATTTCTAAATTCCATGTAGAGTAGAAAATATGGTGTACCCGTAAAAAATGTTGATGCCTGATATTTATTTTTTTTTCCTCCATCGGTGTCCCGGTATCCCCGGGACGGAAGAGGGAGAAACAAAAGGACGAGTCGATCAAGTTGGCATACCCGGTGGGACACATTCATCTGAAGTTTCATAATACCAAATTGGAGACCTGTGTGTACTCTTCAAAAAAAAATCTCTTCGAACAAAAAAAAAAAAAAAACCTTTTCAAAACAAAAAAAAAAAAAATTCTATCATTTTTGAATTCAGATTTGAGAAATCTTGGTTCACTCCCTTTTGGATGAAAGCTCGCTGAAATAGCTTGTAGCTTGCGTTCGGACTGGAACACCACCTGTTCTCTCTGATGAATTCAATTTGGACCTTTCAATAAAAAAAACTTTCGTCGTTTTGGGTTCAAATCTGAGAAGTCTTGGTTCATTCCCTTTTGGATGAAAGCTCGCGGAAATTGCTTGTAGCTTCTTTCGGACTAGAATACCATTTGCTCTCTTTTCTGAATCCAATTTTGACCTTTCAAAAAAAAGTGACACCCATCTCGTGTCCATTCCAAGGATGCGATTTGCAACATTTGTGCCTAGCGGTGCTAGTATGCTCTTTTGGGTCTACTATATTCGCGACCAACACATTTGTATCTCCAACCTTATATCATCTTACTTCGAGTAAGCCTCGCTTCTCGATAATTTGAATTAAGGTTTACAATTGCTTCTAGCAGTCACTGGAACACTCACTTTGACCCTCCTATACTTGTGCTTAGAACAATTGCGGATCAAGATGCCCTCAAGATCCGTCTCTTTGCAAGTACCCTAAAAAGTACGGCCTTTGATTGGTATTCCACTCTGCCGGAGAATTCCATTTAAAACTGGAACATGCTAGAGACACGCTTCTTGACCCACTGCAAATGTGAGGATCATCATGTTACTATGGCGCAGCTCTGCAACCTAAAACAGGGAGAGAATGAGTAAACATACGACTTTACTCACAAGTGGAAGGCAATGGCATACAAGTGCTCAGATGTACTGCCACAAGCGTCATTGGTCGATATCTGCCGTAACAACATGAGAGCAAGGATCCTCTCCATGATCATCGGCAATAAATCAAAGAACCTGGGAGAACTCCTAGAAGCATCTATGGAAACTAAAACGGTGATCAAAGACCTCAATAGTCAGAAATCATCGAAAAAAGAGTTGACTACCATTACGACCTCAAAATTGAAGAAAAAGGAGGCTTTTAATGTGCAAACCAAGTCAGCTCCTCAGCAACCAAAGAAAGCTGAAAATAAAACTGCAAGTAAGAAACCTGAACTCTCTGAGGCCTTTAAAGAACGAGTAGAGAAAAAATACCCGTTCGATGAAGATATTGAAGAAAATTTTGGGGCTCTTTTAGCAAATGGGAAACTCACCTTGCCGGACCCTAAATGACTGAGAGATGTTGGCAAAACGAACGATCCTCGATATTGTCCATACCACCAGATGATCTCACATCCTTTAAATCAATGCTTCATTGTGAGAGAAAAGATCAACGAGATGTGGGAAAACGGAGTCATTATCTTTGACAAAAACTATGGGTCTGCCTCCGTCAACATGGTGTCATATGGACAAACTTCAAAGTCACCAAAGGAGAAAATCACTACTTTCTTCAAGGTGATAAAAATGACTCAAACGTCCCAAGAGTTGGTTCCTTATCCAACACTAGACAGACAGTCTATATGGATGCATCCTGATCTCCTTGAAGATGAAAATTGGGAGATCGTCAAAACAAAGTTGACCGTTCAACAACGAAGGCAAGCCAGGAGACAACTCCGCAAGCTTGGACAGTAGGAGAAAGCTCAAACAAAACAAGAAGTCCCTAAAAACGCAGAGACCTCTTCTACTGCTTCACTAGGGGCAACAGAAAAGCTCGTTCTCAAGACTTCAAGGGCAACAAGAGAATTCACCCTTGGTGATTTCATGCCACTACAGCTAAGAAATGAAGCTACGCAAGGGGCATCATATTTTTGTAACTCAGTAGTTGGATTCTCCATTGCTGGATACGAGTCCAGTGACACCACCAGTGACACAAACGAGTGGGTGGAATCCCTTGAAATAGGAGAATACCTCTCCAACGAAGAATGGATTCCTGGATCTCACCTTGTGCCAGTAATCCGGTATAATCCCTTATAGCCACAAGGATCCTAGTCCGATGATGAAGAAGACCAAGAGGTTGTTCAAGAAAATGTTGTCGATGTAGCACCTCCCAATGCTCTAGTAAAACCCAACATTGATGAACCACAAGGAGAAGATGACGAAGAAGATTTGGTTCCGATTCTTGATCCTGAAGAATATGTGGGGATCTTGCAGCATCTTGCCATAGAGCAAGAGCAGGATCATACCAATCACCTTCGTCACAATCAAAATTTAGCGCCGTAAGTCCTTGAAGATTTACAAGTACCTCCTTCAGTAACCCTGGAAAAGGAAGAAAGCTGCTAGATCGATGATCCTCTTTCATCCGAGGATGAGTTCGATTTCCAACAGTCTATCATGTGGGCATCTCCTATCAGGGTAACCTGCAATGCGATAGCCCAGGATGATAGTGCCTCTGAAGCTTCATTTGCCTGAGACACATACTCTCAGACTACATCTGGTAGTATATCTTCCGGAGCTACATCTTCTCAGGTGGCTTCCACTGAGATATCACCTTCTCATCTTTCGTCACTTGAAATTGTGACATCAGAACTCACACCTCTTCTGACTGATCATCCTGAAGAAACTCCAGCCGATGAAGTCCTCTTCAATGAAAACCCGGTCAACTGGCCCCAGATACTTGACCTCGTAGGAGATGTTTTGACCGATAAATTACTCAACAAGGAAGAAAGTTGCTGGATACTATTCAGGACTTGTTCTTGAAAAATGCTTCGTGCAACACAATCACTAAGGATAGCAATGCTGCTACAGAGACGTCTTAGCAAATGAGAAGGATTAACCTCCTGATTCCCAGGGCGATCTTCCAAATGAAAAACCTTCTCCAGAAGCTCCAGAAGTTAGTAGAGGTACCCGCTCTGGCCGAGATTACCACAAAAATTACAACCAACCTTCTTTTTATGTGAATCCTTCAGGAAAGCAAGTTGTAAACGCCCCAAGTGGCAACAATAATGAACATGCAGGCTCCAAGGAGGCTTTCAAGTACAACTTAATTGAGCACTTCAAACACTTATCTGCACGACTGCACATCCTTGACTTATTATGAATGTCTCTACACACTCATGATAATCTTATTTCAGAACTGCAAGACTAAATGCGGATATTGACAAACATACCCCACAAGTTCTGCAATACCATTTAGAAGAGAGGCGACTCTTAGTCGATACTTACATTTTTGAAAACCAAAAAAAAAAAAAAAACTGGCTTTTATGCCAAAAACAAGGCTTTCAGGCCAAAAAATCAAAAACCCAGCTTTCACGCCAAAAAAAAAAAAAATTAAAACATCGGCTTTATGCCAAAAATCTAAAAAACGCTTTCACGCCAACAAAACAAAACTTGGTTTTCAAAAAAATATGGCTTCACGCCAAAGACAACAAATTTCAGCTTCCATGCCAAAAACAAATTTCGGCTCATATGCCACAAACAAATTTCGGCTTCCATGCCATAAAAATAAATTTCGGTTTCTATGCCATAAACAAATTTTGGCTTCCATGCCACAAACAAATTTCGGCTTCCATGCCACAAACAAAACTGGCTTCCATGCCACAAAATTTTGAGCTTTCATGCCGTAAACCCAAATTTGGCTTTCATGCCATCACAAAATTCGGCTTTTATGCCATCCCAAATTTTGGCTCTTATGCCATAAACCCAAATTTTGGCTTTTTACAACATAAACTTCGGCCTTCATGCCATCTCAAAATTCAGCTTTCAAGCCATCAAAAAAAAAGGGCTTTATGCCATAAAATCTGGCTTTCATGTCGAAACAATCATTTGACAAAAGATTTTCACAAAATGACAACCTTTTGATCAAGTTTTCAAACAAACATTCTTATCTAACTTTCGCTTATTTTCATCAAAAAGAATTTAAGTAAGAGGTATATAGAATACCAAAAATGGTTTTACATGGAGGTACTAAAGAAAAAAAGAAAAAAGTTTGTTACAAAAAATGAGGAGCTCAGTCTAACATGGTCTACAACCAAAGATTCAACTCCTCAAGCAGACTCTTGGCCTTAACCTCCAAAGCTCTCAGGCCTGCTATACAGCCGCATTAGGAGATCTGGCAGACCGGCGAGGTGCGTCAGTAACAGACCCCTTACCCTTGTTTGTTTTGGAGGAACTACCTACAAAAATGGAAAAGAAAAAATCAATCATCGAAACCACAGAATTTTGCTAAAAAAATTCTAGCGAAATTTTGGCATGATTCCGGGATAATTCCGAAGAAAAGGGAAACACCCTGAAAGAGAAAGGAAGCTTGAGGATGAGCTCAACATCACTGCAAGCTCATAATCAATAGAAGATTCTCAAAGAAGACTCGAACTCAAACATTGATGCGAGATCAAGCTAGTCTTCTCAAATATCTACAAGAATGGAAAAAGGGCTAAACATTGCCGCGAGCTCTAGACTCCAAAAACTTGCAAAGCTCCTCAAAGACCCCGCAAGAATAAGAAAGGGCTCAACATTGCTGCGAGCTCCAAATCCCAAAACTTGCAAAAGACTCTCAGGTATGCATTATGATGTTTCCAATCCAACTTACCAAAAATCATGCATAAAAGGAAAGTTGTCATGCATTAGATGCTAAGAAACCCTTGACCAAAGTTTAACCAATTCCAACCCAACTTGGTCAAAACCAATCAAACTTTGTCCAAGTCAAAATTCATGTTGACTTGACCTAGAAATCCTAGCCTTTTGTTTGATGCATAAAAAAAATGCATGAACATCTTGATTTGCATAAACCTCATTATCATGGTGGAAAAAAAAAAAAAAAAGCAACATCCTAAAAAAAAAATGGGGTGGGGGTGGTGGGGGGGGGGGGGTGTTGTGAGGTGGTGGGAAGAAAAAAAAAGGGGCTATGACCCATAGGCCACGTGGCCGTACGGTCATAACAAAAAAAAAAAAAAACACGAGAAAAAAAAACTGAGAGAACGTGAAAAAAACAGAGAGAGAAAGAAGAGAGCACGTGAATAAAAAAAGAATAAAAGAAAAGAAGAATTTCTCATTATCCTACTTCTACATGGAGTTTTCTTGATGGAAAACGAAACTTACTTGAAGCCATGGATGGAGAAGAAAGAGAACTTGAAGATCTTTGAAGCATAAGAGAAGTTCTTGATCTTGGAGCACTCTTGAAGACTTTTGTAAAAAAAAAAAAGCAATAAGAGCAAGAGATCTGACCTCCCCTTGCTTTTATAAAAGAGAACAAACCAAAAGAGGAAACAATGAGAAAAGCTAGGAGGTAAGTGCTAAAAATTAGCAACTTTCCCAAAAGAAAGGAGATTTGAGAAATTCTCTCCTAAAGAGAAGATTTTTTGAGCAATTCTCTCCAGAAAGAAAGGGAATGTGGGATACTCTCTCCCAAAGAAAGATACTTTGAGAAAATCTCTCCCAAAAGAAAGGAAACTTGAGAGATTCTCTCCAAGTAAGGATATTTTTAGAAATTCTCTACCCAAAGAAGATATTTTTAGATATTCTCTACAAAATGACACCACGTGAGATCTAGGCCATCTCTAAAGCTTAAGATCCCATGGGTTAGCCCACATGAGACAGGTTCGACCACCTAGGCACTAAAAGAGGCTTTTAGTCAAAGAAAAATCCCTCTTACCAGGAGCATACAAAAATGGTTTCATGCCTCTTTTGAGTTGATTGGACCACAAAAAAAAAAAAAAAAAATCCAAGCCTCATGAGTTTCCAAAAATTCAAACCATCGAACCTCATGAACCAAATTAAGCCGAAACCCTTGAAATTGACATTCCAGAAAAAACCAAACCCTGGTCCCCTAGCTCGCCACATACAACTTGTTAAGTCACAAGGCCAAAACTAAAAACCAAATCCTGACCCCCGAGCTCGCCACATACAGCTTGTTAGGTCATAAGTCAAAACCAAAACCAAAACTCGACCCCCTAACCTACCACATACAGCTTGTTAGGACACAAGCTCAAAAACAAAAACCAAAAAACCTTTCTGACCGCCTAATGTGCCACATAAAGCCTTTAGGTTCACAAGGTCAAAAGGGAAAATCCAAAATCTAAAAACCCAAATCCAAATGTCACTTTCAAAACTTTGCTTTGAGATGGTACGTGATCCCTCTCACTACCATAAAATCCCCCTGGAAACTCAAAAGGCTACTCTACCAAAAAAAAAAATTGCTTTAGACTCTTGGTCAAGATAGAAGCTTCCTTCAAATTTTTCTACGCGGCACATCGACTCCAAAAAGCTATCCAACTCATCGCTTTACCTCGAGGGGCATTTGTTGACACCAAAAACGTCACTTTACCTCTTCAACATCAAGAAGCTACATGAAGCCGTATCCTACTACAAATAGGCAATGTTACTTCAAGCATCAAATCTCGTCAGAACCAAACAAAAGCTGCAAGACTCTTCAAAGCAGCCAAAAGAGGAGTACACCTGAAATTTCGGGCCATTTCAACATCATTTGGCCTAACTTCACTCCTCCGGCAGTTGAGCAGGAGCTCCCGGCAGCGTTGAAGCCAGAAACCTCTGACACACAAAACAGAGTACACAGCTAGCCTCAAAATGCCACTAGGCGGCTCTATATCAAGTTTCAGGCCATTCCGACATCATTTTGCCCAGAAAGGAAATAGCCGTAGCAAAGTCAGCTCTCCCAGCGGCGACAGTGTCGAAGACATCAAAACTTCTATCAGAGTTTACGGATGGTCCCAAAATACCTCCAAAAGGCTCTGTGTCAAATTTCAAGTCAAACCAACAACGTTTGACCCTCCATTAACCCTTGAATAGTAAAATCAAGCTTCTTGGCGGCTAGAACCACCGAGGCCATCACTCATCAAACAGAACATATGGGTGGCTTCAACATGCTTCCAAGGGGCTACACGTCAAATTTCAGGTCATTCTGACAACGTTTGACCCAACTTTGACGCTCGGAAATAAAATCAAGTCTCCCGGCGGTGGAAACTTCCCGGAACCATGACATCCAAATCGGAGCTAGTGGATCGTCTCAAAATGACTACAATAGGCTCCCTGTCAAATTTCAGGTCACTCGAACGTCGGTTGACCACACATCAAAGCGCGACATTTTCTTTGTGGCAAAATCTAGTCCACTGGCGACGGGACTCCATACAGCTTCAAAACTCAAGCAAAAGCCCATGGTTTGGTCCTATCTACTGCTCAGCAGGCTTCACCTCAAATTTTAGGTCATTCCGACATCGTTTAACCTAGTTTTGACTTATAATAGAAAATCGGCGACAAAGTCTTCGACTTTTCCAAAAAATAGGAAACTTTGAGCTCCGATTTGCACGGCTTCTCTTCAGGTTTTCTTCAGTAGAACCAAGTCAATAAATGAGGAAAAATATCAAAAAAAATACAAGAGAAAATATAATCGAAAAATATCCAAAAACAGCCGAAAAACGGCGACCAAAAAGAGGAAAAATACCCATGGTCGCCGGCGGTGACCCTAGCCCATGGTCGCCGGATTTCCGCCCGAAAGGGCCATTTTCCGACCCTTTTAGCGTTTCGAGAATTTCGGCCACTGTGGTTTTCTAAAAATCTGATTTTTGGTGCTCGAAATCAGCTGATCTTCACCAACATCTCGGATCTACCATCAAAAGCATGTGATCATCATCGCACACTTCAAAATTGTCAACCGGCCAACCAAGAAAGTACACTTTTTGTCCGACCGATCAAGAAATCGACAGAACAGATGTTATCGGCCCACTAGTATCAATCAGTATTTGAAGTTGCATTGCCATCTGACATCAAACAACATGTGGATTTATCGGCGATCATCGCAAGAAGAATTCCAAAAGACGCGATACGGCCCGCGACTCTTTAAGCGCCCTGGCAACCACTTAATGCATTTAAATGACCCATTTTATGACAAATAATTGCGGTCATTAACTCATTATTTTGGACGGCCCAATAAGAATCAAGGAGAGAGGAGTTACAAATCAAAGCAATCATAACAATAAATCATGAAACTCCTCTCATCATGGAGTTTAAAGGCGATTAAATGCCCATCATTCTCCATCGGCCAATCAAAAGCCAAGAAAAAGGAGTTACAAAATCATAAAATTAAAACTTATAACTCCTCCTATCATGGAGCATCAATGCCATCAATGCTCATAAACCCACCCCATGGCTACCAAAGGCTTATAAAAAGGGGGTCATTCCAAGAAGAACAGATCCAGAAATCCAAGAGCCAAACACACATAGAGAGGAGAAAATCCAAGAAGAAAAGAAGCCCTGTTACTTTGAAGAAATTCTGCTGCAACAAACACCACAAGGTGATTGAAGTCCCTTGGGGGACCACCCCCCCCCCCCTAAAGCCCTCTCTTTCTATCCGACATAGCCTAGACGTGGCTTTTTAGCTCGTCTACTCCTTTTCTTTATTGGATATAGGACCTTCCCTTGGTCTTTATCCTCTAAAAATCTGAGGTCCAAGCCAAGCCAAAAGAATCAAAGCATCATATGTTCTCGTCTGAAGGACGATGGCGAAGTCCATACATGAATTGCGACTGTCAATCTGAACGAGTCCCCGCAATTTCCTGAGAAGTCAGAATTCCTTTTCTTACTTTTCTATTGTATTTTGTATTGTTTTTAAAAGAGACAAAAAAATCACAATTCTTGTCTTTCATTATTGATGAGATTTGTACATCACCTTTCACGGCAAACACCGCCTTTCACGGCAAACATTGCCTTTTACGGTAAAACTGCCTTTCACGGCAAATAAAGAAAAAAAATTATCTCTTACGGCAATAAAAAAACCTTGTCTCTTTTTACGTGCAATGGAAAGTTAGGGAAAAAGTTGATCTCCTTTTCTACTTGTGAAGGTGGATCTCCGGATCACTATTTCTAAATTCCAAGTAGAATAGAAAATCTGGCATACCCATACAAGATGTTGATGCCCACTTTTTGTTTTTTTTTTTTTTCCTCCGCCGGTCTCTCGGAATCCCCAGGACGGAATGGGGAGAACCAAAAGGCCGGGTCCATCAATAAAGATGTGTGCGTGCCCGTCCTATGGACAGAAACTCATCCAAGGTAGATCATCCTAACCTTATCATCCAGAGCCCACATGTTTAGTCCATTTGAATGGGGTGTGCATAGGATCTAACGGTCCAGTCCATTCGGATCTATCCAAGCCCGAGGCCCATGTGAGATTCAACGGGGTATCTATGTGTGTTCGAGCTAGATGACTAACCAGTGGGCCCCACACATGCGAGCGGATGAGATTCCTCCGCCAGCTCAAGCTGAGGAGAAGATTTCCTATATATATATATATATGGCCATGGCTCTCCTAAAATAAAGCTCATCCAAACGGACTAAACACACGACCGCCCTAAATTACACATGTCCACCAACTTTTGGTTAGATCCTAATTTTCTGGACCGTTGGATCAACTATGTATCGATCCGAATGGACTGTTGGCCATTAAACTTTGGGGGCCATATGGAGATGCTAGAAACCACAGTTGGGGTTGATTTTTTGGCAAAGAAGAGGGTCTTAAGGTGTCCTTGAAATCCCACCCCCCACCCCCATGTGGGTCCCTAGGTGGGCCCCACGACACACTTGAGCTTACCTCGGCTTACCTTATCCTAAGTTGTACCTTAAGAGAACTGCCCTATACACACGCACACAATATATATATATATATATTTATATTTATATTTATATCTGTGTGTGTGTGTAGGGGAGATGCTCCTAGAGAGCATATCTTACATTACTATAAGAGATGAGGTGGGGGCCGTCGCATCCATATCCAATGTCAACATCTTAAATATGAGGGACCCCACCTTTATCTCTCATAATAAGGTAAGAGATGCTCTCATAGGAGCATCTATATATATATATATATATAAGCATAGCTCTCCTAAGTTGAAGCTTACCTTATCCTAAGATGAAATAGTGTTGGTCCCACAATATTTGTTTTTTGCATAATAGAATTGGAAAATTCAATTCTGATTGGATTTATTTTGATTTTAAAGACGATCATCAAGGAAAAAAAAAAAAACAAAGACAATCGACTTTGATTTGTGGGACTAGTACTGTTTCAGCTTAGGATAAAGTAAGCTGCAGCTTAGGAGAGTTGGCCCCTATACATATACATATACATATACATACATACATACATACATATATATATATATATATCTGTGTGTGTGCGTATATACAAAACTCACCGGTCTTTCTTCACCAAAAATAAAAAATAAAAAAATAGCCCCTCTTTTAGCCAATGAAAGTGTAACTAGTGTCATCAATGATACGCTTAGCCATTCTCTCCTAAATATTCTCTTAGAAATGCGAATGTTTTATGAATTCTCTTAAATCTTTGGCTATTAGATACGAGCATAAACTCCCCTTTTGAGATAGGAATTTTTTTTAGAATAATATATGGGAAATTTTCATGTGCATCCATCCCTCACTATGTTATGGTGAGGGACAACATAGTAGGGTTGACTTTATAACCATCTGAATCATCCACACATATGGAACCCCCTTAAGTACATTAGACCCATTGAATTTTCACATATCGAAATGGATTGGATCGTTGGATCGAGGGTCAAATTTTTTACTTTAATATAAAGTCTTTAAATTTGTGGGCCACAGATGAAGGGGTTTTAGAGGCTTGGGATTGACCCCAAATTTGATATATGGTCTTATCCGAGATGTCTCTTCCCATCCCCCACAAGTCCCACGATCATTGGGTCCTTAAGTGGGTCCCATTTAGTTTGTCCCTCACTATATGGTGAGGGAAGGATGGACTGGAATATCCCTATATATATATGGGGAAATGCTTTCACAAGAGTAACTCTCATACTACTATGAGAGTAAGGAGGGATGACCTAAATATTTAGGCCATTGGCATTTCACACTCACACACACACACACACAACACACACATATACTGCGATGCTCCAATAAGAGATGTCTCTCACCTTACTATTAGAGATAAGGTAGGGGCCCTCACATTTAAGTTGTTGGCATTATATCTAAATGTGAGGGCCCTCACCTAATTGTGAGCCCTCACCCCCCCCCCCCACCCCCTATCTCTCATAGAGCATCTCTCACCCTACTATGAGAGATAAGGTGGGCGCCCTCACATCCATATCCAATGCCAGCCATAGACGGAACCACATAGGGGCCACCCCCCCCCCCCCCCCCCACACACACACACACACACAAAAATTCACTTATTTACCACATTGGATGCATTAGTTGCCGATAGAGGCTGCGACCTCCCAAAAAATTGAAAATGTTATAAGAATTTTAAGTATTTTTCCAATGGTGGCTCCTCCAAAAAAATTTTTTTTACATAGTTGTAAGACCCCGACCCGAGTGATCCCGATTAGTGCTTAGTTAGTTGCATGTTAGTCTTGATTTGTCTTGTGGACTTTGGTTTGGTTTAGTTTAGAATAGCTTTAAAATAGCTTTGGGGATTTTGAGTACCTTCGGTATTAGTGGGGCCCTTTGGGGGTCCCTTGTTTATGGCTTTTTGTGTGCTGGTGATTTCATCTCGGTTTTCTTGATTTGTATTTCATCCCCATTTACTTGTTTTATTATTACCTTCAACTTTCATGTTGATCCCGTTCTCGTTCGAAACCCCGAAACTTGACTTTTCTAGCTTCAAGGGCAAAATAGTACTTTTACACCAAATCTGTACCAAATTAGTGTTAATCCCGAAACCCACGAAACATGAACTTTTCAGAAACTAGATATTTCGACGATCATTTCTTCCTTCTTCGTCGATTTCATCCGGAGCCCCGAAAACCACTATTTCAGCCCAACTAGGTTACTTGAAGGTGGAGCCCACTTGTGTAGCTTATAAAAGAGAACTCTTTCCCCCATTTTCTCTTTTTCCAGTAATTTCCTTGAACCTAGGGTTTTTGGTGCACTCTCCTCTTCTTCTCCTTGCTCAATCATCACTAAACTTGCACCATCATCTCAAACGATTTCATGATCTCCTTCTCCACTTCAAGGTCTCTCCATTGACACCATTTTTGAAGGAATCCCATCTCTCCAAGACTTTCTTCTAGCTTGCATTGCTCATTTGGAGAACCTATTGGTAAGATCTTTTCCTAATCTTCTAGATTAGTGTTCTTCTAGCCTTAGAGAAGCTACATTTTCAATATTGAAAGCTCTCTCTTCTCCCTCATTGTTTTGACCCATTTTAGGGTTTGTTTTAGGGGTTTTTGGTAGAGCTTGTTTCCTTGACTTGCAAGAGTGCTAGGAGCTGTTTTCCATTGATTTAAGACTTGAGGCAAGTGGATGTTTTGACTCTTTTACATTTGAATGAGTTTTGATGAAATGCATTCATGTTTTTACCTAACATTTTGAGATATTAATGACTTGTTAGATTTGAAATAAATGCATATTTGTGATTCTTGATAGCTTGTTTCATCCAAATATTAGATTGCTAAACATGTTAGAAAGAATGTGGAAAGGAATGGAAGAAATGGAGTAAGCCACTGCACTGCTGTAACAGAACCTGGGTTCTGTTACGCAGTGTACGCGGTCGACCGGCCAAGGGCGCGGTCGACCGGCGACACTGGAACAGGCCCCCCTGTTGGGCAGCCTGCTGAACTGCGGGAGTCTCAGTTATGCAGAGCACGCGGTCAACCGGCCTAGGGCGCGGTCGACCGGCGACACAGAGGTCAGGCTCTCTGGAGCCTGACCAAAACACTATTCACCATTTAAAGTTACAACTCCCGATCGACCTGGCCCATGGCCGGTCGACCAAGCCCCTGTGTACGCGGTCGACCGGCCCAACTGGAAAACCTGCAGAAAAATGGACCTTTCTCCCTATGATTAAATGGACTTTAGATGGAACTTAGTGACCCTTTTGTGGACCCATTGGACTTCTTTTGAGGATGGTTGAACCGACATTTCCTCACGGTTAATCCGGTTGTATCGGTACTTAACCTAGTTCAATCTTGAAAGGCACGGAACGAAGGGATATCCTTTCTTTTATCTAAATGCGAAATTGGTTTGTTGGATATCGCGAATCCGTTTCCCCTTCGATGAATGAGTAGGTTGTAAGGTACTACTAGATTAACATTGTGCTTAGGATCCCATCCCCATTAGGTTTTGTTTAACTAAAATACGATTAGGGTTTGAATCCCTAAGGTGCATAAAGAGCCCGGAATGTCTCTAAACTCAAGGAGCACCAAGTGATCATCACAATAGACATACGGGGTCCTTATTCACTTGATTTATATCGAATCCCGATACTTGTCCCGAATTTCAAGAAATGTGATTTATCATTCCCGAAAACATTGAATTTGAAACTAGAGCTTTTGCTAGCCCCGACATGCACTTCCCGTTTGAAAATGAAATTAGTGCTTTTGAGCACCCCGTCCCGCCTGTTTATTTAAGTGCATTATACATGATTGGTACATGTCTTGTTTTATACGATTTGACCTATGAGTCGGCACCACTAAGCTTGGTTTTCCTTGCCGGTTTGATCTACCGACTTGGAGACCCTTTCCCGTCCCGCCAGCTGCAGTCTTGGATCCCGCTACCCGGTTGTTACCGTGGTCTTGTCCCGATACCCGGTTCGCTACCGTGGTCCCATCCCGTATTGTATTATATTATGTATATGTTACTTATGTTGCATCTCCTCACTTCGGTGACTGAGACAACATCCCGATATGCTCTTGTCACTTCGGTGATAGAGGACTTAGCTATGTGTGGTTGCCATCTTGCTTGTTTCCCGTTTCCTTGGATACCTTATATGTTTTATCTTGCATATGTATTTGAATAGACGTTTATCTTTTTTTATTAAACTATTGCTTTGACAGGTTTAAATGTTTTACAAGGTATTTTCTATATTGTTATGTCTTTTCACCCGTTTGCCAAACTGTCGTGTTTGACCCTTGTTTTTGGTACTCAGGTCCCGTTGTTGGTCTCCCCGAGGAGGAGCATGAGGAGACGGTCGGTGAACCGCAACGATTAGTTGAGTGGCACGCTGATGATGTCATTTAGACATTCGGGTGCCGAGTGACGTAACATTTTGGGTTGTGTCTAACCATTCTTTTGGGGAAACTTGATACTTTATTCATTGGCCTTTGTTGGCCTCTATTTTTGGGAACAATGTAATTAAACTACTTTGTTGTAAACCTTAACTTTATTTTGGGATTATAGCTTTAATGATCATTGCTCATTTTGATACTAGTATGAACATGTGATAAATCTTGTATCTTGGACATGAATGTATGAAATAGATTTGTTACACGCTTCCGCACATAAAAGAAATATTCATGTCGATGTGTTATCCTCACCGCGGACACCTGTGGGAAATCGCGTGTACGAGTGGCATCCTTCTTGATGGACTCGTATACGTTTTGGTTTGGAGTTTGGAATTAATTCAATCATATGCACACCAAGCCAATCATACATCATATAACACTTAGTCCCGATCCCGAATTAGGCCCGCCTTATTGTGGGGACCCGGTCCGGGGTCGCGACAATAGTGGCTCCCCCAAGGCAAAATTTCTGGTTCCGCCCCTGATGCCAACAACTTAAATGTGAGGGCTCCACCTTATCTCTCATGGTAAGATTAGAGATACTCTCATAGAAGCATTTCCATATATATATATATATAAATTCTCAAAAAACTCTCAATTTAGAAAAGGTACACAAACGTCCTGGCCATCAGGCTGGTAATATTTGCCATCAGACTTCCATGTAGAAGTCTTGGTCATCTTGGGCCCCGCCTGGCGCACGGCGTATGAGAATCCACACAAACTTAGCCCAGTGAGATAGCCCCACTCCTCCATATACGAAAAAAAAAAAAAAAAAAAAGAGGGATAGCCCAACTCCTCCATATTTGCAATTTACTGCTGTTCCATTTTGAGATATATTTCTCTTTAGACTTGTGTCGGTTGCATTGAATACTAGTATAAACTCTATAAGGAGGGTATTTTCTAGGGAAAATGACCGTACAGAAGCTCTAAAATCCCACATTTACCCAAAGAAAGATAAAAATTTACAAATGACCAAAGCAAAGATCGTACATAAAAGTATGACGATTTTACCCTTTGTCCTGGGATATCCTATTAGTATAGGATATCCCAGTTTTCGATATCTCAAGACATTAGGATATTGCACCGTTGGATATCCCAGATATATAGGATAAAGTTTTCATCTTTCGTCTTTCTAGCAGGTAAAACAAGACGAGGAACTCGGTAAAAACCCATTTTACTGTGAATCTGTGATCATCATCCTCCTTCGATCCTCCCATGGTTTTTCCTCGTTGTTTTTCTCATCATTTTATTATGGATTCTACAAGAACACAACTTTTCACTCTATTCTCTTTCATCAATAGCTGCAACGTGGTGGATCTTCAAGTTTCTAGGGTTTTACTGTGGGAAATATACCCAATCGTTAAAAGTTTAAGGTAAGGGAAAGAAGTATTCTTTTTCCTTTATCTCTCTATTTGTTTTTGTCTTTTTTTCTGGAATAGGGCTTGTTTTGAGGCTGGGCATTTGGGTTTTTGTTGTTATTTAGGGGTTGCACCGTGTGATGTTGCTACGAATCTTATTTTATCTTCTACTCTTTTGAGTATTGGAGAGCCCTTGTAAAAAAAATTGGTATTGGTGCTGTTGTCTGCTTATTTTATCATTTTTCCATGAAACTTTATTTCTCTCCATGTTTTACTTTTAGGCTTAAAAGGTTGAACACTCACAAAATGATATATCAGCAGATTAAAACTTTTCAAGTAGCACAGGCTCGTTTGAATGCTACTTCATTCAAAATTAGTCCAATAAATAGGTGCCCTTCCATCTCCAGATTTTCACTCCCACAGCATAGTGGTCAATGTTTAAAAAAAAACAAACAACCACCATGGCATGGCTCCCTCCCTAACTGAATTTTCGTCTGACCACTCTTTGAAAAATGGTATATTGTGGCTTCAACCATTGAAATTATGTATAATGTACATAAAAATGAGTGTCATAGTATTGCTATTCTGATGTTTGAGTTAATTATGATAGATTGTTTTTTTTTTTTTTTAATGTTAGATTGGCTGTTAAATTGCATTATAATTTTTCTCAAATGTTATCTTCACCTGATTTGAGTAATGATTGGCAGATGGAACCATTTCAACCCGGTCCCATTGATTCATCTGTTTTATCAGACCAAGATGATCACGTATCTACGTCAATATGGAATGGCAAGGAACCTGGTGTTTACCGATGTATTCCTGCTAATCCTAAGAGTGGAATTTGGAAATTAAATGAAAGACAATGCAACATTGTGAAAAGAACTGGTCTCTACCATCTATCGCAGATTTGCCACATGCGAATCGATCATTCTCTGGTAAGTACATTAATTGAAAGGTGGAGGCCAGAAACAAATACCTTTCATTTTTTGTCTGGAGAGGCCACTATTACACTTGAAGATGTGGCGTATATTTATGGCCTACCCATTAATGGCCCACCAGTTATAGGACGCACTTATACGAAAAGACCCATCATTGAGGAAGTATGCAATACACTCTTAGGAAAGGTGCCTAAACCAACTGACATTGAGGGCGGACATTTGAAACTCACATGGTTTCATAAGAACTTCGTTGAGCCCCCAGAGAATGTCTCTGAAGATGATATCGATAGGTATACTAGGGCATATCTCTTTTGCCTTGTTTCAACCCAAATTTGCGGGTTTACTTCGAGGTCAAGGGGGCCTGCCTACCTTCTTGAATTATTTGAAACCTTCCAAGTATATGCATGGGCTCCTGCTTGCCTCGGAAATTTATACAGAACACTGTCCAAGGCCACCCGTGTGAAGGATGCGAAAAGAACAATATGTGGGGCCCTCCAACTTCTTCAGGTAAATAATAACTACTATGTATATTGCTTGATTGCAATAAATATTTAACGAAACCAAATTTATGAATTGATGATATTTCGACAGATATGGGCATATTCCCGAATGAGAATTGGACGTCCAATCAAATAAAATATGAAAAATATCAAATTCGAGTTCCCACTTTTTAAAATGTGGGAAAAAAGACTGAAAAATCACTTTTCGTTAACTACTGTTAAAGAAGCTCGTCAACAACTCGATCAGCAAGGCATTGATCAGGTAAGTTATTTCGGTTATCTCTGTCTTCTTATCCATTTTTCCTCTTAATATGAAATAACGAAAAATTTATTGCAGTTTGAGTGGCAGCGTTACCTCCAATTTACCGAAGACCTGATTGAACATGTCTCAGAAGCAGATAATTATCTTTTTACAGTATGTACATAAATGATCTTTTACTCGATTGTTGAACCTCATAATGCGGATCGAGTAATGAAGCAATTTGGCTGGAGACAAATCCTACCTCCACCACTCCATTCAATTCCTTGGAGAGATGAAAAAAGCTCAAATGTTACAGTGGATTATAGAGTTAAGCTGAAACAACAAGTAGAAGCATGGCAAAATAGATTATCATTAGTTATCGATGGAGAGTACAATGAATTGGTCGGTAGACATCCTGATGAGTACTTTGCTTGGTATCACCGTATCACCAGACTGCGTGTAGGACAGCCACCACAAGGGAGGAGAAATCCACTATATAAACATGTAGTTCAACAGGTAATTGTAGCTACAACATTAAGCTGAAATAGTGGCTTACACAATAAATTTATGTTATTATGACATTACTTTGAATTTCTTTTTTTTTAAATAACATGTTACACAATGATTTTTATACAGAGTAGTAATTTGCTAATCTTGACATTTTCTACCATCAGATGGAAATTTTCCTGAAACATGTTGCGGCTACCATAGAAAGTGTGGATGAGAAATATGATTCATGGTTCTTGTATAAAATTATGCAAACAATTCAACAGCAATGTTTGAAATTCTCGACTGCTTGCTATGCTGGATTTGAAAATTTCAACTTGGAGGAATGTATTAATAGCATGTCATATGAGAATTTCAATAAGGTTAGTTTCTTTATATTAATAATTCTTTCATTGTATACTACAATTGAATTTAATTACATTTGTTATGGGACTCTGTTGTTGAATATAATATCATTATGAGATATCCATGGTGTTTGTCGCGACCCCGGACCGAGGCCGCGGCTTAATGGTGGTGGTGTAAGATTATTTGAAAGATGATTAAACCTCCCACAGGTTCCCGCGGTGAGGATTCCCAAAAACAAACACAAAGGGACAACCAACTCACATGATCAAGTATGCGGAAGCGCGTGGCAAATCACATCTTAACATATCATGTCATAATATGAATATAATGACATCGAGACATAAATATCAGAATGAAGACATAATATGGCATTCCCATAATAATTCAAGTTGCAAAGTTAACAAAATATATTAAGTTATTACAATTCCCAAAATAAGAGGCCAACAAAGGCCAATACAATACCAAAAGTAATATAAAACCCAACATGTAATCTATCCATTCTCATAACCCGTCCCGACGTCTAGATGACGTTGTCGGGTTGCCACTCACGAACTAGGGTAGGCTCAACAGCCTCCTCCTGGCACTCCTCCTCAAAGGGATGGCCTCCTGCACCTGGACACCAAAATACAAGCATCAAACACGACGGTTTGGCAAGAAATCATTTTAAGTGAAAGCTTGTAAAATAATGTTTAATCGAGAACATAAGAAATACTTTACTGAACGTAAAACAAATACTTACGAAACACTTTTCTAAATCAAAAACAAACTAACATGAATGCATAACATATATATCATGAATCGTAAATCCACGAAGAGCCCATCCTTTCTCTATCATTTATAAATGAAAAGAGTAAGCACGCACCACAAGCACGAATATACATAGTAAAACACGACACGATTCCCACAAATACGGGATTCCGGCCGCGGAACCGGACACGCACGATGTGTAATAAATACACGACTAATCTGCAGTTAGTTCACATGTTTAAGGACCCCCAGACAGTGGATCAGACTGAAAGGGCAGTCCAAGCTCTGTGGTGTTCACTTGAGCTCATGAATGCACAAAACACGCAAAACACGATTCAAACATATCGAAAATAGAAGGGGAAATCACTTGTCACAACAAGACAAGGCACGACTAGCAAAATGCATAATATATATGCTCACAACTTATAAGTGATCCCCATTTTATACTTGAACACATCTTAGAACGAGCTTGCAAACTTGATTTCAAAACGAGTACACGGTATGACTTGCGATCTTAAATCAATGCTCAAAACACGATAATTTTATCAAGCTCATAATTAGGCTATTCATTGACCCTTGGGTGATTGGAACTCTATATTTTAAAATACAAGGATTGGTGTCCCCGAAGTTAGTACATAGCATGGAGTTCCATTCACACAATGTCCATTTAAAGTCCTTGATATAGCCTAGTTTTCACATTTTAAAAGAAAAGGCAATTGGGCAAAATCTTCTGAAACTGGGGAAATTCCAGTGTGCCCGGTCGACCTGGCCCTTGGCCGGTCGACCGCGTACACTGTGAGCCCGGTCGACCGCCAAGTCCCGGTCGACTCAGAGTTGTAACTTTAATTCCATGTACAGTGTTTTGGTCAGGTTCCAGAGAACCTGACCCTGTGTCGCCGGTCGACCGCGCCCTTGGCCGGTCGACCGCGTGAACTGGGGAACAGTCATTCCCGCAGTGCAGCAGGTCATCCAACTGGGACCAATCCCAGTGTCCCCGGTCGACCGCGCCCCTTGGCTGGTCGACCGCGTGAACTGCGGAAATCAGAACCCAGTTCTGATTCTGCAGTGCACTGGTCCAATCTTTTCTTCCTTTCTTTTCTACATTCTTCCAACCTAATTAGCAAACTAAATACATGAATGTACATGCTATCAAGGCTCACATTGTGGCATTTATTTCATACTTAACCAAGTCATTAACATGGAAACCCATTTCAAAATCCTTTAAACCCTTTCTTATCAAAACAACTCCAACCTTCAACAAAAGCAAGACTTGATTAAATGATATGAAATCTGAAAGTTTGGAAAGATAGTTGGCATGCTTGCATTCTCAAAAGTAAGATCACAATAAGAAAACCTAATAAAGCAAGGCATTAATACAAAATAACAAATCCACAAACCCACATGCATAAACAACCTAAATAGATTACTTGCCTTAACCAAATGAAAACAAGGTTCTTCTTCAAGCACTCCAAACCAAATGCCAAGCCAAGAACTACCAAAAATCCAATGAAATCCATTCAAAACTCACCCAAAAATACAACCAAGCAACCCATTTCATAATGAGTGCTACAAGTTAGGAGAACATGATCTTTAGAAGTAGAAAGAACTCTATTGAAGAGATGGTTGAAAGTTCTTACCTAGAGGTGCCCAAACAAGAAGTGAAGAAGAAAATGGAGATCTTTCCCACCAAGAAACTTCAAGAAAATGGTACCAATGGAAAGCTTGTCTTGAGAGGAAGAAGATGATGGTTTTAGAATTTCATTTGGAGACTCATAGCTCAAGCATTCAAGAAGAGAAGAAGAGGAGAAAAAGAGTGTTTTTGAACCTAGGGCAAGAAAGTTGCAGGATTTTTGTGGAATGAAGGGAGAAAGAGGGGAAAAGAGCTTAAGTGCTAGACAAGTGGGTCCCCTTTAGTGCCAATCTTGCATAAGTCAAAACATGGTCTTGTGGGCTTCAAATGAAGTTGACGAAGAAGGATAAAACGATCCTTGAAATATCTAGTTTCCAAAATGTATATTTTCGACATGGTTTTGGGATCTCAAAAATTGTGTCCAGATTTGAGTGTGAAAAGGCTATTTTACCCTTTTGGTCCAAAACTTGAGTTTCTGGGCTTCAAACACAAATGGGCTAAACACGAAAGTTGCACATAATCATAAAACCAATCAAATGAAATGAAAATCACGATTAACACAAAACCAAACACAATCTTCCCACGCTTGCACGTACACCCAGGCCTTCCTGAGTGAGCCTAGTAAACACTAAACGTTCTCGAACTCCCCAAAACTAAAAACCATGACTAAAACTAATCACATTCTAACCCACGATAACTAAACCCAATCAAGACTAAGCACACACTAAGCAAGCACTATAGGGTTAATCCTGGGTTGGGGTTTGACAGTGTTCGACAGGAAAATCAAGAGGAAGAAATGGGAGAAGTGCCACCTAATGTCCACACACCTCAACCTTCCCCATTCGTAAATCCCAGTCCCACACCTCATCCACTACAACAAATTGCACCTTTCCCAACACTATTTGCCGACGCAGTGAAAATTTGTATTGGCAAACGTCTTATTGCCAACGCAAATTTTCACTGCGTCGGCAAAAGTCACAGAAAATGCTACCTTTATCGACGCAAATAAGACCGCATTGGCAAAAGCTATGGAAACCACATTGGCGCCAACAAAAAAATCTATCCAAAAGAGAGGGAAAGTTTTGCAACGCGTGTTTTTCTAATGGCGACGCAATAATGCATTGGCAATTATCTTGCCTATTGGCGACGCACAGGTGTGCATTGGGAAAGGTCTGAGTTTTTATTCACACTATTGCCGACGCATAAGTTGCGTCCACAAAGCCCCATCTTTGACAAACTTACCTTTCGCGACACTATTTTTCGACGCAGAAAAAATTTGTGTTGGCAAAAGTCACAGAGAATTGCTACTTTTACTGACGCAAGTAAGCCCGCGTTGGCAAAAGCCGTGGAAAAACTTTCCCGACACTATTTGCTGACGCAGTAAAAATTGGCGTGTGCAAAAGTTTTATTTCCGATGCATATTTAGACTGCGTTGACAAAAGTAATAGAGAATTGTTACTTTTACAGACACAAGTAAGACCGCGTTGGCCAAAGTTGTGGAAAAAATATAATTATTTTGCCTACTAGTGATGCACAGGTCTGCGTCCGTAAAGCCCCATTTAGTAAAATTCTTTTTTGTCAAAATAATATGAGCACTCCGTTTTAATTGGTTTGATTTATTCCCAACTCTCTGCCTCTTTCATGGGTTTTTATTTTTTTATTTTTTATTCCGGGGGCGACTACATTAGCTTCTAGCAGAGTATGGTGGGAACTTTTTTGGATGGGTCCCACTCATGTCCATATATGGATAATTAGAGTCGTTCAAAATGATTAAACACATTTAATTATGGGATATCCCAATTTTTTTTTTAGAATTAGGTTGGAACCACTGTAAGATTGACCAAACAAAAAACCATGGCTAAAAAAATGTTGTTTTATTAATTTATTTTTTTTGTGTTTTCAATCGTACAATGAGATAACCTCCATTCAAAATGAGATTTGACGATACCTTATAAAAATATGGTGGATATTCATCGAGGGCAAACTCATATATAAGGAAAGCCTCCACCCAACTTGAAAAAAACACATAGGGCTTGTATTTTGAGTCTGTAAGTCAATTTCAATTAATTTTTAGAGGCGCCCATAGCAGTAGCTGCTTGTATAAATCCCACTCTAATGGCACCAAATTTTGGTGGAAATTAAAATTTTCTAGTTTTTAGCGTCTAACTTTTTGCGGCGACCTATGCTTTTGAGACTAAAGATATATTTTTAGCGAATAGTATTATATTGGGTGAACTGAACCTAATTTTTGGTGGGCCATAGGATCTCCCGCTAAAAGTTCCACCTTATAAAAGACTCACGTTCATTAATTCTCCTTCGATATCCATACCCTTCTTCCAAAACCTTCTTACAACTGCAACAAGCCAAACCCTCCTTCCGAATTGTCTTCTTCTTGCAACTGCACAATCGGAACCAATCTTCAGAATCGTTTTCTTCTTGCAACTGCAGCAAGCGAAACCTTTCTTCAGAATCGTCATCTTCTTACAATTGCAGCAAGCTGAGGTATGATCTCTCTCTCTCTCCATCTCTCTTTATGTCGTCCAGTCCTCCCTCTTCCTCCGCCCTGCCTCCACCCGCCCTAACCCTCTGTCCGCTAGCAACCAGGGGCGGACCCACTTGTCCATCCAGTCCTCCCTCTTCCTCCACCGCCCCTGCCTCCACCCGCCCTGAACCTCTGCCCGCCATCAACCAGGGGCAGACCCACTTGTCCATCATCTGGGGCGGTCACCCCATATCGATTTTCTCATCCTCTTTAAAATAGTATTGAGCCTCTGCCCACGCCCCATGTGTCTGCCCACTTCGCCCCATCTGGGAGATTGAAAAAAACCCTCCGGGCTCCAACTTCAATCGTCCAACCTCAGCCCCTTCTACTTCCTTTGAGTGCATGATGGATCTCTCCTTTAATCTTGTCGGAAGTCTGTGATGATTTTTTGCTTCAGGTAAATCTCTCTTCATCTCTCTGTTGTCGCCTCTCTCTTCCTCACTCACCCTCTTCGTGTTCTCTGTTTTTAGTATTTACTTCTGTATCACCTCTCTCCATGTCTTCTTTGATCTCATTCATCTCCCTGTTTTAATCTTGCGTTTTTGTTTGATCTCTGAATGAATAAGGCCTTCACATGATAAATCATGATGGATTGGACGGTATTGAGTTGAGCATCTTCTTTGTTAGGATGTGATGGAACTTGGTACATGTGATTTTGTTGTGATAAAGATCAATAGGAAAAAAACAATTGACTAATCTCTTTTGTTGATTTTGTTTTCATATACATTGTTTTCCTATTTGTCTTCATTTGTACTTTAATTAGATAACTAGATACATAGTTTTGACTTCTGAATGCTGGTTAACAATTAATAAAGTGATGGATATCTATTTTAAATAGGCGTTAATCTAGATTCTGAACTGATTAGAGGTACCTTAATTAACACTATTGTAAATTGTAATGCAAATTTGGGTGGCCAAAATATCACTTTAATATTAGTGATCCCCTGCAATCATAAGCTCAAACCGAAGCAAAAAAAAAAAAAGTTTTCTTAGAAGTTAATGTGTATATGTGGATAAAAAGAGAGAAAGGCAGAGTACACCTACCATCAGTCTACAAGTTTCAAAGAAAAAGAAAGGGGGAATTGAACAAGATGGCATTTTTATTCTGATATGGTGGACAGTCTGGATTGAGCATGTATTTATGCCCTGTTTGTGGTGGATGAGTTACTACAAAGGTTATGTCACATGGAAGATGTTATGCTACCTTAGCCCATAAAATACAGTCAACTATGCATAATTATAGGCTTGTACTCTCTGTGACTTTACTGTTACTTAAACCATTACCAGTCTTGTTGTAGAGAGAGGCATGTTATTTCCAGCTGATCATGTTCAGAAAATAATGCATATGACTGTGCATACACTTATTTGTCTCCACTCAACTCTGACAGTCTTTTTTTAGAAATTATTTTTGAGGCCTCTATTTGGTGCTTGAGGAATCGACATTCATCTCCACTTTGAATGCCAATTGATCTATGTCTGGGACAGATTATTTCCTTTCTAGCAAGATGATAAGTGCAAAAAATTGTACAGAAACTAGCTAACAAAGACCTTCTCTCATCTTCACTAATTTGTTTATTTTTTACACATTCATACTAATAACTAAAGCAAATATGGTAAAACTAATTGCACCCAAAAATGATAAAAAAAAAAAAAAGTGTTTGAAATCAAATAATTACTACATCAATCTTTTACCCACTTTTGCTGCATAGGATCTTTTTCCCTCTTGAAATAGTGAAATTGTTGTCTGCCATTTTAAATTGGATATTTCCAATACAACCAACATGGATATTTACAGCCTCATCTCATTGTTTTCCACTTGGAAAATCCAACTGAATTTTTCTCAACATGAATACCTAAAAGCTAAAACCCAAAGTAGAGAAGACGCAAAGGGCAAGAGTTCTGGATCCACTAGCTTGGATGTTGGGGATATGATACCCAATTACATGGACCCTTTCTACAGAACCCTTGTAATATTAGTTGTTCTGTCTTTATTTTTTTTTATGTGAATGTTCTTTTTATTTATTGAATTTGGTCTTCACTGTTTTCATGTTTACTAACTCGTCCTTTTATTTGCTTGATAATAACATCTGGCTCTACATCATATTTGGTTAACTTACAAACCAGCAACAAAGGCTTGGGTTGAAAACATATTATTAGAAACTAGAAAGAAAAGTCTATAAGATCATGGGTAGTGGAACATATTATCATAGTCATCATGTGATTGATTGTATTCATAATCTTATGCACATGTTTTTGTGTGTTCTCTTTTTAGTAATATGATTAGCTTATTGATTATTCATTTTTAAGATATGGACAAGACTTGGATGACATTGGATAGTCAAGATCGCATTGTGAGAATGGGTCGGGAGTATCGTGACGGGGTGAAGTCATTTATTGAATTTGCAAAGGCAAATGCTGGGGATGCTACTGAGATTTGGTTCCCGTGTAGGGTTTGCAAGAACAATTGCCGGTATGACTATGACACTGTGAACTTTCATATTTATCGTTGGGGTATGCAAGCATCCTACAAGACCTGGATTTAACACGGAGAGATAACACCTCCTGTGGATGACGTTGTTGAATCGGAACATGGGGGTGATAGTGATTATGAGGATCGGGATGAATATCAAGAAATGATGGAAGACCATTGCATGGGAACTTACACCAACACTGAGGCCATCCATATTAATGCAATGCGTCACTTTGAAAGAATGTTAGATGCTTCTCAGTGCCCTCTGTACCCTGGTTGCTCTCCAGACAACACTCTGCTAGATTTTGTAATTAAGATGATGGAGCAAAAGGTGGAGGGAAAGTGGAGCAACAAATCGTTCAACAATGTGATGCAGATACAAAAGGCACCTCTGCCAGACAGTAATTTAGGTCCAGATTCAATTTATGCAGCGAAGAAGATACTGCGTGACTTGGGTCTCGGATATGAGCACATTGATGCTTGTGATAATGATTGTGCCTTGTTTTGGAAGGAGAACATAGATTTAGAAAAATGCCCAGTATGCGAGGAGTCCAGATACAAGCTAAATGATGGGAAGGGAAAGAAGATACCGCATAAGGTTTTACGGTACTTCCCATTGATACCGAGGTTGCAGAGACTTTACATGTCCAGAAAGACTACCACACACATGAGATGGCATAGTGATAAACGCAAAGATGATGGGATAGGTAGGCATCCGGCCGATTGTGAGGAATGGAAGAGTCTTGATAAGGAACATCCGGATTTTGCTAGGGAGACCCGTAATATAAGGCTAGGGCTAGCTTCTGATGGGTTCAACCCTTTCGGAGACATGAGCACGTCTTATAGTATGTGGCCTGTCATACTTATGCCGTACAACTTGCCACCATGGATGTGCATGAAGGAGTCATTCTTCATGATGTCATTGCTTATTCCTGGACCGCATCAGCCTGGTAACGATATTGATGTTTATCTTCGACCCTTGATTGAAGAGTTGAAGGAGTTATGGGAAAATGGTATTGAAACTTACGATGCCCCTAGTAAGGAGAGCTTTCAAATGCGTGCAACTTTGTTGTGGACCATAAACGACTTCCTTGCATATGGTAACTTGTCTGGGTGGAGTACCAAAGGGTACAAGGCTTGTCCCACTTGCAATGAAGACTCCTTATCCGTTAGGTTGAGAAGGAAGATTGGTTACATGGGCCATAGATCTTTCTTGCCTAAGCGGCACACTTGGCGACGTAGCAAGGACTTTAATGGAAAGGTGGAGAATCAAGTGAAGTCATTGGAGTTGCCGTCGGTGCAAAAGATACAAGCACAATTGGAGCAACTTCCAGAAACAAGGTTTGGGAAGAACTCTAGCAAAAAAAAAAAAAGACCACGTGACCGTGAAGACTTGAACTGGACAAAGAAAAGCATTTTTTATGAGCTACCGTACTTTAAGAAACTAAAGCTTCGACACAACATTGATGTTATGCACGTGGAGAAGAATATATGTGAAAGTCTCCTCTGCACAATGGTGGGCTTAGACAAGAAGAGCAAGGACACAGAGTATGCCCGTCAAGATTTGGCAGATATGAACATTAGGCAAGAATTGCATCTACGAAAAAGAAGCAATGGAACACAAGAGAAGCCTCGTGCGTCCTACACATTAGGCCTGAAGGAGAAAGATGGTTTTTATCAATATTTAAAATCGATCAAGTACCCAGATGGCTATGCTGCGAACCTTTCAAGGTGTGTGACCTCAAAGAATGGGAGATTAGCTGGCCTGAAAAGCCATGACTGTCATGTTCTACTACAGCGTCTCTTTCCGATTGGTATGCGTGGGTACGTGAACAAAGAGATATGCACAACACTATTTGAACTGGGTAGCTTCTTCGAGGACATTTGCTCAAAGACTTTGAAATGGAGTCATGTGGAAGAATTAAAAAATAAGATAGTCCTCATACTGTGTAAGTTGGAAAGGATTTTTCCACCGGCACTTTTTGATGTGATGGTCCATTTGGCAGTTCATTTACCACGTGAGGCTATGCTCGCTGGACCGGTGCAATATCGATGGATGTATCCAATTGAGAGCTGATTCCCTTTGTCATTTTTTAAATTGTAGATTAGTATCGAGTGGTGATTGTGTTTACCATTCTTTAAATTTTTTTCATCTTGATATTGATGTATGTGTTTGAAGGTTTCTGGGAACACTGAAGGGCTACGTTACCAATCGAGCTCGGCCAGAAGGTTCGATTGCCGAGGCATATATTTCCAAAGAGAGTGTTAATTTTATGAATATGTACCTAAAGGGAGAAGTTCTTGAAGAACAGAATTACGATGGGGGCGAACAAGGCCTAGAGTTGGGTGTCTTCACCCAACGCGTTTGGCCTTTTTCACCTATCAATAGGGCTCCTAATGTGTCTGATAGGGAACGCAACATGGCCCATTGGTTTGTGTTGTATAACACTCCCGATGTCATACCTTATCTAGAGCAAGTGGTCAAGTTTAACAAATTATATGCATTACATGTAAACTTTCTGATATTCCTATATGTCACACTGATTATGTGTCACTAATACCCTGAGTAGGGAGCACAAGAGTCAAGTGAATGAGCGCGGGGGACGTAACATCACCAATTTACAACGGGAAGAGTTTTCTGGATGGTTCAGAGATCATGTACGTATAACAGCTGCATAATAAATGTTTTCAACTTAAAACATGGAAATCCAATTTGAACTAACTTTAAGAAACTAATGCGGATGAACCAACTTAGATCTCAAGGGTCTCCAGAAGCAACAGATTCATTGTGGGCATTGGCAAATGGTCCTAGTTGTTTGGTGCATCAATACTTGGGTTGTAGGGTTAATGGTGTCCGGTTTGTCACCATAGACCGCGACAACCGTCACAAGAGCTAGAATAGCGGGGTGGTCGTCGAGGGGGACCACAATGAGGAAAGAATTGACTTTTTCGGGTACTTGACCAATATTTTTGGATTGTCATACATCAATGGTTATGAAGTTGTTTTGTTCAAATGTGAATGGTATAATACTGGTCATAAATCTAAAATAAATATCGAGGCACATGTCACAAGCATTTACGTTAGGGATCGGTGGTATGAAGAAGATCCCTTTGTCTTGCCAAATCAGGTAAATCAAGTCTTCTATGTCAATGACACCAAATTAGGACCAAATTGGAAAGGGTCAAGCATCGGGGTGTTTGGGATGTGCAAGAGCGAGATGAGGAAAAAGAGCAAAATGTGATAAACGAGCCATACCAACAAGAAGAAGCCATTGAAACTGTCCCAGTATCTATTGCCGAGGATTTTTCCTTTCATTACACTAGGGATGACATGGAACCAGATATCATCCCTGAGGATAATGAACCTGCGGCCGATGGTGATGAGCCAATTGCTGGCGATGGTGGTGACGAGGATGAAACATTGGCAGAGTACATAAATGAAGAGGAAACTGATCAGTCCGACCCTGATATTGATTCTGATATGGAATTATGATATGTAAAGTTTATTTCTTCATGTGTGTGGACAAGGATTACATGCAATGGAATCATTAATTTTACTTTCATTTGTTTTCCACTATTGTGACTTGTTTTATTTTTTTAAATGTTTGATCCCTTTATATATTTATGATCCCTTTGTAATTTTTTATCATAGTGGCCCAAAAAATGACAAAAAAAAAAGAAAAGCTTATGTTCCTCCTGGCGCATTGTCTCAAAAGAAGAATGCTTATGAGTCGGCTAGAAATAAGAATATTGTAAGTAACAAGGCCCGAATGAGTGAAATTGGTGCACGGCAATTGGTACAAGCAATCTAAAATCCATCTCGGCGTCAACTCACTATTGAAGACGAGCATGACGACGTCGACAAGGAGTATAGACCATCCAGAAGTAGTGAGGAAGAAGAAGAGTTAGAAGATGAGGTTGTTATATCTAATATTAAAATTTAAGAACTTGTGATATTTCTTGCATGTATACTAACTTATTGTGTTTTTTTCGTAATTCTTGATTTTATCTTAACTTATTGTGTTATTCAGTTTGCACACATGGCCCCAGGGAGACGTAGACAATGCCAATCAGCAGGCACTCAAGTATCGGTCCCAGATCGTATTGCCAGTCAGCATGAGAGAGGTCCCACCCAGCTCGATGTATCTAGCCAGCCTACTATGGACAGCAGCGTAGGTAAGAAATATTTGACCCTATTATCTTTTCAAACTTATTATCTCGATTTATTTATTTTTTATTAATAATTCGGATTTGTTTGTGCTGGTTGTAGCATCATCCTCTCGGCGTGTGCGGGGTAGGGTGGTCGGCCATGAGTCAGAGAAGAGGATGAGGATTTTGGGTAGTAGGATTTCTGTTCCGCTAGGTGCACAATCGGGGGCATTTGAGGGTATAAATGCCTCTACATTTGCAGTTGAGTTAGGGAGTCATATTCGCAGACTTGCACCTTTGAACAAAGAAACATGGGGAGCAATTGATGATGGGTGCAAGGAGACAATCTTTACTGCAGCTGTGGTAATAAAACAATCTTCTACTTCCTAATCTATATTCATAGGCTTTATTGTTTACTTTTCACACTTGTGGATTTGAAATGACAGCAAAATATGATTTTGGCGATTAGAAGACCGATGCACGTGTGACAAATGCAGTCGGAAAACTAGTGATGCATACTTATAGGGAGTTTAGGGCGGAGCTACACAAAACATATAAGAAGTTGTTGGAAAAAGGCCACGATTCGAAGCAGTGCCCATATGATACTCAGAGGGCGGCCCAGTGGGTCTGGCTGATAGAGAACAAATGGGAGACACCAGAATGGAAGGTAACAAAATTATATTTCTTGATTTGCTTTCGGTACATGGTTTAAATTAGTCTCTACACTATATATTGCTATTGTTTTAACTATTGTTGTTATTTTAGCTAAATTAATGATTTGGCCCTTCCGTCCTTATGTGTGAAATCCATGGACCCAAGCTTATTTTTTTGGGGAAAAAAAAAAACAGAAGTACATATTTGGGCATTTGAGGATCTGTTCGTTAGGCTTTCGGAAGAAATACATCTATGCAAAAATCCTTGTTTGTGCAACAGGTTCAATCTCACGGTGAATATCATTAGTGAGGAATGCTATATTTTATGAGTGCATTGCTATATTTTATTGCTGTCATTCGTGCGGAATGCTCACTCTCTCCATGTTGGATTTATTGTCATTTTTCTTTTTGTGAGCTTTTGTTTTTTCATTTTAGTGTTTGAATGTGAATTGTTTCTTTGTATTATTTTTGTGCACTTGGGTCATGCATGTTTGGAACTTTGATATAGTTGAATACTATCTGATCTGGTTACTTGATTTGTGTTGAGAGAGAGAGAGAGAGAGAGGACCTTTGTAACCCAAAATATTCCAACAACTTCAGTTTGGTTAATATCCAAACTTGCCCTTAGTTAATATTGCTTATGATTAGTTGAAGAATCAAGGTGTCCCATTGGTTTCTAATCAGTTAATATTCTTTGTATTATTTTCATTATCCCACTATTGAGACATCACTTTCTCTCTCTAGTCTCTTTTCTCTCTTACATGTATATATGCTGACATGTGAGTAGAAGGAGAAAGAATGCAATTTAATGGTTCAGATTTCAGATGATCAGACCACTTGTGTACATACACAGATTCAATTTAATTGGCTGGATGCCTCACGTGAGGCCATGTTCATCTCTGTTCAAGTTGACTTTTTGTCTGGGTTTTCTTTTGCTTGTTGCCCATATCTTGGCAGTCTATTTAGAGGGAGATTATCAAATAGAAAAAAAAAAAAAAAAGCAACGGCTGGGATCAGCAGCTACTGATGGGATCTATATTTGGTGTTTGAACTATTTCAACAGATTTTTGTGCACTTGGATTGGATCAGATTTCAACAGATTTTTGAACTATTTTATTTGGCAGTGTTTGCACGCTAGTAGTTTATGATATGTATAAGTAATGTATTTGAATGAATTGGCTATCCTAATTGAAAAGCTTTGATGAAATTATCATATAAGAAAGGAAAGAGCACAGTTAGTTAGATCGATCTCTTCTTTGGGAGTTTGGTTATGGCTAAAGCCTTGGTGGAGGCTTTGGTCTTGTTCGACTACCTGGAAGAGTAGATGAGGAAGCATGGAGCTGAAAACTTTCATTAAGGGTTTAGTTAGAGTTTATAATTACTATTTTGACAGATAAAGACAACTGGCGAGAGAGCCTATTCAGATTTGATTATGAACTACACATATGCCCTTAAGGTTTTTAAACAATCCAACCCTTTTTTTTATTGTGATTAAAGGTGAAGATCTATAAAAAATTTCTTGTGTGTATACTTGAATTCTGTGTTCTTCGCAATGTATGAAATTGGCTTAAATGTACATCAAATTTTCTCTTATTGGAAATGATTATCCACACATCAAGTTACTTAGTTGAATTCACATTAATTCATTTGTAATAGGGAAGTGAGAATTTAGAATTAGAAAAGGTTATTATTAATTGTGGCATCTTCTGTAATCGTCATCCTTCAACATGACTACTGTTGTGGGGCAAAAGAAATGCCAATCATTCCATTCTAACTTGCCACGTAGCCTCCACTCACCATATTGAAAGGACTTCAAATTAAAGTAGAAGCACACATTTTTTAGCTTCCTGAACTTGTATCATTTAGCATCCCTTCACAAGAGTTTATGTTCCCTCAAGTTTCTTTTAAATGGTTATGTTCCCTCAAGTTTCTTTTAAAAAAGCTAACTACATTGTCTATTACTTAATTTTCAACGCAAGTCACAGAGGAATTCAGAGAGCCGGAGCAAAGTGAAGACGCTTCATACATCTGGATCTCGATCATTTGCAGCCCAGTTCTCGATCATGCAGGCACATGAGCAACAGGCTCCTGTCTCTCAACCTGATTTATATCGATTGCGACACTACAACAAGAAGAAGAACAAATGGATCACAGATCATGCTGAGGAGACACATGTGAGTTGTTTTATTGACAATATTGTAGATCACTGTTTATTTCAGTTGGCTAACATATATTAATTACATGACATATTTGAATGCTTTGATAATGCAGCAAAAAATGGAGGAGGCACTGTTGCAACCTGAAATTAACTCTCCAGTGGCTGAGCAACAGGTGATCGAAAATCTACTAGGGAAGAGGGTCGCGAGGAGGCAAGGGTACCGCTCGAGGGGCCCATCATCATCTTCTACTAGTATCTTGACGTCTTCTGAGATGAGTACCCTACGACAACAACTAGCTGATTCGTTGAAAGCACAAGAAGAGTTGCGGGAAGAGTTGCGGCACAGTATGAGGACTCGTAGAAGCAAATGCAAGATCAGGCAGCTATGCAGGTTCACATGCAGAGTCAGATTCAGTTGCTGCTTTCCCGGGTTGGTATGGATGGTTCGGGCTCCTCAGAAAGATAAGGATTTGATGGTTTTATGAATTGGCATGGGCCATCCCTCTAACAAGTTCATTTTGCTCCTAACTGGCCGTGTTTCATGGTGTACTTTGTTTGGATATTTGATGATGATTATATTTTAGTTGGGATTTACTTTATTGAAATATTTGACTTCTTTTGAAGTAGGATATTACATTTTATGTGGCATGGACAAGTTTTATGATTGGTTTTAGTTTATTGGTGACTCGTTATTTTTTATTGTTTCATATGAATGTGGGATTATATTTTTTTTATTAATGCTTATGCTTGTGCGACGTTGAAAATGTAGATTTGAACAGGAAAATATTATACAGGAATTTTTTCTGATTTTTTCAATTATTTCTTAATTGATAAGAAAAGCTATTTCCCAACGCACTCTTTGCGTCGCCAAAAGTAAATTTCCTGCCCTCGTTGGAGACATTTCTCGACACATTAACATGTCGGCATATGTATTACTGGCGCTGTGTATGTGTCGTTAAATATGTATTCCGACGCTAGTATGTGCGTTGGCAAATATATAACCGACGTTATTATGCGTCGACAGTGAGGTAAATCTATTTTCCGATGCACTCTGCGTTGCCAAAAGTAAATTTTCTGCCCTCGTTGGAGACATTTCTCGACTCATCAACACGTCGGAATATATATTACCGGCGTTGTGTATGCGTCGTCAATTATGTATTCTGACGCTAGTATGTGCGATGTTATTATGCATCGGTAGTGAGGTAAATATACTTCCCGACGCACTCTCTACGTCGCCAAAAGTAATTTTCCTCCGTCGTTAAAGACATTTCCCGACGCTTCAACACGTCGGGATATATATTACCGGTGTTGTGTATGCGTCGTCAAATATGTATTCCGACGCTAGTATGACCGTTGGCAAATGTATAACCAACGTTGTTATGCATTGGCAGTGAGGTGAGGTTGACCACTAAGTTCATTGTTTTGCCGACGCTGTTGACATTGCCGACATTGGGGACGACGCACCATTTGCGTCGGTGAATGTCCCTTTTTAGCCGACGCTATACATTATTCCAAACATGATAATACGTGAGTTTAAGTTACAAATGTTGGATATTTGCATTATTAAATGATGGGATGCATGTTCTCACGTGCGAACATTTGTGCAGGGATGATTGTGGACTATTTGTGATGGCATATGCTGGGCATCTATTACTTGGACGACCCATGCAATTCACACAGAGCAATATGTGGTTTTACAGATAGAAGATCGTACATGATATATTTTACAAGCAATGGGAAAATAGTGGTTTTCTTGAATATACGACAGATGACTAAGAGGATTTTTTGAATGTGATGTCCAGTTTAATTTTGTCATATCAAGCAATGTCATTTTTTAGGTCAATCATTAATTTTTTTTATTTATCCCTCAGCAATGTAAATAACAGTGTAGAGGTTTTTAATATATATGTTTATTAGATTTTTGTCCCCATTTTGTTTTTTGTTTTTTTTTTAAGTTATACTTTGTGTTTCGGTTAGTAGTATACCCACTAATATCTTGAAATTATGGGTCCAACCAGGATAGCAAATATGACAAAAGAGAATTTATTGTATAATAATTTATTAATGGAAAAAAATCATACCATCATCTTGTAAAATGTTTGAATTGAAATTATTATAATAAAAATAAAAATAATAAAATGTCTGATTTTAGTGTATGAATCACTCTTCTCTACTCTTAATTATTAGTCTACATAATTTATCGCTGTATCCACACTTTTCTTCATATATCGAAAATCACTCAGGTCAGAGGATAGTCTCGCTAGAGCGACTTGTTTCTCGCTATAGCGAAAATAATTCCAATTTTTTGTTTATCAGAAGACAGAGCGATGCCTCGCTATACCGAGAACTTCACTCGCTGTAGCGAGAATTTTTCTGTCTCGAAAGAATGAACGTAGAAAGCAATCTCGAAAGGAGGAAGGCAGAGGCACTCCTCGCTATAGCGAGGATCTGGGAAGGATTTTCCTCGCTATAGCAAGGAGACCGTCAGTGAAGGGTATTTCCAGATTTTCATAATACCCTTTCTTGGGCATTTTGTTTTCTATTCTTATCCACCGAATTATCACACCCACTGCAGTGAATTCTCCTACCCACTGCACTGAATTCTCCTACCCAATATTAAATTCTCCAACCCACTACTGCCCAGTGCAATAAATTTTCTTTGAATAAATCTCTCTACTCACTCTTCAATATTTCATGTTTATCCTCTCATCTTCTTATCTTCTAACAGGTATCAACGTATTCTCTTCTTCTTGTGAGTTTTATTTTTTTTTTAATCATTCACTGCCCTTCTCTACTCACTCTTCAATCTTTCATTTTTTTTCTCTCATCTTCTCATCTTCTCACAGGTATCAACGTCTTCTGAAATTCTTGTGAGTTTTATCTTCTTTTTTTTTAATCATTCACTGGCCTTCTCTACTCACTCTTCAATCTTTTATTTATTTTCTCTCATCTTCTCATCATCTCACAGGTATCAACGTGTTCTCTTATTCTTATGAGTTTTATCATTTTTTTTTTCAATCATTCACTGGTGTAGGTAATTCACTCGTGCATGTTCTTATGTTTTCTTGGATTTTCGAGTGTAGTTTTTTCTCACAAGTGTAATTTCTCTTCTTCTCACATGTGTATTTTTTTAAGGATTAGTTTCTTTTATTTTTCTTCTCTCATCTTCTTGTCTTCTCACAAGTATGATTGTCTTCTATTCTTTTTATATATTTTATCATGTATTTTTCAATCTCATTCACTGGTGTAGTTTATTCACTCGTTTAGTTTTTGTTTTCTTAGGTTTTCGGGGATTAGTATTCACATTCACTCATCTAGTTTCGGTTATTTTAAACCCAATAAAAAAACAAAAAAAAAGGATTTCGGAATTCAGAAATACATGTGCTAAGTGTTCTCTGCGTCTATTTGGGGTGTTCTCTTATTTAACAGTTGATTAATGTTGGTTATACACTCTCACTTTTTCATGCTTCACACTTTTTCGGATTATGAGGTGTCAGTCTTATGTATATTTCATGCCCTGTGACTTTCCAAAGTCCAACCTTATGCGTGTTTGTTTATTTATTGTTACTTTCTATGATACAGCATGCCTTCTAAAACTTTTAAGGGGAAGCAACCAGCTGGGTCTTCATCTCGATTCAATACCGAACAGTTCAAAGATGCTGCGAGTGCTTCTCGTTTTGAATCTAGATTCAAACATCGCACAGTGATATTTGAGAGACTAGTTGTGCAGTCTGATCTTACGGGCACAAAGTTTTTGCACTAGCTTCATATTAATGGATGCATGATACTAATGAACTTGATTAATGAATGCTTTGAGGACTGGGTTAGAGAGTTTTATTGCAATATATTTGATGTTTCGGATAGTGATTTCAAGACCTATGTTCGGGGAAAGACACTCCATGTGAATGCAAATAAAATTGCTACTTTACTCAATCTTCGGAGACCTGCTGCCAGATCATATCCATTCGCTGATGCGGAAAACATTGAGATACAAGGGAATGAGGTGGCTACCGTTTTATGTGGTGAACCTATTATTTGGGATACCCCAACCTTCTCCATATCCGGTCTAACCACTGATTACAGGTTGCTCAACACATTTGTCTGCCATAATATTGAGCCTAGAAGCCATCAATCTGATCTTCTCTATCCCCAGGCTTTCCTTCTCTACTGCTTAGGCACAGGCAATTCCGTGGACATTCCACTAACGATACTTGAATCAATGCTGCGAATTCACCATGAACTACGGAAACTCACTCTTCCAGTTGGTACAATCATCTGCAAAATGATGATTTAGGCCGATTGCGAAGCATACACCCATGAAATGCCTGTCGCTAAAAGACAAAAAATAGATTGCAGGACTTCAGCAATGTCAGATACACATGTCCGTCGATCTCCTCAAAGGGGGCAAGCCCCAGTCCAAGCTGAGGATGTAGAGACAGATTCCATTGAAGATAGGCTCCTTGCGATTGAACATGCAGTGTATGATTAGTCTGTCCAAATTGAACAATTGGAGGAAAGGATGGGAACCTATTTTTCTAACATTAGTAATCAGCTGACCGAAATGACCGAAATGTTCAAACAGCTTCGTCGTAAAGGAATTGCCTTTTTCTTTTTCTTTTTTTTTATGCTTTTCTTGATGGGACTCATTCAATTGGATTTTAAATTTGGATGCATCCAAAGCTACACTGTTGTAATTATAGAAGACTGAAACATGAATCCTGTGATCTATATGAATCCATATCCTTGATGGGACTCATTCAATTGGATTTTAAATTTGGATGCATCCAAAGCTACACTGTTGTAATTATAGATCACTGAAACATGAATCCTGTGATCCTGTTTTGATGGCCCTTCCAAGTATGGCTAAAAAATGATTAGGAATAGTGTTGACATGGCTCAGATGCTTCTTGAATTTGCTTGTTTTTGAATTCAGGTCGTGTGAGATGAAGATGTGCTTAAGCTTTCATTTGCCGGCAAGGTTGGTAGACATGGCCCTCCCATTGTTGATAGGATATATGAGTTTGTTGTCTCTTTGAACAACATTTTTTTAATGTCTACCATGGCCCTCTGCTGTCTTGCCTTCACACTTGAATCTCTTTTTCCTGCCTTACTCTTTTATGCCTTGGATGAAATGCAATGTCATGTTTATGACCTTATGAGAGGCTCCAATATAAGGCAATATGTTGGAGTTGATCTTTGTCACTGCTGGTTTGGCAAGTGTTGATTTCATACGAACATTTGCCTATGATGGAAAGAGGAAGGTAATTTTTAGAATTATTGCTTTGATATGATTTGGTTGGATATTTGATTAGGTAGATAAGGAGTTGTGGCAAGTGTGGAGAGTTTTCTATGGAAATGTGGTGATGGGTTTCTGTTTTGAGTGTTGATTTCAGCTTCCTTATGTCTCAAGTCAAATATACATACGGAACTGATTGTGGTTTAGATCGATAAACTTGATCTGCTTTCGGAGGAGAGTTCACATTCTCATATGAACGGGAGCTCAAGTGGGTAATGTTTTATTTCTCTTTATTCAAAAGCTTGGGATTTGTTTGATTGATAAGTGGAATGGAAATGGCTTTCCAAAACTTTCAGTGCCAGAATTTCTGGGAGGACTTTAAATTTTGCTGCCTTGGAATTTCTTCACTTGCAAATTGAGGAAAAACTATTTTAAGTTTGTAAAGTGACTTAGTAACCCAAGAATGATACATTTGATAACATTCTTAACATTGCTTTCAACCTCCTCATTTGGATGCTAAAGTGATATAAGATGTTGGAAGTGTAGGTATAAAGCATGGGGTGCTCTTTTGGGGCAAGAGTTAGCTTAAAAAGGCATCATAGTGGCATGCATTTAGACAATTTTTTTCTTTCTGTTCGGGTTCAACCATGTTGTAGTCCAATCTTATATATGTACACACTAAACACAACACATTCCTATATATGTACACTTGGCAGGCGTCATAGACGGAGTGCAAGATTTCTCACCACGCCACAAATCCTCACTACAGCAGAACCCGTTCCACCAGTCCTCTTCTTATCCTCCTCTCGTTATCCTCCTCTATTCTCCTTCTCAAAGCTCACGCCTTCTCGTTCTTGATCCTCCTCCTCCTTCAAGATCAAGCTTCCATGCTGTCAAAAAATGTTCATTCCTGGTATGGATTTGGTTTCATTTCATTTTCTCTCTTTCTCTCTTCGTCTCTCCTGCTATCAAACTTACATTATTTCTATCTTGCAGGTTTCGGAGAGGCATCTCCAGAAGCCAAGGCCGCGATAAACCTCCAAAACTTCTTCACCTTCCTGGCCGTTAAGATTGTTCTTGCACAGCTCGAGGTACCAATCTCCAACCACTCCCTGTTTGCATGCTTTCCTAATCCATCCGTTTTTTTTCTAAAAGTTTGTGATTTGCTTCATATGTTGTTAGCAAATGCCAATTTTCCAGCTAATGTCTCAATTTTTAGGGAAATCATGATAAGCTTCCATGGGGTGATTTTTCATGACAATGCTTGCGAGTTGTTAACTGATTATTTGTTAAAACAGAGTTATAATCCAGAGGCATATGAAGAGTTAATGGAATTCATAAGCAGGCATTCTTTGAATGATGGGAACAAGTTTTGTGCAAATCTGATGCGCGAATCTCCGAGGCATCAAACTCTAGGTATGGTCGTTTAAGTGTGTGTGTTTTTAAACTTGCTTCAAATCTTCTCATTCTGTGCTAGGTGTTGAAGTATTTTTTGGCCGTGGGTTACAGTCCACTCCTCTCTTTCATTGTACCAGTTTGTTAATGTTTTGAAAAGATATATAGAAATCCTCTGTGCTTAGGGAATTTGATTCTATGTTCCTACCTGTTACCAAACTCACTAAAACATTCCTTTCTATCAAACAGAGGGTTAGATGGCTTAAAAGTTATATGTAGCCTCTAGTGCATTTGGCCATAATGAAGCCATGCAAAAAGATGGGACTTTACTGTGTAGATGATATGGCCCTAATCTCATTGTGCTTCATTCATCGCATGGGTCATAGACGTACAAGATGTACAGTTGATTGGGAAAAATGGATCGTGAGTGCTCTGCATTAAACTTGTGGGTGCAGCACAGTAACCCAACTTAACAGATTGTTCTGATTCTTTGGGTCAGGTCATGGTATGGTGAGTCCACCTGTTGCGTGGGTCTGATGTGGTGGTACAGTGTGCTAGACTGGCAGTGTGCCGCATTTGCTATGTACGAAATCCACACCTGGATTTGCACAACTTCACTGTAAACATGGATGGATTCCCACCAGCCAAAGAGAAGGCTCTGCTTGCACATTTCACAAATCACAATTCAAATGACGGGCACAATATACTTAGTTCTTTTGAACAACCCCCCACCCCCACCCCCCACGAAAAATAACTCAAAATAGTTGTTTTTAACTGTTATAAGTGCAGTTAAGTAATAAAACTCCAATTTGTGCTAAGAAATCTAGAAGATAGGAGGCATATGATCAACACAATTGTCATTAAATGAGAGCATCTGGTTGTATTGTTATGTTCCCTGCCACGCAATATTGACACAAAGGGGAACATGTGTCTCTAGTTGTTGTCAAAATTGAACCATTGTCATCATCAAAGCAAAGTGATAAAGAGTCCATAGTCCTAGGATAAATAGTGTTTAGCACCTTTCACTCCCTTATCTCAATTCACTTGAACACTAATTTTGGGACTGCAGTACCCTCTATGGCCTGTCTGTCTTCTAGAATAAATAGGGATTGAATAAATAAGAATTCATGGTCGAATGGCATTTTCAAAAGGATTATTAAAGAAGTAAAGAGTGAAGGATATAAGTTAGCAATGTAGATGCAACCCTCACTTTCCTAGGATTTTGAATTACTATAGTAATTTTATAACACAGTTTTGTGATTTTGCAATGATTAATGAAGTATCATTTCATGATAATATATATTCCCCTTCTCTATGCTATGAATTGCTTTCTTTCTTTTTTTCGTTTTTGGTGTTTTCTTATCACCATATATGGGGCAATACACATTGTTCTGTGGGTTTTTCCTTCACATGATATTTAGAAATGATCTCATCACTTACACATCTGGTGTTGGCAATTTCACTTGCTTCTCATCCTAGGTGATGTTAATATGACTAGTTAAAATGGTAAATATAGTTGTGTTTTATATATTTTCCTTATATATTTTAACATCTATCTTGTTTTATTTATTACAGATCGAAATGGGAGATGAAGAGAAAAAAAGAACAAGCAACATTTTTTGACCAGTTTGAATGGCGTGAATCAATTTGATGATGCTATATTTTATCGTGGAAATTGTTCGTTGTCTCTCCGTGATACATATTGAAGACCGCATTTCAGTTATTGTTTCTATGTTATATTGAGACCAACTACTGTATAGATTTATGTTTAACAGAATTTTATCAATATCTTCAGTAAGAATTTGTAATGAGGACAACTGTTTCGTTGCACTCAAATTCAACAAATTAATTTAGTTTATGTTTTTACGTGGATGGAGTGTTATTTTTATACCTCAATTGCTACTTAGAGATATATATGATTGTGATGACCTAAAGATGACTTTGCATTAAATACTTGTGAATGGATGGATTGTGAATGGATAATAAGATTATATTTGTATTGATTGGGGTATCAAAATAGGAAAAATACATATTTTTTGAAAATATTAAAAAAATATTTTTTTTTCTGAAAAATTATTATTTGCGGCGCTTTTATTGCATTGTAAATAGTCAAATGTAACAAGATGAAGATTATTTACGACATCATAGGAGCGTTGCAAAAGAAGATTATTTGCAACTTTATAAGAGCGTCGCCCTTAATGATTTATTAACAACTATTTTTAATCGTCGCAGATAGAATTATTGGTGACGCAATTTTGCCGTCGTAAATAAATCATTATCTGTGACGCTTATAATACGTCACAATTGATACGTAATTAGCAACTCTTTGAAACCGTCGCAAATACTCTCTCCAATTGCCACGCTGTAGTCTTTCGTGTCGCTAATCTTTCTGCGACCCCATTATTTGCGACCCCTTTGTGACGCCAAGTTTTTTGCGTCGCACATACTTATTGCGACGCTTTTTATGTTATCTGCGACGCTTTTGTCGCATCGCAAAAAAGCTAAATTGTAGTAGTGATGACTATGTACAACATGTTTATATATTATCTGCTTCGGATTTAAGTTTTTGTTTAACATTATGTACACGTGTCAACACCCCTAGGGTATCAAGTGTCAATTAACTGGCACATTTACCCTCAAGACAACTAATCTATAAAATCCTACAAAAACATCACAAAAAAATATCAATAAAAATAATTTTAAATGAATGTGTTAAAATTTGAAGCAAAATAGGATGGATTCATTTAATGCAAATACTTCACAAATTTATATATTACAGAAAGGGTATTACAAAAAAGGACCCTCATGATGCTTGTTTCCCATATATACAGCAAGTAGGGAACAACAACCAGGGGTGGGTCATGGTAAACGAATTCAGATATTCTTTCTTGTTACAAAAGTAGTTACTATAAATAATGATCATCACCATTATATCTTTCTTGTTACAAAAGTAGTTACTGTAAATAATGATCATCACCATTATTCATGAGCCGGGGGATTGCGACATGTTTGTTGATTATGACCCTTTCCTCCACATCGGGAGCATGTGACTGGATTCCTTTATCGATCTTCGGTACAAATTCTATTCTTCTTGGGTCTGCCAGGTTGTCTTCTTGCATGTGGTGGTAATACCCGCACGTTGCTTCTTTCCTCCCATTGCTTTATATCTCGTGTTGCATGCAAAACATAACTGTATGTTTGTCGATATGTGTCTCTACTGAACCAATGTTGACAAAAGTCGTATGGGTCGAGACCTCTGGCCTTGATTACTGCTAAGGCATGAGAACATAGGATCCCAAGTGCGTCCCACTTTCGACAAGTACAAGAACGTTTGTCAAGCAAAACGACATCTACATACTCACCAGGTGAATGAACTTGAAATTCCCATTGACTGGCTGGAAACACTCCCAATCTACGTGAACGTTCCAACTCCATGTGTATGACCTTTTCAGCATAATGGGTCATCCTTGTTTCTAACAATTGTGATTTCAAGCGTCGATCTTCAAAAAACTCCATCCGTTTGGCGCGTATCGCTTCAACTTGTTTTGCTAAAGGAAACTCCCTCACTTCCTTCAGCAAAGCATTCGTACATTCCGCAATGTTCTGAGTGAGCATATCATAACATCCGCCCCTTACAAATGCATTTGCCCACTGCTCTCTTGGGATGTTGTCAATATACTTATATGCTTCCCCTGAAACAATTCGTATATCAGCTATCTCTTTCTCATACTCGCATGCTCTGTACGTTTTTGCCGCTCTCCAGAACTTAGCCACGATAACTTTATCCTTGAATATTTCAGCTATATTTTGTGCAACATGTCGTACACAATGACAATGATATGCATTTGGGAACCTATTGGAAACAATTTGTACAAGTCCTTTTTGCCGGTCAGAGACAGTGGTCAAATTCTGTGTAGGGCGAAACGCAATAGTAAATGCAGCGAGGAACCACTCCCAAGAATCTTGTCGCTCAATTTCAGCTATGGCAAATGCGAGCGGAAAGAGTTTGCGGTCTCCATCATAAGTAACGGCTATGAGTAAGACTTCAGGATATTTTCCGCGAAGATGGGCACCATCGACAGCAATTAATGGTCTTAGGGAATAACGAAATGATTGTATGCTTGACCCAAATGCCCAAAAAAATCTTAAGAACGAATCATCATCTTCCTTAATCAGCACTGTTACACTGCCAGGATTTGTCATCTGCTGTTCAAGGCAATAGTGGGGCAAAACACTGAAAGATTCTTCGTAAGAACCCCGTATATCAAGCATCGCAATTTCTTTCGCTTTCCATGCCTTCCTGTAACTGAGTAAAACACCAAATTCCAATTGAAAGTCGGTTATAATTTCTTTCGGTGTGTACGACGGATGGTGTCGAAGCCGCTCTTTGATCCACTTAGCAACTAAAATTGATGTAGCTTGTCTATGTCCCATCCTCATCGCTGGCTTTGAACAGCAATGACTGCTTTTATATGTCCTCACTTGAAATTGTGGTCCGGAAGCCACAATCGAAGCGTGGATACGCCACGGACAAGTAGAATCAGCACATCTTGCAGTGACTTCTGTCTTGCTCGTTTGCAGAGGCTTAATAACAAAGTTTTTGTGCACTACAAATTTTGCCAGTGTTTCTCTGAATGAATCACGATCTGGAAATTGTCTTCCCTTCCACATGTCCTGTTGAGAATTCTCAACATGCTCATCATCAGTGTGCTCTAGATCGGGAACCAAAGCATCAACAACATTATTGTCTTGTATTGCATGAGATTTCTCTCCATGAACTTCTGCGACACATGCTCCGTTTTCTTGTATAACAAAATGTTGGGATTTCCATGGTGGGGGAGTAGCACATGCCACAGGACTGTTTAAATCGAACTGAATAGGTTCAGTGCCCGGACTGTTTGGCTCGAACTGAATAGGTTCACTGCTAGGCAAATCAAACCTGCATAGTAGATGATCAATCATAAACACATTGATGGAAAAAAATATTCAAAAACTAAATTTCTAAAGTTTTAGTGCAAACCTGTTGGATTTAGTAATTGGAAAAAGACTGACTTCATCCTCAAGGACTATTGATGAGTTTATATCAGCTTCATTCATGAACAATCTCTTCTTTACACCATTACCTCTTGTTGCCTTCTCATTATCTTGTTCATCCTCAAGGACTATTAAGGGGTTTATATCAACTTCATTCATGAACATTCTCTTTCTTACGCCATTACTTCTTGTTACCTTCTCATTGTATTGTTCTTCCTGAAAAACTCTTAATGGCTTTATATTAGCTTCATCCACGAGCAATCTCTTCCTTATGCCAATACTTCTCGTTACCTTCTCATCATCTTGGTTTAATTGAGATATTGTACACCTACTGCGCATCCAAACTGACTTAGGTAATAAAAATGATAATAATAGATATCAAGCAGTAATGTGATTTATTCCATACCTTAAACTTGGTGGTTGATTATTTGTGGCAACACCATCACTTCTATGGATATACAGAAAGATATGATCAACTCCATATCGAAATAATCTGAACATTCGCATCAGATCGTCATCACCTCTTAGGCCTACTAATGTAAAGTTCCGGCCTGTATAATATATGTATTGCATGTAAGGGTACCCATTTCTCATCTTCCAATTGGTTTCTGCTGCAACTTTTTCAATTAGTGAATTGTAAGTTATGTTGCTATAGACAAAGATAGGCTTCTGCTCTACACCGTTATATATTGGATGTGAGCGATCCACGTCTAGCTCTCCATCAAAGTGCAGTATAAGACACAAATCAACATCTGACATCCTAATTCAAATAATAAAAATAAAATATATTTTATTAATAAAAATTGATTGGGCTGGAAATATGTAGTAATCATATGGTGAATTTTACCACCAATTACTTGTTATGAGATTTCTAAAAACAATATAATGCAACAATATTAGTAATCATATGACTCTTCTGCCTTATTTTCTAGTGAGTAACGAATTCATACATTTTATTATAACATAAAAATTAAAATAAAAAAAAAAGGCTTCACCAATGGACTATTAAATAGGTTAATGGTGAAAGATATAACATGAGGAAACAGTATATAAATAAAAAAAAAATCAGGAAGTTTAACAAAATAATGCATTTCATGGAGGGATCTAAATCTTAACGAGTGATTTACGGTTTCCATCATAAGAATCAAAGCAGAAAAAAGGTTTATCATAACAACATTTATGGGCTATTTTTTTAACCTATTCAGAAATTATATGGTCCTACATACCTTTTGTGATGAATAAAATGTATAAAGTAGTGAAGAAAGAAGATGGAATCTTAATATCCTATGGAAACCCACAAGAGAAAACGAGATGGAAACGGAAACGGAGCTCTGCACCTTTTGGAAACGGAGTTCTTACTGCAGCTTTTGGAAACGGAGGTCTCTACGTTGTGTAAAAAGTGGGAGTCGGTAACTATGCAATATCCTACAAACATAGGATATCGACCTATGCGATATCCTACAAGTTTAGGATATCTAACAGTGCGATATCACACTTGCATGGGATATCGCAAATTGGGATATCCTATTACATTAGGATATAGCATGGAAAATGGTAAAATTGTACAACTTTCCATGTCCTTTTATGTACGATCTGCTCATGGGTAATTCCTAGTTTCTCATCTTGTATTGGGTAATTGTGGGATTTAGGAGCTTCCGTACGGTAATTTTCCCTATTTTCTAGCCATCTTTATTTCTATTCTTAATTCATTAAGAATGAGTTATCCACTTTGTTGTTCTGAAATACGAAGGAAAAAAAAAAAACCCTCTAACAACAGTGGACATAAAATTCTCCTACTAGATGTCATGGCTGGCACCTTTAATTTAATTGGGTGCTGGTTTTCTATAGCCTCATCTCTTTGTCAATCGGGTATATACATTCAAAGACGGACAGCAACAGAAAACTCCATCGTCTCTATATACTTAGATCAAACTACTAAAAAAAAAAGAAATTATCCTCCTATTTTACCATTATTTCCAATTTGATACTCCAATTATATTAGTGCATTTGAATTAGATTGATAATGTCAAAAAGCACTTGAATAACATAAATTAAAAGAGTAAAAACGATGAGAGTGAATTACGTGCAAATTATGTGTTTTTTTTTTCTATGATAATACACCCTACTCCAATAAAAGTTAAAACTTTGACATAGTAAAAGTGAGGGCGATTTTATCACTATCACTGTTTTGATTTAATAACAAGCCCCCCATCTTGATCTACAGTACCCTGAGAGGATACGGATTCTAATGGCACATGCTTATGTGGGGACCAACTTATGACCGTTCCAGCTCACAAGCATGTGTGGTCGGCAACTCCCTTTGCCAGGTTAGGGCTACCGGCTACTGCTTGTGTTTTCGTTTTTTTCATTTTTACCCATCTTTAAAGCCCTTAACACCTCTTTTCAGAAGGGGATATTCCTGTAATTTCCTTGGCACGTCAGGGGCATATTCAAAAACTTCCCTTCTATCCCCTTCCATACAGAAAGGACATTTCTGTAATTTCCTTATCAGCTCTTCCTAATTTAACTCCCTCTTTATCTCTTTTTACACATCTCCGGCTCCCGAGCTGCAGCACAAGCGTCTCTATGTCGGACGCAGTTTCTCCATTCCTCCTTGCTCTCTTCTTCTTTCTCTTCTCCTTCAGCTCGGCCACTGACCACATCGTTGGACAGAACAGAGGCTGGAATCCAAACATCAACTACACTCTCTGGGCTAACAACCACACTTTCTATGTCAATGACGAGATATGTAAGTAGATCTCGGATCTGAGTGGCCTGAATATCATGATTTTTGTTTCTTTTCAATAGATCTGAGACTTGTTCTTTGTTTTTCACAGCTTTCAGGTATCAGAAGAATATGTACAATGTGTACGAGGTGAACCGGACCGGCTACGACAACTGCACTATTGATGGAGCGTATGGGAACTGGAGCAGTGGAAAGGACTTCATCACGTTCACCGAGGCCAAGTGGTACTACTTCATCTGCGGAAACTACGGCTGCCAGAGCGGCATGAAGGTCGCCGTCCATGTCCTGCCGGTGCCGGGGCCGGCAAAGGCGACGGCAGTAGGCAAGGTGAAGAGCAGCGGCGGCCGGCGGGCTATGGCGGTTTGGAGGGTGGTTTTGGGGTTGATGGCGGTTTCTGTTGGGTGGGTTTGGGTTGGGTTGGGTGGGATCTGAATAGATTTGGTTAGGGTTCTAGCGATAGGGATTGAGGGCATTTTTGTAATTTTTGTTGTTTGGTGATGGAGTGTGGGGTTTGGGGTGGATTTGGGGCAAACGGTTGTGTGTGGGATTGAGTTTTATTTATGATAGCTAGCTGTAAAGGCTTTTTAGGACAGAATTTGTATTGACTTTTTCTTTAAAAAGAGTTGGAAATGCAATGGTGATGTTGGGTGGATTTCTATTTACATCCACATGAAATCGGTTCCACGACTTTTTCATATTTCTTGTTAAAAAACAAAATTTTTCAAGCCCTCAATAGAAGCTTTTCTGCGGAATCTAGCATCAAATTAATCATCCTAGGACACCCTGATCTTGCATAATATATCAATTGGAGGTGATACCAACTCTCTGAAATTTGGGAAGATCCACGTCGCATACAAAGGGGGGCATTCACTTTAAGCAATTAGATTTTTCTTAAGGGCATGCAAATAGGAATGACGGATCGGATTTTGATTGTGCGGCCCAAAGAAATTAGAAAGGACAGATCAACGGTTCTTTTATTTTGTCACGAATATTTTGAGATTCGGGACAGATCAAAGGCTAATATTTGAACCTATAGCCATGTTTGATTTTGAAAACATTTCCAAGAGTTCAGAACACCACTTTGGGTCCCACAATTTTATAAACAAAATAGGGGCTGCCTAAAAAGAATGTCCATTTCAGTGTAGTACAGTGCATCTATGCGCGACAAACATTTCCGTCTGTTTGAAAGGAGCTTGATTCCAGAACTTTCTGAGGAGGCATCGCCTCTTTATGTTGTTTGAACTAGATGTGGTGAAAATTATTCCCAAACAGTCTAAAAACATATTGAATCGGTTTTAAGAGAACGAGAGGAGGAAAGTGGAGATGCCAACTCTATTTCATAGTGGAAAAGTTATCTGCCAAGGTTCTCATCCTTTGTTACATTGCTGGCAATAATAGGAGATTTCTCATTTTTTATTTACACATCATATACTTCCCAACTTTGTGCCTGTCGTTTTTTTTTTTTTTTTGGCAGGGATTTGCGCTTGCTGCCATAGGGTCATAGAATATGATTTTAATAAGAGGGCTTTACGGGAAAAAAACCTCTAAGATTGTCCAATGAATGAAAAAGACTCCAACAGATATGTGTCAACTGCAGTAACCCTGTCGGGCCAGTTTTGTATTTTTGTTTACTTTTCTACTGTGGAAGCTCAGCGTCAATATCAGTGCTCGTTGGTTTTTTTTTTTTTTTTTTTTTATTTGTGTAGAAGCTGTATTTTTACAAAAGGGGCCAAAACCCTTTAGTCCCATCATTTCATCATCTTCTCCTTCCTTTCTCTATCGATTGCGATGCTCCCCTTTACAGTGACCCTAAATGGTGGTCCCAAGCATTGATTCGCACCATTTTCTTTTAATTTTCAATCACCTTTAGAAGCTTTGAAGCACATGGAGGTATTTTCTTATCTCTATCTTCTTCTCTGTGTCTTATGTGACAACGAGATAAAGGGTTTTTTGTTTAAGGTTGTCCGTTAATCTAGTTATGATATTGCATCTCTAATGAAAAGTAAACCATGATACAAAAGATGGTGATACACTTAAGTAATGCCTCAACAACACTTGCACTTACATTGATTTGAAATAATAGTAAAAAAAAAAAAAAAAAAAAAGAAGGGATGTTGGTCTTTCCATATGGTTTGACAAATAATAAAGAGGAAAAAAAATCAGTAATAGAGTATGAATTGTGTTAATGCTAAAATGGAGTGTGTGCAGGAGTGATGGATTACGTACCCTGAATGTATTCCAGTTTTTTTCACACTTCCTCTTTTGGCCCCCTTTTTATCCTATGTTAAGTGTCAATATAGATGCTCGACACAAAAAAAAGAAGAGATAGCTTATCTTCAACATCATTCACATCTAAACAACATCTTTAATGGAGCCTACTAACCTCATTGATGGAGTTAAAGTAATATTATCAACAATATAGAAGGTAGAAAATGGATTTTCCAAAGAAAAATCGACTGGAAAAGCAAAAAGGCAGATGAAAAGGTAGAATTGTAAGTGAGTTTTTAAATCCGTAATGCATGAGCGTCAATATAGATGCTTGTTTTGACATTTAAGAGTCGATATCGATGCTCAAGCTGATAGGCAAAAGAAAAACACAAAAGTGGTCGAAGGGCCTTTACTGCCTGCAAAGATCTATTGGGGCGTTTTTTGTGCACCTGACATCTAAGAAGGTTTTCCCGTAGAATCTTCACAGAAAATATGGTGTATCTTCAAGAGTCTAACTTTGACAATGGAGTTAAAGAAGATCCATCATCTTTTCTACAAGCCACATAGAGTGTCGATGTAGCACATTGGCAAAATGAAATGCTTAATGGACTAGAATCCATGAAGAAAACAACGTTTGGAATCTTGTACCGCTTCCATAGGGTTTCAAGACAATAAGTTATAGATGGGTGTACAAGAAAAACGAGATTCAAATGGTAAGATAGAACGCTACAAGGTAAGGTTGGTAGCAAAGGGTTTTACACAGAGAGGGAGAGGATTATATGGAAACCTTCTCGCTTATTTCAGAGAAAGATTTTCAGAATCATCATGGCACTGGTGGCACACTTTGACTTAGAACTTCACCAGATGGATGTAAAGACTGTACTTCTTAATGGAGATTTAGAAGAATAAGAGTATATGACTCAACTTGAAGGGTTCATAAGTACAGATAATGCTGATATGGTATGCAGATTAAAGGTGTTCATTTATGGTGTGAAGCAAGCTTCGCGATAATGGTATCTGAAGTTTGATGTGGTGATCACCTCCTTCGGTTTCATAGAAAATATTGTTAATCAGTGCATAGATATATATATATATATATATAAAGACTAGAGGGAGCAACTTCATTTTCTTAGTGCTTTTTGTAGATGACATTTTATTAGCTAGCAACACCATTGGTCTTCTTCAAGAGACTAAACGGTTCTTGACTAAGCACTTTGAAATGAAGGATTTGGGTGAAGCATCCGTTGTCATTAGCATTGAGATATATCAAAACCAAAAGTGGCAAAATTGACAAAATTTAGGATTATCTCAAAAAGCATATATAGATTAGGTCTTTGAGAGGTTTCAAATGTAAGATAGTGCTCCAACTACAGCCCACATCTTCAAAGGTGAAAAAATCAGCAAACAACAGTGTCCAAGAATGAACTCGAGTGCAATAAGATGAAATGCATTCCTTACGCTTTGGCTATAGGGAATCTAGTTTATGTGCAACTTTGCACCTATCTAGATATCATTTTGTTGTTGGCATGCTTGGTAGATATCAAAATAATCCAAGAATGGCTCATTGAAAGGCTGCCAAGAAAGTCATGAGTTATTTGTATGGTACAAAGGATTTCATGCTCATATATAGACGGACCGATAATCTTGAAATGGTCAGTTATACAGACTCTAACTTTGCAGGAAGTCTCGAAAGCAGAAAGTCTACTTTTGGTTATATCTTTCTGCTGAGAGGAGGGGCAATCTCTTGGAGGAGTGAAAAACAATCACTTGTTACAAGTTCCACCATGGAAGTAGAGTTTGTGGCCTGCTTTGACGCCACATCACAAGCATTATAGATGAGGAATTTCATTTAGGGACTTCAAGTGGTAGACAACATTTCAAGACCACTGAAGATCTATTGTCATAACACATCTGCAATCCGCTTCTCCAAGAACAATAAAATGTTCATGCGGTTCCAAGCACATAGAGATCAAGTATCTCTTTGCAAGGGAGAGAGTTAAGAAGCGTTAGGTGTCCATAGATAGCATCAATTCGAGATTGATGCTTGCGGATCTGTTGACAAAGACATTGGCACCAAGTGTACATAAGGATCGTGTATTCCATATGGGCCTAGTCAATTCTCTTTAATGCATTAAAGTCTGTATGGACATTTATTAATAATAACATTTCTTGTTTCATTTACCTACTAAATTGTGCATATTCAATTTTTAGTAGTAAAGTGGACCATTGGATAGATAGAAAGATAGTATATCTATCTATATAGGGAACTACGTTTAAAGACTTAGAAAAACAAGATTGTTTATACTGTGACCATGGTTAGGTCCTACATTCAACAATGAAATGTAGTGAATGCCTTGATTCGTATGTAGTTATCTTATTTGATAAGTGTAAAGTTTGACCAAATGGATAGTATGGGTTTGTTTTATAAAAGAGTGCACTCGTCAAGTTTTGTTCAAAAAATGTCGAACCAAGGAAGAGTCATTTTATTTGAAATGAAATATTTTCTTAAAATTTATTTGTTGGTTTGGGCTAAGTGGGGAAAAAAAACCTGTCTTCCGTTTCCGTGAAAACTAGATAGGTAAGAAAATTAAATCTGTCTCCAACCCGTCTTCCGCTTCCGTGAAAACAAAATTCCAGCTGGATAGGTAAGAAAGTTAAATCTTCTCTAGTGCCAAAACCTGTTACTTTTTTCTACTTTTTCCTTGCTGTATAGTGTTACAACAAATGCTAAAAGTGTGTCCGTGTGGAAGTATTGTTCGTTTCCGTCTCATATTCACAGAAATGACTCTCACACAAATAGCTCTTTATTTTAAAGACTTGGAATAGTCCTGTCCTGAAAATAGAAAATGAAATAGCAATGTTGTATGTTTATATTTTCCTCAACATTCTTTAGGTCACCTTGTAGCTAAATTGTTCCAATTTCTTCTCTTTTTTTTAGGATAAAGAAAATTTAAGTGTTAATAAATTTTTTTCTTAGGGTGCATTTGGTAACGTCTGTGGAAGAGGACAACGGGTGTTTCCATTTCCTTTTTCGTGGAACTGCCTTTCCTATCACCCAAGCAATGACCTCTGGATTCTTTCTCGTACGGAAACCAAGCCAAAAGAGGGGAGTCACCGGCCGATTCATCGTTACACCAAACACACCAAGCAATGTGCCGGATTATCACCTAGCCTTTTTCGTTAAACCCATGCAACACAAACGCCCCTAGGATTTTGGGTCCAACCTTGGGATTGTAGGATTTGAAAATCCTCCATTTTGGGATTTTTTATCTAAATAGACACGGCGACATGCACCGATTTCGGTGTTTGGTAATAAACTATGTAAACCCTTAGAGAGGAATCCTTGAATTTTTGGCAATGAGGAATTCTCAAATGTGCGGATTCCTGATAAGTTCCTTGCCTATTACTAAACATGCCCCTAATAAATACACTAAATATAAAGTTTCTTCCTAAGTGGGCCACCCATCAAAGGTTTACCATGGAGGCTGGAATCTTTGTTCAAAAAATGAGAACTCTATTTTTCCTGAAAGAAGTCCAATGCCAAGATTCTTATCCTTTTCCTCATGTTGAAGCACAATTGGTTGTAATAGAAGATTTCTCATTTTTAATTTACATGTCATAGGCTTCCTAGTTTTAGGTTCGTTGCTTCTTGTAGGGTTTCGTGCTTGATGCCATAGGGTTGTACAATATGATTTTCATAATCTCTATGAGCTTGACATCAACAAACACATTACGATAAGAATCATTACCCTCTTTATTTCTAACTTGGACCTGATTCTAGTTTTGTCCTTTTTGTGTTATTCAACCAATCAATCCTACCAAGAACCGACACTCTACCTGCATTATTACCTAATTATTGAACTCGAATCAACCTACTCCTAGATGGTTTAAGTTGATCCTTTCCATTTTGGGGTTGGTAAATTTCATACAACATGCATATGCTCTTTAGCAAAAATAAAAAAATAAAAATAAATAAAAATAAAAATAATAAAAATAAAAATCATATGCTCAACCTGATTTGACCAACTCCTAACTAAATCCAACTTTATTGATTTCCACCTTCCGAGCTCTGACAGGTGCTTACCCAATAGGAATTTGTTTTGGTAGCATATACATTATATCCTGATTCAATGGCTCTGGACCGTTCCTATTTCCTGTTTTTAGTGCAGTGAGTTCATTGTTCCTATAGGATATGTTTGAAATTGTCTATAGATTGCAGTTTTATGGTGTACTTTTTTTTTTTATTGAAGATGTCAATTATAATGCATGTAATTTGTGAGCTTTTTTGCCCGCAATGATGGAGAAAGAGGAGGTTAGAGGGGCAGAACTTTTCAACTAATTTACAAGAGTCAGTCTGACCATCCTCTTCGACTTCAAGATTCTCAAAATCATCAATTTTTTATTAACCTTTTTTAAAGTATCTGCATCAAAAATTGGATTCGCACATAATAAAGAATATCATCATACAAAAACGATCAATGGCCTATTAATTGAGAAATTATATAAAGTTTTATATGAGTTAAGGGCATCATGGCTACCATTTGATGCAAATTTATTTTAATCTCATGATTTTACATACGATTCTTGAAATTCCATTTTCGGAATCTTTCTTATTTCACTTATTTGTACTTGAGTGTTGTCTTTCTTTATTTTATTTAGAAAGTGGATGATGATATGATATTATAAGGGGTTTTTACCAAAAGCATAATCAAATATCCAGATACCTCCAAAAGAATCCTCAAATACATGTAATGCCCAAAAGTATCTTGTACAACAGACTTCGTCTTTTAGACCAAATTGCCCTTCGCATTCTCTGTCACAAGTTCAAGACATGACACTCGCAAGCTGGAGATATGACTCGCGAGTTTGAGACATAACACTCACAAGCTCAAGATTTTCTGTCTATATATGTGTCTATCATAATTCGCGAGCTCGAGTCTGAATTGAACATTAACATGGTTAGGTCGCGATGTCAAGAAACAACTTGCGATGTTGAGAAGAGGCTTAACAATTCAATAGTCAGATTTAACAAAAATATGATACATAGATGTGAATTTAGACTGATTGACAATTCTGAATGTGATAGAATGATAAGCGTAGATGTATGAGTTCAACCATTCTATTATGAATTTATTCAATAATGAATGTAGTCATTGCGGACATTCTATATATTACTACAATTTGTGGAAATTTTGTTAAGAAAAATCAGACTTTTTTATTTTTACAAAAAAAATAACATAAAGACTTGTGCTCCACTCCATTCCCTATTCGTTACTCCACTTTTTCTACAGTAATGGAGAGGATTACCTACAAAGCTGATGATGCTTTTTCTCAACATTTATTGCTTTAGAATAGGGGTTTAAAATAAATGTTAACTACTTATGATGTTCTGAATAAACCGGTGAGCTCAAGAATTGAAACAAAAGTAAAATTCTCGAAATACTTCAATGCGCGAATGCGTCGAGTCTCAATGTCTCGAGAAAGGGATTGAAGGGCAATTTGGTCCGGAAAAAATCAAAGTATATAGTAAAAGATGCTTTTTGGCATTACATATATTTGAAGATACTTTTAAGGGTATAGAGATATTGGAGGGTGATTTTAATAAAAACTCATTAATTAGTAATGATATTTGTTTCACTCATAATTCCCAGTTTTATGCAACCTATCTATTTCATGCCGTTACATCTCGACACATTCATCCACCAAATAAGTCCCTAACAATACAAGGTCCAATTGGATGTCCTTTTCAACTAGTTATATTGGTTTCTTTCTCTTCGCTCTGCGTGAGAGAAGGGTCAAATTTAGGTCTTTCGATTTTCTAATTTACATTGGAGAATGTTCATGTAGGAAATCGTATGGGCCGCATACCACAGGTCCCACGTCAGATTAAGCAGGGCTGATGCCAACATACAATACAATCCTACTTATTGTAAGACTTGATTTAGTCCTACTAATAAGACTCCCAATAGGATTAGTGGATGTGGGTTTCTTGGCGAAGAAGTCTCTAGTAAGTGTGACTCTTTAGGACTTGTCTATATAAGATAAGGAAGCCCTAGGGTTGGTTATTATTCCATCTCATAGGAGAGACAAGAGGCGAAGAGGTCCGTAGAGCTTCCCAATCGCCGAAATGCACAGAGATCTTCAACCTCCTATCGGAGTCTCTGCATCCAAATCCATCAATTGGTATCAGAGCTTGGTGTCGTACATTTCGACGGTTTGGATCGCGAAGTCATTGATTGGATTGAAGTAGATCTAGGGTTTTTTCTCTAAGCTAGGGGCATCCTTCGCTTCTCTGCAATGTTGGGAAGAAGAAGACTTCAACTTCGTTCGTATGTGCGTAGAAACCAATAGTAAAGCCTCCTATTTTGGTCTCATTATACAAGGCAAAGAATGGCATTGTCTTCATTGGGAATCGTGTAACAAGAGCCAACAACCAAGGAGACTCACATTCTACCTCCATACTAAAAGGCAACACATGCTGTTACATCTTCTCTTCGGGATGCGTGCAGAAAAAGAGAGGCAACCACCTCTCAACATTATAGCTCAGGTTAGACGAGACCCAACCCGACTTGAATCTAACCCAGAGCACAAGCCCAACTTCTGCAGCCTGATGCGCGAGTGACGCAGGCAACGAAGACCGGTGACGCCAGAGATTGCTGACACATGCAAGGTGATCCTCGACCGTCAAAACTTCGTACTGTGATATCTAGAGTATCCAGACTCTTATCGACGAACGATTTTGTCCTACGAAATCCTTACGAGCAGATCTACACAGTACTAGCAAAAGGAAGACGATCCAGCAGTTCAAGAAAAGGGTGATTTTTCTCCTTTAACGATCAGTGGTATCTGAACCTCCTTTCAATTCAGTTTTTATGTCTTCCAAATCAGTGTTGCATGATCTTGCTAAGGCAAATATTTTAACGGAAAGAACTTAGCTGTGTGGAAGCGTCGGATGGACGCATTGCTGCACTTTGACGGATTAACATATGTGATTCAATCCAATCCGATCTCCAAACCCGTATATGATGCCCTTAAGGAAGATCATGATGTGAATGAACAATGGGTATTTGTTAGACCCCGTCCCGAGTTAATAGAGATTAACTCTGGTTAAACGAATGAAGCTAGTTAACTATGGTTAATTAAGTTAACAATGGTTTATGACCAAATGGAATTGAATTCACTTAAATTGAGTGGATTAGGCTTAATGAATTGATAGTGAAGGAGATTGAATTAATTGAATGAGTTTTTGACTCAAACTAAGAGAATTAAGGATTTTTTCATAAATACGAATTCGTATTTATTTTACTGTATACGGAAACTCTTGATACCAGCACGTGTATCTCGACGAGTACGTTAACTTTCATAAAAGACACGAAGTCGTTTGACGAGAGTTAGATCAAATGGTCTTCCAATTGACTCAAATTGTAAATGAGAAGAAGAAATGAGCTTATATGCAAATTGCAGGCTTATATAAGCTAAATGAGCTCATTCCATTCATTCTCTAACCCTAGGCAACTTCCATCTTCTCTTTTTCTTCTTCTTCTTTCTTCATTTGCTCTCTGTCAATCATCAAGTTGAAGTATTGAAGTGATTACAAGTGAAGAGGAGTTCTTCTTCATCACCTTTATCATCTTCTTCACCTTCTTCTTGAAATTCTTGAAGAGAAACCCAAGTTAAGAGGTTTTCTTCTCAATTCAAGCTAAGCAAGGGACTTCCGTGAATCAAGTTTCAACTAAGGCAAGTATATACCTATGTTTATGTTTGATGTGTTGTTTTCCTTGATTTGTATAGAAATTAAGGGATTAGACATTAATGGATGCTTTTAGGGTTTTAAAAGTAGAGTAATGAAATTAGTTTTTGTGTTGTGATTTGATTAGATGGAATTGTAGAGATAGAACAGACTTACCATTTCCATATGATAGCTGTGTATCAGATTCAGGAAAGAAAATGGATTTGAATCCATTTCAGTGCAGGTACAGAACCTGAGTTCTGTTCCCGCAGTTCACGCGATCGACCGACCACATGACGCGGTCGACCGAGCATGAAGGGTCAAGTTCTCTGGAGCCTGACGAAAACACTGTTTCCATTTATTATTTACAACTGCCGGTCAATGGAGCTCTTGCCGGGTCGACCGGATACACAAGAGCAGGTCGACCTGACTCATCCAGGTCGACAGCGTTTGCAGTGTGTGGGGTCGACCGGCCCTGGGCCGGGTCGACCGAACCAACCGAGAATTCCTTTCTAAAAGGGGTTTTTACCTATTTATTGGTGAATTTAGGTGGCGACCACTAGGTAACTATAATGATATCTAAACCTACATAAGTGTTAGCTAAGGTTATCTAAACACACATATTTAATTAAGTAATGTCACCCATAGTAACACGTGCATTGATAACGAACGTTTCACTCATTTGTTTGGTTTAGATAAATATTTAGAATTGACCTGAGATTACACGGAATGATTAGGTTAATTGGAGAGAAGTTTGGCTTTACATATTGGTTTCTTCCAAGCTCTTATAGAGCTATACTGAACATTGAATTAATGAATGACTGAATAATGAACAAATGTAATGAATAATCCTACTGCAGTAGATGTGATTTGGAGTATTCCGGAACTCCGTGGTGACACCAGTGCTCTCTGATCAAGACACTGGGAAGATCCCACCTTATTGGACCGAAAGGTCATAGACTAAAAAGTCAATGAATTGAAAAGTCATCCATAAGCTACATAATGGACTGAATAGTCCCACTGATAAGTCATCTCATAAATACTTAAGTTAATGAATGAATTGAATATGAGAATTGAAATGAATGAATGTAAGATTACTTCCTTTGGGTAGAACCAAATTGAATGTAAACCTGTACTATTGTAGTTGCCAAACTTACGATTGTTGATACTGTCTTTGTTTTGTACAGAATATTGAATTAGAATGGAATTTATTTAGAACTGTTAAATCAAGGAATTGACAGGAATATTATTGTGGCTTAAATCTGTATATACATTGTTGAACCGTCGTGTTCACTGTGTTACTGATGATGTTACAGGCCCAGTTACCCGTACCGGTCCCGTAGAGGCCATACCGCCAGCACAGGAGGCCCATCCGATACCTCCAGGAGGTTTAATCGAATGGACATGAACTGAGGGCGAATATGTAGGAACTGTTTGAGGATGTTTTTTATGTATATTCATTTTGTATGGTAATAATATCCCCTGCATTATATTCTGAAGATGCAGTGGTTGACTTAATTAGAATGTAATGATGTATATTACCTTACTTTACTTTATGTAAAGAACATTTTGTTTTAAATGTTTCGTCAATGTATACATGTATGTATTTCCGTAATTGTACATTGACAGGTACGTACGTATGCAAGATCCCTTGTGGACTTCGTCTTAACTTTGGTTAATTCGGGGTTTACGGGAGTAAGTATGATTATCATCGCGACCCGGGGTTAATTCCTGATTACTCTGATTTCGGGCTCGGGTAATGACAATATTTCATAACAAATCAGCGAGGCATCTTCTAGTCGGATTCATATCCAGCGATTTGGTGAAGCAGTTTGAACATTTTTAACACTGCTAAAGAAATCTATGACTATGTGATGTGATCAATATCAATCATAAAATACCGCAAGTGCATGGGTGTCTAGATAAGACAGTGGCAAGAACGGGTCGAACCCACTGGGAGCTAATTAAAGAACTTTTAAATTAAGAAAACTTATTAACTAACAATTAAAGAAAGTTTTGAGTGTTTAGAAATAAAAGCAAGCAGCCAATTTAGAAATATGAAATCTACCGATTAATGAAGGTGATTAGAGCATAGGAATCCAATAAGCATCTACCAATTATTTATCAAGTAACCCTAACTTGTCCCAATTTTTACTTCAAATCAAAGACAAATCAATGTTTTTAATTTGAAAAACCTAACTTTTAAAATCTGTTTATAATAATAAAAATTCATAACTCAAGACTTCCTTCATCTCATAAAAGAATAAAAATAATTTAAGAACTACCAATCAAAAGTAAGCATAAACCATCAAAAGATCTAAATCCTAAGCATGGCCTATCAAACCTAAGCATGAGTAGTCAAAAATTATTTTTTATTTTTAGAACTAAAAATAGAGATTTGCCTAGGGCATGAAGACAAGCCTATTAATCATTAAGCACATAATCATGGAATACAAATTAGAATTACTAAACAAATAAAAAGATAATTACTTACCTTCATCCATAGCTCTAATCAAGAAAATTAGCCCGTCATTGCAAAGAATGCTTCTTGATTTGTCATTAAAAATTGCATCTTTACAACTTCTCCTTCAAAATAAATCCTTGGACATGGAGCAAGGCTACCAAAAATAAAAATAAATTAATGGAAAACAAGAAGGGAAGAAAGAAAGAAGAATAGGAGAGAGGGCTAAAGGGCTGGACGTGAGATACCCATTGAGGCTATGGGATGTCCAATATATAGAGTTCTTCCCACATTGATCTCTATGTCATAATAAATGCAAGTGTGAATTACTTCCTTGTTTGGATAGAAGTCTTGCTAAATCAAGCTCTTTCATTGGCCACCAAGACATTCTCCTTTTATCATGGTCATGCTTTGACTTCCTTGCATTCTTAGTATACTTTCCAAGCATAGGTGGTAAGATCCAACGTATCTTCCTTCTTTGTCTCTTGGCTTGCTAATCTTTTGCAACTTCTTTTCTTAGATTCCAAATTAAAGTGAGATTCTTAACAACTTGTGGAGAGATTTTAGCTGCATCTTTTTTTTTTGACAAGACTTCCTAAATTTGATCTCCTTTTCATCTTGCAACTTCACATACCTTGGGCCCACTTTTGGTTTTGAAAAATTCTAAATCTAAGATTCAAATTTAATCATGCAAATTGAAACACATCATGGGCCCCACATGGGCATGCAAATCTTGAAATATCCCTGTATGGGCGTGTATTGCATGTTTGGAAACTTTCTTGGATTTTCTTTTCTTTCTTTCTTTGCTCCTTTGCATTTCTTAGCCATCATGAGATCTTGGATTTCCTTCCTTGAATTTTCTCCTTTTTATTTCTCATCAATTTTCCTCTATCGTGGGCCCCAACATCTGAATTTTTTTTCCTTCACATGAGAGTGGGCCCGGATGGGCATGAAATCTTGATGTGGCATGGCTTAGACGTCCTCTATGAATTCATTCTCTTCTTTTCTTTTTAAGGTGGGTCCCAATTAACTAAAGATTCCCTACAAGAATAAAAAGAATAATTCAGCCATAATTTGTATAAAACTCATAAATGTCATGCATGGGACCCGAATGAGATCATGCACATGAATGCACCAAACTGGATTGATTTTCCATGAACTAATTAATGAAGCAAGAATCAAAAAGCTAATTTGTGTGACACTAAGATGATGTAAACCCATGATTTCATAAAATTCATGAAAGATTGATGATTTTAAATGATTTTGACTAAAATTCCAACTTTGGTGCTCAAATGCATGCAATCATTAAATTAACTGTAATTCTATGCAGTTAACCTAATTAAGTCCACAAATGCATATAAAATGATGAACGAAAGCTATAACTTTGTGGACTTATCACTATGCTATGGACAAATATGATGAAACCTCCAAATCTCACTTGATGGAGGCATTCAGCGCATATGTTAACTATAAGATGCCAGAGTGATCATCTATAAGGGATCACATTGATCAAATGGCGGTCTGATATAGTAACCTCACAACCTTGGGAAAGAAAATGGACGAAGATTTTCAAATCATGTACTTGATGATGAGTCTCCAACTTTCGTGAGAGAATGTATCTTAGACCCTTAGCCTCCAAAAGGGTATAACCCTCATTGAGGTTGAAGCTAGACTGCTTGTTGAAGGACAGAGGCAGGCCGTCGGAGGTGTAACACCTACAAACTCTGCCATGATTGCTAACACTAATAACGATGCGTTAACCGTCAATATGAAAAATAAAAGGAAATTCAAAGACAATAAAAAATGGAAAGGGCCTAAGAATGGTGTTTGCTTTAACTGCGAGAAGTCTGGCCACTTTAGTTCTCAATACAGAAAGAAAAGAGGTGAGAGTAGCCAACAAGGTAAAGTGACCAAAGAACATAGTGATTATGTTGAGATGGTCATAGAGTCCATGATGGTGGAAACCAATGATAAGAATTGGTGGATTGACTTAGAAGCCACCAGGCACATATCAAGAACCAAGGCTAAATTTGTCGAATTCAAAGAAATGAAACCGGGAGATCAAAGTATTTACATAGGGAATGAAAGTTGGGTGTAAGGAAAGTCAAAATTCCCTTACCAACTAGAAAATCCCTATCTCTCTCCGATGTTTTCTTTGCTCCAGCTATGAGGAGGAGCATCATCTGTGTGAGCCAGTTGGTTATGAATGGATTCGAGATCATATTTAAGGATAAGGACGTTACAATTGGCATGCATGGTCAAGTTTTAGTCAATGGTTTTCCTTCTGATAAATTGTATTTGCTAGACACTCTTAATGATGAAATAAAATCTAATTCTCATTAATCTGTGTGTGTGAATGTGTGCATGGATGGTTTGGCAACGTTATGGAATATGAGATTAGGGCACATTAACAAAAATAGAATTAGCAGAATGGTTAGGGATGGACTCTTACCAGATTTAGGTAAAGTAGAGTACCCTATATGTGAACCATGTCTAAGTGGAAAAATGGTCAAGAAACCAATTCCAAAAGGAACTAGAAGTTTAGAAATAGAGGATTTAACCGAAAAAATCCCATAAGATTTGTTATATGCTAAAAACGCCATCTATGTCTTATAAAGACCATAGTGGTCACAGGAGCTTTGTTTGGTATTTTTTTTTTATTTTTCCTCTGAGCAGGGATATCCCTACTCTTTTTACTTTAAAAAAGTCTCAAAATCCTTTTTTCCATTTTCTTTCTTCTTCCAACTTCTTCTCCCTTCCATGACCTTCAAGCTCGACCACCCCTTGGATCAAAACCCTAATCCCTCTTCTGCCATTACCAACACTAATGAAAAACGACTACTGCCATCAAAACATCTAACCAAAACTGACTACTGCCAATAACTGAATTAAGGAGCTTAATACAAAATTACAAAAATCAGTGCAATTTTTGAATGCTAGAATCACAACTGCCATCAAAAAATCTATCGAAAACTAACTTTTTGTTTCTTTCTTTTTTATGGTTGGTAAAAGGAAATCAAAATTGGTTCGAGATCCAACAAAACCTAGTTTACACATATCAGATCATAATCATGATGCAAGAAATCCCACTCCCATCAGGAGATCAAATCAAGAACGCACCAGAGCGTCAAAACTAATCTTGGAAGAGAAGAAACTTGAGAGCCGCATCACCGCTAATTTGGGCGGGGATATCCCCGGCTAAACTGAAGTCAATCTGACCCCACAGTACTTTAATTGGCAAGGATATCCCCGCTCACAACACTAACACAAGCAGGGATATCCCTATTCACAACACTAATTTGGGTGGAGATATCCCCATCTCAAATGATACCACACTGCGAGACAACACCCAGAGTACTCTTGTAGGCAGGGATATCCCCGCTCACATCACTAACATAAGCAAGATATCCCCATTCACAGCACTAATTTGGACGGGGATATCCCCATCTCAACTGCTACCAACCACAACACTATCATGGGCTGGGATACCTCTTCCAAAACACTATCATTGGCGGGGATATCCCCGCCCACAAAACAATGCATGCGTGGATATCCCTATCTAGTTCATAAGAGAAATGCATCTCTACAACCCATAAAGACATAAAAAAAAAAAAAAAAAAAAAATTGTATCAAAGGTAGACATGCACATTCACATTCACATCCGTTAATTAACATTTACCGGCAAGTTCCCTGTCAATCACATGCACATTCTGCAAAATAGTATAGGTAAATAAAATTAACAACTATCTACACAAATACAATTGTCTCTAACTAGAAACCTTATACACATCTAATTCTCCAAAAGCATGTCCTACTGTAAGTACTGAATATACATGCAAACTAACCATACAAAAAAAACTAGTCAATTACACAAAAAGATCAAGGTCAGAATCTTAGTCTAAAGCACTTAAATCCAATCTATAGGAGTTTAACACCCAGGTCATTTTGAATATCTCCAGAACTATTTTGCTCCTGGAGATAAAATGGAATGTCAGCTTGTGTGAACTTGAATGGTTTTTAGAGAATGCAGTGTTTGGCGAAAGTACATGTGAAGACCCCACAGTCGTTCCTATTGTCTTGGTGGGGGATGTCTATCTTTTCTTTGAAGGTCCAGATGAAATGGTCATTCCAACCATAAACCGCAAATCTTTGGGTGAGCCAACCAACCTAGGGAGTATCAAAATAGAAGGTTAGTTTGTAAGTAGTTAGATAATAGTTTGTATAAAGATAGTACAATACATACTTATAAATTCCGCTTAATTCTCCACACCAAAGAGTCTATATCCCTTTTTTTGAAAAGTGCACGAGTTGAAAACAAGAATCGGAACAAACTCCAATCCTACATAAAGTTATCACATTTTCTCCAAAATCAAGACTAATAGAATATCTTTCCAGAAGTTCCCAGCAAGATAATGATAAAAACAAAATGAGATTGCCATTTCTGGCTTCTTGGTCATCTCTAAAATCACATAACAACAAAAACCCTTCAACCAATTTCAATAAAAACATTGGTCACCCCAATGTTAGTGTTAACTAACCACGCCACTACATTATTTGATCTCTAAAATCACATAAACAAAAACCATTCAACCAATTTCAATGAGAACAACACACGTCTCAGACAAAGACAACCAATACAAAGAGAACATCAAATGACACAAAATAAAACCGAACAGAGAAAGATCGCCAAAGCGCTCAAAGCCCATGAAATCAATACTTGCTAGTGTGTTTTCTGCAACTGATACAATATCTACAACCATAATTGCTTCAATGGCTTGCTCGATCACCATCTTCCTCATCATCAATTTGTTTAACCCCACTTTAAAAGGTAAATAGATAGGGAAATCAATGACTCAGATCTGATAAATGCTAGTAAGAGCTTATCTTTACTATATCAATTTAAACATTCTGCAATTCATCTACCAAACTGATTGAGCTTATCTTTACTGTATCGATTAATTCATATCCAATTAATCCAACCCAACAAAGAAAATTCAAACAAATTCCTTTTCCAAAAACTCCCAATCAATTCAAACTCACTCAAAATCGATACTTCTTATAACTAATTCACTCGAAATCATAGAAACTAAAGAAAAAGAAGACACCCCATCAATTCAAGCTCACTCGAGATTAGAGAAATCAAAGCAACCACCTAATAAAGAGTAACCATTTTCGTAATCTGAAACATAAAAGCCCCATAGAGAACTGCCACCATGAAATCCATAGCAGGGTAGCACGCGACATGAGAGCACTTCTCATCAACGCAGATGCAAACCCCATTCGGCAGCGGCCTCACCTTCCCACTAAACAAATACGTTAGAACTGAGACCAATGAATCATACCCGAAATCGAAGTCTTTGGCCAACTCCTTCAATTCGATCTTCCATCCCATCTAGTTGGCCGGATTGGCATCAGCAGCGGTTGAGAAGATGGAGCGGTAGAAGGGCTTCGGCTGTAGAAGATGCAAAGGTGGACGGGGGATCTCACGGAAGGCGGTGCCGGCGGAGGAAGGGGGACGAGGACGTGGGCATCCACGCAGAAGTCAAAGTCCGGGGGAGAGGAAAATGGATCCGAGGTTTTCGAAGAGGCGGTTGAGGGCGACGACGTTGGGCGGCTTGAAGGAGTTGTTGGAGAGGCTATCGTCGTTGAAGACACAGGTGCTGTAGTCGTTGGAGACAGACAAGGCGGCCAGAGCTTCCATAGAGACAGCTTGCAACATGCCAGAAGAAGGAGGAGAGTTTGTAGAAACTTCAGGGGGTGAAAAGCAAATTAGGAGAGACAAAGTCACGGCAGATTAAGGGAAGGAAAAAAGGAGAGGAAGAACTGCAGGCTGCCGGTGCCGATAGGGGGTAAGGGAGAGTAAAGAAGAAAGGCGGAGGGAGAGAAAAAGTCAAACAGGGTAAAGGGTAAAAGGGTTTTGGGGTCGATTTAAGGTAAAAAGAGCAGGGATATCCCCGCTCGAAGAAAAAATTTAAAAAAAATACCAAATAGGGCCTTTGGGACTACTGTGGTCTTTATAAGATGTTAATGGTGTTTTTGGCTTTTGACAAGTCTTAAGGGATTTTTTGGGTAAAATCCTCTTAGAAATATTAACCATAATTCACTCTGATATTTGTGGACCATTGAATATACAAAATCAAAACGAGGGATGACTATTTTATCACATTTATTGGTGATTACAGCAGATATGGTTGTGTATACCTGATTAAACACAAACATGAGGCCTTAAAAATGTTTCAAATTTATGCTGTTAAAATCATAAGGGCAAGAAAATAAAACGGATTAGATCCGATAGGGGGGTGAATATACCTCGGAACTGTTTAAAGAATATTATGCACGTGAGGGGATCGTTCATGAATATTTAGTTCCATACACCCCACAACAAAATGGAGTGGCTGAGAGGAGGAATAGGACCTTAATGGATATATTAAGGTCAATGATCAACCACGTGAGACTTCCGCTGTATTTGTGGGGAAAAGCATTAAACATGGCACAATATATCTTGAACAGAGTACCCTCCAAAAGTGAGCCTAAGACCTCGTATGAATTTATGGACTGGTGCCAAACCAAGATTAGAACATGTGAGAGTTTGGGGATGCTTTGTACATGTCCTGCTACCACTACAAGAAAGATATAAAATGCAAGCAAAAACGAAGAAAAATTATCCTTTCGTTGACTACCCATTACATTATAAAGGATATCATGTGTATGATCACAATAACAGGATAATCATGGAATGTCGTGATGTATTTTTCCTTAAGGATCCGACGGTCAGTCCTAGAGTAGAACCACAGTGTGTGGAATTATATGAAATCTCTAAGGGCAAGGGAGTTCAAGCAAGTGGGGGCTCCGATGAAGATGACATTGGACATAGAATTCTTGGCCAGGGCCCACTTGAGGTGATTGAACAACCCGATGAGCCAATTGGCAGGCCGATTTGGGCGAGGAAACAACTGGCATATCTCAATAATTATTGCAGTTTATTAGAAATCGTGCCAGAATTGGATCCAAACTCCTATTCTCAAGTGATCAAAGCGTAAGATGCGCAATATTGGTTAGAGGTTATGAGAGAGGAGATAGAATCAGTTGAAAAGAATCATGTATAGCAATTGATTGATCTTCCAAAAGATCGGAAGCAATTGGATGTAAATGGGTTCTTAGAAAGAAACTAAAGTCGGACGAATCCTTGGATAAATATAAAGCACGGCTAGTAGCTAATGGATTCACACAAGTTGATGGAATAGATTATCAGGAGACATTTTCTTCGGTTGTAAATTTCCAATCCATTCAAACCTTAGCAGGTAGCATGCCGTGACCTTGAATTGTACTAGATAGATGTTAAAACCGCATACTTGAACGATGAATTAGAAGAAGAAATTTATATGAAACGACCTGAAGAGTTTGTGGTGCAAGGTCATGAGGACAAAGTGTACAAACTTAATAGGGCATTGTATGAATTAAAACAGGCCTCGAGACAATGGCATAGAAAATTTCACCAGGCCATAGGTGAAATAGGATTTGTCCCCAATAATGAAGAAACATATTTCTATATTAAACGCAGTGGGAGTAGTACTTATATTTGTCATTATATGTTGATGATATTTTGATCGTTGGTGATAAATTGAAAGCCGTAAATGAAATCAAACAATGGTTAAAGTCAAGATTCGAGATGAAAGACATGGGTGAGGCAAAGTATGTCCTTGGTATTGAAATAACCCGTGATCATCCGAATAGGCTATTGACTTTATCACAATGATCCTATTTGGAAACTGTATTGAAACGGTTTGATATGGCTATGTGTAAACCAATTGACACTCCCATTCGTAAGAGCATAAAATTGTCAAGCGATCAAGGACCCACAAACGAACAGGATAAGGAAGTGATGAGAATGAAACCTTATGCTCAAATTGTGGGCAGCATCATGTATGCGATGCTATGTACGAGACCAGACCTTGCATTCGCTGTGGGTCTTGTAAGCAGATTCCTAAGTAACCTAGGATTACAGCATTGGTATGCGGTTAAGAGGATTCTGCAATATATCAAAGGAACATTGAAACTTCACCTATTATTAAGGTGAAGTCTTGGAACTGCACGGCTATTCAGATGCAGATTGGGCCAGTGATTTAGACCAAAGAAAGTCAACAACTGACTATGTGTTTACCCTCGGAGGAGGTGCAGTTTCTTAGGGTAGCAAGAAACAAACATCTACGGCTATGTTAACAGCCGAAGCAGAGTATATAGCCTACAGTACAGCAGTGTAGGAGATTCTTTGGTTAAAATATTTCCTAACTGATTTGGAGATAATTGGAGAAAATGAGCATGTCCCAATGAACGTAGATAGCACATCTGCTATATCCATGGTGAATGAGCAAATGTTCAACAGCAGATCAAAACATGTTGAGATAAAGTATCACTTCATCGGAGAGAAGGCTGGAAAGAATGATATAGAAATTTTTTATATGCCTTTAGATAAATTGATAGCTGATGCTCTCATCAAGGCTTTGCCTGCAGAAGTTTTTGCAAGACATGCGCACATGGAACTGAGATATATTTGATGTACGTGGCGTTCATGCTAAGAAGGAAATTGTAGGAAATAGTGTGGCCCGCATGCCACGGGTCCCACGTCAGATCAAGCAGGGCTGATGCCAACAGAGAATACAATCTCACTTAATATAAGACTTGATCTAGTCCCACTAATAAGACTCCCAATAGGATTAGTGGATGTGAGTTTCTTGGCGAAAAAGTCTCTAGTAAGTGTGACTCTTTAGGACTTGTCTATTTAAGAAAAGGGAGCTCTAGGGTTGGGTATTATTCCATCTCATAAGAGACAAGAGGCGAAGAGATCCGTGGAACTTTTCAATCGCTAGAACACATATAGATCTCTAGTCGCGTATCAAAGTCTCCGCATCTAAATCCATCAGTTCAGACACACACAAACAAAAAAAAAAAAAAAAAAAAAAAAAAAAAAAAAAAAAAAAAAGAAGAAGAAGAAGAAGGTACCCATTCCACTCCCCGAAGATTCCTCGATTTTCAAAACCTGGAAAATCATTTGATGTTTTGTTGGAGAAACTTGGACATAGCTCAATTAAGTGTCCCCTTAAGCTCTAGAAAAATTTAAATATAAAATAGTACCTGGCTGACTAATAAATCTGATGTTGGATTCAACTCAGGAATTAGAAAATGCTACTAACAAGAGTCTTCCATTCTTATTATAATCATATTAAAATTTCTTTTCATATGATTTTGAAATTGGTTAATCTCTTTTCTCAAAACGATCATAATCACATTGAATTGATCCATCATCAAGCAAAATTGAACTTCTAAGCTCTATATAACAAATCCTTCATTCAAGACCCATCATTTAATATCTAAAAAACCCAAATTCGAACAACAAACCAAGTCTATCATCACCAACCAAGATCTATCATCCACCATCCTTTATAAAATGAAACCCTGCATGAATCATTCAAACAAAACCCATCATCCAATCTTCATTATGGGACGAGACTTATTATGGAAGATCCATCACCCAAGATCCACATAAAGCAAAAGATTCATCATCAAAGACAATCCATCGTCTCTTTTGAAGGAAATTTCAAGGCTTTTACAGTTAAAATGCTACTTTTCTTAGTTGGATAGTGGGAAAGGAAATGCAGATTTTTGCATTCCCCTCCTTTTGTTTGCTGCTTTTTGTGGGGTTCTTCAGACTTGAGTGCCCATTATGTGAGATTTGGGAATTGGAATCAATGAGAAGTTGGATCGGTTTCCAAACATGTGGCGCCATTATAGCAAATAAATTTAAAATGAAAAGGCTTTGGGTCGGATTTATGTGATCCGTACTGGGCAATTTTTTTCAGGTCAGCAGGAAGCGTGCGGTTGGAGATTCCTGACCTAACCCATGAACCCAGCTTTAAGCCAACCCCGTATATTATGGTTGATGTTGACCCTCCTTATTTATGGGGTTTTCATTTACATTGCTAACCTGAATAAATCATGGGTTTAATTTCCGGTGGGCTCCATATTTTCTATTTTAGCCACTAGTTTGACCCGAGCTCAACCCGGTGTGAATCATTGCACTGCAACCACTTGACATGCTAATTAAGGTTCAGGTTGAGATTTGTAGAATAAGGATTGGGCTCAGTTTTGGGCATATACATTTTGAGCAGTGCTACGGAAAAGAAGATGATTTTGAAACAAAGAAAAGAAACTAGTCCCCATTTAAAGCTGAAGCTAGCAATTTTTTTCACATTATTTCTGGAATGCCCTTTTTCTCACTCTCCTCTTCCTTAATCTTGGTGAAAGAATAAATAGTTTAATTGTACATCATCCTCTTTTACTGTAATATGATGAGTTTAGTCCTTCATAAGACTAAGCTTTTATAAAGAGTGAAATGTTAAAGGAGATTTATGTGTTTAATAGATTAGGGCCCACTTTTACAAACATGTATGCGAAGTATAGTGTCATTTGGATGTGTGTTTAATAGATTAGGCCCACTTCTACAAACATGTAAAGGAAGTATAGTGTCATTTCATCCAAATGTTGAAATCTTGGAACCCAAATTTAAAGGTTGAAAGGAAACTGCCAAATAAAGTATAGAAAATTTACTTTTGCACTTTTCGATTAGAAAAAGTGAAAAAGAAAAAATCAGATTTATGTCCAATACTTTGGCACAACTAAAATTGAATTATGTGATTCAAGCAAAAGGTAAATGGATTTGAATAAATACTAAGCTTGAGAAAATCGAAACAATAGATTTTTGTCCAATTAGACTTGTTTTAAATCAAGTTATGTGATCAGATTCATTAGAATAAGAAAAAGTTTATATTTAAATATAATTGATTTGGGCTCGAGCCAAGATTGAGTTTAAATAGGAAATTAAGTTGACTCCATGAGCTCAACTACATCTCCTAAAATAGATAAATTTTCGTGTTTTTTTTAATTGAAAAGTATAAAAGCAACTTTATAAAATATTTTATACTTTACTAGGAAGTAAAGTTAAAAAATCAAGCTTCATAATTTCATTGTTTTGAATTGAAATAGACTATACTCATTTACATGTATGATAAAGTGGGCCTAACTTGTAAAAGAAATTAATTGTTTATCTCCTTGTGTGGTTTCCAGTTCACAACTGGGGCATCTAATCGGCCAACACAGGTCAGGTGAGGTCGATACTTTTAACTCTTGAGTGAAAAGTCAAGAATAAGGATCACATGTGAGGGAGATGATATTAGGATAATATCAAATCTCGGGTATTTATTTTGTTTTCATTTGGATAATATCGAGCATATCATCGATATATAGTAACTACCTAATAATTAGAAAATAAACATTAAAAGTGCATATTTATCTAGGGATGCAAATGGGGCACATCAAGGGTGGAACGATGGTGGATCTAGACTCCGATCTGGTTTCGACTTCAATTGAATAAACAGATCCGGTTTGGATCCAGATCCAAGGTAAGATGTATATTGCATTAATATAATTCCGCAGCTTAAACATAAAGTTTTCTAGATTCTTAGCCTATGTAAGCCCTAAAATCCCATATAAACTTTTATATGTGAATGTAAAAGTCTCAGGCCGTAACAAACTAAGATTCCGTTTCGGATGCAAATGCTCGAGATCATATATGCATGGATCCAGTTTCAGATGTTTTTTCTCTACGAGATCCAAAAAAACAGATTCCAAACCCTCTTTATTTGGATATGGAGACTAGGCATACTCGGATAATTAGGTACGCCTTTGCAATCCTATATTTACCATAGCGGAAGAAAATTAGCGGAAGAAAATGGGTATATTGAGCAATATGTATGGGATCCATGTATTGCACTGATATCAACCAAAAGAGGTCAGTACTTGAACACATGAGTGAAAAGGGAACGATTGATATATTTTATAGGGATCAGATTTCTGGGAGATGATACTAGGATAATTTCAAATTTTAGGCTCTTTCTTCCCATTCTTGAAGAATTGCACTAACAATAAGCTCTTTGGGTCCTCCTCCATATCTATCTTCTGCAACTTTACCAAGTCGAGGAGTTGGAGTGTACCAATCCTAGGTTGCTCCTTGGTATCCTCCTCTTTCACTATGGCCTTCCTTTTGGCCTTATCTTCTTCATGTGCTATCAACACATTGATCGTATTTTTGCTCTCCCCTACCGGTGGCAATATGGGGCCTTTTCTTGATTGCTCCGACATCTTTTCTGTTGCCACGGTGGTTGATGGCAAATCCTTCCTTTTAATCCGTTGAAGTACCCTTTTCTGCTCATTGTTGAAGCCCATTCATTAAGTAAAATAGTCGATCCTCCTCAGTCACTTTTGTGTCATCCAACAAGAGGGCCGTGAATTTGCAATCAAATTGATCCATTGTGCCTCAATTTCTTTAGCTCTTTGCTGAAGTATATACATTCTCCGACAGAAATTGCAACTTCAATTCACTCTTGACATCATCCCAACTATCAACCGCGCAAAGTCCCTTCTCGATATCATATCACCATGTCCACGCCTTCACTCAAAGCATGGCATCCTCCACAAGTAAATGCATATTTTAGTCCTTGTCCAAAATGTGGTCAGAAAGAGTGGTCTCTCAGAATTTTCAGGCGGGTGATCCTTACCAAACTATGGTGCCAACACAGTTGGGTGTAAGTGAGTTTATATACCTTACAATAAAAGCCACGTAATGAGATGGAGAGATATATTTCAGAACTAGCAGCAAAGGGTTCACCTAGACTTATGATGTGGACTTATTGAGAAACATTTCACAAGTTCTGAAACTGAATCCAGTACTAGACTTGTCAGCTCTTGCTGCTACATGTTCTTGGCATTCACTTCAATAAGATTTAAAAAAAAAGGACCCTCTTCATAGAGAAATTTTTATAGATCCCCATCATCAATTCCTACACGTATAGTTTAAAAGTCGGAAAAAGCTTTCTATGATCTTTAAACAATCACTTTAGACATAGTTCAAGAGCTTCGGTGACGTTTTGAGACATTATGAATATAACCAAAGTACTGCAAATCATACAGGATTTTCTATAAAAGGGTAGTGGCATGATTATTTTAATTGTTCATGCAGATGAGATTGTGGTGATTGTAGGTAATGATCCCAGTAAGATTCATAAGTTGAGATTTCTAGAAGTTTGACATCAAATATCTATCTCCATTGAAGTATTTCTCGAGTGTTCAGCTGGTTAGATCCACTGAAGTGATAACTGCCACTCAACAAAACTAAAAGCAAGGCTAATTGATAAGCCAATTGAACAAAATGATAGGCTTCAAACTCATAGAAGAAAAACACATTAATTTGAGCATATACAGGGAGTTGTGAATATTTACTTCACTATAACAAGCCTTGGTATATCATATGAGCCACCTTATGCATGCTCTGTACACGTATGTACATTTAGATGCTATGGACCGAGTACTAAGACATTTAAAATCAAGATTACCTAAATTGCTATATCCCCTGATCTCGTTCAAAGTGATTCAAATTACACATCAAAGTTTTTTAGTCACAATCTCAAACAATCAAAATATTCTAGATCAAAATCCTGTCCATGAATGGGGATGTAAACTTGATCCATCAACAAATAGATATTGAACATTGGCTCACCATACCAACTACTTCTGAAATTTTCGATGTAATAGTTGGCCTACTTGTCTGTAAAGTGACCGTTGATTGTCTCTACACGAGTGATTCAAAATTATGGATAGCCTCGTAACCCTAGAAAACCTCAGATTCAAAGACATGAGACGAATGTAACCTCCAAACCATGAACTGCAAATTGCAATCTAGTCATTAACCCTGCAGAAGCAACCATCCAGACGAGGCATTCTGTTCATAATTATTTTGACATCTAGATCTTTACAAATGCAGATCTTATACGGTCAACTACAGACAATTACATACTGCTTGGTGATGGTTGATGCCGGAAAAGGTAAAACACCAGCAGATGCTACAACACTATTGAAGCTAAATATCATGCAATGGCTGTGTTTGTGCTCTTATGGTTGCACAATGTAGTAATGGAGTTCTGAATTATATTGGCTCGGCTGAAACCATACTGTGATAACATAACAGTTCTTAATTTCCAATAATGAACAGAATAAACACAAACATTATTACCTCATTAGAGAAGGGTTTCCTTAGTGGAAATCCCCAAAGTATACACGAAGTCTGAAGATCGGCTCCTTAATTTCCTTAGTTGGATGGGTAACATGCTCCACCCCTTCATGTATATAACTGATTCATTCTTCCACTAAAGGCAGTGTAGAGAATTGTTTATCATTTTTATATGTTTCTCTTATAGCTAAGGTAAGCATCCTATGATATGTAAGAAAAGAAAGGTACTAGGTTGCATTAACCAAGTACTTGTTCTCGTCTAAAGAGTGCTTCTCTTCTACAAATATTAAAATGCTAACATATACACTCAACTGATCCTTCACTCTTTTATGCTTTTTGTAAAAGGCCAATTTCCAAGGACTGCCAAGGGATTCAAGTAGAAATTTGCAATTATTCTGTATGATAATGAATAAAAAACAGTCCCAGGTGACAGTTTATTCACTTGCCCTGTCCCCTGGACCTCCTATAGGACACCAATTTCTTCCCCTTCTTGGAGAATGTCTTCATCGAGTTCCTTGCCAGACCATGGCTTGAGTTCAGTGGAGGCTCCGCTTGCAGCAACCGACCGAGGTCACTGGTAGCATCAATTTCAGGGCCACTCGCACAATTTCTGCCATTGATTTTGGATGTTGTAGGGAAATCTATGGACATCTCAGTTAGAAGATGGCATGCTTCTGTTGTGCATGCAGCTGCAAACTCGCAATGGGAGAAACCAGTTGATTTCCAAGATATCCTGTCAACAGATCCTGGACTCTTCAACCCTAGAGATGAACTGAATGAGGGAAGACAAGATCAGTTAGAATGAAAGTGTTTGAATGTAACACAGACAAGTAGAATGAATATTGGGATGAGATCTGGTTCTGCAAGGAGCACAAACTTTCGTGCCTTGATTTTGACCCCATGTCAGAGCAATATATGGATGAGATGCCTGGACTTTTGATTCATGGTTTCCCTCAGAACCACAATGATCAGATAATCCTAGATTCCTAGTGAGTTGAGTTCTTGGAAGTAAAGAAAGATCCTTTATTCTTCACGGAAAAGCACTTGAAATTTCAGCATGAAGTCCAATGGTAGAAACATTCAGGATGAGTTACAAAGTAAGTAGTGTCAATTAATGAAGGTGTAGGTGTTAGAGGAACTGGTATAATAAATGTCCCATGTGGACTCCTACCCACTTTTCCCATGAATGTCGCTACCCATGGGGTCAAGTGTATCTACCAGTGTAGTTTAAAGGCATGCCTAAGCGCACCAAGTCCCCTTGGTGCCTAGCTGGACCCCAATGCTAGATGCCATGCTTAGGTGCACGCCTGCCTTTGGGGGCACCATTGGATTATTCTCTCTCTTCTTATGCAGTCGACTCGTATAGTTAACCACTAGCTGTGTTTCTTCTTCTTCTTCTTGGCTGTTAAGTCAATTGTAAGTAGTAACAATGGATCAAGTCATGAAATATTGAAACTTTTCTTATTGATATTCTCCTTGCCTTTCTCATTCTATTTTTGTTTCTTTTTTTCCTATTTCCTTTTCTTTTCTGGCTTTAAACTTTTTTTTTTTTTTGGCTTTTACTTTACAAGGGCATCAAACTCATGCAACCATACACATGTCCCTGACCAGCTGACCAACAATGCAGGGTGATGAGTGATGTTTAACTTCTATGAAGGATTTAGATGTATGAGTAGTACGATAGCTGTTTGATACATCGTTTAATTTTGAATTATGAGTTCTTCTCATCGCCTTACACCTGACTACAATGAGATATATATATATATATATGCATGGACATATATTAATAAAGCTATAAATACAATCAAGTGGAAAAGTAGAACTCTCAAAGTCAACCCTAGAACGAAGGAATATGGCTTCAATGATCATGATTACGTATTGATGATTTTAGTATCGGAATGCATAGATAACTTTAAAGCAAGGCACAGTTGCAACTTAAATATTGTGATTCCTTTTCATTACTAGAAAAAATTTAACCTTGAGAATGTACATTGACTTCTGGTGGCATGCCGTTCCACTCCAAATTCAAACTCTGCAGAAATAATATAAAAATCTAAAAATAGTAGACAAACATCATATCCTACTCAATTTAAAGGAGGTTTGAACTCAAAGTGAGACGCAAGCAATTATATTATGAGCTGACAACACAAAGTTATTACCATTATGTGGTATTGAGGTGGAATCTGGAATGCTATATTCACTAGAATCAGAGTCACACTTCATTTTCCAAGCATTTTCTTGTACCTTCAGATATGTATATTAATGGTTATTGTGTACTGCACTGTACTTTATAAGAGAGAGAGAGAGAGAGAGAGAGAGAGAGAGAGAGAGAGGTGTATTAGTTTTACATGAAACCATTTATTCAATTCACACTAACCCATTCACAATGTAAAGATATATAAGGCAGTACACCGAACAAAATTTGAGAGAAACAATTCAACACGAATCCTCATATCTGCACCTACTGGCCCACTTATATTGAAGGTGAATCCTACATTTTAAATATTGAAGAAACACACTTGACTCAGATTTCAAAAGAATTGGGCCAACACTAGTTATGACTCAACAAGAGCTTGAAACTCGGATGGCTTTGTCAAAAACGAACTGCCTCACAAGACTCACCCAGCCTCAATGGAGTGTATTTTGTTCCATATTATTTGCATACAGAGTTCCCACCTAAACAACTCAAATCAGTTATCAAAACACCTCTCTAAGTAAAAAGTTTGAATCATTGCGAGGATTGGCAAGTGTCACATTCTAATATTCGTGCACATAATAGATGTGATCGAATGTAAGAGACTCTAGTATACCAACTATAGAATTAAGAAGAACTCTTCTTGTTTAATCAATGGCACCACATGACCCAATGGCAAAAGAATTTCCCTCATTCTAGTAGTTGTACAGAAGTTGTAGGAAAAACAATAATAAAAATAAAAAAACAATGAAATCACAAGATAAAGAGGAACAGATACGGTACATCCTATTTTTTTTCAAAGCATCCATGCAGTGTCAGGTATCTCGCTAAATTAAGCCTTGAAAATACCTCAGATGAAGCGAAACTACAGCGTGCATTTGCACATGATGTTTCATCATTGTAAGGATACATTCTGATAGGAGTTTTGAACCCAATACTACCTAGCTTCTGTATAAAATTTATCCACATCAATAGGTGAACAAACTTCATCTTCAGTAACCTACAGAGTAAAGAGACAAAGTGAAAATTAAAGCAGTTAACAGTGTTCAATGAGAAACTAATTAGAGATAACCTTTAAAGAAGATAATAAATTTAACAATAAATGATACAACTTATTCAAATAAAATTCCAATTGATTTAAAATGTCCTCACAATGGGTTTCAGAGGGAAGAAATTGCCCACAAGAATCATAAATAGAGGCACCGTCATCATAGGCACAGATAAGTAGTAGCTAAAGTTACTTTATAGATCACATTTTACTAAGGGGGCATTTGGTAACTCCAAAAATAAGCTCTAATGTTTCAATTTAGAGCATTTGGTAAAATTCTAATTGTATTTTCTGTTTTCAAAGCTTATTTACAAATTACTGCTTTTGCCTGAAAAAAAAAAAAAAGCAAAGAGAACCAGCGCATTTTAGGGCTGTTTTAGCTAAAGCAAATGGAGGTGGACAATGCATAATTTACAAGTGTTTAGGATGAAAATAACCTCATAAAAGTTTTAAAAAAATGCAAACGGTGGGCTCTAAATTGTAATTTTTAAAACATGGGCCCCAATGACCACAATTCCTGAAGGTGGGCCTCAACTATCTCATGGAATAAGAACTCTTTTGTTAATAATTGTAGATTATAACTTAAAATTAGAGCTTTTATTTAAGACCCTATCTAATTAGCTCTTATGAATTAGATTAGAATTTCCAAACGGCCACTAAGAGATACAGAATGGTTGATTCGCAAGGATTTTAAAGTCTTTGGTAGCATAAGTCTTGCAAAACAAGATAGGTAATTGAATTTGGATGCTTCCATCAAAAACCAAATAGCTAATAGCTAATATGAAGCAATGAGGTTGTTAACAGACAAATCAAGATACTAACGCAAGTTGAATGGAATTGGATTGCAAGTTAAATGGAATTGAATTATTAATTCTAACACAATGGATCAAATGGCGAGTTCTATAAAAGGGTCGCCAGAAAACGTGATTGGGTAGTTTAAGGAGATAAGATAAAAAAACTGGTGGGATGTAAAAGTTAAAAAGGCCATTAATGAATAAAACACTATTCAAAGAACGACAAAAAAATGAGTAAAAGAGACCAAGAAAGAAACAGTTAACAAAAAATGCAACTAGAAGTCATATGGCCAAGCGCAATATCTATAGACAGGAACTCATTTTTAGTGATGACAGAGAAAAATGATCAACTGGGAACTAAAAAGAGAGAGAGGGCATCTACTTGAACAATTCAAAGAAGTCAAGACTAGAGACATTGATCATATAAGGTGCATAAAAGACAAATGAAGAGAGTTTTGTTGAAGGAAAGAAGGATAAAGATGGAAAACAAATGTATTTTAAAAACTTGTTAAATATGGACCATGCAACTGAAATAAATCACGAATAAAAAGCAAGTAAAAAATGATCAATGAAATATCCAGAATATAAGTTAAGAAGCCTCAGCTAAGATAAGAAAAGTAGAGAATTAGAACCATATACCTACAGAAATGTAAGTTTTTGACAGAGAAATAGGGGTTTGATCGGGTAACCATGTTGTTCAACAAAACTTTGAGCATGAGAAGAGTGCCCAGTGAATCATGGTTTTAAAAATTGGCCAGAGATTTGAATGCAGTTGGTTACTGATTCATAATAGTTGCATGATGAACAACTAGCAAGGTTGGAATGATTTAGCAAGTAAACAAGAATGAAAAATTACCATATAACCATAGTGATGCAGTACTATGTTGACAGAGCAAATATCAGGTTAAGCATTAACTCATGGAATAAATGCTAAAAAATGAATTACTTAAACTTATTAAGATAACATATTAAAAAATAACCAACATTTGGCAGCATAGCAGTGTTCAAAGTGCAAGGTCCATGGTCCCAATCCAAATTTGAGGGGGATTCCAACTTCTCCTCAAACCACTTCTTTGCTTCAATGGAAACATGAGAGAGAACAGGCAAATGTGCTTGAGATAAAAAGGTGTCAGGAGTAAGAACTCTCGAACTATTAGCTGAGCAAGGAAATGCTCCAGGTGATCTTGTCTGTGACAGTGAACACCAATCTCCTGGAGAAGCTAAACTGTTCCTACCAGTACTGTCATGCAGCTCCTGTTGTGTCGCATCCACACTTTCTTTTGCGGTTGGACAGTCTACAACCCGTGATTGAATTATCTTTGTTAGTCTAATGCTTTCACCCCTGGAAAAGCCATATCAGAAATTGTATTAAAAAACTTCAAAGCTAGGATTGTAAGCAGGGATCTAAACGTAGGACATTTGAAGACATCTTCCATAGTATTTACCAAACAATGAGAAAATATAAACAAATGAAAGGCAGTATCTTTTTGAACAACTCAACTTCTGAGTCACAGATTCTTCCAGATGGCCTCACTATTCACTACACAAGAACACAGCTTTAAACATGAAAGAGGGTTCAATAAGACAGCTTTACACACTACCATAAATTTGATGATACTTTACTACAGATGCAAACTAATAATAGAATAAGATAAACATGATCTACAACCTTCAACAAGTGTAAATATCCAAAAAAATATATGATCAGACTCAAATTTAAAACAAAAAAATTGCCACCCGACATTCATCTTGCAGATTCATAACCATTGGCTTGTATCATATTTTGCAGATTCAATAACATGTTCCTAGACTTTCCCTACTTGAAATAGCTAACTATAAAAGGTCAATCAACAAAACCTGGACAAACTTGTCCAAACTAAATGTTATTTCTTATTGATAACGAATAGAAGTGTAGGCATAGAAATGATCCAATTTAGCTGGCAACACCGGAACTTCAATGTTTCTAAATGAAATGATCATGATGGACCCACCTTTCATAACCCTGCAACCTATTCAATCAATCCCAACTAAACTGTAACCACCCAAGTAGTATTCTGATTGGAGTAAACATAGCTATGAATGCAAGTGTCTGGCAACAGATGGGCAGTGGGTTTGATTGAACAGGTGAGATTCACAAAATGTCGGCCCATGGTGGTCATTTCAAACGGTAAGCATTGAGGTCTCAGTCCAATAAATTTCCATAGTTTAATATAAATTAATTCTCAGCTTCATAACATACATACGCAGAACAAAAAATCAAAGAAAGAAACGAAGGAAGATAGAAGACACACAGCAATGTTAGAAGACTCCAAACATAGTATAAGACAAATAAGAAAAAACTGCAACAAATGAGTCTATTCAATAAAGAATAAAAGTGGGCCTTTAAAGAAATAAATGACTAGGTGGAATTTGTGCAGCAACATGGAAAGCATTTAGAGGTCAATCTGAGATAAGAGATGACAATGTCACGATGGTATCAAGAAGTGAATAGACAGCCTTGTCATCAAAGAAGTGAATAGACTGAAAGGCAATGGTAACACATACCAAATAAATATACCCAAATTCATTAGCAGAGAAGCATGCATTGGTCTAGGATGGATGCTCAGCAAGCAATTAGATAATTAATAAAGTAACCTCATGTTCTGCTTCTAACTGACTCAGCTATATCCCTTTGCTTGATGTGGCGGCAATGTTCATAATGAAAAAACATAAAGATAACAGCCAATATTATTGGTGGGGGTTCGTCCTGCTATGGACATTGCCTCCTAATTATAGGCAGAGGGTAGGTGGCCGTCCATAAAAAACTGCTGAGCCAAATTGGGTCTACGTTTTTTGAGGCAGTACTCTGTTTACCCTGCATTGCCAGAAGTTGGTAAAGAAAATGATGATGATGGAAACCTCATTCATTAAATGCCTAAATGGAGTGGAACCAATATATCACACAATATCATAGACTATGACACCCAGACGCTTCAAAATAGGCAACCTATAATACGTTTCGCATGCAGTACCTCACTTCTGATGTGTAAAATACATGCTGCTGCCATATCCAAGGTGTGTCTTGTTGTTTCCATCCAGTATGTGGGCATCATAGATGACATATGACACCTTTTTTATTTATTTTTTCAGAATATAGGTTTATATTCACCTGCAGTGCAGGTAATATGAACTTCACTTGTGTTCTCACTTGAGTCACTTCTCAAGAACTGTTTCCAAAAAGTCCATGAATAAATAATTAAATAAAGATAGAGATCGGAGGGCACTCTGCAAGCACACAATTTAACCAACATAGGCACTAACGTTTGCCTCATGTTGACTCAAGAACCTGTGAAACAGGAAGTGAAGAGACAGGAGATAACATAAAACACAACTAATTCACCATATGAAGCACCCAAGTGACAAGTCAAGTTGACGTTTTTAAATACCTTGAAAAAGTTTCTCGCAGAATTAATTGCTCAATTGCAAGTTTGGCATCACTCTTTTGAACAACTGGTTGTGATCCTAACGCAAAGCCCTTATATGACACCAACATCATCCCATTAGAAAACCAACTCCCCTTCCCCCCAACCCCCACCACACACACACAAAATCCCAATAAAACAATAGCAACAGTGCACCAGACTCTTGACGCATTTATTTAGCAAGAATCCAGTCAATTTATTTCAGAACCACAAACATGCCTACCATATAAAATTGCTAGAAAAGAAAATATGAAGTGTATGCTCACCTGATTCAACTCAACCTCTTTAAAACGGATATCACTGACATGATCATCATCATCATCATTTTCATCACCATTATAAGCATCATCATCATTTTCATATCCATTGTCATCTGCACAAACACGACACAGCTTTAGCATCAAGAAGTTCAGATCACCTACACTTTAAATGTATAACTTGTCTGCTTCAAAACAAAACAATTGCTTAATAGTTTTAATCAAATGGTTGAAATAAGTGTGGTCAGTGGTGGTGGGACCCACCAAATGTAATATTCAATTGAATGACTACAATAAATGTCTCTCAATAGCAAATGGTTCCAACTGTTCATTGAGAGGGTCCCATCATGGATAGACCACTGGCTGCAAATGTGTCTTGGATGATTCTACCCATCAAATGGATGTTTTATACTCAATGACTAACATTGAGGCTCAACTTTTCAATATGTATGATCTTAAAAACACTCTAAATATCAATTAAACTCATATATTTTCACATTACAAAGAATTTTCCATTCTCCAAAATTCTTCAAAGAAGCCTGTTCTATCAGGTTCTATATCAGATGTCAAAGTCCATACAGTTCCATTGCCTTCAACAGAAAGAGGCCAGTTCCGATCAAATTTAAAATAAAATGACGGTGTCGCCCTCTACCAATCCACACATCATTCAAATTTTAACTAGCTCTTCAAGTCATTTCTCCCACGTCCTCATACTCGTGATGTCACCCCAAATTAAGAACTTCTTTGAAAACCTTTAAATACAGGCTTTCGGGTTACACATGGAATAATTGGAAACCTAAAAAGGCTTCTTTTTTTTTTTTTCTTAGAGAAATGATCCTGTGTTGCATCTATGTTGACCATCAGATTTAACATGTGGTGCCCATCTTCACATGAACCCCTATGCGCAGGAAACTTATCGGCAAAAGGTTTGACTTTGATCACAAATGCCAGTCCAAGTTTCAATCTAAAGCGATATACTCTATTGGATTGATCACATATAAAAAAACAAACATACACATTTCACACACGAACAAGGCAACAGTGCATATACCTCCATCCGTAGTAAAATCTGGGCCACTGCCTACGCACACAGATGCATGTGATGGGAGCATGTTGGACCAAAGAAATGTGATATTCAAACAGGGTAAAAAAGGTTTAGCATAGAATCATTTATATAGTAGCTACTGTTTCACCTCTACATAAATGGCCCATGGCCCCAAACATTGAATATAGTCTAGACTACAATATTTCTAGATTTTTTTAACAGTAAATTTCCTTCATTTTTTTCCAAAGATGAATCTTTCGGAAGATTTTTTTTTTTAAATAACAGTGTAATTGAGATTATTGTAAGATTTCCAAGAGATTTAATTTAAAACTTTACATATTTTAAATATTCATATTTTTGGTTTCTAATATAGGGATTTTTACGAAAAAAATAGCCTTAAACACTGATTAGACTAATTGACTATGAAAAACACAGAATTGACATATTAGGGTGTGATAACTTTTTTTTTTTACAGAATTACCCTTTTGGCGATATCGTCAGGAACAGTATCATTATCCTCCTAACATCCATTTTCCATATATCCCACCCAACAGAACGAGTTTTAGTTTCTCCGTCTACAAGTTTCTCTGAATATCGAAAACTAACCGGACAATTTCCGATAGAGTTCCAACAGCTTCCAGCATTGGCAATGGTCGTCTCCTCTTTCAAGATTCAAGCAAAAAAAAAAAAAAAATTGTAACATCCCTATTTATGTTCTTTTCTCTTCTACCCTCTCTATTTTCATTATTTATTTCTATTTTCATTTTCATTTGTCAATATTGATAGAAATCTCTCATGTAGGTTTCAGTAATGCAGATCTAGAAGGGCAGAGGGTTGTGATGGGAGATTCAAAAGGTTTTTTATTTTTATTTTTTTCATTTTTAAAAAGTGTTTTGGATAAAAATAGGTTTTTGGTAAGTGAGGTTAGAATAGAGCAAAAGCCCTAATGAAAGGATCGGGAGAACAGAAACCCTTGAGTGAAAAGATGAGCGGTTTTCACAAACCTACCACAAGCTATGGAGAAGGAAAAGCAAAGGTTGGATCATGATCAAGGGGAACTCATCACAAGGAGCTCCAAGGAGGGTCGCCATCAGCTGTGGACCATTGTTCTAGAAACGGAGAAGAAAAGGAAGATAGTGACAACGGGAAAGAGGAAGGGAAAAAATGGAGTATTTTGAATCGTGCCCTAACGATATTGTCAGGGACTTATTTTGAATCGTGCCCTAAATGATAATGTCAAGGGGCATTTTGGTCCTTCTCACACGCATAGTTACCTGATTCGTAGTTGGATTCGCAATCGAGTTCACTATTCGCAATTTGACACTTCAATTTGAAAACTTGATGGGGTAGATTCAGTTAATTCGTTTTTGGATTCACTTGATTCGTAGTTTAAGTTCGATGTGCTAATTTGAGTATATAATCTGATGAAGTTGGATATTATTCTAAGTCTAATTCTACATAAAAGTATCTTACTATAACATTGGATATTTTAGTAAATACATAAATATGACATTTAATAAATAATATAAGAAAAATAAATATTTAAATACTATACACCAAAAAATTAATTTTATACCATGAAATAATAAACTTCAAACATTTAACTATCTTTATGAAGTACAATACAACTCAAACTCCAAATCTATATTGATCAAGATGAAAGCCTCCTAGTCGTCATAGGAGATGGCTCCACCGGTGTAGATTAACTTGGTATAAATAAGTAATCTTCTTGTGTTTAATATTTAATATTACGGTTCAATTAATTCTGTTTAGAGTGAAATTTGGCTAAATCTTAAGTACACTGCTTCCTTTACTTTGTCAATCAAATCCCAATTACATACAGGAAATAAAGAAACGTATATGCTTTTCTCTCTTTATTTGTTAATCTTTGCACTCACCTAATAAAAACTTTCAATTTTCAAAAGTCAGTTGTGGGTCCCGACAACAAGAAATTCAAACCAATCAAGATAGATTTCTTCTTGTTATACAGGATTTGGCCAGATGGACTTAATCCAACCTTAAGATTAATCATCCCAAATAACTGAGTAAAATTATTATATAAATACCACATTTTTTGAAATGTTATATAAATACTCTCCAAGATAAGCACAACTAGGAGACATTCATCTCATTCAATTAAGATTTTTTATATATGGGCCCACTGTAAGTTCTGAAAGTTATAAATTAGAGATTTCAAAAATCCATCCATGTATATTTTCTCTTCATGCAATCTAAGTTGAGAATAAAGATTTCTTCCCAATTTAACTCCAGATGACAGAGAGCCAATAAAGCTATGACATACTTTTCTCTCTTTCTTTTTATAATCTTTGGACTAACCGAATAACATATTTCAATCTGTAAATTTGTGATGTGGGTCCTGCTTATGAGAAATCTAAATGCTGGGGGCATTAATTGATGGAATGAATAGAGATGATGGAAGGACAGAGAAACCAACTTCTTTTTCCTTCTTCATCTTCCATCGTTTTTGCCTCGTTTTCTACCATCTAGATGCTACCTTCTGTGTTGAAGAAACTAAAATGAATGTGTGAGACCTGAAATTCTTGGTAGATATACAAGCAAGTTAAAAATATGTGATTGAATACCACCAGCAGCCTGGAAATCTGGATTATTTCTGCAAATATGCTCGACAGGAGAGAGGTGTGTTAATACTTCATTTCTAAAATCTATTTCATTGTTTTTTCCGGGACTTTTAATTTTTTTAAAAGAGTAAATGTATATCGAACTATAAAGAGCTATTCACTTTTGAAAAATCAAATCTGGCCGAATCGAACTCTGAATTGCTCGATTCGAATAGGGTGGGATTTGAGCCTCCTCTCGCCGAACTAGGTAACTATGCTCACATGTACAACCCCCTAATCTGATGATTTTCAGTTTTTTTATTATCAATTCGTCTAATTAGGGTTTAAAGATAATCTTTTCGTAAAAGACAATTTAATATATTTTAATTTTCTAAAAATTATATTTTGCTCGATTTTCCAGCTAAGATGTCAAGAAAAACCTGAGATTTTAGAATCTTAGTACAATATCTCTCATTCACATATTCTCCAGAACAAGATATGGCAATCTCTCAACATTGCCATAGTAAAATAATGGAAGCAAGGCACAACAATAACACATAAAACAGTAAAACTGCAACAATAAGTTCAAAGGGTTTTGACATATTAATCCTCCTTAAACCCGGTTTACACAATTTCATGACTCGAATTCAAAGAGTGTCACTAGAGTCACTTGACTCTGGTCAACAAATTTTTTTTTTTTTTTTTTTTTTTTCACTTTTTGCCTAGGATCCCATGATATCATGAGATACCAATGTAAAAGGTAAAAAAGCTCTACCAATTCTTCTCGTTCACTTTCTCTTTTCACCTCTCCTTCCTTTTCTCACTTGCAAGATCATCATCAAGGTGAAATCAGGAGAGACAGACTGGTTTGGTCTTTGAAAAAGAGAGATCTATCTTTGTCTTGGTGGTTGTTGTAGAACAAGAGAGAGATTAGTGGGCCGCCACACAGAAAGCTAGGGTTTTGTTGCTCAGGATCCCATGATATCATGACTTTTCTGCAGTATATTAGGGTGAAACTTTCTAAAATGATAAAACCTGAAAAATCAGGCTCAAAAATGTATTTTTTTTTCATAAGGACCACTTGTCTTGTACCATAAAAAAAATTTGCTTACTGATTGTAGAAAGTTGGTACAAAAATTTATAAATCCCATATATTATGGTGACGATGAATGTTATAGAAACTGATAAAATCCATATATTATAATATTATCCCAGGGTATCATGGATTTTCTGCAGCATATTAAGGCAAAATTTTCTAGAATGATAGAAATTGAGAATGTTAATCAGATGTGTATTTTTGTTTCAACAAAATACCACTTTTCATGCTTGTAAAAAATGAATTTGCTTGCTGGTTGTAGAAAGTTGATAGGTTTTTTACTTTTTACGTTGGGATCCAATGACATCATGGGATCCTGGGCAAAAAAGTAAAAATCAAAAATAAAAAACAGTTGACTAGAGTCAAGCGACTCTGGTGACATTATTTGAGTTTGAGTTATGAAATTGGGGAAATCAGGTATAAAGAGGATTAGTAGGTCAAAACCCCTAAGTTCAAATATTCAGAGGAAAAGATATTCTTCCCATCACCCATCTTACATCAGGTCTCAGCAAAGAACAATTCAGATCATGTTGAGCTGGCCCAGAAGCAAAGATTCTATAGAATTCCTCTCCAGAAAATGTAAATAGAAACAACCCTTTAGACTTCTGAACCCTTCCTGCTTTAAATAAAAATAAAAAAATAAAAAACACAGAGAGCAAAGAGGACAGATCCTATGCTGACATTTGCATGATAGTTTCCATGAAGCAAATTAGCATTGGCTCAAATGGTAGGATTAGGGTTAAGAAGGCAATCGATGTCACCCACCTCTAATAAGAAGGCACCATTAAAATGTTACCACAACAAGTGCAATATTCACCATTAGATTGAACAATTTGTGAGAGATAAGATCAACAATTAGATCCTTTCAAATGAAACGAAAATTGGCCGAGTAAATACGGTTTGAGTTTTATCAGAGTCTTAACCTTCTTTATCCAGAACTATGAGGCTACTTATGGATTATGGTTAATGGTAAAGTTCCTAAACCTTGCTTTTGCAGCCTCAGAGTTCAACTGTTTTTGTAAATCCATACTTCATCATGGTTAAATCCACCAGTGAATAACGGTAGGATCGCTAGTATCAACCATTTATTTTGAGGACCTAAATGGTCAACCGGTTTCTGCAAATGCATAACTTATGGCAATCCAACCCACTGTGACTAATCATCGGATCAGGATCAAATTGCTACTAATACCAAATCACTGGACTCGTATGTGTGACAGGGATTGGATTGGACGAGAGAGAGAAAACCTCTTACATTTCATAATCAAGAACCAAGATCCTAGAGTTTAACACAAGTCTATCACAAACCCGAGGTACAAAATCCCTTCTAAATTGGGGAGAAAAAAAAAAGAGGAGTATACAGCAGAAAAGCAGCAAATGAGAACCGAAAGGGAAACAGAGAATTCTCACTCACCTGAAGAAGCAGAGCAGATGTCGCTTGCAGAACACGATAAAGAAGAAGGAGAGAAGCTGAATACGAATACGGAGGAGAGAAGCTTCCCAGCGCCTGTGAAGAGGGCGGTGAGAAAACCAGGGCTTTGGGATCTGGGAGGAGGTTTCGGACGGACAAAAGGAGATGATGCAGAAACCGCGAACCGCCTGCCTCGGAGGATCTTCCCGCCCGACCCGAGTTCGTCCTCCGGACGGATACATTTGAAGGACATGGAGAGAGAGAGAGTTATGACCTGACTTGTGAGTGTTCTTATTCCTCAGGGTCCTTGCTTCACGAAACGGAGGCGGGCGATATTTGAAACGTCGTGTGTGTTTGATTGCAAGCATTAAAGTGGGATTTACTTTTGTGGAACTCCTTAGTCCTTATGCAAATGCTGGTCTGATCCTCCAAACAACGCTTGTGCGTGTTTGGCACTTTATTAATATAATATAAATCAAGTAAAGCCATCAGATGTCACATCAAAATATTTTATTCAAAATTTTTTTTATCTTTTTCATACAAAAAATCAAAAAATAACTATCTTTATCCACTAAAATATATAAATATTTCACTTTTCCTTACAAAAAGTTAAAAACATTACATAACAAACAACTAAAAATAAAATATCATTATAACCCACTTATATTTTATTTTTTCTTCAAAATCTACTTTGCTTCACTTAACTCAATTAGTAGAGTTACCAAACAAGTAATATAGCAAGCCCTTTTTGTTCCGATGCTCCAAACACGTTCGCTATAACGAACTGTATCCTCTGTATAGCGAGTGTACATTTCGGGTTTTGGCTTTCTTGTTCAAAAACACTTCAATCTTCTCTTCAGATCTTCCGGCAACTCAACCACAATCCATTCTAAAAGAAATATAAAATTACAACTCAAATGGACTCAGAGTTTTGTTCAAACAATGAATTAGACAGCACAATGAAATTCCAACAATATCCCCCTTTGACAATTCATGGACAAGACTCATGAGGACAATACAATATGAACTATCCAAAAAATTTACAAAATACATAAAAATTTAAGCACACACACACAAAAAAAAAAAAAAAAAAAAGAGTGTATAACCAGCCCAAAAAAATTACAAAATACATAGAATTTTAAGCACACACGGACACACAAAAAAAAAAAAAAAAAAAAAAAAAGTGTATAACCAATAGATCTCCCTCCCAAACAAACAACTCCACCCCCCCCCCCCCCCCCCCCTGCAGATGGGATTGGTAAAATTTGGCTATGGTTTGCCAGACAAGTCGCGCAAAAGTGTGGACTGAATAAAATTCCTTCAGCTTTTCAAGTAAGATATGGGGGCTACAAAAGTTGTAGCCATTGCCCGTACATCCTTTTGGAAACTGTCATTGCGTCGAAGTATGCTAAAGTTTGACTAGAAGAATACCACGTTCTGTATCACTAAATCGAGCAAGTCTATGCCCAGTTATTTGAATCGAAAAATTGTTTGTCCCTTGTCCACGCTGGGAATAGCAGATGAAAATTTTGAATTGATACAAGGTGAACAAATGTGTCTTTTAGATGGGATGGTAACAAATAGAGATATGGCGTTGAATGTTTTGGAGGGCATGAGTGGAGGCAGTACAAAAGCAGATTTAGCAGAGATGTTGCTGCAGGGTTATGAGCCAAATGAAGAGCCTTATCTCCCGATGATGCTTAAAGCTCATCGTGAGTATCAGCTATCTGAAATACAAAGTGTGTGCCGTGTATTTGTACCAAAAGGCAGAGTCTTGATGGGATGCTTGGAGGAAACAGGAATATTAGATTATGGTGAAGTATATGTCCATGTGACTTTGATGTAGTCAGAGCTAGAAGACATGAGTCAATCTTATTTCCAAAGAACCAGTGAAAAAACATCTGTAGTAGTAGGAAAAGTTATAGTTACCAAAAACCCTTGCCTCCATCCCGGTGATGTAAGAGTGCTCCAAGCTGTTTACGATCCAGAATTAAAAGATACAGGATTGATAGACTATGTCATCTTCCCTCAGAAAGGAGCAAGATAAATGTTTTCAATATTGTTCTAGTATTGTTCAATTGGGAGTATATGAACCCACTAATTAAGTTTAGAACATGTATTATCTTCAAGTTTCTTAAAAATTTATGATTTTTTCTTGACAGTTTTTACAATTAATTATAGGAATCAACTGGATTTTTAACAAGATAGTTTTTACCTTTGGCAGTAGATGTGGATTCTCCGTCAGTGTAGCCAATGCCATATTTATTAATGTTTGCCTTTTGACTGTTTAGGATGTCATTTGGCTTTTTCGATATAGTGTTCATCCTATTCAATGAAGCCTTAGCAGTATCTAACTCAGATAAAACCATTTTAAGTCTTCCATTTAGATTAGTTTTCTCTGTTTTCAAAGTATTCATATCAGAATCAAGCATGTCACACTTATGTAATTCTGTAGTCATCTTGTCAGTCATTCTATTGTTCTCATCCTCCAATTGTTGTACCTTTGCAAGAGCTTCAACAGGTTCAGCTTTTAAGTAGGAGATCCGCTCTTCAGACGCTTTCCAATCGATAGCCACTTTCTCATTTATCTTAACCATCCTCATGGTCTTTTTGAAAAGTCTCATACGCAGTTTTCCAATCTAATTTTTCCTCTGAATCATTATCATCATAATAAGTTTCATCATAAAAAAAAATCATGTAAAGTAGCAAAAACAGAAGTTGCCATGAACCCCATAAACAAAGCAAACAGGTCTTAAATCCTCACCCATGTATTAAAAAGATGCTCACTTCCTATATTAAACCCAATAACCAATCTTTTAAAAGAAAAAAAAAAACCTTAATTCAATATTAAAAATCATTATAATAGTTTATCTAAATTAAGTTCACTTTTCTCCTTTTTAATAATGATAAATGATAAATTAAGTTCACTTCTCTCTATTATCTCAATTTCTTGCACCCGATAATGCCTCTCTCTTTGTCTCGGTCCCAATATAGGAAGGTTTCTCCCTCTCTCTTCATCACAATTGCTGGTAATTGTTAGATCTCTCTCATCTCTATTCTGCAACTTTGATATCCGTCTTACATCTCTCCCCATAAATCTCTTGAACCTCCTTTCTCAAATCTCTGCAACTTCCCATCTCCCCATTCATTTAATCTCTTTATCACTTTTTGTAAATCAAGTTGTTGATCTTGAAATAAGAAGTGAGTAGATAGAGGTATTCAAGTATGTTGCAGATGATTCTGGAAAAATGAGTTGTATATTGTGAAGTTCTTTTATTTATAATTTTGGCCCATTGAGTTGATGCAGGCTTTGAGTTCAGACTAATGTTTATTTGTGAAAAGAACAACTCTTTGAGAACAATCCTCTTTCTCCTTCTAAAAATGCAGTTGCAAAATTAGCATGGCAATTTCTTATGCACGTCTATGGACATTGCTTTACTTTTCAAATTGAGACATATTTTAAGTTCCTAGTTATATTGGTTTAGTCAAACCAGGTTGAGGTTAAGTAATGCCCAAACTATTTTAAATTCGGGTTTCAATTTTTTATCCATGTTGCCCTTTTTGGCCTCAATGTCATGACCAAAACTTGACCTTGTAATAAGTGGTATGAAATTTGAACTAAGTTTCTTTGCTTTTCTTTATATGGCAATAGAATTAACAAATTTTGTTTTTCTTGAAAAAGGATTTTTATTAAGCAACAAGCACCAACTTGGAAGTGGTCCTCTTGTTAGCCAATGCATTAGTAACTCAATTGACAATCCAATAGAATTGATTTATCTTTAATTGCTACTAAGAGGGGTGTTATTTGGTTAATCAATTTGTATGAGATTAACATGTGATGGATTCGGATGCGGAGACTCAGACACTTGGCCGGAGATATATGTGCGTTTCGATGATTGGGAAGCTCCGCGGATCTTTTCACCTATTGTCTTTCCTATGGGATGGAATAATACCAACCCTAAGACTCCCTTATCTTATATAGACAAGTCCCAAAAAGTCACACTTACTAGAGACTTATTCGCCAAGAAACCCACATCCACTAATTCTATTGGAAGTCTTATTAGTGGGACCAGATCAAGTCTTACCTTAAATGAGATTGTATTCTCTGTTAGCATCAGCCCTGCTTGATCTGACGTGGGACCCGTGGCATGCAGCCACACAATTTCCTACAATCTCCCCCTTGGCACAAATGTCATGTACATCAAACATATTCAGTCTCATACACATCACATGCCTTGCAAAAACCTCTGCAGGCAAAGCCTTAGTGAGAGCATTAGCCATCAATTCCTCTGAAGGCATATAAAAAATTTATATATCATTCTTTTCAGCCTTCTCTCTGATGAAGTGATACTTTATCTCAACATGTTTTGACCGGCTGTTAAACTTCTGCTCATTCACAATGGATATTGCAGATGTTCTATCTATCTTCATTGGGACAAGCTCTTTTTCCCCAATTATTTCCAAATCAGTTAGGAAATATTTTAACCAAAGAGCCTCTTGGACTGTTGTACTGCACCCTATATACTCTGCTTCGGCTGTTAACATAGCCGTAGATGTATGTTTCCTGCTATCCCAAGAAACTGGACCTCCTCTGAGGGTAAACACATAGCCGGTTGTTGACTTTATTTGGTCTAAATCACCAGCCCAATCTGCATCTAAGTAGCCACAGAATTCCAGGACTTCACCTTGATAACACAGGCGAATATTTACTGTTCCTTTGATGTATGCAGAATCCTCTTAACTGCATACTAATGCTGTAATCATGGGTTACTTAGGAATCTACTTACGAGACCTACGGCGAATGTAAGGTCTAGTCTCCATATACAGCATCGATACATGATGCTGCCCACAATTTGAGCATCAGATCTCATTCTCATCACTTTCTTATCCTGCTCATTTGTGGGTCCCTGATCGCTGGAAAATTTTATGCTCTTGCAAATGGGAGTGTGAATTGGTTTACACATAGCCATATCAAGTCGTTTCAACACAGTTTCCAAATAGGATCAGTGTGATAAAGTCAATAGCTTATTCAAACGATCACGGGTTATTTCAATGCCAAGGACATACTATGCCTAACCCATGTCTTTCATCTCGAATTTTGACTTTAACCATTGTTTGATTTCATTTACGGCTTCCAATTGATCACCAGTGATCAAAATGTCATCCACATATAATGACAAATATAAGTAACTATTCTCACTGCGTTTAATATAGAAACATGTAACTACATTATTGGGGACAAATCCTATTTCACCTATGGCCTGGTGAGAATTTCTATACCATTGTTTCGAGGCCTGTTTTAATCCATACAATGCCCTATAAAGTTTGTACACTTTGTCCTCGTGAACTTGCACCACAATCCCCTTAGGTTGTTTTATATAAATTTCTTCTTCTAATTTGCCGTTCAAGAATGCGATTTTCACATCCATGTGGTGCAATTTAAGGTCACGACATGCTACCAATACCGCTAAGGTTCGTATAGATTGGAGTTTTACGACTAGAGAAAACGTCTGCTCGTAATCTATTCCTTCAACTTGTGTGAATCCCTTAGCTACTAATTGTGCTTTATATTTGTCTAAGTATCCATCCGACCTTAGTTTCTTTCTAAGAACCCATTTACATCCAATGGGTTTTCGATCTTTTGGAAGATCAACCAATTGCCATACTTGGTTCTTTTCAATTGATTATATCTCCTCTCTCATAGCCTCTAACAAATACTGCGCATCTTGCGCTTTGATCGCTTGAGAGTAGGAATCCGAATCCAAATCTTGCACGGTTTCTAATAAACTGTAATAATCATTTAGATATGCCGGTTGTTTCCTCGCTCGAATCGGCCTGCCAATCGTCTTATCGGGTTGTTCAATCACCTCAAGTGGCCCTCGCCAGGAATTCTATGTCCAACGTCCTCTTCATCGGAACCCCCACTTGCTTGAACCCTCTTGCCCTTAGAGATTTCATAGAATTCCACACACTATGGTTCTACTCTAGGACCAGCCGTCGGATCCTCAAAGAAAAACACATCTTAACATTCCATGATTATCCTATTATTGTGATCATACACACGAAATCCTTCGGAATGTAATGATTAGCCAACGAAAGACTAATTTTTCTTCGTTTTTGCTTATAGTTTATATCTTTCATGTGGTGGTAGCAGGACATATACAGGGCGGCCCCAAACTCTCACATATTCTAATTTCGGTTTGGCACCAGTCCATAATTCATACGGGGTCTTGGGCACACTTTTGAAGAGTACTATGTTCAAGATATATTATGCCGTGTTTAATGCTTCTCCCCACAAATACAGCGGAAGTCTCGCGTGGTTGATCATTGACCTTACCATATCCATTAAGGTTTCATTCCTCCTCTCAGTCACACCATTTTGTTATGGGATCTATGGAATCAAATATTCATGAATGATTCCTTCATGTGCATAGTATTCTTTAAACAATTCCGATGTATATTCATTTCCCTATTGGATCTAAGCCGTTTTATTTTCTTGCCCTTTTAATTTTGGACCTCAGCAGCGTATATTTGAAACATTTTTAAGGCCTCATGTTTGTGTTTAATCAGGTACACATAACCATATCTGTTCTAGTCATCAGTAAATGTGATAAAATAGTCCTCCCCCTTTCTATTTTAGACATTTAATGGTCCACAAACATCAGAATAAATTATGGTCAATGTTTCTGAACTTCTAGTTCCTTTTGGAAATGGGATGGTAGGAAATCGTGTGGCCCGCATGCCACGAGTCCCACGCCAAATCAAGCAGGGCTGATGCCAATAGAGACTACAATCTCATTTAAGGTAAGACTTGATTTGGTCCCACTAATAAGACTCCCAATAAAATTAGTGGATGTGAGTTTCTTGGCGAAGAAGTCTCTAGTAAGTGTGATTCATTGGGATTTGTCTATATAAGATAAGGAGCCCTAAAGTTGGTATTATTCTATCCCATAGGCAAGACAAGAGGTGAAGAGATCCGCAAAACTTCCAAATCGCCGGAACGCACATAGATTTCCAGCCGAGTGTCAGAGTCTCTGCATCCAAATCCATCAACTTGTGCATCGCACAGGGGTTTATGCTATTAGATAATATAAATGCAAGTCAGGAGTCTAGCTCATCTAAGTATCTCACTCAAGCTTCCCATAAGGTGTGGGACTCTAGGCAGGGCCTACCTTTTGAATGCCCATGGTTAAAATAAGTGTGCTCCCTTTAAATGGACTGTCCTCAAGTTTTACTCCCACTGGAGTTGGTCCCATAATTGAAATTTCGGAAATTCAACTGAAAGATTGGTAATTCATTTTTAGCGACTCCAATTTTCAATACGTGGGCCCTTCTTGGAGTTACTCACTCTCTTCTCATTGTACCTCAAGCAAGACGGTCAAAGTTGAGGGGGGCAATTACCCTGTTCTCAACCACCTCTTTCTCCACCAACACCCCCATGATCTAGCATCATGCCCTTTTTTTGCTCATCAAAACTTTCCATACCGTTGGATTGAATATGAAAAAGAAACCTATGTTTAATACGCCATTGAATTTTAACAATGTTAAATTGAGGGCTAGGATAGTATGATGGAGCTTTTTTTTTTTTTTTTTTTGCATATTTTTTATGCATAAAGAGACCTTTCCATCCATCCTACCCATAGTGATAGAGATACATCCAAATGGGGCCTATGATCTAGACGACATATTCACAATATATAGTCTTCTCATTGGAGAATGTTGTCCCTCCTTAATAGCACAACACTTAAGTCAACCCTATTAAATCTATCAATGGATCTTGCATTAAGATATAAATAATTTAAAATCATAATTCCCTTTATTATCTTTGGGTCAAATTTTATTCTGCTTGCAAATGGGACCCACCACCAAATTGAAATATTTTATTTTCTAGTTATTTATTTGTCAATGTATCTAACTATGAAAGCTGATCAAGCTAGGAGAGAATTATTTTAAATGTTGTCCTGCCTCATAAAAGAGAGGCCAACGTTGTGCCAGCCTATTTTTAAAAGAGCGTGTTTGTATGTCACATTGTATACAAATAAATTCTCCGTATAGAAATTCTCCTCAATGTAAAAGGTAAATAGTAACTTCATTTCCTAAAAAATAATTTTAAAAAATCAATGTAACTCAGTAATTCAAGAAAATCATAGTAGTAAAAATAGCCTTCGTAAAATGATTTCTTCCTCAATAAAATGATTTTTTAAACAAAGGCAATGATGATTACAGCTCAAATTTCTTGCCAATATGTTGCTCGAATGACATCTTCATTTCTAGTCGTGGTTGTCCACTTGACACAAGATCTATCAAATTATATTTTTGACCTCAGTTTCTCTCCTAATATTGTAGATTCTTGCACATGATACTAAGAAATAGTAAAAAAAAAAAAAAAAAAAAAAACCATAATTATAAAACAAGAGGGATTAAAATTCCCTCATACCATATATTAACTATACATGTGTCAACAACAATCCACGGAAACACAATTTTTAACCATCAATGCCTTCTGTAGGCATCATGGCCCATCAAACAATCACAAGTAACCAATCTATGAGTTTTCATTAATTAATTGTGGGTAAATTGATTTGCATATGATAAATCCAACATGGGTCCTATTTTGGATTAGAGTGAGATACAACGCTTGGTATTTATGGTTATTCTAAATGTTGTTGATTTATTATAATTAACTATTCAATTGTCCTCACAAAGTTTAGAAAAATTATGTCTTTCAAAATATTAAGGTATTTTAAAATTTAGGATCTTTTTGAAATTCATTAAAAGGATTTTGCAAAAAAATCTGTTTTTAAATAATTACTAAAAAAATATGGGTCGAACTTTCAGGAAGAAAATATTGGCTCCATAGGAGATAAAATGTGAAAGGAATTACACTGATAAAAGATGGACCCAAGTGGGCAACTCTCATAAGAATTAAATCTAAGTTGATTAATGCACATGCTGACATAGAATCGATGAGAACGATCATTTAATGTTTCCTCAACAAATGACATGGAGAAGCATCATTGGAGGACACACAGTGCAGCGCACGGCATTGTACCCTCTCCCTTCAGCGTCCTAGCCACCAAATGGTAGAAGAGCAGCTTAGGTATCAACCCAAACCAATTGGTTTTGCTCGAAAGATTGCGGATAAGGTAATGATAGTTATTACGAAAATAGGTGACAACCAAAAGATTTATGTTGGATTTTTTTTATGAAAGTGATAACTTATTTCTTAAATTCCTTAAACAAAGATAAGTATGTCATACTTTATTTCACTTTTAGGTTTTCTTTTTTTTAATCTTTATTGTGACGTGACTTACTCCCTCTTTACCAAATTTAAATGAAAGAAGCAATTCCACAAAATAAAGTATAGCCGCAACTTAAATTTCGTTACTAACTTTGTTGACAGGTGGAATAGAAAAATTAGGAAGACCCAATCCTACACAGTTCTAACTTGAACTTTTGATATGGGGTAAAACGGCCCTTTCACAAATCACCCACCTCCCTTAAATTGGAAACGACTCGGTCTGACACTCATCCCAACAGTACTCGCTCATTATCATAATTAACTTGCATGATGTATAACTCACCATAAAGCAAAGCATGTTGTAAAATAAAGCACAAGGAGGATGCATAAAGGCAAAGTAACTTTCTCACTGAGAAATCCTAATTACATATCATTCTAATCCGAGGTCATCTCATGTGAGCATCCATCCTTCATACATGTCTTATAACAAAGCAAACTAATATCACCCTTAGAAAAAAAAAAAGAAAAAAAAAAAAAAAAAGAAAAGCAAACTATTATTATACAATCCAGTCTTATTTATACAATGTGGACATAGCACACACAAACAAGACAGTTGAATGGAGAATGAAATCATAAACCTGACACAACCTGCAGTTCTGTTTGGCCACCCAAAATGCTAGCGCTTTGATCTTCTGAATCAGGCGATCTGGAGAGAAGAGACGACATCCAATAAAAAAAACGCTTGATTCCAAGTACCCGGAGAAGTGAATTGGCGAAGTGTAATAAAAACACGAAGAACAACAGGGCTATGATTAGCATCCAACCAAAGACTATAAGAGGAACTACAATCCCAATAACTGTAGGCAAGACCTCTGCTCGACATGAAGTGTAGAATGACAAAGTATAGGTTACAAGCAATGATGATACTGCAATCCAAGTCATGATCGTCAAATACCGTTTCAGAACTTTTTGTCGAAAGGATGATCTGCTTACCAACACCAGTATTAAAATTAAGGAGACAAGAAAGGCTATTGTATTAGTTATCATGTAAAAGATGTATGGCATAGGAAAATTGTAGGACATGATCGCTTCCCCTGAGTAATGGCTGACCTCGTCCGTGGAATTGCTCACTTTGTCATCTTGCCAAACACCACCTGGAGGATTCAGTACACCACCATATGTCACAGTTGCTATTAGTATGGCCACCACCATTAGTGCATCGTGAATCTTATCCTGAGAGTCGTTACTTCCTTCAAGTTGTGACGGGGAACTCTTCCTTTTAGGTGTGCTACGTGATGTTCGTGATATTTCCTTGCCGTTTTTAGCTCCAACCTTTTTAAGGATCCTTCTAATTTTGAAACGACCGTATCTGCCTCGAATCCCTTTGGCTACATCCAAAGCCGTTGAACCGTCCATATTCAATGAGTTTACAACATCCCCTTCAGTTTTCAGTTTTTCAACCAAAAGCTTAATGTCCTGGACAAGTGTTTGGATGTTAAATATATACATACATATACATGCTTGAGGAGGAGTAAAGAAAAAATCAAGACCAAAAGGAAAGAGGAGGGGGTAGGAACTGAATGCATGAACCACAAGTTATTGCATTTTGGGGGGAGTAAATGGAAAAAAAGTTACTCCTCCCCTAGTGCAAACAAACTGGCCCAATAAATGCCTCTCGTTCCATCAAAAGGTATGTCTTTATGTGGCACTTGTTTGGCAACTCTACTTTTAGAGTTAAATAAGGTAAAGTCCCAATTTCTATATAAAAAAATCCCATCAAAACACTTTAATTCAAACTTTCCACCATATTTTAAAAAAAATAAATAAATAAGTAACTTCATTTCTCCACTAAATGACAAAAAAACTTCACTTTTCAATAAAAAAAAGTAAAAAAGATTGCATCACAAACAACTAAAAATAAAATACTATCATAACCCACTTATATTTTATTATTTCCTCAAAATAACTTTTATTCCACTCAACTCCACTGATAAACCCCCAAATAGGCCTTAAATTCAGAAATTTGTAATAGTTATTAATGCTTATACAACTAGAATGCCTACAAATAATTTGCTTAAAGAAGTTGCACCGGTTAGTCTTTTTTTTTGGTAAATAAAGAAGTAGCACCAATTGCATGTTTGTTTTACTAGAAAAGGTAGAAGTTACACTCAATACACACTCTCTCTCTCTCTCTGGAATTCAAAAAAAATAACCAAAACAAATTACTCAATCTCTTATGGATCAACACTAAATTTCACTCTAATAAGATTAAACACCATAGCAAAATTAAAATTTTCATATTTTAATAATGGACCCAATTACTATATCAAAAAATGAAGTTTTTTTTTTTTGGGTGCTATATGGGAGGGTTCTCAACCCTTTGGACTGGACTAATCCCTCTGCGTCCAGAGGGAAGCCGGGTAAATTTCCTTATAGCATAGTACAGTTTCAAACCTATAATCTTTAGATGCATAGCGTAGTCCCAGGCCAACCGAGAGAAATACTATTTTGGCGCCGTTTTAAAAATACTTCTAATTAGGTAAAACCTAAGACTGTTTCCAGTTAGATAGCTGTTTCTAAAGTAAAAGAAACCAAAGACTGTTTCCAGTTAGATAGCTGTTTCTAAAGTAACATAACTCCCTCGAAAACATTTCCTTCCATTCCAAAGTAAAAAAAATTAAAAATCCCTCCAAAAGCCATTCTCATAAACAAGAAAGAAAAAGAAAATGGTGCCCCATCCCACTTTCTCTCATCACCCCTTGCCATCGTCGCCCCTCCTGTGGTCTACCCCGGCCTTCTTCTTCTCTTCTTTGTTGTCACCAGGATACCAGGTCTGTCTCTGTCTTCTTATTCTCTTTTTGTTACGCGCTTCTTCTCTGCTTTTCAGCTTCTCCTTAAGCTCTTGGCCGGAACCCTTTTGACAAGCCCTGCTCCAACGAATCGAGCCTCCAGACTCCGGTCTCATCCTTTTCCAAACCCTCCCACAGCGTGCTCTCTCACGTCGTACTCCCTCTATCCAAAGTTTTCTCTTTTATTTTTTTTTTCTCTACTGATTCAACCCTGCAGCAACCCCTTTTCTTCCAAAAATAATTCTTTTCCTTGCCATTAACCCTACCACGGCCTATTCTTGAAAACTACAACTTTTTCCTGTGATTTAACCCAAAATCCGATGGTAGTAGCTACAGGTGAGAGTTTTTCTGTCCTTTGTTATTCATAAGGTTCCAAAAACCAGAGTCAGAATAATTTTGATGGGTTGGATATATTATATTTATTCATAAGGTTTTAGAAACTCTCTAATTCTACTGATATACGATTTCTGTACGTTTGGGTGATTATGGCATTTCTTGTATTGATATACTGCATGGGTGTGAAAAAACTCAAACAGATGAGTGATAATCTTCAATGTAATTTTTTCTTTTTGTTACTTTCTTCTTTTTTTTTTGAATTTTAGATTTTTTTGATATTTCAGTTTTTCCTCTACACCACACTACATCATAAGTTAAGAAACAAGAGTAATAATAAGCACACCCCATAATTCCAAAGTTGAGTACCTAATGGTGTGAATGAAAAAGCTTGGGGTTTTTTATTTTTATTTTCTCCTATTAAAGAGTAAAACGGGAGTCGAGAGTGGCAGTCTTCTACAGGTGAGATGGAGATCTTCAAACAAGTAGTCAGAAAATTGTTGTGGTCTTCTTCTCTACCATCCATTCCATCCCGAGAGCTAGCTTGAAATGAAGATCGTTTTAAAGGAAAGACCCCCATCGCTGAATTTAGCCAAAAAAAAAAAAAAAAAAACAAAAAAACATAGTGGTCGGTGGCCACACAATTTTTATCTCTATCCTTAAAAGGGGTTTTCATTTAATTTAGTGTGTAAATCTTTCATTTTACTCCTACTACTTTCTTTCATACATTAATTGTTGTGGTTGTATCTATTAGGCTCGTTGTCATTTAATTTTTCTATATCTTTTGTCACAACCCAAATCCAAATAATCCAAATAAGGAGAGCCTTCTCAGCCTTGATACCATTCGTCATGGTTCAGCTTATCTAGTTTGGTTCTGAGTCAGAAGCTTTAGCTTAATTCAAAACGCATTATACTAGATAAGGAGAGCCCACACTGTGTCTGGATACTAATATGAGCGATGTGGGACTTTACATATCCCATGTTCCCCTTTATATTTATTTTTTATTTTTGGAAAAATCTAGTTTTTGCTTGATTAGATTTCCACGAAAGGAAAAGCAATTCCATGCTATTTTTGAAAATTTACATTTCATCTTCCTTTTTAACCACTTACCATATCAATCACTCATGGTTTCTACATCCAGATGTCCCTTGCAGATCATAATTCCAAAAAATAAACCCATTATCACAACAGCAGCAGAAGACTCATACCTTATACTGTCCTTTGGCTGTAACGAGATGGAGGATGGTATTGTCATCTTTGTCTTTCAGATTCAGAAACTCGCGGAGAAACTCTCGGTCATTTATACTCTTCGCCAACATTTCGACAGCCTCGAGCTGGCCATGATTTACACACAGGTGCAAAATCGGATCTCCATGATCTGTCAAGACCCAAGCAGCTATCGGTCTGACCCTCAACATCTCCTCCAGGACCTTGAGTCGGCCTCTCATTGCTGCAATGTGGAGAGGAGTCATTCCTTCTCCATCACGCACAAAACAAACATCAGCATTTATTCCTAAAAGCACCTTTACCACTTCGACGTGCCCTTTCTCCGAAGCCAGATGGAGCGGAGACCTTCCCTGTGAGTTCAATTCCTGGGAAAACTCTGGTCTTCGACCTGAGATTTCTCTCACAAAGTTGGCGTGCCCATACTGAGCTGCTACGTGCAAAGGATTCTCTCTTACGACACCACCAAACATAGGTCTATTAAGAATATTTACATCTTGCCGTAGCAATTCGAGTAACAGGGAGACATTCCCATTTATTGCTGCTTCGTAGAGCTTCCCATCCATCTCTGCCTCCGTCTCTTACTCTCACTTTCTTTCTGGATTTCTTTTGAAAGAACACAAAAGTGCTGCTTTTAATGTCCATATATATGCATTGGATAGGACAGTTCTTCCCTACAATCAATCATTTTTAGAACTGTAGTAGATACTCCTAAGATTCTTTGGGTTTTCATTTTCAACGATACGGCTTTCAATCGTACTGGTCATGTTTGCAACGACCATTGGAGGGACTTTCTTGTTGCCTACCCTTTCTTTCGTGGAAAAATCATCTTCGCCTTTTTTTTTCTGTTTTTTTTTTTTCTTTTTCTTCTGGTAAGATGTTACATTGGATGTGACAGTTTCCTTGTCGGATCCCGACGGGGACACCAAAAGGCGATATAGCATCGGCACAGGTTATTTACTGTGTGTGTACCAAGTTTAGTATATAAAAACGAGGCTTTCAATTACCGGCGAGAGGGGAGAGTGAAGGTGGATCTTCACTTATTCTCATATAAAATAAGAGATATTTTTTATAGGAACATCTCTCTTTAATTATATATTACATTCGTGCTTCAGGGTCCGCGACCAACGCAAGCCTTTAATTCATCGAAGAAAAATCCAATTTAAATTGAAAGTAGACACTGAGTAAAAAAAAAACTACGATATGAAGAGCCACTGTATTAAAATAAGACGATGTTTATAAGTCTCCCATCAAACGTTAAATACCAAAATATTAACTAATGGATCTCAATAGCACATTTAGTGCTTTTGATTATGTGTACACATAGAATACTTGTACCTTTGACAAAGGCACTTTGGAAGGGACTTATTATTTTCTCAACTGTTTTCAGCCTAATAGCCACAACTTTAGAAATAATTTTATGTCTAGTGTTCTATAGACTATTAGGCCTTAGGACGTTCGTGGATTGTGGATGGGATTCTTTTAGATCAGATCTTATTGATTTTGTGAGTGGGGTGCATTTTTTGAAGAAAAAAATAAAAAAAATCTTAGACTATCCTGCAGACGATAGATCCAACTATATCCCACATCCATCGATAGATTCCAGTATGATACCCATTCATAATGAGAGATTTTAAGGATGCTGAAAGTCACCTCCTTCACTTCCTCTACAGGAGTTGAAAGAAGGTTCCAAGTAATTGGTGGAGATTATGGGAATTATGAGTTCTTTGGCCGCACTTAAATCTCTAAATCCATTTGATGTTATGATTTATTTTAGAATGTTTTATAATATTTCATTTCCAATATCCACCCTTCTTGTCAACGATGTGCCCTTTTTTTTATTTCTTTTCCTATCAGTCCTAATATTTTTTTCCTTCTATTTAGTATTTATAGTGTTACATTGCAAAGATTTTGTATTTTTGTCACTTTCTTTAGGTAAAGTTGTCTGGATTTTTTATCCACAATTCTTCTAGTTTGTCTTTCAACTTGAATTCTCAATTTCTGTTCTAATTTTCCTTATGATTGCTTCGACCTTGCCAAAATTATGTTTGTTCCACCCTCACAAATTATTATATATCATAGGTATATGATTCAATTCCTAATTCTTTTTTTTTTTTAGCCTGAAGATCTAAAGTGTGACCCACTGATGTGATTCTCTATTAATTTAAAGAAATAAAAAAGTTTTTTTATGGGGTCCACCTCTATCAATTACATGCCTTAAAAATTTTCTTGTGGGAATTGGCTTGTACTTACTACCCACTTAGTATTGATTATATGGGGCCAAAACTTTAAAGTGGTGAGTGGTGATCGACTGGTAGAAAAACGTTGTGATTGATGATGGACGGCAGAGAAGAAGCAATTCCAGTGACAATTGATCTGGACTAGTTCCCCGCCCAGGCCGGGAAACTTGTAGATGCTTGTGAGGCGTTGGGGTGCTTCCGTGTGGTCAATCACAAGAACCCGTTACAACTCATATCTGAAATGAAACACCGAGACGAAAGCCGAAACACCGACACGATTGTAAGTAGCGGATATGTGGAACCCACACCGACATACCCAGACATCCTCTAATTACTCAGTATTATATTAAACCCCGCATCCTCTTGTGGAACCAGTAAGAAATTTTTTGAGACTTGAAATTGATAGAGAATAACATTAGTGGGCGCACTAATCACAGGATGCATGGACGGCTTCGAATATAGACCAAAATGTTTTACTCTGAGCTGTTTGATTGTAGGCCCATGATTTTGTTCATGTGGTGTGTGATGCCTAGTGGGGCCCGCTATTGATGGGTGGATCCGCACCTGCTGCTTTAATATATATAATTTGATAAGTGATTAGAGATCCTCTCAATTCAAACCAACAATTCACATCAAGTTGAGGGCAACGATCAAGATCGTCTATCCTTTGTTGTACTCGTTCCAACCATCCTTTCTAAAAGCCAAGACCCCTTTGATGCAAAGACACCACACACTGCTTATCTTTTGGCTCAAAAATCCTACAAAATAGGATCTAAGAAGGTCGACTTTCTTTCTCTTTTGGAGATAAGAGTCATTCGGTGTTTCACCAGCTATATCGCTTATCACTCAAATAATTCAAATTGTTAAAAATGGAAATCAATTTCTCTCTATCTTGGTGACCCACCCATTGGACGGCCTAGGATGCATTTTCTAGGGCATTACTCCCTTGTTTAAAAAGACTTCAATTTATGCATGTGTTGGACGCTGTTTTGGATTTCACAGATGGGTGGGCCCACTGATGGACTTTTTTATAATTTATGTCAGTTCTACATATCCTTATTTTCCCATCACGTGTCATTGTGTTGGACTTAGATAGAACAATTCCATCAGTGGGCCCCACTGGTGGGAGGCCTGTGGCAAAATATTACTTCCTCTTTTAGATAGTTGTTTCACATTCCAATAATCCTTTTAGTAGCTTGCGTTGGATAAATCCCAAGACTTCTTGCAAGCTTGCATTGGATAAATCTAAACTATCTCAAATGCCTTGGAAAAATAGATGGAGAGTTGGTAATAAGGATCTCATTGAGAGAATTTTTTAGGGTAATTCAAAAGAATTAATTTCCTGCTGCCACGTGTAATCCTCCCAGGAAGCCCCTCCCGCCACATGTCGCTCCCTCGCGAAAAGGCTTCTGTCTTTGTATATATAATGTAATATAATTTTGTTCACAGGGGCATTTGTTCGTGGAATCTGGAGAATTGCTGGTTGGGAGATTATCCTTGGAATACTGCCACGCAATTGGTTTCTCAAATCCTCCCATATACTAGACATTTTAGATGCTAAAATTTAGATGACTTGAAATGTTTCGAGTCACTAGAAATCATTTTGGAATTTCATTAATAAAAACAATTAAAAAAAATACAACTGATTTTTCTGTCCTAAATTTCCAACAGTTCCCACAAGCACACATCCCCTTGAAATTAGAAAATCACATTCATTAGATACCGTCAGATGTGGTATCTATTTAAGGACGATACCTATATTATATAGCTTTGTATCATACGGTTGGTGCATCCCAGTTGAAGGCAAGAGAAGAATCAGTTTGGTTGCACAGAGCCATAGAAAGCGAGTCTGTCTCTTTGTGACAGGTGGTGGGAGAGAAGATTCCTAGATTAGAAGGAAAAAAAAAAGTTGCCCGATATTGGCTCATCCGTAGCCAAGCCGACCGGAGCCACTCCTGGAGGACAGGAAAGATCGTCAGAGGGACAACCGGTGTCCCATGGCGCCTTTGGGGTGTATTCAAAGTAGGGCGAAAGCTGTAGGCCTATAAATTTGTTCTTGAGAAAAAGGGCCGGTCGGCATGCATAGTATGGTGGAATTAGGCCTAGAGACAAGGGAGCCCAGCCTGGCCCGGCCCTCAAAAAACCCATAAAACAAGTGCTTTTGTTTTTAAGGTAAAGCCGTATGGCCAAATTTAGACAATTTTTTGTATGCCATGAAACTTAAGGGCCAGGGTTATAAGCTCTGGTCCTCCTAGTTTTGTTCACACACACACACACACACACACACTAAAATGCCCTTATAACAATCACTCAGCAATAATGAAATGGGGATATGAAGGCCAATGCCATTACAAAATGCCCTAAAAATCCATATACACACTTTTTGTATGCGTTTTTATCTCTATTCAATTATTCAAGTTATTCCAGCAAAAGAAACTATTCAAGTTATGTATTATACTCAAAGACTAAGTTTGTAGGGTCGCGTCCGATCCCCTTCTTAAAGTTTTATTGCTTCTTATTTAAGCTTTTTATATTATTTAGATATATATATATATGTATATTCTTGCTGGAGCAAAAGGGGGTCTACTCTTGTTAATAAGGATACACTTTTTTCACTATAGAGTGATTAGATGCCAACCAATTCAAAAAGATGGTTTATATGTGCATGGAACTTCAAGGATATGGGGCAATCCAAAATTTCGTTTAATTAGATAATGATAGCTCCCAATTTTTAGAGTGTAAACTAATTATAGTGATTTTTTAATTGCATTTATTTTTTTGGCCGAAGTCCAACATTGCTAAATTAAAAATAATGTCAATTTCTAAAAGGTAGTGAATGTAAATGGTTTAACTTTCTCAAAAATAGGACTCTGCGGGAATAATTTGATACTTGTAAATCCATGTAAAAGGTGTGAGGTGATAGAACAAACTCTTTAAGTATTTTCCTTTTTCGACAAAATAAATAAAACCTAGATCTAGAACCCAATCCACCAAAGCATGTATGACTTTATCTAATAAAAGAAAATTTTGATAGAGAACTTCTATTCTTCAAACGTTTTCTTAGTGGTCCCTTCACAATAAACGTTAGACAAGATAATGCTCGTTTGACACTTGATACTTTGTAATAGTCTAAAAAAATAATGGTTTTCTTGTTTTGAGGTCGAGAGCCCTGCCCTAGTCCTGCCTTGTCCTGCATGAGTAGGACAACAACCTAGGTACTACAAGCCCTCCGAGGGCTTTAGCCCATCTGGGCCTGGCCTTGCATATATTGAGGGTGGGTAAGGACAACCCCGGGCCTTGCCCGGCTCGGCCCGGCCTTTAAACAGCCCTAGGCAGAAGACCTCCTGCCTCTCTTTCCTTGTTCTGTTTGATGGAAGGTTGGGTTAGGCAGACCTAACCCAAGCCAACCCAATTGTAATATGATCCAGCCTGGGTGCTGCAGTAGCATTGACGCAGGCGGCGGGACAATAGGCTGATACAACTAGTGACATTAACAGATCACGATTAACAATGGTTTGATGAGATTTGATGGTGTAAATTATTTTGTGATATCGGGGCCATCTAGAGTTGGATATTAGATTCATTTTTGTCAGCATGCTTGTGGTCATGAGATCTACAACGTGGTTTAGAAATAAAAAAATAGTGAAAGTTTGTTTTTTTTTTGTGTCTAACTAAAAGGGAGAGCAACACTCAAAACACTACCTAGATTAAACCTAACCATATCAATTGGTTGATTTGAAAACCTAAGATGGAAGATATCCTCTATTGTGAGGACCTCTATGATCCTAATGGAGGGGATAAAGCCCAGCCAGACGATATGTCTGATGCAAATTGGAATAAAATGCATAAAAAGGCCATTGGTCATATTAGATTGGGTGGATAACAACATATTCCATTACGTGTCTACTAAAACGAATAAGTGTGCCCTTTGTAAAAAGTTAGAAGCAAGATATGAGAAAAAGACTACAGTACACAAAACCTTTTGAATTAGAAAGCATGTAAATATGAAATTCAACGATGGTGGTCTCATTGAAGATCACACTAATGAGTACCAAAGTGTTGTGTTCCAGTTAGCCACAATGAATATGGTCTTTGAAGATGAGATGCAAGCTTTTTTACTTCTAGATTCTTTACCAGATAGATGGAAAACATTGGTTGTTTCTGAAAGCATCTCTGTCACGCCCCTAATTCTGGATCCTGACTTTACCGCCATGAGGCCCGAGTTTGGTGGCATGATCCAGTCCAACTAGGATCATAGTCTGCAGTGAAGTCTAATTAAAACTTTCAGTAACATGATAATAAGGGACGTTTAAATGTGGAAGCAGTATAAGAAATAAGCGGAAGCAAAAATAAAAGACAATGTCCATGGTATCATCTACATATGTCAAACGAAAAGGGATACAAGTCCATACTACCAATCTAAATATTAAGATAATGTGTTTTATACATCCCAATTAAAATCACTGAAAGTAACCCCTCAAATGGCTCTCATCACTCAGCCGCCAAAGCAGGCTCTCCATCCTCAAACAAATCTGACAAATTTGCTGTGTTGCCTGGACCCCACCCGAAATCCTCTGCCACCAACAATCCATAAAACGCCTCATCCTTCAAGGCAATGGGGTCGGTAAGGATACCTAAGCACCAAACTATGATAAGTCAGATCTCAAAGGACCTACTAACACAGTATACTAAAATAGCATTGTATGGATGCATCAAAAGGGAATAAAGACAATAAATAAGATTAATAGAGTAACAATGGAGACCATGATAGGTAGATCATGCAATAATGTAACATTGTGGATAGATATAAAAAGGAACTTGCTAAACCATCCATCTAATTGATATGGCACATCCACATAGGCTAGTACCGCGGGAATTTTTGATGCTGACCTCCCAGACTACATATGAGTTGCTGCGAGGAACGTATGGGATCATAGCCCGGCCAAAACAAAGTTACCGGAGTCTGTCGGCTGAAATTTGGTATCGTGCAGTGTTGTGTGATACCCAGTGGCGTACGTCCACCTTGAAAAGCCCGTCATAATGGAGAACCATATATTAGTTCCTTCCAAGGGTGATCAGTGCCAAGGCTAAGCTCTTCAACTAAGTGGATGTTCATGCCGACTCTAAGGAACCACATAATGAAGTCGATGTTTAACTAGGCTTAACCTTGTGTGAACAAGGTCTCATAGGTCCATACAAGGTCCGGTATTAAAGTCCAATCAATACCACCATCCATACATGCCACACAACCATCATATTAACCATGAAACCATACCATAGTCCATCATCATGTCAATCCATATAGCATCTAGAATATAATTCATCTATAAAAGGGAAACCTAATTCATGCACATAAACCATCAGCTCCATGGTCCAACATCCATCCATATGTAGGGTCATAGAATAGCCTTCTTAGCCACAAACATGGTTCAAATGCTCTATACACATCCAAAGTCTATTTTTGGTCAACCCTAGGTTAAGGTCCTCGCTTCTATTTATTAATCAGGTTTAACAATAATATCATGAATGATAGTAAACAATAAAGAGATAGTGTATAAGCATGTGACATCAATATCAATCAATATCTGAAAGTAAGTAAATGGTCCAACCTAGGTCAATGCCACACATTCTGGTGTAGGGTCCCACTTAACCAAAATAGTGGTCAAAAGAGTCTCAGATGTTAAATTACGGTGTATTTGGTGCTCTGAAGGTAAAGAGAATCCAAGACCACTTCTAAGCACCGATTCGGTTCCATTTTATAACTCTAGTACACGAGTCAAGGTTAAGCTCCGCCCTTAGCCCATGGTTAGTCCATAAATAGTAGTCCAAATGAAAGGTTAATGGGGCCCAATTAGGATCAAATTGCAAAAGAAACAAGGGCCAATTAGGAAGTTTCTATCTGCAATGTCCACGGTCGACCATGGAAGAGGTCTTAGTCGACCGAGGATACTGAAATTATTGAAATCCAACAGTCAGTTTTGGTTACGAAATGCAGTGTTCTTGGTCAGTCGTGAAAGGTCTCTCGTTCGACCAAGGACACACAAAACCAAAATTTCCCAGGTTATGTCTTCTTTCAAATCCATTCAATTTCCATCCAAATCCATCCAATTCCATACCAAATAGCATAAAATCATCTCTAAATCATACCATACCTCCATCCAGCATCAAACTATCCACAAATGGGCCATTGACCTTCCAAAAAGGGTTTCCATTCATCAATGGCCATGAAAATAGAAAATAAACCGTAGAGAGAGAGATCCACAGGTCAAGCATCATATGGACAACAATTTACATATTTCAATAAAGGAAAAGCATTCAAGCTACATTAAGTGTATATTGCACTGACCTTCGCCTCTTAGATGGGTCTCCTAGCTAGCTTGGTCTTCAAGATTGAAGCCTCAAAACACTAGACCCAAGCTCCTAGGCTCCCAATCTTTAGATTAGCCCCTAAGATCCATAGTTCTAACTAGATCTACACTTCCTATAACCCATTACCAAAGATAAAAGTGCATAAGGAAGAGGAATTCACAAGAGATACTCGATCTACATGGAATTGGAGCTAGGGAATGAGAATTACCTTGAATTGGAGAGGAGAAGGAGATCTAGGAGATGAGATGGTGATCCTTGGCAAGAGATGGTTATAGCTTGCAGAATTCCTTGCTCTTTATGTGATGGAAGCCCTAGATCTAGGTAGAGAAGCACTAGCTTGGAGGAGAAGGAAGAGAGAGGGAAATTAAAATGGAGAATAGGAGGGGAAGAGAGGGAAACGAGAGAGCGATGAAACGTATCAGAGGCTTGGGTCTTATTTATAGAATTTGGTTAGGGGTGAAATGACCAAAAAGCCCAATCATGGTTGCTTGGTTAATGAAGGGACTAAAGGGCATTTAAGAAAGTCTAGGTTTGTTGCATAATTCTCCAAGAGAATCCCCTATCTAACTAAAAAATTACGTCTAAGGGCCTTTAACTAACCAACTAACTCTAAGAAAATACAACTAACCCCCCAAAACAATTCTATAAATCACAATAAGACCCCTAAGAAAATAAACTAGTCATAAATCCAAGAAAATCATCCATCTACCCTTGCTAACCATTACTAATTAGCATAATTAGATATAACTAAGAAAGGTAAGGGACGAGGCTTCACAGTCTCTACTCCAGATGGTGTTTTGTATGAGTCAAGTTACTAGCAATTTGTTAAATGAAGAAATAAGGAAAAAAAAACTATAGGCACGGATAATGTACAACCCTTTGTCACTGAAAAAGGGGAGGAGTAAGAGTAGGGGACCAAATGGTTGTCGTAACAGGTTCAGAGGTAAATCAAAGACTAGGAAAAAGTCTGGTAAGCACTTTCACTATGGCAAGGAGGGCCACAAGAAGTATTTCTTTGCCTAGAAGAAGGAACAAAAGGAATCCAACAATAAGAAGAAAGACGACACTAAGAACACTACAGTGTTGGAAATAGGTGGGTCTTGTGGATAGGTTTCAAAAACTTTTGATCCACTTGATGCAGGGATCAATTATCCATAAGGCTACAAACCCAATCCAGGATCCAATCATCAAAATCATCAACCAAGATCAGTAAATAACTCTATCTGGAAGATAGATACAACACCTAACAAGCAACCACAAAATCTACACCATGCAAGGAAGTAGATTATACCTTTGGAGCTCGGTAGTGCGCTAATAGAGAAGTTGTCAACTAGCTTGAAGAAGAACTCTTTCTTTGTAGCAAACCAGGATCTCCAAAACCTAATTGTCTTCCACACTATGACCCGTATCAGGTTCTCCTTTTTTAAGGAGATGGGTGGGATCTCCAAAAGAAACCAATTAGAAGCTCTAAGGAAAACCGGAAGAGAACTAGAAAAAGAGGAGAGAGAGATGTGCAACACTTGCATACAAAAGGGGCTGGGCATGCATCTCCTTGCTATATTAGAGGACGTCCGAGCCCTTGGTTCTCCTATATTTATAGCACACATGCAATCTCCTCTTACTAATTAAAATAGAAGTCTTACTTCCATAATAATTAGTAACTATATCACAAAGTCTCACTTCAATTATAACTAGTAACTTTCTATTTCCTTTCCTTTTAGAGTTTAAGTAGGATTAGTAACTTTCTAATAACTTCGGCTAACGTGGGGACCACTAGGGATTCCATAGAAAGCTGACTCCAATTGGGACACCGTGACCCCACATCTAATATGCGATCCGGGCCCATAGTTAATTACAAACAACTCCACTATATAAATGCAATTGAACTCCAGTCTTATGAATAAATTACAGAGAAGACCCTAAACTTCTCTATGACCATAAATAGGCCCCTCCATCTACATCCATGGATCAATTGAATCTGTCCACCAATATAGATCCATATCTTATTATCATTGAGCCCCAATTAATTATAGTGATCATCAGTACCTATCCAATTAACTCTTAATTGGAATGAGCGTGCACTTACCAATGATAATTCCATTAATTGGCATAAGGGGATAATTATGATAGATTCCATCTTGACCATTGAATATTCCCACAGTCCTACTACGATGTACCCAAGACACCGAGGTGTTGACCTACAATTGGCCTTACTAATTGGTAACTCAAAGCAAATGAATAGACAGAAACTTGAGTTTATTAATATCTCAGGATTATGAGCCTATTGTTAGGGAATTACGAGAGCAAACCTTAAAGTAAAGACAGTGTACATAAGGTGCTTCTCATGGTCCTTCAATACATCCGATGTATCAACACCATGATCCAAAATCTTACATTCTGATGATCGAGACAAATCACACTATCTCATAGTGGTCAAAGTGTTGCAACCTTATCAGATGAGATGCCTGGTCTCATCACTGGTTGTGAAGATACTTAAGTATAAGATTTGCAACACATGTCTCTCGTATATGGATCTTATCCATACACATGTATTACATCTAGTATACTTGTAGACTTTAGTTCATCTCATGAATCATTATGTCGTTCGTAATGGTTATGTGCAAGGAAGTAATAAAACACCGTTCATCTCATGAAAGGAAAACATGATTATAGAAATAAAGAAATTAATCAATTTATTAGATCATCTAATGGATTGAGACCATATAAACTAACAATCTCCAACTTGGGCTCAATGCCAATCAAGATTGCATCTCATGCCCATCCCGTCTACATGCTGCTCAAAGACTTGGTGGTCAAAAGCTTAGTAAAGGGATTTGCCAGATTGTCCGCAGAGGCTATCTTGGTGATTGCAATATCACCTCTCTGCACAATCTCTCTGACCAAATGATACTTCCTCTGCTCATGTTTTTGGCTTTTATGGTTCCTGGGTTCCTTGGACTGAGCGACTGCCTAGCTGCTGTCACAGTAAACTGTGAGCGACGGTCGCGCCAAAGGTACCACTCCAAGTTCTAGAAGGAATCTTTTGAGCCATACTGTTTCCTTAGCTGCTTCACAAGCCGCTACATATTCAGCCTTCGAGGTAGAATTAGCTGTACATTCTTGTTTAATATCCTCTAGCTGATAGCTCCTCCGCCAAGGATAAACACATAATTGGATGTTGATTTCCTGGAATCCTTATCTGACATGAAGTCAGAATTTGTGTAGCCGACTGGAATTAGTTCATTGCTGCCGTAAATCAACATGTAATCTCTAGTCCTTCTCAAGTACTTGAGAAAACATTTTACAGCAATTCAATGGTCAGGAAAATGAGCAGACTGATATCTGTTGACTAAGCCCACTGCATGATAGATATCCGATTTAGTATATAGCATAGCATACATGAGGCTACCAACAGCCGAAGCGTATGAAGTTGCTCTCATTTGCTCCTTTTCCTCAGGGGTCTTGGGACCCTGATCCTTAGAAAGGTGCACTCCATGCCTAAAAGGTGTGATACCCTTCTTGGAGTCCTACATAGAAAACCAGTACATTATCTATGTAAGCAACTTGGGATAAGTTTATCATCCTATTTTTTCGGTCTTGATGGAGTTTGATCCCTAAGATGTAGCTAGCTTCTCCCAAGTCCTTCATATCAAAAGTCTTTGCTAACCAAATTTTTACTGTTGACAACATCCCTATATCACTCCCTAGGAAATGGATGTCGTCGACCTATAAAACTAGAAAAACCACTCTGCCTGCTTCACTTTTCATGTATACACACGACTCATCCGAATTTTGACAAAAAGTAAATGACTTATTGCCTGGCCAAAACGGATGTTCCAGCTTCGGGATGCCTGCTTCAGTCCATAAATGGACTTCTGCAGTTTGCAAACTCTTTGCTCTTGGTTATTAGCTACAAACCGGTCTGGCTGCATCATATAGATGTCTTCTTCAAGATGGCTGTTGAGAAATGCCGTCTTGACATCCATTTGCTAAATCTCGTAATCGAGATGAGCCGCAATAAATAAGTGTATCCGGATGGACTTGAGCATGGCTACCGGCGAGAAGATTTCCTCATAATCGATACCCTCTTTCTGAGTATACCCTTTCACAACAAGCCTGGCCTTAAAGGTCTCAACTCTTCCATCTGGTCCTCTCTTTCTCTTGTAGACGCACTTGCACCCAATAAGTTTAATATTGGCAGGCAAGTCCACAAAAGTCCAGACCTGATTAGAGTACATAGACTCCATCTCAGCTTTTATAGCATCTTGCCAACGTCCCGAATTTATGTCATTAATTGCTTCATCATAGTTACAGGGATCTTGTTCCAGTTCTTCCGGGATTACCTCATAAGACTCTCCCAAGAACGAAAACCTGTCATGGGGCCTAACTATTCTCCCACTACGACGAGGCTCTGGTGTAACTACTGGGTCAGGTATGAGTGGATTCTCTTTAAGTTCAGTCATATTTGGATTTGAAATTGATTGCTCTTGAATCTCTTCAAAGATCACCTTTTCTAAAGATTTCTGGTCAATCATGTAATCTTTTTCAAGAAAAACCGCATTGGTGCTGACAAGCACTTTTTGCTCTCTGGGAATATATAATAACCAACCTTTAGTTCCTTTGGGATATCCTATAAATGTACATACTTCCGACTTCGATTCCAACTTATCCGTCTTAACCTTCAGCACAAGTGCCAGACAACCCCAAATATGTAAATGTTGTAGATTAGGCTTTCGCCCAGTCTACAACTCCCGGGGAGTATGAGGTACAGACTTAGATGGTACGAGGTTTAGTGTGTACATTGCAGTATCCAAGGTACGTCCTCAAAAGAATATCGGTAATCTTGAGAAACTCAGCATAGACTTAATCATATCTAAAAGAGTCTGGTTCCTTCTTTCCGCTACTCCATTCTATTGAGGCATACGGGGAGCAGACAACTAAGATAGAATCCTATTCTCTAATAAGTATCCCATAAAATCAGCAGGGAGATATTCTCCTCATTGATCTGATCGAAGAGTCTTGATACTTTTACCTAATTGCTTTCCGCTTCTGCTCGAAACTCTTTGAACTTTTCAAAAGCCTCGGACTTGCGGTGCATAAGGTATATGTATCCATATTTTGAGTAATCATCGGTGAAAGTGATGAAGTACTCGTATCCTCCTCTGGCTCTTAACATTTATGGGTCCACACACATTAGTATGCGTTAATTCCAATAAATCTTTGGCCCTGTTGCCCTTTGATGAAAATAGTCTTTTGGTCATTTTTCTTCCAGACAAGACTCGCAGACAGGCATTGGTTCTACCACCAATGAAGACAAGATACCATCTTTCACTAGCCTGTCAATCCTGTTTAGGTTTATGTGACCTAGCCTCAGGTGCCAAAGTTTTCTTGGATTAGATAAATGTGACTTCCTCTTTAATGATGACCTATTAATTATTTCGGTACCATGTATCTCATACATTGTGGGAGTAAACAAATAAAGTCTATTGGTTACCTTGCCAGAACATATAAAAGTACCGTTTCTCTTTATGACAACTTCAGGACCAAAAGTAATAGAATAACTTTTATTCACCAAACTAGAAATTGAAATTAAATTCCGTCTTAAAGACGGTACATATAGAGTGTCTGACAAACCAATTTATTATCTGAAAAACATAAAGTAATAACTCCTACTAAGACCGCATCCGCCTTAGCATCAGATCCTATGTTGATAATGATTTCGCCGTCACTATGGCTTCTGGTTTCCCGGAACCCCTGCAATGAATTACAAATGTGATTAGTTGCACTGGAGTTAACATACCAGGATTCTGAAGTACCAGTTGCAAAACTAACTTCAGAAACAAGTGACTCAATCATACTTGAGGTCTTTTTCTTAGATAGAGAATCTGGACAATTCCTCTTCCAATGTCCTATCATACCATAATGGAAACACTTTCCTTTTGATCCCAATCTCATTGCCTTAGCCACACCACCATTAGCACCATTCTCCACCTTAGGACCCTTGTGGACCGATTTCTTCTTGCCTTTCTGACCCTTGCCATTCAGCTTGGTCCTAGCAAATGACTTTTTTGTCATGAGGGCAGTTGGCTTTTTCTTCATGATGCCTTCAGCTACTACCAGCTGGCTAGTAAGCTCAGCTATGGTCAGATTCATCTTATTCATGTTATAATTAACCTTAAAATTGTTGAATGAATCAGGTAGTGACTCGAGGATCATGTTTATCTGCGATTCTGCATCAATCATAGCACCCAATACATCTAAATCATTCAATGCGTTCATCATTTTCAACATGTGATCCTGTACTGTGGTTCCTTCAGCCATCTTAGTGCTGATAAGCACCCTCATAGCAGCCTACCTAGCAGGTTTGCCCTGGTCCGCAAACATCTCCTTTAAGTTCGATATAGTATCGTATGCAGTCTTAAATGATTGATGTTGGTGTTGTAAAATACTAGACATTGATGCATGTATATAATATTTGGCCATCTCATCGTCTTTGGCCAATTTAGTATAAAGGTCTTTTGTGTCCTATGGTGCATTTAGCCCAGGCTCATCGGAGGGGGGGGGGGGCACGGTAAGAACATATTTGTATCCTGAAGCATTCAGGACAATATTCAGGTTCCGTTCCCAGTCTATATAGTTTGATCCTACTTACTCGTTCTGGTTGAGGATGGTCGGTAAGAACATATTTGTATCCTGAAGCATTCAGGACAATATCCAGGTTCCGTTCCCAGTCTATATAGTTTGATCCTACTTACTCGTTCTGGTTGAGGATGGTCGTAAGTGGATTGAAAGTATTCGAATTCATGCTGGAAAAATTGTAGCACACAACCATACAATCAATTTAAAGAATATAAATGTCATTAGGGTTTAGTATTCTACCAAATTTACATGAGAATCCTCATAACCATTAAATTCAGAATACATCGGAATCCCAATCCCTTCGGGTATGCCTCCTTTGGGAGTGCAAATACCACCTAAATTGGTGCGGATCAAAATTGGTCAAAATTAAGATTAAGACTAATTATCTATGATCTCCATCATTTATTATTATCTAGGTATCTTAAATCAAAGAATGAATGACTCCCGATTAGCTTTGGTTTTTAAAATACATATGAGGCAAATCCTTGGGGATACTACATCACTGTTTTAGTTAAGTGTGCCCCACCAACTAGCATTGCGTGACAACCGTTGTGAGCAGCACCTCCTTGGGGAGTGAACCCCCACCCCGTCACATCAACACTATCCTAAGGAGATCCATATCTAGTAATCGGACAAATAAAAGCCATCCATGGGGAACGACCATACTCAAGATGGTGCGAGGCTAATACTTTCCTTACAATGGACATATGGTGGAAAACCATGGGGATAACTCAATTTATATGCCCCGCTCCCACTTAATATTTTAGAATTGATGATTTTCTTTAAAAGGTATTAGGGCCCATATATAAATATCAAATCATCTCATGATATGACAAATGATTGGTTCCAAGTCAAGTTATATTTAAGGAAAGTCCAGTTTCTAAGATGAGTGTTACCAATGGGTCCATCTCATGGGTCCACTAACACTAATTAGAACTCTTTCCAAAAATTAATTTGATTTGACTAATCATAGTAACTTGCTATGTTTGGATCAGATTTGGAAATATACTAAATCAAGCATTCATCCATAAATAGAAAGTGCTAAAATTAGAAACTAGTCATCTCCTCCTTATGGCCTAAGCGGAATATACTTCTTGAACTTCTTGACTTTCCAAAACTTTGGGTTTCCTCAAACTCTTTGAGCATCTCTAAAACACTTTTGGTAATCTTCAAACTCTTTGAATAGGAGTCCAACATCGGTTTCCTTCTTCATCTTACATCGCCAGAATTTACAAAATTAAAAATTACATAAACTCCTATGCCTCGATGATGAGACTTACATGGTAATCTAAACATGGAAATAAAATGGTTATAGGGTAATTCACCATGCCTTGCCCTTTCACGGGAAACCAAGGAAACCATGATGTCCTCTACACTTAGCCTCAAATAAACCAACAATCATTAAGAGAAAGCAAAAGACTTGTGGGCCATATGGAGAGGACAAGATGACCTGCATGTTAGTAACTCATACAATCATACAAAACACAAAAATAGGCTGCCAAATAATGCTGGAAAAATAGGACACAGAAGAAGATCTGAAATTGAAAAATCCAGTTTCTACAACCTACTATGCAGTGTCCTTAGTTGATCAGCCAGAGGGCTCAGTCGACCGACCTGCAGTCACCCCATCGACCGAGCACGAGGCCAGGTAGACCGGACTGACGAAAACCTACAACTTGGGTTTTCTGTTTCGTGTCCAATCTTCTCCATATCACTTCTAAAGTGTTCCAATGGCTTCTTACCATCATTCCATCATTATTAAACCCTTTTGTAACTATCCAAACATGAATCTACTAATAAACCAAGTAAATTCATCAAAACTGATCCGTACATAGTCCTTGCTCTATCCTCTTCGCATCTCATGCTAAGAATAGAACAATCTTACTGATCTAACATGATTAGAGATGAGGTATGGCTTTGATACAAATTGTTGGAAATAGGTGGGCCTCGTGGATAGGTTTCAAAAACTTTTGACCCACTTAGTGTATGGATCAATTATCCATAAGGCCGTAAACCCAATCCAGGATCCAATCCTCAAAATCATCAACCAAGATCAGTAAATAACTCTATTTGGAAGATAGATACAACACCTAACAAACAACCATGAAATCTACAACATGCAAGGAAGTAGATTATACATTTGGAGCTCGGTAGTGCTCTAATGGAGAATTTGTCAACTAGCTTGAAGAAGAACTCTTTCTTAGTAGCAAATTAGGATCTCTAAGACCTAATTGTCTTCCACGCTATGACCCGTATCAAATTCTTTTTTCTCAAGGAGATGGGTGAGATCTCCAAAAGAAACCAACTAGAAGCTCTAAGGAAAACCAGAAGAGAACTAGAAGAGGAGGAGAGAGAGATGTGCAACACTTGCACACAAAAGGGGCTGGACGTGCATCTCCTTGCTATATTAGTGGACGTCCAAGCCCTTGGTTCTCCTATATATATATAGAACACATGCAATATCCTCTTACTAATTAAAATAGAAGTCTTACTTCCATAATAATTAGTAACTATATCACAATTAGAAGTCTCACTTCAAATATGATTAGTAACTTTCTATTTCCTTTCCTTTTAGAGTTCAAATAGGATTGGTAACTTTCTAGTAACTTCGGCTAGCGTGGGGACCACTAGGGATTCCATAGAAAACTGACTCCAACTGGGACACCGTGACCCCACATCTAATGTGTGATCCGGACCCATAGTTAATTACAAATAACTCCACTATATAAGTGCAATTGAACTCCAATCTTAGGAATAAATTACAAAGAAGACCCTAAACTTCCCTATAACCACAAGTGTTGGAAATAGGTGGGCCTTGTGGATAGGATTTCAAAACTTTTGACCCACTTGACTCAGAGATCAAGTACCCATAAGGCCACAAATCATATCCAGGATGCAATCCCTCATACTCATCTATCATGTTCAGCAATAAAACAAGCAACACCATGCAACAAAATAATCTACAACGGATAGAGAAGCAGATTATACCTTTGGAGCCTGGTTGTGCTCTTATGGAGAAGAAGACTTGCTAGTTGAAGAAACTCTTTCTTTGTAAGCAACTTAGGATCTCCAAGACCTCTTAGTTTTCCACGCTATGTCCCGTATCAGATCTCTCTTCTCAAGAAGACTGGTGGAAACTTCAAGAGAAAACCCTTCAAGAAACTAAAGGAACTAGAAGAGATGTGCAACTCTTGCACAAAAGGGAGGCCTGGGCGTGAATTCCAGGAGTGTGTTTGTCCTAGCCCCCTTGCTTCTCCTTTTATAGCTTTAAGCAACCTCCTTCCCTCCTCTTGTACTAATTGAAATAGAAGTTTTACTTCCACACAAATTAGTAATTTTACTATTACCACTATTAGAAGTCTCACTTCAACTAGAAATAGTAACTTTCCAATTCCTTTATCTTAAAGTTCTAGTAGGATTAATATATTTCCAATAACATGGGCTAGCGTGGGGACCACTAGGGATTCCATAGAAAGCTGGCTCCAACTGGGACACCGCGACCCCACATCTCATGTGCAATCCGGGCCCACAGTTAATTGCAAATAACACCACTATATAAATGCAATTGCACTACAGTCTTAGTAATAAATTACAATGAAGACCTTAAACTTCCCGATTACCACAAGTAGGCCCCCTCTATCAATATCCATGGATCAATTGGACTAAAACTGTGTCACCAATTTAAATCCACATCTTATTATCCTTGAGCCCCAATTAATCACAGTGATCATCGGTATCATCCAATTAACTCTTAATCGAGATGGGTGCGCACTTACTAATGACAAATCCATTAATTGGCACAAGGGGATAATGTAGATAGATTCCATCTTGACCATTGGATGTTCCCACAGTCTTACTACCACGTACCCAAGACACCGATGTGTTGACCTACAGTTGACCTCACTCATTGGTGACTCAAAGCAAATGAATAGATAGAAACTTGAGTTCATCAATGTCTCAGGATTAAGAGCCTATTGCTAGGGAATTATGAGAGCAAACCTTAAACTCGAAACAGTATTCCATAAGGTGCTACTCATGGTCCTTCAATACATCCAATGTACCAGCACCGTGATCCAGAATCTTACATTCGGATAATCGAGACAAATCATACTATCTCATAGTGATCAAAGTGCTGCAATCTTATCAGATAAGATGCCCAGTCTCATCACCGGTTGTGAAGATATTTAAGTATAAGATTTGTGACACATGTCTCCCGTGTGTGGATCTCATCCATACACATATATCACATCTAATATACTAATGGGACCCAGCTCATCTAATGTCATGTGTATTGGTCATGTGCATCAAGTAGTAAAACACCATTCATCTCATGAAAGGAAAGCATGATATTATTGATAAATAAAGAAATTAATCAATTTATTACATCATCTGATGGATTGAGTCCATACAATCTAACAAGAAGTAGGCCCCTCCATCTATATCCATGGATCAATTGGACCTGTCCACCAATATAGATCCATATCTTATTATCCTTGAGCCCCAATTAATTATAGTGATCATCAGTACCTATCCAATTAACTCTTAATTGGAATGAGCGTGCACTTACCAATGATAATTCCATTAACTGGCATAAGGGGATAATTATGATAGATTCTATCTTGACCATTGAATATTCCCACAGTCCTACTACGATGTACCCAAGACACCGAGGTGTTGACCTACAATTGGCCTTACTAATTGGTAACTCAAAGCAAATGAATAGACAGAAACTTGAGTTTATTAATATCTCAGGATTATGAGCCTATTGTTAGGGAATTACGAGAGCAAACCTTAAAGTAAAGACAGTGTACATAAGGTGCTTCTCATGGTCTTTCAATACATCCGATGTATCAACACCATGATCCAGAATCTTACATTCTGATGATCGAGACAAATCACACTATCTCATAGTGGTCAAAGTGCTGTAATCTTATCAGATGAGATGCCTGGTTTCATTACCGGTTGTGAAGATACTTAAGTATAAGATTTGCGACACATGTCTCTCGTATGTGGATCTCATCCATACACATGTATTACATCTAGTATACTTGTAGACTTTAGTTCATGTCGTTTGTATTGGTTATGTGCAAGTAAGTAATAAAACACCGTTCATCTCATAAAAGGAAAACATGATTATATAAATCAAGATTAGATCATCTAATGGATTGAGACCATATAAACTAACATACAGTTACTTTAAATCATGAAGTGATAATATTCGCCAATAAAGATGAAAAGTGTTTTGAGTGTTGCAGATGATCAGGTTGGGTGGGGTGTCGACACAACAAGATCCTATCATGCTATTCTTAGTAGGCAGATGCTCTCGATGCACAAAATGGGAGACTATGGTACTATCAAGATGATGTGAGATCCCAATCCTAATAACAATGTTTTAATACTAATTAACTATAATTAAGGTAATTAATTATGGTTAGTTGTTAGTTAAACAGGGTAAATGTCGTGACCCTGAACCAGATTAATAATAAGACTTTCCATATTCCGGGATCATGGTTGTGCACGTGGGGGTTACAATAAGTTTAGCCCATACGCACGATTTACCATAGATTTCAGCAGTGAGGACTCCATAAAACCTCTTAATACATAATGATTTAGTTTAGCAGAAGCTTGTAGCAAATTATCTCCTTCATAAACATTACTATAAGCAAAGGAGGCAATACCTACAACACCAAGGTTAAAACAATCACCGAGCAGGAGTTCTAAAATGAATAAAATCATCACGTACAAAAAAATCATATTTGCTAGCAATTTTTACACCCTCAAATTTATACGCAGAGGGACCACTGGAGCTACTACAGTAGTTTTCATGGAGTATCCGTTTCAATTCAAAACAGGACACGGCATCGTGGGTCAGGCAGGGCCGGCTTTGAGGGGTAGTCACCCTAGGCCACTGCCTAGGGCCCCCACATGTTATTAAAATTTAGGGCCCCATTTACCAAATCAATTCAGTACCCCAATTACAATAATCGTAGGAAGTCGTCAGAGCCCATAATGCCATAAATGCAACGTCTATTCCATGACTGCTTTCTTGGAATAGAAGGTAGCCTGCTGGCTGGTGGCTGCTGCTTGTATCTTGAAAAGAAGAAAAGAAAAAAACCCAAGAAGCCCAGAGAAGAGAAAGAAATCTTCAGCAGAAGGACACTCATCTAGTCATCTCTCATGAAGACTACTGTTGCTTCCCACATCAGAGAGATTTTTGCAGATCACAAGGAGAAGGAGAACAATATGAACGGATGAGATGTGATTAGATGATGGAAGTGTTACAGTCTCTGACGTTGATCACTGCATTTCTCTCTTCCTTCCTCGTGAAGCTCCTCTCTCACTCTTCTGCCTTCTCTCTCTAATAGCATTCTAAGGAGGGAGAGAGAGAAGTTTAAATAGGAGGAGAAATTTTGTAGACTCAGTGACTGGTATCCATCTCGAGAAGATTTTTCACCCATATGCATGTATGTGTTTTTTTTTTCCCCTTCCTCTTCGAACCTTCCCGTCTCCTTCTACCTTTTTATTTTTTTTAATCATTTGGTGGGGCTCATCCAATGGATTCCATCGGTGGGGGCATCATCAAATCATCTGAGAGTGCTTATTGCATCACTGATTTGAGCGTCCGTTAGTGGGGCCCACCAATGAAATTCTGGGAAGATCTGGTTTAGCACTGGGATGATCTGGTCTGGCGGCCTGGGGCTTTTTTTTTCAAATAGATCAAGCATTAACCAGTTCTTCTCATCCGTTAGTGGGGTGGGGCCCACCATTGATTTTGAATGATCTGGTTTGGGGCTGGAATGATCTGGTTTGGGGCTTTTTTTTTTCCAAACAGATCAAGCCTTAACCAGTTATTCTCATCCGTTAGTGGGGTGGGGCCCACCATTGATTTTTCATTCCCTATATATGATGCTAAAATTCTGGTCAGAGTCCTTTTTTTTTTTTTTTTTTTTTTTTTCAAAATAGTTATACTTTGGCATCATCAAGCTATTGTCAATTTTTCACATCAATGGGGCCCACCAATGATATTATTATATATGATGGCTGAAATTTTAGATAATCTGGTCTGGGGCTGGAATAATCTGGTCTGGGCTTGGAATGAATGTTTTGTATTTAGATCATGAATGAAAGTTTTGGAATGAATGTTTTGTGGTGGGGGTGGGGGCCACCAATGATGTTTTGGAATGAATGTTTTGCACTGTGGGGGTGGGGCCCACCAATGATGTTTTGGAATGAATGTTTTGTATTTAGATCATGAATGAAAGTCCATCAAATTAATACTGTGCTGTTGAATTTGTTGGAGAATTAATTATTGAGTGAGTAATAACATGTAATCTTTTTTATTCAGAACATTGTTATTTGATTGGTTATTATCATGAAGAATGCTAGAAAATATCTCTCCGGTAGTGATAAGAGAAAGAAGAAGCAAAGACTGGAACAACTCACTAAATCACAGGCTGGTAGCATTCAAAAGTTTTTTCCTAGCAATAGACAAGGAGAGACCCGAGAGAGTTCTAATGAAAGTTTGGTCAGTTACGTCAGTAAAGAAGGTGAGGATATTGTGCCTCGAAAACTTGACGGTAGAATAAATATTGAACGTGAACAGGGATTAAATGATGAAACTAAAATAGTTGTGAATGTTGAACATGAAGAGAGGATTGATGCTGAAATTGAAGAGGAAGTTGATGTTGAAAATGAGTTTGAATGTGATGATTGCTCGAACGAAGAAACCGATCAAGCTATGAATGAGAATAAAGAATATGGACCAATAAACTTATTTGATCCAGGGAATTGGAATAATGTTGATCAGAAATGCAGAGATTTATTGGTTGAGAAAGGTCCAATAAGATATAATGTTATTGATTTTCCTAGAAATGGTGAAGGCAGACATTTTTCTACTGTGCATTACGTTCGACATATGGGTAGCGGTTTGAAGCAAGATAGGGAGTGGCTTGTCTATTCATATTCATTGGATAGGGTGTTTTGCTTTTGTTGCAAGTTGTTCAAGGACAAGCAAAGTGGAAAGAGTTCTCAACTAGATAGTGAAGGATGCTCTACATGGCACAATATTAGTCAGAAGCTTAAAGATCATGAGAAAAGTGATGGCCACAAAAGAATCTTGAATAGTTGGTATGAATTGAAAAACAGGTTGAAGAAGAATGAAACAATTGATAAGAGTGTTCAAGACCAAATCATTAAAGATAAAGAACATTGGAGACAACTTTTACTAAGGATACTTGCTGTCGTGAAAACTCTATCTAAAAATAATTTGGCATTTCGTGGGGACAATGAGAAGATTTATGAAAAAAATAATGGTATCTTTTTGAGTATTATTGAAATGATTGCGGAGTTTGATCCAATACTGCAAGAGCATGTGCGGCGTATTAAGGCTTCTGAAGTTCATTACCATTACCTTGGTCATAACATTCAGAATGAACTAATTCAAATGTTAGCTGCCGAGGTTAAAAATGTGATTCTTCTGAAAATTCGAGAGGCAAAGTACTTTTCAGTTATTCTTGATTGCACTCCAGATGTAAGCCATGAAGAGCAGATGTCACTTGTAATAAGATGTGTAGATGTTTCGACGAATCCAATCAAGATAGAAGAGTTCTTTCTAGAATTTATGAAGGTGGACGACACATCGGGCTTGGGACTCTTTAATGTATTGAAAGCTGTATTGAGTACTCCTCAACTAGATATTGGTGATGTGAGAGGACAAGGCTATGACAACGGATCTAATATGAAAGGCAAACTCAAAGGTGTACAGAAAAGATTACTCGAAATAAATCCTAGAGCTTTCTATACTCCATGCTATTGCCATAGCCTTAATCTTGCATTGTGTGATATGGCCAATTCTTGTACCAAAGCAGTATCTTTTTTTGGTGTTGTGCAACGTGTCTATACATTGTTTTCTTCTTCTACAAAGCGTTGGCAAGTTTTCAAAGACCATGTGAAAAAGGCTCCGAATCTTACTCTAAAGACATTGTCGCCAACACGTTGGGAAAGTCGGGTGGATAGTGTTAAGGCTATTAGAAGTCAAGCTCAAGAGATAAAAGATGCTTTAATTCACTTGGCTGATAGTAGTGATGATCCGAAGACAAAGAGTGAATCCGAGTCCCTAGCCATACATGAAATTGAGAATTTTGAGTTCTTGGTCGGCATGATTGTTTGGCACACTATACTGAGTGGTGTTAACATTGTTAGCAAACTGATGCAAGCAGAAGATATGCAGATGGATGTTGCTATTAGTGAGTTGAAAAGGCTCATTTCTTTCTTTGAAAAGTATAGAGAAACTGGATTTGAAGAAGCAATGATAGAAGCTAAAGAAGTTGCAAGTACTATGAAAATTGAACCTGTTTTCCGTGAAAAGCGTATTATACGTAGAAAGAGACAATTTGATGAGAATGTCGATGAAGAGGTTCCACAATCAGTTGAAGAATCCTTCAGAGTCAATTACTTCATTTTCACTATAGACCAAGCTCTTTCTTCACTTAAGAATAGGTTTGAACAATTTCAAGTATATGAGAAAACTTTCGGGTTTTTGTTTAATTTGGAGAAGTTAAAGTCTGCAGATAGGAATAGCTTAATAGCTTCTTGTGCCAACCTTGCAGAGTTTTTGAAACATGATGGCATCTCTGATATTGATGGGACAGAGTTGCTTTTAGAATTGCAAATCTTGAGAGAAGTTTTACCAGAGGACATAAAGAAGGCAGTTGATGTGCTAACTCATTTGAACTCAAGGGCTAGTTGCTTTCCAAATGCCTGGGTTGCTTACAGAATTTTGTTGACTATACCAGTAACAGTTGCTTCTGCAGAGAGAAGTTTTTCTAAGTTGAAAATGATCAAGTCTTACATTCGGTCAACCATGTCGCAAGAAAGACTGAATGGGCTGGCTATGTTATCCATTGAAAAAGAGTTGGTAGAGAAGATAGATTATACAAATGTAATTACTGATTTTGCAGCAAAAACTGCGAGACGAGTAAATTTTAGATGATTCTTTACTTTTGTAATTATTTTGGCACTAGTTATGTTTTATTTTATCTTGCTAGTGGGGTTAAGTTCTATGTTCCTTCTACAGAAAAAAAAAATTGCACGTGTTTTTTTTTTTTCTAAGACAGGGCCCATTTTTAGGAGCTCGCCTAGGGCCACCCAAACCTCAGAGCCGGCCCTGGGGTCAGGCCAGCCCTAGTCCGACCAGATTGGCCTGCATCTGGTTTAGGCTGTGTTTTCAAGACCTAGGGCATGCCCTGACTTTCTTCCTTGGTAATTAAATAGGCTGACCCAAAGCCTGAGCCAATGTTTACTACGAGGCCCAACCTAGCCTGTATTATTTAGCTGAAAGTACTGCATATATTTTGCACATAGGCTCGGCTACGGTCTACGGCCTGTTTTAAAACATAACAGTGAGCTCGTGTAATTTACCTCTTTTGACTAATTTTTAAAATAAAGGGTAGATTGAGGAGAAACATCATTAATTTAGTTAGACTAGACAAAGATGGAAACACAAAGAACATTAAACTGAATGAAGTAGGACCTGATTACTAAGCATGAAAAGTAAATGGGCCATGATTGGACATGGTTTCACTTGGCCCAAACAGGTCCGCGAACACCCCTCGTTGCAATGATCCCATCTATGATTTTTAGAAAATGTTGACCCCTTTTCGGCCTTACATATGACGTTTGTGAGCCATCCCATTTATCTGAACCGCTTGGCTTGGATATATCAGGCCAGCACAATGCGGATTTGAAGATCCGTGGAAAAATTGCTCCACCAAACAAGAAAAATTGATTTTCATGAGAAAATTCGAAGCCGTGCCAAACAACATTAGCACCAATTCATTAAGGAAAAAAATCCACACCAAACAGGAACTTTGATACTTCCGCATAACCTTTTTGAGGGTATTCATTTCCATGGACTTTGCTAATGTGGCAAATTCCTCTTTCTATGGAAATGGTGCGTACACAAACGTGCCATATCTTTCATTTCCTCGGTAACGCGAAAACTGGGACCCACATATTTCAGTCGGAAAAAGAAGTCCTCATCAGATCAGGAGTCCTACCGACATAAGACTTCTTGCCCGGGACCCACTGACAAGCATAAAAGATCAAATTTGATCCCGGTAGTGAAGATAGAAGCTGAAAATAAAGAGAAATGAAGAATGGAACCTACATGTACATCCACATGTGGGAGCTCACACATGTTGGACGTCCAAGAAGACGGGGTCCACACCTCTCTTGCTCCAATCAAATTATCATTACAGATCATGTCAGGAAATTTCCAAAGAGAGTCTTGAAATTAGAAGAATTTTGCATAAAGAGAGATGTGCTCAAAATTCAAATGGCAAGAGGGTCCTAGCCAATCCACACCCCTGGATGTCCCACTCTCTTGTTCTCAATCCAGATGAAGTGTCCAGAAGGATCATGATCTCTCTAGTCTCACAAAGTCCACAGCAAAGCAGAGTCCTATCCAAGAAAGAGAGATTAAAAATTGAAAAGAGATAAAGAAAAGATAGAATTAATACAAGAGGACCCACAACCCCTTTGATGTCCAAGGGAGAACTTTCTCTATGAGGGACGACCAAGCCGGGGGCCAACTTAGTCCACAAAACCTCAAGAAAAAGTTATCTCTTGTGATGTAAAGATTGAAGAGACTAAAGCCCAAAATTTGAAATTCGAAACTCAAAAAAGTCTCAAAGCTTAAGAAGATAGAATTTGAAAAAGACTTGGAAGCTAAGTGATCGTCAGCCCCAAGGCCGCGATATAGTAATAATTCGGTGAAGTTCAAGGTCGATCCACATGGAGTAATTGATCACGTAAAACCTGTCCTATTGGAAAACTAGTACTAACGTAATAAAGTCTATATAAATAAGTCTCTACGAAACTGAAATTAAAATTTTATTACAAATCCAAATTAACAATTACAATCCCAAATAAAAATCCTAATCTTAAGACTGCAAAAACATAAAAAATATCAAACCACCAATTGCATAAAAGCAAATAAATCATGCATTAAAATAAAAATTCATTAATATTATCATTCAGTAATAATGATAAAAAGAATTCTAAATATTATTATTATGGGAAATCACAACATTATATTGGCAAAATTAATAAAAGACTGCAAAAACACCGCACCAAGTGCGTCATATCACTACCCACAAACACGTGATGCCGATCCAAGGTGGGACACCTTGACCTCACTAATTGCATCTTTTAGATTAAAATGAACCAATAAACTAGTAATTCCCCAACATTAATCAAAACTAAAAAAAAAAAAAAAAAATCTTTCCTTACCCTAGATCGAATACATTAAGAAAATAGGACTTGTGCATAATCCCATCGTCAAGTCTTCAATCCTTCACCAAGGGAGAAGTAGATGGCTTGTTGATGATGGAGCGACGACAGCAATGGTGACAGCACAGCGGCATATGGAATTCACTTGCAGCCCCCTTTTGGCTTCTTTTATGTATTTTTGATGACTTGGCTTGCAAGGTGGGTAAGGATTAGTAGTGTGGGGTCCAAGTTGGATTAGGATTAGGAGGGTTTTGGGAGAGTTTCGAGGGATTGACCCACAATCCTAGTGAAAATAGGATTGTACTTATCTCATGCAACTTCCTTTCTTGGGCCCCACTTTGAAGAAAACTTGCAAATCTGAAATTTTTAGATTTAATTCAAAATTTGAAACCATATGAGGAGCTCCACTTTTTTTTGGACGTGTGATAGCTTGGTATAAGGGTGTTGGACATGTGAAATCTTTAGAACTCTTCATGGTTTGAAAAATCTCCTTATATGGGCCCACTTTCTCTCTTGAAAAGATCCCTTCAAATCTGAAATTAATTTCATTGCAACCAAGGAAGTAGGCCCCACTTGAGAATATGCAATGTTTTGAACTCCACACCATGCATGGACGTCCTCCACCTTGGCTGGATTTTTTTTTTTTTTCGCATTTTTTTCTTCTTTGTTTGGCTTGTTTTGAATCTTAGCCATCCATCATGACATGTAAGCAATATTTGTTGAAGAGTAGATAGGACACCTCTCACATGGCCCACAAATCTAGAAGTTATCTTGAAGAGAATAAATCTGAATTTTTGCATATGAGAGCAGACCCTACCATGGCCGTCTCTACCTTGGAATTCATGCCAAAAGTAGATGGGTCCCATGGTGTATTTGCTTCAGCAATTCTCTTCCGCGGGCCCCAATAAATTGATTTTTCCTACAAAAATACAAATAATATAATCAATGATCAAATAATTATCTCTTTATGTAGAAAAAGAACATTTGCAAGATGTAGGCCCCAATTTACACTAAATAGATGCATAAAATGTCACCATTTTATCAAATTTTCTTTAATTAAATCAATGGTGCATAGAAAGTACATCATTTTATGTGTGAACAAAAAGTTATGAGAAATTTGTGACTTTCAATGCCAAGAAATAGAGAAATTCATAAATTTATGTGAAAATGTGATTTTTCAATGAATTTTGACTCGAATTCAAACTTTGATGCCCACAAACATAGAATCATGATTTTTTCACTAAAATGGTGTATGATTTGAAGATTAAGTCCTTAATTATTCTAAAATGATGATGAAATTATGCATTTTTAAGTACTTATCACTATAGAAATGAAGGAAGATAAGAAAAAAAATCTCAAAAAGAAGCTTTGACATCCGGCTCTCTCTCCATGTGATCCACGCCCATGGTGGGACTGCATCTCACTCCAAAGTGCAGCCAATTGAATTTTCTCAATGCTACTTAATTGGGCCATGTTGTGGAGAGTTTTCAAATTAGAGGTGGGTGTGTAGGGGAATCCTACAAGGCTAGAAGGTTCCAGAGTTCTCTCATCCTGGTTCAAACAAGCTCAAATTCGAAATAAACTCTCTCAGAGAAATAATTGTAATCAAAAGAGTTTCAAGAGAGACAAATTGTGGCTGGAAAAACTATAAAAACACCCTATAGGGGATGTCCAACCCTATGAAGAAATAAACCCCCTCTCTCTAGCCCTCCTACACCACACTCCCATCTCTCTCTCTCTCCATCTCTCTTCAAGAAGGCCGTTTCCAAGTTGAAGATTGTGTAGGCTAGAGAAGGTTTCTTCATCCTAGCATGTATATGTCTAGTTTTCAATTTAATTATCTTATGTAAAGAACATTTATGCTAGTAAAATCCATATTCTTTTGATGATCTTTGTCTTTTAACTTGTGTGTTTTTGGACTTTAATTTTATTTATCTTTTCAAAAGGGTTAATTAGGTTGCGCTTAGGGTAACGTTAGTAGAAGGTGCCCTTGATACGAAATGGCTTGGCTTAGTAACCTCCAACATTTGGTCTAGGACTTGATCCTTGAGCATGAACGGGAGGCAATGCAAGTTATGAAACCAAAATGAATTTTTTTGGATCCCGTAATGTTTATGAAGAGTACCTTGAAATCCCAGGCAATTTGCACACTAATTTAGAGTTCACAATTGGCTTGACGACCCAAGTTGTAGAATAAGCCCTAGATGGTAAGTAATCTTAGCAATTTTTTGCTCAAGTTGGAGAAAAGTAGAAAGAATATCGGATTCACCACATCTAAATTCTTGCATGCTTGATCACATTTAAATTCTTGCAAATTTGACACTAATAATACATTTTCTATATGCTTGATGCATCTTAGTTTAGTTTTATGCATGATTTTATGGTCGGAACGTAAGCATGAAAAGCATTAGAGTTAGATTTTTATAAATCATGTTTTAGGTTGCTGGAATATCCTGATTTAAGGACTGATTATTAAAGAGAAAATCGAACTGGTTACAAGTTGTAAAACTGCACTGTTACTGCAGTTTCAGCTTGTTTTTGTCTCAAAAGTTAGCATTTAAAAAACCTGTATGACATGTTATTTTTAATTGAAAAACTTTCATAATTAAACTATGGGAATATGTCTTCGAAACTCCTGAATTTCAGATAAAAATAATTTTTAGAAGTTAGTTTTCCAATGGCCTAAACATGGGTATCCGCAAGACTGTATCAGATTTCCTGCATCATAACATGATCAACTAGGCATCTTTAGGTAATCATATCTTTTTCGTTTCCCATCCCTTTTCACTTCTATTTTTTTTATTTATTGTGCTCATTCATCACCAAAGTTTAAAATCCAGCCAGAAGATTTAGTATTAGATCATATTAGGTCATTTGTTTAAGTTTGAAAAGTTGGGCCTGTAACACAGTTTTTCAGACTTGAAAAAATTTCTGCATTCATCTTAAGAGTTTGATTTTTCTAGGATTGCATTAGTTTCATCTTAGGATTGCATAAATTCATTCATTTTTGCATAAAAACAGGTTTTGGAATTAATTTCAAATTAATTAGGAATTTAGGAAAATTAACAAAAATTTAGCTTAATTAGAGTTTGAGTTAGAATAGGATACTAACATAAATAGTTTTAGTCTATTTCTCACTAATTTTTAGGAAAGTTCTAGAGTTCGAAATGTTTCTTATTGTGTCGAATGATGAGACTAATTGATCTGTAATTTTTTAAAATCTAGAAATCTAAGGTTAGAAATAGTTGAGATAGGTTAGAGTTCTAATTAATTTAGAGTTTTTTTTCAATTTGAGTTATTTTGAAATATCTTGAATAAATAAGAAATTTCTAGAATTAGAGAGTCCTAGTTTAGTTAAAGTCTTTATTTGGTTCTTAGATTTTTATTATTTTTTCCTAGGTACAATCTCAAGTTGGAAAGGACATTTGAATTTCAAAATCGCTCCCTGAGGATCGACTCGTACTCACTGGATAAGTAAACTACAATCGAGGCTCTGCACTTGGAGCCCATGAACTGAACATGCAGACATAATAATAATAGTAAGTCGTTGATCAGACGGTCTTCACACGAGGGATCGGCCTAGATTCTGTGCAAAATAACACACAAGAACCAATCTACAGATGGTGATCATAAATAAGGTCTCCAAGTAGCCTAATCCAGGCTAAAAGGAAGCCCAAGCTTTGTTAGTTTTTGAGTGTTGGCCAATTCATGTGGATGGACAAAATATGGGATTAAATGTAATCTTATTTTCTTAAATGGACCGCATCAGATTGGAAGAAACCCGAAGACGAAGAAAACAGATCGAATGCTAACAGACCGATCGATCGGACCATCAGGCCGATCAATCGGACCAGAAACTCTCTCAATTAAAAGTCAGGCCAATCGATCAAACCAGAAATTCTCCCAGTTAAAAGTCGGACCAATCGATCGGACCCAGCGGCGAACTGTAGCTCTTTTTTAGGAACTTCCCTCTTCAGTCTTTTATTCCTATCCTATTCTAACCTAATCTCTCCCACACGTTTCTAAAGTCCTATATAAGGGTTTAGCCTCTTTAAAGATCTTACTCCTCATAGTTCTAAACCCTAGAATAATTTTAGAGAGACTACTTCCCTCTAGATAGCCTTTTTGCGAGATTAATGTGCTGAAGCTATCTGCATCTGGAGACTCATCATCCACATTCTAAGTTGATTCGTTTTGTTCAAGGCGTGGAGATCGAAGTGGTAGAGAAGGTGAACGGCGTGGTCGTCGGCAAGAATCACTGTGGTCCTTATGTTGAGTTCAACTATAAAGGGTAGTGAGTTTCTCTTGTAACCTTTGGTTATTAGTACTTGATCTTTTTGGACCGGTGTGAGGTCCCGTGGTTTTTTCCCTATTCAGGGTTTTCCACGTAAAATATCGTGTGTCCATCTTCTTGATTGGTTGATTGAATAACTTAGGTTATTGATTTGTTTTATTCGATATTCATATCTGTGTTGGGACTATTATTATCCTTTAGGGTTTGTGATCATCGACCCTCCAGGAATTTCACTTGGTATTAGAGCTGATTCACACTAACTTGTTGTATGAGATCTCCGTAGATTCTCTGATATGGAGATTATTAGAGATGGAACTTCTATTTCCAAACCCCCTCTTTTGGATGGGTCAAATTACCATTATTGGAAAGTTAGAATGACTGTTTTCCATCAATCCATAGATGTGGATGTTTGGAACTGTGTGTAATTTGGTTACACCAAGCCTACTGTCATAACTAATGCAACAAGACCACTGAAAAACCCATGCCTCAATGGACTAAGAAGGATAAACAGGCCTTTAATTTTAATAGTAGAGCCTTAAATTCCATTTTCAATAGTGTTTCTCCTTCCGAATTCCATCGGATCTCTATTTGCAAACTTGCTAAGGAAGCATGTGATATACTAGAAACTATTCATGAAGGCACTATTAAAGTTAAACACGCCAAACTTCAAAGTTTGACTACTACTTTTGAAAATATGAAAATGGATGAAAATGAAGTTTTTGATGATTTTAATGATAATTTATCTACTATTGTGAATTCTACTTTCTACTTGGGTGAAATCATTCCTGAACACAAAATTGTTAAAAAAAATTTAAAATCTCTACCTGAGAGGTTTGACCCAAAAGTAGTAGCTATTGAGGAGTCCAACAATTTGGACTTGATCAAGGTTGATCAATTAGTTGGAAATATGCAAACCTTTGAAGCCAATCTTATTACAGCAAAGAAAGCAAAAGGAATGGCTTTGAAGTCCCTCTTGGAACATGATAATGACTCAGATTAAGAATTTGAAGATCCAGAACTTGATGCTCTTTTTGTTAAAAAATTTAAACGGTTTCTAAAAGATGATAAAAACGATTTTAAAAAGTGTTTTAAAAAGTCTTTTCAAAACATCAAAGGACAGAATAAGCCTACTTCTTCTTTTAAAACCAATACTGGTCAAAACTCTAAAAAAAATGTATCCAAAATCCCTCCCAAGAGTACTCACTGTTATGAATACAAAGATTTTGGTCATTATGCATCTCAATGTGTCAATGATACCTTCAAAACTCAAGGAAAAGTTTTAAATGTCACTTGGGATGATGATTCAGATCAAGATGGCAATGATACTGAACCTAAATCCTCATCACCTGATTATGGAAAGTTTATGGCTTTTATAGCAAAATCTAATGATTCTTTTTTGCAAAAAGTTGTGGAAAAATCTGATGATATTATTTCAGAGGATCTTAATTCTTTGTCAGATAATGAGCATGATTTAGTCGAAGCATATGAAAGTCCTCTCAAACACTCAGGGAGGATGACTCAATTGAATGACATTCTGGAAGGAAAATGGAAGACAACTGAAAAAGAAAATCTTGTTCTTAAACATGAACTCCATGAAGCTAGAGGTAAAGTATCTCAACTTGAATCACAACGTACAATTCTATCTAACAAGCTGATTGATGTAGGGAAAGAATTTGACATACTACATGAGCACTCTTTCATTGCTGACAAGGAGATACTGATCCTAAAGAATTATGCGGATTCCTGCAAAGCAGAAAAAGCTAACATGTCGGAAAAACTAAAGATGACTACCTCTGAATTAGTCTCTACCAAAACTGATCTTAATCGAATGAACACAGGGTCAAAGAAACTTGATGAAATTTTGGGTGCGCAAATCATGCCAAGCAGCAAGCACGACCTTGGATTTGACTATGATGCATCCACTTCGAAAAACCCAGGTAAATTCGTTCGAGGAAATACCTTTTTTGCTATTGAACATGCTATTTATTATCCTACACATGTGAACTCTACACTAAAAAAGCATATTCCTCGCTGCAAATATATCCCGACTTGTCATTATTGTGGAATTATTGGTCATATTAGGCCCCATTGCAACAAATTGTGTAACAAACTTCGCAATGAACAGAAGAACAAACATTCAAGTCCTCTAAAGGTCAAACAAAAATTCATATGGGTTCGCAAGACTGACCTCTACTGTAATGTGTTTCTAACTGCACTTAGGGTACAAAGTTCATAAGTTTGGTATTTAGACAGCGGGTGCCCTAGACACATGTCAGGGGATAAGTCTCTTTTCACATCTCTTGAAAATCATCATGGTGGTAATGTTCAATTTGGAGATGGAAGCAAATCAATAGTCGTTGGCAAAGGATCTGTCAACATACCAGGTATGTCTACTATTGAAAATGTTTTTCTGGTTGATGGTCTGAGGGCGAATTTGCTAAGCATAAGTCAATTATGTGAATCTGGTAATGAGGTTAACTTTTCACTAAATTCTTGCTCAATTGTAAATGATTATGGAAAACATGTTCTTTATGGTAAAAAGAATTCCGATAATTGCTATGTGGTTGTCAATGAAAATAACTTGAACTGCAATTCTGCTTCCATTAATGACGTTGATCTCTGACATCAAAGGCTAGGTCACATTAACCATATTGATTTGGAAAAACTTTCTAAGCAAGAATTGGTTCGAGGACTCCCCGAACTTCAAAAACCCTATAACCATGTATGTGGCCCTTACCAATTGGGGAAACAAATTAGAGCACCACATAAGAAATTGGATATGCTTACTGATAAAAGACTATTAGAGTTGCTTCATATGGATCTTATGGGTCCTTCTCAATTTGAAAGCATTGGTGGTAAAAAGTATATTTTTCTCACTGTTGATGATTTCTCTAGATTCATGTGGGTTTGCTTTTTTTAAGATAAATCTGAAACTTTTGATGTCTTTTATTACTTATGGCTTCAACTTATTGGAGATAAGGGCGATCAATTTGGTGGAATTGCAAGAATAAGATCTAATCATGAAACAGAGTTTCAGAACTCTTTTTTTCATTCTTTTTGTATTGAGAATGGCATAAAACATGAGTTCTCTACTCCTAAAACTTCTCAGCAAAATGGAGTTGTTGAAAGGAAAAATCGAGTTGTACAGGAAATAGCTCGTGTAATGATCCCATAGTAAGAAACTGCCACAAAGGTTTTGGGCTGAGGCAGTAAACACTGCTGTCTATGTGATCAACCGAGTGTACATTAGGGCCGGAATAAAGGATACACCCTATGAGTTAAGGAATGGTAGAAAACCTACTATTGCATATTTCAAAACCTTCGGAAGTAAGTGCTATATTTTGAAAGACCGAGAGCATCTCGGCAAATTTGACTCCTGAAGTGATGAAGGGATTTTTCTTGGGTATTTTTTGAACAGTAAAGCTTACCGGGTATTTCATTTGTGTAACTCTATGGTCATGGAATCTATCAATGTCGTTGTAGATGATGATGGACCTTCTTATTTTTCTGATGATGAAGATGAATTCCCATTAAATCCTACTTCTTCTCAGCAGGTTGAGAAAGAAGGAAAACAAAGTAAAGAATCAAAAGATCCAGCAACACCGGCTAAAGAAGTTGTTGTTCTTGATACTGACTCAGACTCTGAACTGGACTGGTCTGGATCAAAATTGAAAAGTTTTGCTTCAATTACTCGTAGTCATCGAACTTCACAAAGCAAGCAAGTACATCCTCAATCCCAAAAAGGTCAGGTAATCAAAGATCACCCTCCTGACAAAGTCATTGGTGATATCCATGTTCCATTACAAACTCGAAGCCAGGTACAAAATGAGGTAAATTTTCTGTGTTATGTTTCCTCTTTTGAATCAAAAAACGTTCATGAAGCTCTAATTGATGACTCTTCGATTACAGCAATGCATGAGGAGTTAGGTCAATTTGAGTGTAACAGAGTTTGAGAACTTGTCCCACGACCTTTAAACACCAATGTCATAAGAACAAAATGGATTTTCAAAAACAAAACTGATGAACTTGGTCATGTCATTCGAAACAAGGCCAGATTAGTTGCCCAGGGTTACACACAAGTGGAGGAAATTGATTTTGATGAAACATTTGCACCTGTTGTTCTTTTGAATCCATCTGTATTCTCTTGGCTGTAGCTTGTTCATTGAAAATCAAGTTATATCAGATGGATGTCAAGAGTGCTTTCTTAAATGGCTACTTGAACGAGGAGGTATATGTTGAACAGCCTAAATATTTCCAGGATCCACATTTTCCTGACCATGTTTTTAAATTGAACAAAGCCTTGTATGGTTTGAAGCAGGCTCTAAGAGCATGGTACAAAAGGTTGGCTACAATCTTGCTAGAAAACTCCTTTCAACGAGATAGTGTGGATAAAACATTATGCATCAAGAGAGAGAGAAACAACATCCTCATTGCTAAAATCTTTGTGGATGATATTGTTTTGGATCCACTTCTGAAAATCTGTCTAACATTTTTGCCTCCTGTATGTCAAAAGAATTTGAAATGAGCATGGTTGAAGAACTATCCTTCTTTCTCGGTCTTTAAATCAAACAATGCGAGATTGAGATATTTCTTTCTCAAACTAAATATGCTCATAACATTTTGAAGAAATTTGGGATGACCTCATCTAAGCCCTCCAGTACATCAATGAGCACCACTGCCAAGTTGAGTTTAGATTCTTCCGGAAAAGATCTCGATGAAAGACTGTATCGCAGCATGATAGGCAATCTGTTGTACCTAATTGCTAGCCGACTAGGCATCTCTTTCAGTGTTTGTGTTTGTGCTAGATATCAGGCAAGACCAAAGGAATCTCACGTCCAAGCTGTCTAGAGAATTCTGAAATATGTTTGTGGAACCACTGGATTTGGAATATGGCTTTCCAGAGATACTAGTATGAATGTTGTGGGTTTCTCCGATGTTGATTGGGCAGGTTGTGTTGCTGATAGAAAAAGCACATCTGGTGGCTCTTTTTTTATTGGCAACAATTTGGTTGCATGGCACAGCAAGAAACAAACACTACAACAAAATACAGTTTTACCAACGCAGTCACAACGTCTGGAAATGTAGGTTTTACGTCGGCAAAAGATTTTCCAACGCATTTCAGTGCGTCGACCACGCGTCGGCAACCATGTGTAGCCAAATCCATAGCCGATGCTATTTTAACTACGTTGGTAGATCCCTGTACAATTGCCAACGTACTGCAGCATCGGCCAATATATCGGCAAAGAGATGTGCGTCGGTATAAAGTCCAACTTTCCTGATTCGAAAACCATATTTGCCAACGCAGTACCAGCGTCAGTAAAATAAACGCCGACAATGATAGTGCATTGGGAGTTCCTAGTAATGGCCGACGCTGGCAGTGCGTTGGAAATTCCTAGTAATGGACGATGCTCGTAGTGCGTTGGGAATTCATGAAATAGCCGACACTACCAATGCGTTGGGAATGTATGAAATAGCCGACGCTACCAATGCGTTGGGAATGCGCTATATCTTTTGGCCAACGTGTTGGGAAATGCAACTTCGCCGACGCACAAATCAAGTCGGAAAATGTTGTAATATATATATATATATTTTTGCAACGCACGCAGGTGCATTGGGAAATATTATTATTATTTTTTAAAATTAAATTTTCATTTCTCCCTGAATACCACAAATAAAATTCTGAATGCCTATTCAAACCAACAAACTTGATGCACAACCCAATTTAAAATAGGTTCACCAACAATTCCAAAATAACATCCACAACCAAATATCCTACATCCATAAACCAAAATAAACCCACAAATTTCTAAAATACACAAATATTATTACTTGATCATTTTCAAAAATCTTTAACATCCACAAAATGTCTACGATCGAAATAAACAAGATAATCCCTAAGAGGAAAACTATAAAATCTTCACTTCAAAATTACATTCAAGTTAAAAATATAAAAAAAATAATAACAGTTCCAAAATTATGCCCAGAATTTTTTACACGCAACAATGACGTAGCTACGATCTACTTCCTCAGAGTTACTTCATCATCACCATCATCAAAGACTTGTCCCACCTATGTTTGGGTTGGTAGCATGAATTTTCTTTCTCCATTCCGATCTATCTTGAGTCAAATCTTAGATAAGTTGCACGTCTTTGATCTATTTTTACTACCCCTTGAGTACCTGACATTTTGAAAAAGAAAATACAATTAAAACAACAATGTGACTAGTATCTACTCCAATAAGAATCTTTTTATTGTGAAGAAGTAAACAACCACAACAGAGATTTTTCATGAGTACTTGTGTTGTACCTAAATTCACTCGACCATTTCTCCTATTCAACTTATGAGAACATGGTGAACAAAGAAGATAAAAGGCAACTTTCGTAGAGTCGTTTTCCCACACGTTTTTACCCAAAAATAAAAATAAAAACTCTCACAGCAAAAAATAATAGGATTTCCTAACATATGATTGATAAGGTATCATAGTGGTATGATCATCTAACATATGATTGATAAAGCAGCAGTCTTGTATACATCCAAGCCGATACCAATTAATTACTAGTTCCAAGTTCCAACACAATGCATTCACCATTACGACCTCAAGAGCATGGAGATTATGGGAAACAAAAAACTTCTGCACAAATTTTTACCATCCCATCCTTCATTGAAGTTTCCTGCATAAGTTTATGTTTATTATCAGAACTACAACATTGAACATCTATAACCAACAAGATGATAGGTGAAAGAAGCCTCAATGCCCAACTTGAATATAAGTAAACACTGATGAGAGTTCTGTTGATCTTCTAAAATTTTGGGCATTTTAATTAGCCACTCAAGTAATCCACTTAGATAGAAGATTAATGACTGCCTATATTATGGCATAGTATCTACAATTTAACATCATACAAAAACGATGTTAATGATTAAAACGTAGATTTATAATATGGAATGCTTACTTCCATGGAACATCCCCAACCAACATCATATCTCCTTCATTGTCTTCATAAGCCGAAGTATATTCCCCACTTCCATCTAATAAACCTTCAATTAGCCTCCTTTCTTCTGCAGTCTCTGAAGAGTCTTTTTGAGCTGAATATAAGGAAACAAAAGAAATTGAGAAAACCATCCATGTTCTTGAGTTTCTTTGGTATAAAATCTCTTGTAAAACAAAAAAAGGATACAGTGGATCCAAGCCTACCAAAATTTTGTAAGGCATACTAAGCTCTCTAGAGGGACTCATTCCAAGACTAAATTAGACAGATTTACTATTTTATCTTATCCAGAGAAATCTAAAGAATAGCTACTCAAAAAGCAAACATCCATTTGCACCATATGTACTGCCCAATGCTAAGAAGCAGAAGCGTTGATCCTTGTGCATGCACCACCCACAATATATCAGAAGATCAACAGCCTCAAATATGTATAAAGAGATAACTATGTCATAAAATGCATAGAAACTTACAAAACTTAAATCATAGATATTATTAAAAAAAGAGATAACTAGGCAACAATTTTCTTATCGTTATTTCAGATTCCATTAATTCTCCATATTGCTCTATAATCATTTTCATAATTCATAGAAGCTCCTGCCAGCCCTCAGTTAGTGTGACAAGCTAATTTTATTTTCAATGTGTTCAAAATAATAGGTTATGAAACATGTATAAAGCACCTGCTGAGGTTTCCTAGTAAATATGTTTAAAAGGCCTTAACTCATTAGCATGTCTTTAAGACATCATTTTCAATATCAGTAAAAGGCAGGTAAACAAGAATGTTCTTCCATGATTCCGAATTACCACCAGTCCCAGATGCAATGAGAAATAGATAATATTATTCTACCTTGAATCACAAACATTTGCAGCTGGGGCTACATCCGGACACGCCATTATTAGTTCACTCACTTCATTTGTGGATTCTTTGATTAGATTTTCAATGTTTAAGTTATCTCAGGGTCACAAAAGACAGTTCTTAAATCTAATTCAACTGAGTTGATTCTTCAAGGACATGAAAAACCAATAGCACATATTCTTTCTTCAGTTCTTCAATTGACAGATGGATTAGAATATTTGCTCAATCCCTGATCACCAAAACCATTCAGAATGGATTATAATTTAGTGACAAGTTTAAAATTCTTTGAATGATAAATTATCAAGACCATTCAGAATTCAGATACAGCGTATCCCCCCTCTGCAGGTTTCTTTTTTACAATCTTCTACTGCAGATCCAACCTTCTACCATGACAAATTAGGATCCAAGATACATCTCTGATCGGACTGATTTGGTTTAGAGAAAGAAAAGATCACACAGAGCTATTTAGTCTGTTGAACAATCATTTTGCATCGTACATGTACCTTGTATTGAATCTTACTAATCCCTAATAATAAGATACACATAGTGATATCTAACCAAGAAGACCCAGGGACATACGTACAAGGTTTTCATCAATAGAACAAAAGAAAAGTGCAACAAATATATCTAATCAAGCAACATTATACTAGGACATAAAGAAGAAACCATACTCACAAGGTTCCATTGGCATATACTTTCTGACCAACAAGCAAATCTGCAGAGCTACCAAGAGGACTGGGTTTCTCAATTTGTCACTAATTATTATCCCAATGCTCTTGCATCCTGTTCCACCATTTGTACTTTAGATACCCATGTCATGTGTTGATCCTTAATACCTTAGGTGAAAGTAAGATGCCCTGGCCACTGCATACTTCTATGTCTATTCTCTGCCCAAGCATGTTTGGAAAACCATGTCAATTACCTTTCATATGCTAATAAAATAACATTAAAAGATTTTCACAGCAAACTTTAATGATGGAAGTTATAGAAAAGTATATTCCACAAACTACAAGCACACCCATCAATATGAGTAGTTGGAGAATTCTACTGTTCCTTTAAATGTATTTTAAGCTTTTTTCTTTATTAGACAATAAAAATATAAGAGAAGAGAGCTGCCAATGATGTGTTCTGGATTATGGAAGGATCGTTAATGGTCTGGGTCCGATCAGAAAGTGATTCCTCGAGACCTGAAGGGCTTGGTGGATCTGGTCTACAGTATTCTCTAATAAAAACAGAGGTGCCACATAGATTAAGTATGCGACATTATCTATGTACTATGCATTAGGCAAAAGCCAATGCATAGTTACACAACCCAACTAGAACAAGTCCCCCTCTACGAAAGAACATTTAAAAAAAAATAAAAATAAAACATAATCAAACCAACTTGTGTAACTCAAGAAACCAAATGACTACAATAATTCCACACAACAAAGATAACTAAATCACAGAAATTACAGAAGTTAGCCAGTCAGAAGGAAGGGAAATGAGTATTTAAAAAGTAAATCTAAAAAACATAACAGATAATGAGTTTTGGTTAATAACAAATGAGCAATTCAAGGCTTCAATACAACCATAAAGTGATATGTGTCCTGCATGGTTGTATCAAACAAAAAGGTGATGTTTCTATTTTCACTATGAACAATATGTAATGCAACTGTAAAATATTAAGATGTTAATTTGTATGCTTGAAGAATCCATCATAGTTTTCACTTTAAGCATCCATCCTCTTCATGATTCATATTTATGTTTTCACTTTAAACAACAAGTTCACTGAGTACTTAGACAAAATAAAATGGGACAAAGAAAGCCAACGGATCTATGTAGTGCAGATTTCAACTGAACAAGTAGTACCAATCATATATAATTAGTTCATTGTTAGAAAATGTAAATCACAATATAGAAAAAGTTACCTAAATCACAATATATTCCAATGAGACTTACATTAATTTATACAAATGGCTTTTAGTAGCCCATTACATTTTACAATTAAAAATAAGAAAGACAACTTCTCCTTAAATTGCAACCTTACAGAAGTCACCCCAAAAGATAAAAAGATGCTATACTACATCAGCATACAAATATTAAAAACACACACACACACACACACAAACACAAATACCCTAACTCTAAAGTCTAAACCAGAAAGGCATAAAAAGTAGCCAAATACAATAAATACACTATTTTTGCCAAGCACCCATGAGAAAATCCTCAAAACTCCTCTGTCCCATTCCAACTAGCCATTAGCAGAAACAAGAGATACCCAAAACCCAACTCATTCATCTAAAAATAGAAATCAGCATAAGAACAAGAAGCACAATATAAAACAAATGCAGGATACCAACAATATAACTAAAAACAGAAAAACAAGAGATAAACCATTTCAATAGAGGGAACAAATAGCCCATTTCATTCCAATCGTTCCTCTATTTTAAAAAATCCAACCACCATACACATCACAACATCATGAGCAAACACAAACTCAGACTCGAAGAAGAGGAACAAAAAACTTCCGTTCATCAATCCAATATACAAAAAATAAATAAATAAATAAAACATGCAAACTAACTTTTTTTCTTTTACCTTATGTTCTGGAACCAGACTTTTATCTGCTTGGACTCTATATTCGAAAGAATTGGGCATTTCCCTTATCAGCTGCTGCCGTCGGATCGAGCTCGGCTTTGGATACTCCATATAAACTCTTTCCAATGCCTCCACCTAATCCGGGGTATACCTGACATACTTGCTTGAATCCAATTGCTTTGAGGAATCCTTGTGCATTGATAGCGCCATTGCCACGAACCCACTATAACTTCCAAAGAAAAAGAGGAAAAAAACTTTCCCAAATGACCTCTGCTCTAAGAAAACGGATAGGAAATAGAAACCCCAGAAGAACCCACCTACTAAATCCTCCTTAAAATGCAGATTGAAATCCAAAAGGCAACCAAACCCACACAGGACTCCTCCTTCTCTAGGCTTCGGAAACAAGAAAGACAGAACAAAGAAGAAAAGGGGGTTGGGTGGGGGTAAAGAGAAATCTAAGATTCTGAGAGAGGGGAGGGAGAGGAATCTTGGAATTCTAACTTACCCTCTCTCTTCTTCTTCTCCATTTCATATTTGAGCAGTCTCTCGTGCATCTTCTCCTGCGCAAGACCTAAGAAAAACAATCAAAGCCCTAACATCGAAGCAGAAGAAGAATAAGAAGAAGAAGAGAGAGAAGGATGGGTAGGGAATGGAGATGGTGGGGGCTGCGTGAGTGGTGATGGAGGTGAGGGATGGAGATGGCGAGTTCTGCGTGAGTGGTGATGGAGGTGAGGGATGGAGATGATGCCGAGGAGGGAGCAAGCCAGAGAGGGAGACGAGGGCCAGATAGGGAGTTAGCGAGCGAGAGAGGGAGACGAGAGGGCCAGAGAGCAATAATAGAGAGAGAGGGGCGCTTAGGGCATCATGTCGTGACTTGTAATTTAGATTTAAGTGACCGAACCACCGTACTGTGGATGCTGGAAAATCAGTTTACCCTCGAAAGTATTGGCCGCCACTATATATTCGACGGTAAAAACAAAAAAAATTTGCACGCCCTGCTAACGCCATTCTATCAATAGTTTTACTGACGGTCACAGCAAAGGCCGCCGTTAAAAAGAACCTAAAAATTGAGTTGTAGCGGGGTTAGATTTGGCCACCGCTATAAGTGTCTAATAGCGATGCATTTGACCAGCCGCCGCTGTAAATTCGACACTAAAAATGTACTTTCTTATAGTGGAGCTTTCCCAACATTCACTTTTGCGTCGTCAGTTGGCAAAACTTTTCCTCTCGTTTGGGGAAAATTTTATTGGTGCCAATGTGTTTTCCATAGTTTTTGCTAATGCGGTTTTACTTGCATTGGTAAAAGTAGCAATTTTCTGTAACTTTTGCCAGTGCAAATTTTCATTGCATCGGGAAAGGTAAGTTTATCATAGATGGGGCTTTCCGGATGCAACTCAAGCGTTGACAATTGTGCAAATAAAAACTCAGAGCTTTCCCAACGCACATGTGTGCGTCGCCAGTAGGCAAGATAATTGTCAATGCATTATTGTGTCGCCATTAGAAAAACACGCGTTGGCAAAACTTTCCATCTCTTTTTGGGGGGGATTTTTTTGCTGGCGCCAATGTGGTTTCCACAACTTTTGCCAACTCAGTCTTACTCGCGTCGGTAAAAGTAGCAATTTTCTATGACTTTTGCCAACGCAGTCCAAATATGTGTCGGAAATAAGAATTTTATCAATGCGAATTTTCACTGCGTCGGTAAATAGTGTCGGGAAAGGTTTTCCACAACTTTTACCAACGCGGACTTATTTGCATCGGTAAAAGTAGCGATTCTCTGTAACTTTTGCCAACGTAGAATTTTACTGCATTGGAAAATAGTGTCGGGAAGAGTAAGTTTGTTATAGATGAGGCTTTGCGGACGTAACAATTACGTTGGCAATGGTGTAATTGGCAATGGTGTGAATAAAAACTAAGAGCTTTCCCAACGCACACCTGTGCGTCGCCAGTAGGTAAGATAATTGCCAACGCATTATTGCGTCGCCATTAGCAAAACTCGCATTGGCAAAACTTTTCCTCTTTTTTGAGGGGATTTTTTGTAGGCATCAATGTGGTTTCCACAACTTTTGCCAACGCGGTCTTACTGGCGCCGGTAAAGTAGCAATTTCTGTGACTTTTACCAACACAGTCCAAATATGCATTGGAAATAAGGCTTTCACCAACGCAAATTTTCACTGCGTTGGCAAATAGTGTCGGAAATGTGCAGTTTGTTGTAGTGAAACTTCTACCTCTTTATCTACTGCTGAGGCATAATACATTGCAGCCAGAAGTTGTTGCACACAATTGCTATGGATGAAACAAATGCTATCTGACTACGGCATTGAACAAAGTACAATGGTAGTTTATTGTGATAACAAAAGTGCTATTGACATCTCTAAAAACCCGGTACAACATTCCAGAACCAAACACATAGACAAACGGCATCATTTCATTAGAGATTTGGTTGAGGAGAAAATAATATGTTTGGAGCATATCTCTATGGAAAATCAACTGGCTGATGTACTCACAAAACCCTTGGACTCTACTAGGTTTGACTCCCTTCATAAATCCTTAGGTATCTGCTCATACCTATGATTTTTTTTTGGGTGCTATCATTCATTGTTCATTATTGATTTCCTAGTTTGTGATTCATTGAATTTTTTGCCAGGTTTGAGATTCATATTTCTCTGCACTGAAAAATCAATCATGGTTTGATGGTTATTGTTAGATTCCATAATTTCAGATCTTCTCTCCTGGCATCAAATATATATAAAAAAAGGGAATGGTATCAACCATTTATATATAACCGAAGGAACAGGACTACCTACGAGTATGTGTGATAGCTGCTACATGATTGAAAGTTTTCATTAGAGAGGGCTACCATATTCATTAGTGTGAAAGTCACCTATGATGGTTCTTTGTTAAGCAGCTCAAAGAGCACAATTAAAAAAAAAAAAAAAACCTCCTACGATTTAGGGGGAGCTTTTCTTGTTTCTCATTGCCAGAGATTTGATTCTATTTTGTGTGGTTCTATCATTCATCCTAGCACAGACTAACTTTCAAAACTTTTCACTCACTTACAATCTTATGCTTGGTGAAATTTTTGGTGCATGATCATTAAGGGATTTCTTTTTGACTTTGCTGTAAGTTAGTACTATTTTTTTCTTTTTATTCTCTTATTTTTTTGAAGGCCCATTTTTACACATTATGGCCTAGGTCCGATCGATCGGACCTACATATTCGATCGATCGGCCATGCATTAGTCAGCCCCCTTTATATTTCATTTTTCACCCTCTTTCATTCATTTTCAAATTTTGCCCTAGCTCTCATTTCCCTCTTTCTCTCCCACGGATTTCCCATTGAGATTTCAAGCTTTCTCCAAGGTATCTCTTCACCATATCTCTTTCAATCATTCAATTTCTTTCCATTTGCTATTATTTGGTTGTGGTGATTGTATTGGGTGTTTGGAATGTGGTTTTTCCTTGTGGTTGTTGGTAGAAAGATTGTGAAGACTATGCCTTACTAGTCTTATTGATGATTTTGTGAAGATAGTAGTGTGGTTTCCATGTATATTAATCGTTTTTGGATAGTACATTACTAAGTTGAAGGTTGGGTTACTCTATTTTTATAGTGCACTCCAAGTGTTTGTTATTTTGCTCCAAAGAAAACAATGGCTCCAAAAGCTTCTCAACCTCGGAAGCGGCCTTTTCAGCGTGGTAGCTCTTCTTCTTCTGCACCATTTGACTCTTAAAGGTTTCAGAGTCTCTCTAAAGAAACCTCCTTTGAGAATGTGTTTTCTAAAAAATAGGTACTCGTTGAACGTCAAGTTAAGTTTGCTCAAATGAATATTGATTTTCGCATTTGGCTACTTGAAAGAGAATGGAACTCCCTCTATGAGTTCGACACTACTGCATATGGCTCTTTGGTAAGAGAATTTTACAACAATATCCATGATATTGGACAAGAGTCATTCAAATCATTTGTTCGTGGATTTACTATTGAGATTGACCCCAACTTCCTCAGTCAATTTCTTCAAATTGACCGAAGTCTAGATGTAGTTTATCCCTCTCCTGAGCCTGACTCAGATGATATGGAGGATTCAGTGGATGACACCGATTGGAGTGCTGTTGTCATGACACTGACTGGTGGTCGTCGTCGTGAGTGGCCTGGGGGGGGGGGGGGGGGGGGACGTCTGAAGTGATAATGGAAACTGGATATCTTCTGTATGTGATTGGGATAGGACAGCTCATTGATGTTCCTCTTACCATTTACAAGCATATGCTGGATGCTCTTCACAGTGCTTCAACTACTTCTGTTCCATTTGGGGTCCTTATCACAAGGATTCTTCTTTCCCATGGGGTTGTTATCAGACCAAATGATAGCATTATGAAAGGGAGAGGTCCAATTACCTTTCACACCATTAGTTTGTCTACATCACATGTCGATGACAGCGGTGAAGACAATCCAGAACAAGATGAAGCTGCTACTGAGTCTCCTCCTCAATTTGATCCTCAGTATGAGTCACAGATGCCAACATATTTCCAGGATTTTGAGAACAGTCTTTTTGATCAATCGACTCAAATTGAATTGCTTGAAACTCGAATGGATTCTCAATTTCAAGAGGTGTTTGCCCAGATAGAGCAATTAAATATTGGCAGTCACAGAATTGAGGGGAAGCTTGATTCTCCCCTTCGTCGATTCCCTCCTCCGCAGTAGTCCATGGCATCTAACTGTCTGACCTTGAACATTTTCTTGCTGTTTACTTGTTTTCCTTTGCTTTTCTGATAGTTGTTTTTAACTTTCCTTCTACTTTGTCTGGACATGTTATCGCATAATATTGATGCTTCATTTTTACTTGCCAATTTATGTCCATGCCAAAAGGGGGAGAGTGGTTTAATGTGTGTGTTTTTCTTTACATATTACTTTGATTATGATCTTCTGTCAAGATTGCTTGTGACAGGAATTCAGGTACCTTCACGGCTGGTTAGTGCAGACTCTTATACTTGAAGATTTTTCTTATAGGATAGTTTGAGGGTAGATCTCATGTATAAGATGTTTTGTCCATGAATTGCCAAAGGAGGAGATTGTTAGTTTTTGAGTGTTGGCTAATTCATGTGGATGGACAAAACATGGGATTAAATGTAATCTTATTTTCTTAGATAGACCGCATCAGATTGGAAGAAATCCGAAGACGAAGAAAACAAATCCGATGTAAACAGACCGATCGATCGGACCATCAGGCCGATCGATCGGACAGAGACTTTCTCAGTTAAAAGTCAGAACGACCGATCGGAACATCAGGCCGATCGATCGAAACAAAAACTCTCCCTATTAAAAGTAAGACCGATCGATTGGACCCTCAGTACGATTGATCAGACAGCGGCGAACTACAGCTCTTTTTTAGGAACTTCCCTCTTAAGTCTTCTATTCCTATCCTATTCTAACCTAATCTCTCTCACACATTTCTAAAGTCCTATATAAGGGTTTAGCCTCTTTAAAGATCTCATCCCTCATAGTTCTAAACCCTAGAATAATTTCAGAGAGATTACTTCCCTCAAGAGAGCCTTTTTGTGAGATTAATGTGCTGAAGCTTTCTGCATCTGGAGACTCATCGTCCACGTTCTAAGTTGATTCGTCTTGTTCAAGGCGTGGAGATCGAAGTGTTAGAGAAGGTGAACAGCATGGTCATCGGAAAGAATCACTGCGGTCCTTAGGTTGAGTTCAACTGTAAAGGGTAGTGAGTTTCTCTTGTAACCTTTGGTTATTAGTGCTTGATCTTTTTGGACCGGTGTGAGGTCCCGTGGTTTTTTCCCTATTCAGGGTTTTCCACCTAAAATATCATGTGTCCATCTTTTTGATTGATTGATTGAATAACTTAGGATATTGATTTGTTTTATTCCATATTCATATCTGTGTTGGGACTATTATTATCCTTTAGGGTTTGTGATCATCGACCCTCCAAGAATTTCAAGCTTACTGGTGTCGACTCAAAGGTTCATGGTAATCGAGTAAGCAGAGTACTACCTCAAAAATGGTAGGTATGGGTGAGGAATGAACTCCAAGACAAGCTAACACGCATGTGAACATACATACACAACTAAACATCCCTCAGCTACCCAAACAAGCTTGAATGGACACACACTAACAAGACTGATATGACTTGTCAAAACAAAGTTAGAATATTGACTAAGGCCTAAGCTCTCTAGAATAACATTCCGGCATGGAATGATCCAACCCGAAATGGGTAGAAGAGGTACAAGTTGGATCCAGGTATCGAAGAGGTGGCAGAGCAATGAATGCACAACAACGACCTAATACACCACAACCGTGGATCCTGTGTCCTAACGGGAAAGCAGGGCAAAGATTGCTCGCTAAACCCAAATCCTAGTTCTATATTTCGAGTTTATAGCCAAGGTACCTGAATTTGGCACGCTACTTTCCAAATTAATCAGGAACTTCTAGGATAGTAGGTTTGCAATGAAGTCCAATTTAAAACTTTTATATCAATATCAATAATGACATTTAAGTGCGAAAGCAAATATAGAATAGCAGAAGCAAACCATAAAACTCATGGTACCATAAACCATATGTCAAATAAAGTCAGACATAGTCTAAGCTAATCTCAAAGTAAAGAATATAACGAGTTATACAAATCAAGAGGTATAGAGCCCAATCCTCATGTGAATGACACTCAAACCCAAAATAAGAGTCAATCAACCCTCTGAAGGCTCTCCATCAATGAGCACTGCCACAAGATTGCCCAGACCCCAACAAAACTCGTCTGCTAGTGGTACCTCGTGGAATGCCAATAACATAGTATGGATGTATCAAAATGGAATAAAGACAGTAATAAGATCAATAGAGCAACAAAGGCAACAATACTAGGCAAATTGTGCAATCATAAGCAACATGAATCAACATAAGGGAATAAGCTTATCCACCCATCTAATCAACATAGCACATCAACACAAGCTAGTACCGTGGGAAATTATCACGCTACCCTCCTATACTACCTTCGAGTTGCAGCGAGGAAATGCACTGGATCATAGCCAGCCGTATCGTTTTACCGGAGTCTGCCAGCATATAATAGTATCATGAAGTGTCATGTGATACCCCAGTGGAGTACATCAACCTTATCCAGCTCATCATGATGGCCTCACACATAGATAGCTCTTAGCACGGGTGATCAGTGCCAAGGCTAAGGTCATATCAACCGAGTGGATGCTTATTATTTTAAATGAACTCATGTTTATGATTTGTAAATCATATTTTCTTGCATCAATCTGCTCAGTCCGTCTGCACTGATTTTCTGAAATAATCACTGTATTTAAGTTTATGATTTGGAAAATCATATTTTCTTGCATCAGTCTGCATTGATTTTCTGAAAATAATCACTATATCATTTGAGAGTATTATTTTAGGGTTTTCTATTCTTTTTTACTCACCTTTGTTGGTCTTTTATGTGGGAATGTAATTAATACATCTTTTGTAATTATAACTTGAATCATGGGTATGAGATCTCCTGTTACTTGTCTAGCTCTGTTTATGTTCTATTATGTTGTACCAGTCTGAGGATGTATTTCCAGATATGATTATGCTAGTAAGACATTAGTGATGCAACACGGAATTCGATAAGCTCCGGACTTCAGGTTGCACCACCATGCAAGCTTCCGCTAAATGTTCCATGACAGTGATTGGACCCTATAACTCTCACCAATGCGGATCCTGGGGATAATGAAATATTATGCTATAGAAATTCCCAGTTACGACTCCTTAATCCTACCCTAATTTTGGGGTCGTGACACCACGCCACTTGAATGATCATACACATGGACAGTGCTACAAAAATATACATTATATGACGTTTGTACTAGTGTTTTAAAGTTCCTTCTTCAAAACTCATATTCCAAGTGGATAGAAAGAGGAGTCTAATATCCAAGTTTTGCAATGGAATGGAAAGGGATGGTGGTGCCAATGGGGCTAGTGTTTGTTGTACTGATTATGCTTGCATTCTAGGGAAAGTTTGAGGGTTGAGACCTTGTTGTGGGAGCCTTGATCACAGATCAATAAAAATCTAAGGTACCCTTACTTTTAAAAATGAGGGAAAAATTGTTTTCTATATGCAATGATGGTAAAAGATCCAACCTATAAAATCTAATGAAGATATATAAAAAGATTGTGGATTTTAAGCAATTTGTGAAAAATAATATATAAAAAAGACCCAACCTATAAATTAGTGGGTCACATTTTTTTTAACCAAATCATTAACATGCTTAGATTAATGAAAATCATCAATACACCCAGTTTCATATCTTTTGAATTTTAATGGATCTTGAGAATTTGTGAAATGCATTGAAATAACACAAATACATTTAATCCACTGAATGTACTCATTTACACGTGGAAAGTGAAAATGATAATTCGAGAAACATGATAAAGTGTTGAAGGATCCCTATTTCCGAATTATGATTTCAACTTAAGAGAAGAAAAATGAAAAAAATTTGCACGAGAGAGAGAGAGAGAGAGAGAGAGAGAGAGAGTAGATTGAGTTAAGAGAAAGATAGACCGAGAGAGTGTGTGAGTGTGTGTGTGAGAGAGAGAGAGAGAGAGAGAGAGAGAGAGAGAGAGAGAGAGAGAGTGAGAGAGTAAGAGAGACAGAGAGACAGGGAGATAATTTTATTCTCTGTAGGGCTTCGCCTAAGGACGTAAGGGTAATTAAAGATATTTTGGAAGAATATTGTTCAATCTCTAGTTAACTTGTTAACTATGAAAAATCGGCCGCCCATTTTAGTAAAGGGGCATGTTTCCAAAGGTACAGAGTTTGAGCCTCAATCCTAGGAGTTAGATTTATGGGGGAGTTTGATAAATATTTGGGCAACCCCCTCCTCTTTCGAAAAAGAAAAACTCAATATTTTCAAGATTTGCCAGATAATGCTAAAAATCAAGATTCTTTCTTGGAAAGGTTCACTCCTATCTTAGGCGGATAGGAATACCCTCATTAAATCCATTGCCTGTGCAATCCCGGTTTATAATATGTTTGTTCTCTGCCTCCCCAATGGTACTACTGACCAACTAGATAAAATGTACATGCGATTTTGGTGGCAAGATAGTGAGAAGAACAAGAAAATTCACACAATTAATTAGAATGAGGTTTGTAGACTAATTGAGGACAATGGACTTGGTATTAGACGTTCAAGGGATAATAACCTGGCCCTGTTGGCTAAAACATGTTGGAGATGTTTATCAAATGAGAACTTACTTTGTACAAAAATTCTTAATGCTAGATATTGTCCCAATAAGTCTCTTTGGGAGGCTAAAATTGGGAAGGGAGACTCGTGGTTTTGGAAAGGTTTTATTGAGGCCGTTCGATTTTATTAATGATAAAATTGGATGGATCATTGGCAATGGGGAATGTATATCTGTTTGGAACAGCTATTGGATACCAACTGATAATGGTTTTCGTAAACCCTTTTCCCCGATTCAAGAAGCAAATATGGTTATTAAAGATCTTTGGCCGCCAGATAACTACCAATGAAATTTTGAATTGATTAGGAGTATTTTTTACGATCCTAGAGATGTTGTTGCCATTTTGAAGATATACATTCCTCATAATAGAAAGCAAGATATAAGAGTTTGGGCCCATACTAAACATGGTAATTTGACCATAAAATCTGCCTACAAAATCATTTGTGAAGATAACAAAGGTATTGATCACTCGTTGAAGCATATTAAGTGGACAAATTTATGAAAGCATCACCTACACACAAGAATTACTCTTTTTGGATGAAAATATTTAAGAGAAGCTATACCGGTATGCAATCTTCTCTACTCTAAAGTTTAATATTGGCAATGATATTTGTCCTATTTGTGGTAAGGAGAAGGAATCTATTTTCCATGCTCTTTTTCTTTGTGAGTATGCTAGATTTGTTTGGTTTGGTTCCAACTCGGGATTAATCCCCGTGGGTGACAACAACATTTAAATTTTGGATTGGTGGAAAAATGTTATTAATCCCATTAATCATACCAATTCAACCCTTAATTTATAGCTGGTCGCTAGGGTCTTTGTTCTATGGTGGACCAGTTGGAAAGCGAAGAATACTTATATTTTTAGGGGTTCCTTTATTAACCCAGAACAAATCTTGACGGAAGCTAATTACATGTTAGTAGAGTGTGACATTATGGCTCCAACAGATGCTATATTTTCTTCTCCCAAGAATGAGACCATTCTAGACCTTTCTCTAATAGTAGTATTCTAATTTTTACAGATGCGGCTTTTAAAAGGCCAAATGGTAGGAGTGGATTTGGTTTTGCTATGTCTTTTGATGAATCATTTTTTATATGCAGAGGCCGCAAGAGCTTTTGTCTCCAACTCTCCCAAAGAGGCTGAAGCGCTTGCGATCATCTTTGCACTAAATTATGCTGTGGCTAAAGGATTTTCAAGGATTCAAGTTTTTTCTGACGCGTTGGATGTGGATCAATATATCAATGGATCATTGGATTGGTCCTTAACTACCCTTATCAACAACATTTTGAACATTGCTAAGTCCTTTGAATATGCTAAGTTCTCTTTTATTCTTAGAGAATTTAATAGACTAGCCCATTCTTTAGCTCAGCATAGCTCCTTGGCAAGTAGCGATTGTTTTTGGGACAATTCTTTCCCACCTTGGCTCCTATCCAATATGGATGGGATGTAGCCTTTTTTGGGTTTTTTTCTTCTTTCTGTATGTTGTTTTGTTGTTCGCTTTAATGGAATTATGTTTTACCAAGAGAGAGAGGGAGGATCGAGAGAGAGAGAGATTGAGATGAATACATGCAAGAGGGTTTGTTGATTTGGAGATTTTTGAGGGAGGGAAAGAGAGATTGGAAAACGGGATTTTTGAATTGGGGAAAGGAAAGTGGGCTACGTGTTGTTTCAAGTTAGAGCGAAAGAAAGAATTCTTTATAGGTGATTAAAAGCTTGGTTTTGTAAGTTCAATTTTTCAATCCTAGTAAAACATCTTTTGACTTAAAAGATAAAATAGACAGGCAAATCAGGTGAATGACTTCCACTTTAAAAATAGTAGTCATCCCTGTAAAAATAGCTACTGATGGAAGGAGAGCCTTAAAAAAATTTAATTATTTATGGCAAATATAAAATTTTGCTAAACAGAATTTGTTGATAAATGGCTTTACTATCTTTTAAGATCCTTAATAACCATTAAATGATATCCATAAACCATGAAGGATCTTAAGAAAGGAACATCGACAATCTTATTATTTAAAATAAATGTTAAGCGTCTACTCTCGCCAATTTAAGAACTTCCACAGTTAAGAAAAAAAAAATCCTGAACCTCCTTGGAAACTTCTTGGACAAAGTTGATATGATTGAAAATTCTTGGAACCATAGGAGTTCTTTCATGTAGGGATGGCATTGGGGAGTAGGGGTTGGGTTATACAAATTCCATATTCGTCGTGCCTCACATACCATCCACTCCAAACTCGCCCTGCCCGTGATGGGTCCCATGTAAAAATCTTCAAACCCACCTTGCAGTCTTCCATTGAACTCCATAGCATAGAAATAAAATATCAATATACTAATTCTATAAATGTTTAGAATTAAAAAAAAAAAAAGTATTATGATCCCTAAAAACTTTGAAACATGAAAATATTACTAGTCATCGTCTACCAACTCAATCGTTACAAAAGTTTCAATTCAACTTAAATTCCAACTCAATCAACAAAAAAAATTTTCCAATTCAACTCACATTCCAATTCCACCAACCACATAGATTTTCAATTTAACTCAAAACCATATATAAGTTGGAAAAGACCCTAAGAGAACAATAAATTGTCCACGCGATCCCAGCTCAATCAACCCAATTAACTCAATCAATAATGGGCAATGAGTTGTGAGATTAACAGGCATAATGGGCCATTGGATTGGCAAGATGAAACCAACTTGCCTTGTACTCAAGATGGGTTTTAACCTGCATACCCAAACCCGCCTTTGAATGGATAAAAAACTCCACCAAACCCACCCCTTGCCTGTTTGGTAAATTCGTTTGACTAGTGGAGTGGGGTGAATGGTCATTTCAAAGGACAATAAAAGAAAAGTAGTCAAATAAAGAAGTAACATATTTCAATAAGCACCTCTACTTTTTACTAAAAAAAAAAAATCAAAAGTTACTTTCCCATACTACTATATGACAAAATGTCATCTTCTTTTCTAAAAAAAAAAAAAAAAAGGTAAAAAATCACATTTTCATTTCACTATATGACAAAAGGCCAGCACCTTTTCAATTGACCCATCCTTTTTCTTGTCATCCCTTAATTTGAAACTTCCTCTCACTTCACTTTGCTTGTGAAGTTACCAAATAGGTTAAGGGTGCGGGTTAGTTTAGGTCCCTTAAAACCCAACCCATTGCCACTGCTACTCGCTTGTTAACATAAGTTGGGCCTGGGCCTGGGCCTAGAAAAGTTGAATACTTTTATCACAAATGGGTACGTTCCCATCTCAGTTTGTCTTTTTGTCGAAGAATTCTAGTGCAAGGCCCAGTAAACATATATTTTCTCATCACCAATGACTCTATTTGAGTAACTGCATATGGACCAAATTAACCTAGACCCTAATCGGTTATTCTACATTCTGTAACTCTTGGCCCAAATTCGAATGCTGTTATGAATTAGGGTTGTAACCAGTACATGTTAATGTAGTCCTAGATTTAGAACCTCCAACGAATAGTACTGTAGATGGGTACCCATTCCCTTACTCTGTTTTTTTTTTTTTTTTTTTTTTTGGTACACTAGCCAATGAGGCTGAGACTCAAGAGAGAGCCCACATACACACTAAAAGGTAGCCCACTCAAGTGGGAAGGAAGCCCACACAAGGGGCAAGAAAGCTCACACAAGTGGAAAAGGAACTCGCACAAGTGGGAAGAAGTGACGTACTCGGAGTTCGAACTCCGGGCAGCAAGGTAAGAACTGATGCTCCTTACCACTCGGGTAAGGAGCCTCCTTACCCATTCCCTACTTAGATGAGGTGTTGGGGAAAGAAATAAACACATTAGGTTCTCTAGTGTAGTTTACACCAGTACTGAACATGGTTACAACTAGGTCAAGCCAGGTAAGGCTAGAACTTGCTAAACTAATTCCATTGATCTTAAAGCACTAGGCCTAGTCCATAAGAAAATGTTAAGGCATATGCTAAATGTCTTAGGAGTTAGGCCATACGTTGAGCTAACTGCAGTCATTTTGAGGATGAAGACTTGTCGGATTTGATTGAGATCCATTGTGTATCCACACAGTAGTTAGTCATCAGGCTAATGGCAAAAACATAGTATGGGATACATTTCGGTATAATATGGACTGAGGACTAAAACAAAGCTAAAACATAGTATTCTTTTCTTCGAGAAAAAATGGTTTTCTGGGCCAAAAATTTAGTATGTATTTCTGTCTTTGTATCTTGAAGCTGTTTGGTAATTAGACTTTCTAAATTTAACTAAATTATATTCATTGTTATTGAACGTGATTAATATGAGAGATGTAAGTGCCTAAATTAATACGGACTTGATTAGATGAATATAACTCTTCTTGTTAAACTTGTTGGCAAGGATTGGAAGCTTGCCACCTGAAAGAGAAGGAGAAGAGACGGTTAGAGCCCTTGGCTGCTATCAGCCAAAGGCACTCCGACGCCTACGTGCAGTCATTGAACAAAGGGTGAGTGATAAAGAGGAAGAGAAAGAGTCTGTGTGTGTATCTCAATGAGAACATACCTGTCTTGGGCTTACCTCTTGCGTATATATAGGCGGAAGAAGTCCCATCAGGCCTTTCTTTAATGGATGTAGGTGGAGGTACTGTCCCATCGGACCATACCTTGATTTGTCAGTGGTTGAGTCCCATCGGACCTTTCCCTGACATCTTGGAAAGGACACAGCTACCGGGTAATGATAACTGCTCATCTTCATCCGGCGTATATCCTTATCTCTTGACACGTTCTGTAACGCAGAACAGCTGTCACTGGTTGAGAGTCGATGCTCGTCTCGGTTAACAGAACTGAGGAATGGCACCGAGGCCAAGCACGACCGTAAGATGGACGCCATCTGGCACTGTTGCCGAGATGCGTTATGCTGAACTAGTACTATTACCGAACTGGAGCAATCTCACCAAGACCGGGTCATACCGAGCTGGTACCTTTACCGAAGCTATGACGGTCTCGGTACTGTGGGGATATCTTTACTGGCACTAATGCCGAGGTGTATAAAGCCAAGACTCAGCTGGTACTCTTACCGAAACTAGGGTAATCTCTGTATTATGAAATGTCCCACACAATTGCCCCTAGCTTCTGACTTCTTAGAGTTCTCTAACTCTTTGAGGTCGGAAGCTAAGTGTTATGATGGGAGTGGCAATGTTGCCGAGATGCATCATGCCTAACTGCTACCTTTACCGAAGTTAGAACAATCTCACCGAGACCAAGTTATGCCGAGCTGGTGCGTTACCGAAGCTGGAATGATATCGGTACCTGAAGCTTATATTGTATTTCACCTCGGTGTCAGTTGTTAACATCTGATCTCTATCATCATGTCACTTCGCCGCTTCACCTGCCCGAGGTCATTAATAGGGCACCTTGATCGATGTAGAAGATGAATCGGTGGCATTACGTGTCTTCGCCTGGTTGGCTATCCAACCGGCTTGAAGAGATGTGCACAGTACTTGAGGCGACGTTCCGCACATGCGTCCTCGAATTTCAAAAGAGCCGCCTCTTTTCCATTATAAATAGGGGTCTCTCCCTCTCAACTCCCATCTTTGCCTTCGTCAGAGAGCAGATTGGGTTTTAGAGAGGGGAGAGAGTTTGTAGAAGAGAGAGGTATTGCTGAAGTCGAGTTCCTCTGAATCCGAGCTTCGAGTCCAACTTTCGTAAGTCTTTTCTTCTTCCCTGTTCGTTCCTGTTCTCGGGCTTTCCTTAGGGTTAGGGTTTCTTGCCCCTTTTTCTTTTTTGAGGCTCCTCCTCCATCCTTCTAGTTTCTGTAAACTTTTTTAAGAATGGGCATCTATAGGCATTGGCTGGAAACTCTAGAGGCCACGGCAGCGTTCAGGGCCAAATATGGGATCCTGATAATGTCCTCATCAGGTTGAACGACCCGGAAAACCCTTTCGATGGTTATTCCTTTTCCAATGGATGGATGCCATTTCATCTGGTCACCATAATCGAAGTTGGGGTCCGATTCCCCCTCCATCCCCTTTGGATATCTTGCCTTAAGAAATGACATCTCACCCCATGCCAGTTGATGCCGAACAGCTACAAGATAATCATGGGTGTGGCCGAGTTGAATAAGATCCTCGGTATCAACCTCGGTGTCCATAACATCGAGGATGTTTATGACATTAGCAAATCGAGTGGCGACTACTATCTCCGAATCAAGGCGAAATGCCAATGTTTTGTCAACAATCTGGAAGACTCGAACAAGTATGCAGTGGATGATCGTTTGTTCGTCTCGGGCCACTGGGAGTTTGATAGAACTGTGCTCGAAGTTGTGAGGATCGACAAGGTTCCCCGTGACTTCGGGAGCCCTCCAAGTAATCACCTAGCTTATGCATTTCCCTTTTCTTTTCTACAGAAATATCACATCTGACCTATCTTTGTTTGTCATGTAGAGGTCAGCTAGAGAAAACATGAAGCCAACCGAGTTGGCTGGAAGAGAAACGACGTGTGGCTTCGGGCAGTATACGGCTACCAAGGTCACCGTTGCCAAGCTGCTTTTGTATTGCTGAATTACGAGCCGAGGTACCACTCCTTCATCAGGACGAGGGCTGATCTACCTCAGGCAAGGGTAGAGCTCGAAGCTGCTACCGAAGTGGAAAGGGAAGAACCGGTTTAGCCCTGACCGACATCGAGCATCAAGTCGCCTCTGGTGCCGAAACTGCTGAGCTCGCCGAACCTAGCTCTCTTCCGAGCTCGAAAGAAGCAGAAAGAATTCAACGATGTCGTCTAGTTGTGAGGGATTTCGAGTCTCTCTTATTTGGAGGCCAAGCTCCTCCTGCCTCCACACCCCCTGGCACTGCCTCAGAGCCTACCTCCGCTTCCACGTTCTCAGCGCTGCTGATGCTTCTACTCCTGCTTCTGCTACTTCTCCAAGTTCAGGAGTTCGGCAGCGTTCGCCAACACTTACCGAGACCACTCGCGACTCTCGAGGAAATCCGGAGAGAGAAGAGGTTGTCTGGAGACCGAGCCTTCAAATTAAGCCCGAGATGCCACTGTCGGTGGATGACTGCATGTCCCATAACCCTTTTTTCATTGCCCCGCTCGCTATTTCCTGCGCCTTACCACGAGACATGGCAAGGCACAAGGAGGTTGACAATGTGGCGCTGATGGTAGCGTCAACGCAGGCGGCCCTCTCGATAGTGCAAAGGTGTCAGGTTGTTTTGGAGATGACCCATTAAGACAGCTCCAAGGTTCCGATGTTGGAAGCAGAGAAGAAAGAGCTCGAAACAGCCCTGGGTGCCAGCATCCAGAAGCTGAAGGAAGAAGTGGATAGGAACGCCAGCCTTGTTGCCAAGCTTGATACGGCAATGGTCAAGATCGAGAGGTTGAAGCAGAGGCCGAGGTTCAGAAGAATAGTGGGGCCAAGCTTGAGGCTACCCTGGACAAGCAGAAGGCTTAGCATGAAGCCAAACTCCGCGCTGATACTGAAGCTGCTTACGATGAAGGGGTGGCGGAGGCGACTTCACTTTATGAAGCTCAGGTCTTCAATATAAGTTGAAAAGTGTGGGAGCTCGGGTGTCAGACCGTTCTGAAAGAAGCAGGGGTTCCCGAAGACCATCCTGTCCATAAAAATTTGCCTAAGTTCCTAGGCTCGGATCTTGGGTTAAGCTCTGCTGCCCTCGCTCTGTCCACCGAAGTCGAGGTTCCTCCTGAGGTTGCCGCAACTGAAGATATCCATACCGAGGGCGATGCTACCGCCGACCTGGCTACTTGAAGTCTTTAACAGTTTTGCAATGGAAAGTTAGGAAAAAAAAAGAGTTGATTTCCTTCTTACTTGTGAAGGTGAATCTCCGAATCACCACTTCAAATTCCAAGTATAATAAAAAAATCTGGCATACCCGTACAAAAAATGCTGATGCTCGCATTTCTCCTCCGCGAGACCCCGGCAGCCCCGGGGCAGAAGGAGAGGGAAAAAGCCAGGTCCATCAAGTTGGCACACTCGGTGGGACTCGTTCATTTGAGAACGTCATTCTTGGATTCTTTGGCCCCTTTCTAGTTGGTGGCCTATGTTGGATCTTGCATCTAAAAAAATGAGATGGGATTTTTTTTGGAAATTTTTATTTTGAGCTTATTTCCACTCTTTCTCATATCGCAAAAAAAAATATGATTTCTCTTTCTTGGATTCAATTTTGTGAAACTTTGATTCTCTCCTCTTCGAACTTGATAGCTCACAGAAATGTTTGCAGCTATTGTTCATATCAAGGAATGGGCCATCTTTTCTCTTTCATGAGTCCGATAGGAATTTTCAAAAACAAAAAAATATATTATTTCAAACTCTTTCAAAAAAATCTGATTTCTCTCTTTTGGATTCAAATTTGAGAAACTTTGGTTTCTTCCTTTTCGGACAATGGCTCACGGAAATCGTTTGTAGCCAGCGTTTGGATTTGAAGGGGTCATTTGCTCTCTTTGATGAGTTCATTAGAAATCTTTCGAAAAAAAAATTTTCAAAAAAAAAAAAAAAAAAACCACTAAGGTTGCACCAATTGCGTTCTTTGACCAAAGTGGATCCAAGAAAAACCTTATCCAGAGTGTGGAGGCAGCTAGACTGTTCGAGGCAAGGGTCCTCCAAATGGGTTCATTAAGTAATCCTACCCTTACCTGGGAGCTGATCTATCTATTAAGGTTTCATAAGACGGAATTGGAAACCTATGTGTACCCTTAAAAAAAATCTTAAAAAAAATCTCTTCAAAAAAAAAAAAAAAAACTTTCTGTCACTTTTGAGTTCAAATTTGAGAAATCTTGGTTCATTCTGTTTCCGATTTAGTGCTCACATAAATGTTTGAGCCTATGTTCAAATTGGAACACCATTTGCTCTCTTTGATGAATTCGATCTTGACCTTTCCAAAAAAGCTGCCGTCACTTTTGGGTTCAAATTCGAGAAATTTTGGTTCTTTCCCTTTCAGACTCAGTGCTCGCAGAAATGTTTAACCTGTGCTCGAATTGGAATACCATTTATTCTCCTTTATGAATCCAATCTTGACCTTTCAAAAAGAAAATCCCTTCTCATGTCCTTTTCAAGGATACGATTTACAACAATTGTGCCTAGCGGTGCTAGTACGCCCTTTACGGGTCTACTGTATTCGCGACCGACACATTTGTATCTCTAACCTTATATAATCTTACCTTGAGTGAGCCTTGCTTCTCGGTAATTTGAATTAAGGTCTATAATTGCTTCTAGCAGTCACTGGAACGCTCGCCCTGAGCCTACCATACTTGCATTTAGAACAATTGTACCCTCTATGGCTTTTTGTCTTCCTCATCTTGCTTAGGCTAGGCCATGTCCCCTCGAGCGATTTGAAAAGACAAAACTATAGTTATTTTTCATTTATGATCACCATATTCTAGTGATTACTAATGGATGTGGTCTTGTTTCAAAAGTTTTCCAACCTAACAATGGCAGCTTCATTGACCATCACTTTCGATGAGAACAAGTACCAACTTCTGCTTCAAGAAAAGCAAAACAAGCGCACTCACAAGCGCTCTGTCAGCTGCCGAAACGTCATCTCCCTTGGCAACTATCAAAACACTGGGTCAACCTCTACTCCCCTGACCATCGTCTTGGGTCATTGGGACCATTCCCACTCCCCGCAAAAGAAAATGTACCTATCAGGATGCAAAAAATCGCCCCTGAAAGTGTCACTGTCATGACACCAAGGGCAACAATCAAGAAGCCTGAAGCTCGTGGCACTCCCATGAAGCCTCAACCTACAAGAAACCAGGTCTGCCCCAAGAACTGGTCCCTGAGACCTTCACCAAAGCTAAGGAGGTCCCGAACATCTACAAAGCCAGCATACCTGACCCCTCTCAAGGAGAACCTGTTCTACCCTCTCTCTTACATGAACGAGGAGAAACTTACCCTCCGCCAAACAAACAAATCAACCCAGCAAGAGCCGGCTTGCTCCTACAAGCCTAAAATCAAGTCATGCATCACCAGGCCTCTGCAAGAACCTGTTAAGGCCTACACTCCTGCGAGTCGACCCTTCATTTCAACAGGGGCCGAGCTCGCAAAATTCAAAGCCTCACTGCGACAGGCAAAGGACTGCGTCCGGATCCTGTCCATGCCTAGCTTCAAAGAAGACAAGCTCGGCTGCTATGCACGAGGAACTACGTCCTTCATTGCTAGAGCTCAGCCAGAGCTCACCGAATCTCAAATTGCTCGTCGCATACGTCGCCGCACTGCATATTGACAAAAGAGACTAGAGAAGCAGAGGACCCAGCATCCTACACTTCAGGTCTCTCAAAACTGGGTCGAAACAGAAAGACCCACCCAAGTTGCTACTGTCCATATGGTTGGAAAAACCAGAAGACACCAGAAGTCAGCAACCAAACTTCATGTCAGATGACCGGTGACTCGTAGTATCTCCTGAACGCGAAGACATCAAGAGGATTCTCCCGCTCCTTCAAGCCAAGGACATCGGAGTAACCACTCGTCGGACTCTTCGTCCAAAAGAATGAGCTCCAGCTCAATCACCAAGACAATATCCTCATTCGATTCTCGGAGGATGAATGTCCTGGCTACAAAAGCTGAGCAGCCTCCACCACATGATGATGTAACTAAACGCATCCAGCAGTTGGAGCAAGGACAATAGAGAATTGAAGCTCTGATGGAAAACCTCCTTCTCACTTTCCAACATCCACCTAACAATGAAGCTCCTCCGGGTCATCAAGATGACGAGGTTAATGGGGAAAACAATGAGTCACGTGCCCTTACCAAAAAGGACGTTGACACTAAAAGAAGAGGATACACTAAAACAAAAGAAGAGGATACACTAAAAGAGTATGGGATCAAGCCACCTTATCCCTTATGGATGGACTCGATTCTGTTCCCTGCAAAATTCAAACAACCTACTCTCCAGACATGTACGAGGAAAGGTTCAACCAGACAGCATGTCATCCACTTCAAGATCCTGACGGCAGCTATCGTGGATACAGATGCCCTCAAGATTAGTCTCTTTGTAAGTACCCTAAAAGGTACGGCCTTTGATTGGTACTCCACTCTGCCGGAGGACTCCATCCAAAACTAGGCCACGCTAGAGACACGCTTCCTGACCCACTTCAAAGGTGAAGATCATCATGTTACTATGGCACAGTTCTGTAGCCTAAAACAGGGAGAGAATGAGTCAACACACGACTTCATTCACAAGTGGAAGGCGATGGCGTACAAGTGCTCAGATATACTGCCACAAGCGTCGCTGGTCAACATCTGCCGTAATAACATGAGAGCAAAGATCTGCTCCATGATCATCGGCAACAAATCAAAAAACCTGGGAGAACTCCTAGAAGCAGCTATGGAGGTTGAAATGGTGATCAAAGACCTTAGCAGTCAGAAATCATCAAAAAAAGAGTCGACTGCCATTACGACCTCAAAACCAGTGAAAAAGGAGGTTTTTAATGTACAAACCACGTCAACTTCTCAGCAGCCGAAGAAAGCTAAAAACAAAACTGTAGGTAAGAAACCTGAACTCTCTGAGGCCTTCAAAGAATGAGTAGAGAAGAATTACCCGTTCAATGAAGATGTTGAAGAAATCTTTGAGGCTCTCTTAGCAAATGGCAAACTTACCTTGCCGAACCCCAAAAGACCAGGAGATGTTGGCAAAACAAATGATCTTGGGTATTGTCCATACCACCAGATGGTCTTGTATCCTCTCAACCAATGCTTCGTTGTGAGAGAAAAGATCAATGAGATGTGGAAAAACGGAGTCATTACCTTTGACAAAAACTACGGGTCTGCCTCTGTCAACATGGTGTCATATGGACAAACATCAAAATCACCAAAGGAAAAAATCACAACTTCCTTCAAGGTGATACAAATTGAAAGTCTGAGATCCTTACCCTAGAGGGGGGGTGAATAGGGTGATCTACACTTAATGACTAATTAAGGCCAATTTTAATTTCTTAACAATCAACTAGTCACATGTGATGATTAACATACAATATGCGGAAGCTTAAACAAAATAATCACCATAAAGCAAACACCACTACACAATGATTTATAGTGGTTCGGTCTCAATGCCTACATCCACTACCGGCTTGTGATCCAAAACCCCACCGGATTTTTTACTATTTATGCTTTTCAAAAATGCTAAGCAATAACCTCTACAATATGCTTTCCAAGGCTAAGCAATAACCTAACAATGTTGTTTTTCTAGGCTTAACAACAACCTATACAAGATGCTTTTCTAGGCTAAGCAATAACCTTTACAATAGAAAGATTTCTCTCAAGGAAGTGTCTACACAAACACTTTAAGAGATTACAATTAAAGCTCAATTACAATGCCTCTAAAATAGGCGGATATAAAAAATTGACAATCTAACTCACACAAACACTATATGAATGCAAAGGTGTATGTTCATGATGTGTGTGTGTGTGTGTGTGATAACTTCAATCAAATTAAAATGAAGGCTCAATTAATGTATGCTTAATGCATTTTAAAGTTTAAAGCACACAAAGATTTGATTGAAGTGAAATGCAAATCACATGTACAAAATACTAACTTGTTGATGATATGAAAATCAAAAGCTCACAAGTTGTATGAAATTAATTATGTCTAAACATGTGATGGATGTGCAATGTTGTTTTCAAAAACAAAAGTTTAACTAAGGTTCAAATGAATGAAAACAACAATATGACTCAACCAAGTGAATGAAACATGTTACAAAAGAAATCAAAGGTTTTGACAAAACATGTTTTATAAAGTTTTAAAACAAACTTGGTTTGAAATCAAGGTGAAGAATCCAATCCAACTTAGATCAAAGATTAAATGAAGAATGGATTCAACATATCATAGTTATCATGCTAAAAATCATTTACCAATAATTTAAACAAAGCATATAACATATGATAAATAAAAGTAAAGCTTACTTAGAGATTTAACTTCATTAATCCAAACTTTAGCTTTACTAATGACCCCTTGGTCTCTCTTAGTTCATCCCCATTCTTTTGTCTCCAAACACCTCAAGGAAGACTAAAATGTTCAACCACTTTTTCAAGGGAATGAACCTCATTTTATACTAAAAAAATGAGTTCTGGCATGTTCCCGGTCGACCTGCACCTTTCCCGGGTCGACATAGCCTTAACAGTCAAAAATCTGACCATTTGAAAAAGTAGCCCAACGGCTCTTTTCCTGGTCAACCCCATGTGTGGTCAGTCAACCAGGTCCATGGGCTCGATCGACCGACCACATTGTGAGTCGACCGGGTCCAGGGACCAAATTCCCCATATTAGCATATTTCAAAGTAATTTTCTTGTGGGGCCATTAAATCAAGCTTGGAAACATGATTTTAATTCAATCTAAGTGCTTTTAAAATCATGAAACATAAAAGTCTAAAATAATTTGAAAGATTTAAAACATAAGCTAGCTTGATTCGTAAAACTTCTTTTCAAATTAAAATGCATCCAATCAAAACATGCATGAAACATATGATTTACAAGATTTAAAACAATGCATGAGTAAATCAAGATTTTAAGATTTTCTAAATCAATGCATGTGTGAAAATTCAAATGATGATTAAAATGATAATGCATCCATTAAATTGCAATATACAAAATCCCTAACACAAATGACTCAAACGTCCCAAGAACTGGTCCCGTACCCAACGCCAGACGGACAACCTAGATGGGAGCATCCCGATCTCCTAGAAGATGCAAATTGGGAGATCGTCAAAACAAAGCTTACCGCTCAACAACGAAGGCAAGCCAAGAAACAACTCCGTAAGCTCAAATAGCAGGAGAAGACTCAATCAAATCAATAAGTCCCTGAAAAGGCAGATACCTCTTCCACTGCTTCACTAGGGACAACGGAAGAATTCCTTCCCAACACTTCAAAGGTGGCAAGAAAATTCACCCTTAGTGTTTTCATGCCACCTCATTATAGAAATGAAACTACACAGGGGGCATCATACTCTTGCAACTCGGTAATTGGATTCTCCATGGATGGATACGAGTCCAGTGATACTGCCAGTGATACCGATGACTGGGAGGAATCCCTTGAAACAGAAGAATACCTCTCCGATGAGGAATGGATTCTCGAATCTCATCTTATGCCAGTAATCTGGTATAACTCATTACAGCCACAAGGATCCTGGTCTGATGATGAAAAAGACCAAGAGGCTGTCAAGAAAATGTTGTTGATCTAGCACAAGTAAGCGCTCCAGTGGAACCCAACATTGATAAACCACAAGGAGCAGTTGACGAAGAAGATTTGGCTCATGCCCTATCTCAAAGAATATGCAATAATCTTGCAACGTCTTGCCATAGAGTGGGAGCAGGATCGCATCAATGAGCTTCGTCATAGTCAAAATCCAGAACCAAAATCTCGGAAGATTTATAGACATCTCCTCTGGTAACCTTGGAAAATGAAGAAAACTGCTGGATTGATTACCCTCTTACATCTGAAGACGAGTCTGAATCTTAGTAGTGCATTCTAGAGGCATCTCCTATCAGAGTTGCTTGCAATTAGATAGTTCAGGATGATGGTGCCTCTGAAGCTTTGTCTGTCAAGGCCTTAGATTCGCAGACTACATCAGATAGTATATCCTCCGGAGCTACATCTTCTCAGGTGGCTTCCACTGAGATATCGCCTTTTTGGCCTTCATCTCCTGAAACTGTAACGTCGAAGCTCAAGCCTTTTTCCACTGATCATCTTGAAGAAGCTCCTGTCGATGAAGTCTTCTTCAATGAAAACCTGGTCAACTTGCCCCAGATACCTGACCTTGTAGGAGATATCTGGACCGATGAATTACTCAGCAAGGAAGAAAAGTTGTTGGATGTTGTTCAGGACTTGCTCCCAGAAAATGCTCCATGCAACGCGATCACTGAAGACGGCGATACTATTACAGAGGCGTCTTCAACAAATGATGAGGATCAACCCCTTGATCCCAAAAGTGATCTTCCAAAAGAAGATCCTTCTCTGGAAGCCCTTGAAGTTGGTAGAGGTACCTGCTCTGGCCCGGATTACCACAAAAATTACAACCAACCTTCTTCTTATGTAAATCTTTCGTGAAAGCAAGTTGTAAACTCCCCAAGTGGCAACAATAATGAAAATGCAGGTCCGAAGGAGGCTTTCAAGTACGACTTGATTAAGCATTTCAAACACATACATGCACGACTACACATCCTTGACTTATTACAAATGTCTCCACAAACTCGTGATAGTCTCATTTCAGAACTACAAAGGCTGAATGCGGATGTCGACAAACATGCCCCACAAGTCCTACAAATTGGAATGGACTATAGGGTCAAAAAACCAAGTACTTCCTCAAAGGGAAAAAAGAACAAAACTGAGGGATCAAGCATTGAATGCCTCTTGGTTCAAAAAACAGCAAGTGCAACAATTTCCTTTGATAAGGATGACCTCCAACTAGGCAAGACAAACAACCGACCCTTGTACTTCACGAAGAACGTCAAAGAGATGATGATTCACAGAGTCCAGATCGACCCATGTTCTACACTCAACCTCATCTCTACTTCAGCCCTCGAAGAGATGGGTATTCTACCTAGCAAGTTGAGTCACACGTCTGTATCCATTTTTGGATATGATTGGAGCACTCAAAGGCCTATCAGCAAAATCAAGTTTAATTTGTAAATCGGTGATCTTATTTCTGAAGTCACTGTATATACAATAAGGACCGCTTCATGCTACAATATCTTTCTTGGACGCCCCTGCATACACGAGAATGGTGTCGTCCCTTTAACTTTACATCAATGCATCAAGTTCGTTGGCAACGACGTCTTAATACATCAAGTGTTTGCAGATAAAAAACCCTTTAAAGGCAAAGATGTCCATTTTGCATATGCTCAGATGTATAAAGATGGAAAAGAAAATATAAGAATAAGGCTCCTCAGCAATCATCGAAAGAAAACAAACCTTCCAGCAAATCTGAAGAGAGCAGTCATTATCCCTTCGTTGTCTCTTTTAAATCTTCAAAGCCTTTGGTAATCACCACCAAAGCAAAGAAGACAAAACAAAAGGCTGGGGGCAAGTTCTTTGTCTTCTCTATGTCTATTATGCCTGACACAAACTCGGATTCAGAGTCAGATTACGACATAGCGTCAAGCCAAGCTGATATTCAACAAGATCAGCCTGCTCTCACACCATTGGAGGCACCTGCTGACGTAGAAGACCTTACGTCTGCTTCCTTCGTCGTTCCGGCAACTTCGGCAGAAGAAAAAACAATCTTCTTCCACAGATCGGAAGCTTCTTCATCAAATTCTTCGCTTGAACCTTCCCAAAATGAAGGTATGCCTTAACTATTCCTATATAGTCAAATGACACAAGCTATCATGAAGAAAATGGGCTACGATGCTCAGAATCCAATCGGTTTGGGAGGTGGCCGTGGTATTCTCACACCATTAGAACCCACCCTAACCAAAAGTCAACTGGAGGATTGGAAACTCTATCGTCATATAGACAAGTCTTCAAACTAGTTGGGGTATGATCATGATACTCCCATGAGACAGTTGACACAAAGGCTGCAAAGTTGTTTTGTCGACCAAGCCTCAACTTCTCGTGTCCATGAAGACATTGATCTCCCTAGATATCTCTTTGAGAAGTCACCCGTCAAGAATCCAGGAAGCTCCTCTAATTGGTATGATTTCTCTAACAATGAAGAGCAATTGTTCGATGACACAAACGCGCGGTTTTCTGACCCAGAAGATCCATCGTCTCCAAAAGAAGTACCCTACTTCAACCCAATTTCAACAGGTGATTGGGTCATCTCATTGCAAGTCTTGAGAAGAATACCGATCAAGAAGACCCATCAACAGAAGAAGAGCCTTGGTCTGTAAATGCCTTTGGAACTTTAGAAGGTCTTGTTAAGTTGGAAGCCTCCGAAAATATTATGGAGGAACCACCTTCAAACCTTCCAACAGAAGACCCTGTTCAAAAGATAGACCTGGGGACACCTGATAACCCATGTCCTGTATTCATAAGTAAGAATATAAAGGATGATGAGTTACCCGAGTATATCTTTTTTCTTCGTGAGTTCATTGATTGTTTTGCATGGTCTTATGATGAAATGCCTGGCTTAGACCCCAAAATAGCAGTCCACAAACTCAATCTGCAAAAAATTATCAAGCCTATCGAACAAGGCCAAAGAAGATTCTGTCCTGATGTGATCGACAAAATTGAACAAGAAGTTCAGAACCTCAACATCGTTGGCTTCATCCGCGAGGAACAGCATCCTAAATGGTGGGCCAACGGCAGATAAGGGTCTGTATTGACTACAGGGACCTGAATAATGCATGCCCTAAAGATGAATTCCTGCTCCTCATACCAGAGGTGATGATTGACAACACCTGTGGGTTTGAGCGAATGACATTCATGGATGGATTCTCTGGCTACAATCAGATAAAAATGCATCCTGAAGATGAAAGACATACATCATTTCGGACTCCATTTGGCGTGTATTGCTACACTGCCATGCCATTGTCTCAAAAATGCAGGTGCAACATATCAGAGGGCTTTAATGAAAATATTCCAAGATATGCAACACAAGACGGTCGAATGTTATGTCGATGACCTCGCTGTCAAAAGCAGAAGAAAATAAAACCGTCTCAAAGATCTTCAAGAAGTCTTCCTCCAACTTCGCAAACACAAACTGCGGATGAATCCACTAAAGTGCTTCTTCGGTGTCTCATCGGGTAAGTTTATTGGATTCATAGTTCAGAAAGCGAGAATAGAACTTGACCCCACCAAAGTCAATGCTATTCTAGAAATGCCATCTCCAAGGACCCTAAGAGAACTAAAAGGGCTTCAAGGAAGATTAGCATACATCTGACGGTTCATCTCCAATCTATCAGGGAAGTGCCGCCCATTCTCAAGTCTAATGAAAAAAGGTGTAGATTTTGTTTGGGATGCTGAATATGAAGCCACATTTCAAAACATCAAGACATACCTGACCAAACTGCCAGTGTTGGCTGCCCCCACAACTGGAAGACCGTTCATCTTGTACACAAGAGCTCTTGACTATTCTTTGGGTGCTCTACTCGCACAAGAAAATGACGAGGGAAAAGAAGCCACTCTATAATACCTTAGCCGCATGTATGTAGGAGCAGAGCATCGCTACTCCCCAATCGACAAAGAATGCCTTGTAGTGATGTTCGTCGTATAAAAGCTACGTCACTACCTACTGTCCAACACAGTCTACCTGATTTTGATGATTAATCTCTTAAAGGTCCTTGTCACAAAAGCAGGTTCTCTCAATGCTCGACTAACAAAATGGTCCATCCTTCTATCGCAGTTTGATATTAAGTATGTACCACAAAAGGCAATCAAAAGCCAAGCTCCGGTAGACTTTCTCGCAGAGCATCCATTGCCTAAAGATTCTCCACTCAGGGATAATCTCTCAGACGAACCCATCTACGCCATGGAAATTTCCTCATCAAATGCCTCCTGGGACATGTACTTCGATGGCGCGACCAGGATAAATGAAAAAGGAAAGCAAATATCGGGAATTGGCATTCTCTTTGTTAGTCCCAAAAATACATGATTCCGCACGCTTTCTCGCGCTATTGGAACCATTTTCAAACAATGCAGCTGAGTACCAAGCCCTGATTATGGTATTGGAACTCGCCCTTGAATCTGGCATCATCCTGCTGGAAGCCTTTTGGGACTCTCAACTGATCGTCAACCAGATGAATCAGAAATTTGAAATCAGGAAGCCTGAACTGTTGCCTTACTACAACAAAGCGCAATCGCTTCGACAAAAGTTTGACATCTGTCACATCGGCCACATCCCTAGAGGTGAAATCATTCGTGCAGATGCCCTGGCTGGACTAGCCGCATCTATGGCAATCCAATAAGGGAAAAACATGTAAATTACAGTGTGCCAAAGAAGGATTCTCCCTTCTCTTAACACACACCAAGCAGTTGCTGAATGCCACCAAGTGGTTGGAAATCAGATATCCATCCGTAAACCTCCGATCGGCAACTAGAGGGATCCATTTATTGATTATATTATGTCCAGAATCCTACCTGAACATCCAAAAGAGCAGGTAAGCTTTCAAAGACGAACCCCAAACTTTCATTTGGATATTCCTTGAAAAACACTTTACAGAAAATCCTTCAACAGAGTACTTATACGCTGCTTTTCACAACAAGAGGCTAAGGAAACTCTCAAAGAAATACATGCTGGTCTTTGTGGAGCCCATCAGGCTGATCCTAAGCTCTACGACCAGATAAAAATGTCAGGTTATTATTGGCCTACCATGGTAGCTGATGCTATACAATTTGCTAAACGCTGCCAACAATGCCAAATTCATGGAGATTATGTCCACATGCATCCAGAATGGCTACATCCTACAGAGATCTCATGGCCTTTCGAAGCCTGGGGTATGGACATCATAGGTCTTATCTCTCCCCCCATCAAGCAAAGGTCATCGTTTCATTTTCTCCGCTACAGATTATTTCTCCAAGTGGTCAGAAGCATTTGCGCTCAGCGAAATGAAGACCTCATCAGTCCTTCAATTCTTGCGCACCAACATTATTTGTCGCTTCGGCATACCTAAAAGATTCGTCTATGATAACGGACCACAATTCCAGGATCACAGATTCTATAGGTTCTGCGACGAGTACAAAATCCAAAGTTGTCCTTCGACTCCATATAATCCAGGTGCAAACGGATTAGCAGAAGCCTTCAACAAGACACTCCGCAAAATTTTCAAGAAAATGGTCTCTAGTCACAAAAGAGACTGGGGCAACAAACTACCTGAAGCTTTGTAGGCTTATCAAACCACCGCTCGAGGGCCAACCCATAGCACATTATTCTCTTTGGTCTATGGATGTGAAGTTGTTGTCCCTTTGGAGGTACGAATTCCTTCCTTAAGGGTATCTTTGCAAAAAGACATGATGCAAGAAAGAAATGTCAGATTGAGACTCCAAGAGCCAGATAATCTCGATGAGAGACAGCTTGAAGCTCTACAAAGTATTGAACTTTACCAAGCACGCATGACAGGATCTTTCGACAAGAAGGTCAGTCAACACGCCTATAAAAAGGGTGACTTGGTTCTTGCAGTAAAGAGGCCAATGGTTTTTGCTAATAAATCCAAAGGCAAATTCGAACCAAAATGGGAGGGACCTTTCGTCATCGACAAAGTCTTCTCCAACGGCACATACGCTCTTCTAACCATGGAAGGTGATAGATGTATGCTGCCCATCAACGGCAAGTTTTTGAAACGGTACTACCCTTGAAGACTTCCTCCAACGGGTCAGAGCGATACCTATATGGCCATAGCCTATTCCTAGGTACTTGCTCACCAAACCCATACCTTTTGGAATTTTCATCCTTATGTTGAAATTTCTAAAACAACTCTCAAAACAATGTTTACTTTCATAGTTTTGTTGTTCAAAAAAAAAAAAAATCCAAAAATCCAAGTTTAGGAGCTTCTTCCCGAACTTAACCAAAATCAGGACTCATGGATTTTCACCCAAGTCCGCCCTGGCTTTTACTACAAAAAGATGGTTTTAGGTCAAAATTTATGACCCTCATGTCTTTAAACAAAATATGGTTTTTCAGAAAACCGTGGGGAAGTAACGTGCAGTTGATACTCGTAAAAACCCAAAAATCGGAAGGATGCGAACCTCATTCGATACTTTCAAAATTACAAAGAAGCGACACCTTGTCAATACTTGCAAATTTTCCAAAAAATCGTGGAGACGCAATATTCCAGTTTATATCCACAACCCAAATTTCAAAAAACCTCAAATTTCAAAAAATCGTGGGGAAGCGACATTCAGTCGATACCCGTAAAACCAAAATTTTTGAAAAAGCAAGGAAGCGACGTTCAGTCGATACTAGCACCCTAATCTGCGAGGAGGCGACATTCCATTGATACTCACAACCGAATGAGCAAGGAGGCGACATTCCATCGATACTTGCAATACCATTCAGCAAGGAGGCGACTTATAGTCGATACTTGTATTTTTGAAAACCAAGACCCGGCTATCATGCCAAAACCTGGCTTTCACACCAAAAACCGGCTCTTACGCCAAAATTGGCTATCAACGCCACAAAATCGGCTATAAATGCCAAAAACCCAGCTTTCACGCCAAAAAAATCAAAAAACCCAGCTTTCACGACAAAAAATAAAAAATCCGGCTTTCATGCCAAAAACAAAAACAAAAAATTCGGCTTCCATGACACAAACAAATTTCGGCTTCCATGCCACAGAAAAAAACCGGCTTTCATGCCACAAAATATTGGTTTTCACGCCATAAACCCAAATTTGGCTTTCATGCCATCACAAAATTCGGCTTTTGTGCCATCCCAAATTTTAGCTTTTTACACCACAAAATTCTGCTTTCATGCCATTTCAAAATTCGTCTTTCATGCCATTTCAAAATTCGACTTTCAAGCCATAAAAAAAAAATACAGGTTTTTTGCCACAAAATCTGGCTTTCATGCCAAAACAATCCTTTGACAAATGATTTTCACAAAATGACTGCCTTTTGATCAAGTTTTCAAAAAAACATTCTCATCCAACTTTTGCTTATCTTCATCAAAAAGAATTTGAGTAAAAGGTATATAGAATACCAAAAATGTCTTGTACATGGAGGTACTAAAGAAAAGAAAAAAAAAGAGTTTGTTACAAAATATCAAGAGCTCAGTATGCATGGTTTTCAACCAAAGATTTAACTCCTCAAGCAAACTCTTGGCCTTAGCCTCCAAAGCTCCCAAGCCTGCTGCACGGCCGCATTAGGAGATCTGGCAAACCGGCGAGGTGCGTCAGTAATAGATCCCGTACCCTTGTTCGACCTGGAGGAACTACCTGCAAAGGATGGAAAAGAAAAGATCAATCATCACCAAAATGACAGAATTTTACTAAGAAATTGTAGAAAAATTTTGACATGATTTCGGGACAATTCTGAAGAAAAGGGAAACACACCGAAAAGGATAGGAAGCTTGAAGATGAGCTCAACAACACATCAAGCTCATAGTCAATGGAAGATTCTCAAAGAAGGTTTGAACTCAAACATTGCTGCGAGATCAAGCCAGTCCTATCAAATTTCCGCAAAATTGGAAAAGGGCTCACCATTGCTACGAGCTCCAAACTTGAAAACTTGCAAAGCTCCTCAAAATCCCGCAAGACTAAGGAATGGCTCAACATTGCTGCGAGCTCCAAATCTTAATACTTGCAAAAGATTTTCAGGTATGCATCATCATGCTTCCAAATCAACTTACTAAAAATCATGCATCAAAGAAAATCATCATGCATTAAATGCTAGGAAACCCTTGACCAAAGTTTGACCAATTCCAACCCAACTTGGTCAAAATCAATCAGACTTTTTCCAAGTCAAAATTCATGTTGGCTTGACCTAAAAACTCTAGCCTTCTATCTTGATACATTAAAACAAAAATGCATGAACATCTTGAATTGCATGAACCTCATTATCATGGTGTGCAAAAAGAGAAAAATAAAGAAAAAAAAAAGAAAAGAGAAAAACCTCTTCAAAAAAATTTTTTTCTAGGTTAGCCCACAGGCCGTGGCCCACTACCACGTGGTAGTACAGCTAGAGAAGAAAAAAAACGGTAAAAAAAAATGAGAAAAACCGTGTAAAAAAAAAGAGAGAAGAAAACACGTGAAAAAAGAGAGAGAGAAAGAGAAAGAGAAAAGAGAGAAAAGATAACGAAAAAAAATAAAAGAAAAGAAAAAAACTTTTTCTACCTCTATATGGAGTTTCTTGTGAAGGAAGAAAACTTACTTCAAGCCATGGATGGAGAAGAAAGAACAAGCTTGAAGATCCTTGAAGAAGAAAAGCTCTTGATCTTAGAGCACTCTTGAAGACATTTTCAAAAAGAAAGCAATAAGGGCAAGAGATCCAACCTCCCCTTGCTTTTATAAAAGAGAGCAAACCAAAAGAGGAAACAAGGAGAAAAGCTAGGAGGTAATTGCTAAAAATTAGCAACTTTCCCAAAAGAAAGGAGATTTGAGATATTCTCTCATAAAAAGAAGATTCTTTGAGAAATTCTCTCCAAAAAGAAAGGGAATGAGAAATATTCTCTCCCAAAGAAAGATACTTTGAGAAAATCTCTCCCAAAATCAAGAAAACTTGAAAGATTCTTTCCAAGTAAGGATATTTTTAAATATTCTCTACCCAAAGGAGATATTTTTTAGATATTCTTTACAAAATGACACCATATGAGATCTAAGCCATCTTCGAAGTTTAAGGTCCCATAGGTTAGACCATATGAGCCAACTTTGACCACCTAGGCACTAAAAGTGGCTTTTAGTCAAAAAAATCCCTCTTACCAAGAGCATACAAAAAAAAATGGTTCCATGCCTCGTTTGAGTTGATTGGACCATACAAAATTTTCTCAAGCCTCATGAGCTTCCAAAAAAAATCCAAACCATCCAACCCCATGCACTAAATTAAGCCAAAATCTTGAAATTGACATTCCACAAAAAAAAAAAAAAAAAAAAATACCAAACCACTCCAATGGACCCAAAATTGTCCCAAATAGTGACAAAAAACCAAACCATGGTCCCCTAACTTACCACATACAACTTGTTAGGTCACAAGGCCAAAACCAAAAACCAAATTTCGACCCCCTAACTTGCCACATACAGCTTGTTAGGTCACAAGATCAAAATCAAAGTCCAAAACCTAACCCCCTAACCTGCCACATACAGCTTGCTAGGTCACAAGGTCAAAAACAAAAACCCTCTTAACCGCCTAATGCGCCACATAAAGCCTTTAGGTTCACAAGGTCAAAAGGAAAATCCAAAACTCAAAAAAAAAAAAAAAAAAAAAAAAAAACAAATCCAAATGTCATTTTTAAAATCTTTGCCTTGAGATGGTACATGATCCTTCTCACTGCCACAAAATTACCCTGGAAGCTCAAAAGGCTACCTTATCAAAAGAAAAATGCTCAATGACTCTCGTTCAGGTCAGAAACTCTCCTTCAAAAATTCTCTTCGAGGCACATCGACGATAAAAGCTATTTGTCGCTGCACCTCGAGGGGGCATTTGTTGATACCAAAAATGTCACTTTGCCTCTTCACACATTCTCAACATCAAAAAGTCACATGGAGCTGCATCCTACCATAAACAGGTAATGCCGCTTCAAGCATCAGATTTTGTCAAAATCAAACAAAAACTGCAAGATCCTTTAAAATAGCCAAAAGAGGGGTACACATGAAGTCTCGGGGCATTTCAACATCATTTGGCCTAACTTCACTCCTCTAATAGCAGAGCAGGATCTCCCCACGGCGGTGAAGCCAGAGACCCTGACACACAAAACAGAGCACACAGGTGGCCTTAAAATCAAGTCTGGGATTCTCTACATCAAGTTTCAAGCCATTCCGAGATAATTTGGCCCAAAAAAGAAACAGGCACAACATAGTCAGCTCTCCCGGCGGCGATAGTGTCGAAGACATCAAAACTTCGATCAGAGCCTACGGATGGTCCCAAAATACCTCCAAAAGGCTCTATATCAAATTTCAAGTCAAACCGACAACGTTTAACCCTCCATCAACCCTCGAACAGTAAACTCAAGCATTTCGGCGGCGAGAACTACCGAGGCCATCACTCATCAAACAGAGCACATGGGTGGCTTCTATATGATTCCAAAAGACTATGCGTCAAATTTCAGGTCATTCCGACAATGCTTGACCAGACTTCGATGCTCAATAACAAAATCAAGCCTACTGGCGGCGGAGCACTCTGGGACCATGACATCCAAATCGGAGCTAATGGATCATCTCAAAATGACTCAAATAGGCTCCCTGTTAAATTTCAGGACAATCGGACATCGGTTGACCATACATCAAAGCGCGACATTTTCTCTCTACAAAATCAAGTCTAGCAGTAACGGGACCCCAAACGGCTTCAAAACTCAAACAAAAGCCCATGGTTGGTCCTATCTACTGCTCAGGAGGCTTCACCTCAAATTTCGGGTCATTTCGACATCGTATGACCTAGTTTTGACTCTTGACGGAAAATCGGCTACAAAGTCTTCGGCTTTTCCAAAAAAATAAGAAACTTTGTGCTCCTATTTGCACGGCTTCTCGTCAGGTTTTCTTCAGGAGAATTAAGCCAATAAATGAGGAAAAATGTCAAGAAAAATACAGGGGAAAGTAGAAAAAAAAAAGATTAAAACTCCCCCATGGTCGCCAGCGACCATAGGCTATGGTCGCCGGCGACCTTGCTCCATGGTCGTCGGTGACCCTGGAAATCTGGGTCGCCGGATTTTCGCCAATTGACCATTTTTTGGTCCCTTTTCGCGTTTCGAGAATTTCTGCCCCTATGGTTTTCTGAAAATCTGATTTTTTGTGCTCGAAATCAGCTGATCTTCACCAACATCTCGGATCTACCACCAAAAGCATGTGATCATCATTGCACGCTTCAAAATTGCCTACCGGACAACCAAGAAAGTACACATTTTGCCTAACCGATCAAGAAATCGACAGGACAGATGTTACTGGCCCACTGGTATAAATCAATGTTTGAAGTTGCATCCCCATCCGATATCAAACAACATGAGGATCCATCGGTGATCATCGCAAAAAGAATTCCAAAAGACGCGATACGGCCCGTGACTCTTCGAGCGCCCTGGCAACCAATTAATGAAGTTAAATGACCCGTTTCATGGCAAGTTAATGCAGTCATTAACACATTATTTTGGACGGCCTAATCAAGTTCAAGGAAAAATGAGTTACAAGTCCAAGTAATCATGCCAATAAATCATGAAACGCCCCTCATCATGAAGATTAAAGGTGATTAAATGCCCATTATTCTCCATCAGCCAATCAGATTCAAGGAAAAAGGAGTTACAAAATAAAAAAATAAAAACTTGTAACTCCACCCATCATGGAGCATCAATGCCATCTTATGGCCACCAAAACCCTATAAAAGGGGGCTCATTCCAAGAAGTAATGGTCCAAAGAAAAAATCCAAGAAAAATCCCGAAGAATTGTCGAAGAAATCTCTGCACAAACAAGCTCTCCTTAATCAAAAAAACTCTGCTGCAAGAAAGACCACAAGGTGATCGAAGTCCCTCGGGGGCCACACCCCCCCCCCCCCCCAAAAGGTCCTCTCCTTCAATCCAACATGGCCTAAATGCGGCTTTTCAGCCCGTTTACTTGGTTTTTTATTGGAGATAGGACCACCCCTTGGTCTTTATCCTCTAAAAATCTAAGGTTAGAGTCAAGCCAGAAGAATCAAAGCATCATATGTTCTCATCTAAAGAACGATGGCGAAGCCCATACATGACTTTCGACCGTCGATCTGAACGAGTCCCCATAATCTTTTGAGAAGTTAGATTCATTTTCTTACTTTTCTATTGTATTTTGTATTTTTTTTAAAGAGACAAAAAATCACAATTCTTGTCTTTCATTATTGATGAGATTTGTAAATAGCCTTCTATGACAAAACCACCTTTCACGGCACAAAAAACCGCCTTTCACGGCAAACAAAATGAAATCGCTTCTCACGGCATTTAAAAAAATTGTCTCTTTCTTAAAAATATATGTGCAATGAAAAGTTAGAAAAAAAGAGTTGATTTCCTTTCTACTTGTGAAGGTGAATCTCCGGATCACCACTTCAAATTCCAAATAGAATAGAAAATCTGGCATACCCGTACAAAAAATGTTGATGCTCGCTTTTCTCCTCCGCAGGACCCCTGCAGCCCCGGGGCCGAAGGAGAGGAAAAAAGTCAGGTCCATCAAATTTATTTATAAATCTTCTTATAAATCATTTTAAAATAAGTTTGAGTGGTTTGCCACATTTGAAATAATCTATAAGACTACTCGTCTGATTTGTCCGTATTTGTTCGTTTGTGTTTTGCTAATAGTAGTCCTTTTATCAATTGAAATGTATTTGATAGCTTGATTATATCGTTCCGGATTTTAAACGGCACGACTATGTAGACACCTCATTTGGCACCCTACAATAGCATTAAACAACTGTCATATATAATGGTGCCCTCATTTCACCCATAATTAAATGATTAATGGCATAATTAAAATTAATTAATGACGATGAAGATGCTTGTTGATAATTTTAAACTTAGTTCGACGATCTCTAGAAATTTGTGAGAGAAAAGGCCAAATCACGTCAAGATCTCGAGACCAACCCACTGTTCAAACAAAGAAATGAGCTATAGCACTATCCAAACCCCTTCCAGACCACATAGAACACACTCAAGTTGTTCCCAAAGGGATTACACATAGTTTTCCTAAGTACGATGTGATTAGCATGAGTTAAGAGGCTATGATCATTGATCCAGATATCCCTACTCTATCCCAACCTCTAATCATTATGACATATGGACTAAAAGATTATACGTTCCAAGAGCTTTCCGACGATATGTGGAACATCCAATCCCGACAAACGGATCAAAAGATATGGCCCTCGGAAAATTGCTCTAGCGACCCCACCAGCAACACACATAGGTGCGCCCAGGTCCCAAGATCACACTTGGGCGCACACACAGGTGCGCCCAAGTCCCTAGTTGCCCATAAAAGGCCACTTAAATGCATATTTAGGTGGATTTCGCTTTGTCTTTCGTAGTTCTGACCCGACCTTAACCAAAAAAATAGAACGAAACCAAACCTTAAACCCATTTGACCTAAAGGCTGACATGGGCGCACCTGTGTGTGGATTTAACTCATGACCCTGAATTGACCCTATATTAAAGAGACCCAAAGAGACCCAAATCAATGTGACAAGACAACCGTCGTGTGTTGCCGGCAGCACATTAGACGAGAAGAAGAACCCACCCATTTATTTTCTCCCATTCATTTTTCTTCGGCTTTCGTCGAAGAACGGTGTTACGGCCGTTACCGTAGCTGGCGATCGTGATCCGTCGATTTTGAGGGTAGTCAGAATCCTCATTTTCAATGTAAAATTTTAAATAGCATATATAGTTGAATGGCAATTTCCCTCCTCGTGGGGGGATCAAAATTCACATCCGACACACTAAGCTTAGGTCACTTTGTCGGACTGATCATCTAGCTTAGAATCTTCAATATATTTGCGAACTGCAGTTTGGACCCTCTAGCTGTTTGCTACGGCCATGGCAACGGTTTCTATTTGTTTGCTCCAGCCATCCCGTATGGCAACGGTTATCTGTTCTGGACATTTTGTATGTCAACAGTATCTATTTGTGTGCTCTTGTTACTTTGGTAAGAGGAGAATATAACTAAATGTGGTTTGCCAATATTTTGATTATTTGTCAGTCAGCTTGGAATATTTTTAAATATGTAATTCTTTCATTTGTAAATAAATGGCTTATTTGATTTATTCTTTGCACATGTTTCATTTCTATTGCAATTTATGAGTTTAAATAGGACATGGATAAAACTTGTATATCTTATCTATTTTATTCATCTGCCAGACCGTCATGTCTGATACTCTCTTGTTTGGTGCCAGATATTGACCTCGTAGCCATTGAGGCGGAGCGTGCAGAGGAGGCAGTAGGGCCTCCGGTGGAGCGCGAGTGGCAGCCAAATGATGTCATGTAGACGTCATGTTAGGTCTGGAGTTTCGATAACATCTTTTGGGGAGTGACTTTTATTTTGGGAATTATGTTTATGGCCTCTGTTGGCCTTGTTGGGTTGTATAACTTAAATATACTTTTGTGATCCTCACAACTTTAATTAACCTTAGGTTATGCTATGTATATATTTCTCTTTTGATACAAAACTTATGTAATTACCTATCTTTCATTTGATTTTTATTTTGCTACATGCTTCCACACATTACCATTTGTTGTGTAATTGATTGATTGTTGTGATGGATCGTCCGAGATCTTCACCGCAGAATCCTGTGGGAAAATAATTAGCTTGTGTGGGTGAAATTTTCTAGCCCGTCGCGCCACGATTAAGGACTTGATTATCAGGACCTCGGTCCGGGGGCATGACACTTCATCGAGGTGACCATCGAGTCCTGTGACCTAGTGTGGCGTATAGTTGGTTCCGTACCCAAACTTATATCGCTGAAGCAGTCACCGAGTTTTGCAACTTAGTGTTTCGCATAGTTGATTCCATAACTGAGGTGGCCACCTAATTCTGTAACTTGGTGTTGGCGTATAGTTGGTTCTGTAACCGAACTTATATCACAGAGGTAGTCACCGAGTTCTGTGACTTGGTGTTTCGCATAATTGGTTCCATAACCTAACTCACTACTCCACCGAGGTGACTACCGAGCTCTTTGACTTGGTGTTTCGTATAGTTGGTTCCATAACCGAACTTACTACTCCACCAAGATGACCACTGAGTTCCGCAACTTGGTGTGCCTTAACTGTTTAAGGTCTTTCTTCATTTCCCTAATGCTGCGTAGCAGTTAGGTAGGTCGTTGCCAAGTTCTACAACCTGGCGAGAATTGAAAGATTGAGGTGCATCGTATTCAATGGGCATGGTAACTCTTTACCATCCATGTCCTCAAGTCTGTATGCTGATTGACTGGCGACCGAGACCACCTTGAATGGGCTATGCTAGTTCGGTGCCAGGTTACCAAAACTGAGCTGCTTTCAGCCAGATTTTATGAACCGGCTTGCCATCAAGACCAATCTACTTTGTTTGAGCTAGGTAGGCTGTCATCCTTTCGTCCGAGTTCTGTACTCTCCGTTTAATTGGCTCGTCACCAATTGGGAGTCCCTTCTGGAGATTGGAAAACTATGCCGGTACCTGCCCTTTTAAGGATCCATCGATGAAGGCCTTTGGTGATAGACCAAGGAACTGTTTCCGATGTCGCTCTCCTTTGGTCTCGGTGACTTCACCGTTATGCTTCATGACGAACCAAGTACCTGCTTTTGAGGTCGTTCTTCTTTAGTTTCAGCAATTCTATGGTCATGCTCATTGCCCCCCAATTCGGTTTCGAGCTGTCTCGGTGCCGAACCAAGGGAAACAAGCTCCACTGTGAAATCTGTAAAAAGTTGGAGTTTTATTTTTGTTTTTCCAAAAAAAACTTGCCGTTCTGTAAAGGGGCTTGAGTGGATGTTCTGTAACGACCACTATAGTGCAAGTCTAGAAATTCTTCTTTGACGGGTACCAAGCTTTCTTCCTTGTTCTGTAACAAGAAGTTTAGGAGCTCGAACTTCTTAACTTCATGAAATGGTGCCCTCCGGCCCATCACTGTCCTGATCATCATCTCGGCGCTGACGAGTCGAATTGCCTTCTTTTTTAATGTACTCCTTCAAGTGTCCATCCATGACGAGCTTCTCGAGGTGGGACTTGAAGGTTTTTCAATTCTTAGTTTTGTTCCCATTTTTCTTGTGATAAGTGCAGAACTTATTTTGATCTCGGGTGGATGGATCACCCTTCATTGGTGGTGGCCATTTGAAGAATGGCTGAGACTTAATATTGCCGAGGAGCTTGTGGATCGGCTCCGTGAAGACCACGCTCTCAACCTTATAGGAGGCCACAGATTGGCTGGACTTCTTTCTGAACCCTGTGGTGGAGATCTAGTTCACTGCTAAGCTCGATGATGCCTCGTTTCGGTATGCCTCCTCCCTTCGAGATGATTTCTTGTCTCTCTTAGAGGCTCTGTCTTCTTGCCAGAGGCCAAAGCTTTCCCGAGCTTGGGCCTCATCTTCTTCTTGTTCAATGAATTGGTTCACCCGGGCCATCAGTGCTTTCACCGTGACCACTAGGAACCGAACCAAGTCCCTTTGAAGCTTGTTGCTTGGCAACAGAGCCTATTTGAAGGACTTGATTGCCACTGTATCCATGGCGTCTTCAACTTGATTCTATACAGTCCAAAATCTTTTGGCGAATAGCGTGATGCTTTCGGTCCGCCTCATTCAACTTGATTCTAAATAGCCATTAGGTCATCATCTGTCTTTAGGATGATCCTGTGAGCTTGGACCTTTTCCACAAAGGAATTTCGGAGCTGCCACCAGCTCGAAATCGATCCCTCTAGAAGTGCGCAGAACCATTTTAGGGGTGGGTCTCCTAAACGGGAAGAGAAGACTCTGCAGTTCAGGTAACCGAGATCGCCCCATACCGACATCCTCTGTGTAAAATGCCGGAGATGTGCAGCAGGGTCCGAGGTCCCGTCGTAAAGGACGAACCTCGGGATGCTGAATTTTTCAGGGAGAGGAGTCTCTTATATCCTGAAAGAAAGGAGATGTGCCGAGGTCTTCGGCTTCAAAGGCGTTTAGCCGATTTCCGGTGAAATAGACCACCTTCATGTTCTGCTGGACCGTTTTCCTGACTTGTCGGTCAAACCATTCCCTCAAGTCGTCGTTAACCTCCGGTTTCTATCTCGACCTCTTTGAGTCGTCATCCAAGGGGCTGCTACTCGAACCTTCATCGTAGGCTCGGTTGCGCCTTTTGGTATTTAGGATTTGCCTCAAATCCTATTCGGCCGAAGGAGCTCAGTTGCGTCTTGGGGGTGGAACTGAGGTCTTCGCTCTTTCCTGGAGCTGCTCCTGAGCCGACGAATCATCTCATCCTGCTCTTGGATAACAAGGTTTTGGGCCCTGATATCCGTGAGGAGAGGGTTGCCATCGTCATCATCGTTATCAACCTGGTGGTGAAACTAACGAGATCTGGCCGGCTGTGGAGATTTATTTCGCCGGGGAACCTCTGGTGGGGGAAGATTCTGCTAGGGAGGTGTCATCTGAGGGTTATCTTGTGGGGGACGCTTAATCAGAGGGTTATCTTGCCGGGGAGGTGCCGTGACCCCCCTTAAAGATGAACCTAACTAAGTCACTGGCCCCTCGACGCTTGCTAAAGCAGAATTTCCTCCGGACCTCCTCTGGCGCTGGGCCGGCGGCAATTGCTCTTGCAATACTGGCGGCAATTGTACTGGTACTACTTCTTGTAGTACTAGCGGCGACTGTGCTGGCAATACTGGTGGTGGTGGCAACTGCGCAGGTAACTGCGTTGTCCTTGAAGATTCTCTGCCCTTCTTAACTTTTGGAGGCATGACTTTTAAGATTTTGATTCAATCGCTTCCCACAGATGGCACCAATTGTAAGTACCTATATTAATACGGACTTGATTAGATGAATATAACTCTTCTTGTTAAGCTTGTTGGGAATGATTGGAAGCTGCCACCTGAAAGAGAAGGAGAACAGATGGTCAAAGCCCCTAGCCGCTATCAACCAAAGGCACTCTGACGCCTAAGTTAGTGCAGTCACTGAACAAAGGGTGAGTGATGAAGAGGAAGAGAAAGAGTTTGTGTGTGTATCTCAATGAGAACATGCATGTCTTGGGGTTGCCTCTTGCGTATATATAGGCGGAAGTCCCATCAGGCCTTTCTTTAGAGGAGGTAGGTGGAGGTATTGTCCCATCGGACCATACCTTGATCTGTCAGCGGTTGAGTCCCATCGGACCTTACCCTGACATCTTGGAAGGGACGTAGCCACTGGGTAATGATAACTGCTTATCTTCATCCAGCGCATGTCCTTATCTCTTGACACGTTCTGTAACGCAGGACAAGTGTCACTGGTTGAGAGTCAGTGCTTGTCTTAGTTAACCGAACTGAGGATGGCACCGAGGCCAAGCACGACCGTAAGATGAACGCCATCTGGCACTGTTGCCGAGATGCGTTTTGCCGAGTTAATACTATTATCGAACTGGAGCAATCTCACCGAGATCGGGTTATACCGAGCCGGTACCTTTAGCGAGTTATGATTGAAAGGGTCCGGGATCCTAACCCTAGAGGGGGGGTGAATAGGGTGATCTACACTTAATGACTAATTATGGCCAATTTTAAGTTCTTAACAATTAACTAGTCACATGTGATGATTAACAAACAATATGCGGAAGCTTAAACAAACTAATCACCACAAAGCAAACACCACTACACAATGATTTATAGTGGTTCGGCCTCAATGCCTACATCCACTACCGGCTTGTGTCTCAACACCCCACCGGATTTCCACTATTTATGCTTTTGAAAAGGCTAAGCAATAACCTCTACAATATGCTTTCCAAGGATAAGCAATAACCTAACAATGTTGTTTTTCTAGGCTAAACAACAACCTATACAAGATGCTTTTCTAGGCTAAGCAATAACCTTTACACAATGCTTTTCTTAGGCTAAGCAATAACCTTTACAATAAAAAGATTTCTCTCAAGGAAGTGTTTCCACAAACACTTTAAGAGATTACAATTAAAGCTCAATTTAATTGCCTCTAAAATAGGCGGATAAGAAAGTGAAAATACAACTCACACAACACTCTATGAAATGCTAAGATGAATGCTCATGAAGTGTGTGTGTGATAACTTCAATCAAGTTAAAATTAAGCCCAATCAATATATGCTTAATGCATTTAAAAGTTTAAGGCACACAAAGATTTGATTGAAGTGAAATGCAAATCACATGTATAAATACAAACTTGTTGATGATATAAAAAATCAAAGGTTCACAAGTTGTATGAAACTATTTAAGACTAAACATGTGATGCATGTGCTATGTTGTTTTCAAAACAAGAGTTTAACTAAAGTTCAAATGAATGAAAACAACAAAATGATTCAACCAAGTAAATGAAACATGTTATAAAAGAAATCAAAAAGATTTGACAAAACATGTTTTATAAAGTTTTTTAAAAACAAACTTGGTTTGAAATCAAGGGTGAAGAATCCAATCCAACTTGAATCAAAGATTAAGAGAAGAATGGATTCAACACATCATAGTTAACATGCTAAAATTAATTTACCAATAATTTAAACAAAGGATGAAACATATGATAAATAAAAGTAAAGCTTACTTAGAGATTTAACTTCATTAATCCAAGCTTTAGCTTCACTAATGACCCCTTGGTCTCTCTTACTTCATTCCCCTTTTTCTTGCCTCCAAACACCTCAAGGAAGGCTCTTTTCTCTTCTTTGATCAACAACATTTACAAGGGAATGAAACTCCTTTTATACTCAAAAAGTGAGTTTTCACGTGTCCCCGGTCGACCTGCTACACTGGGCGGTCGACCCGGGCTCAACGGTCAAAAATCTGACCGTTTGAAAAAGAGGCCCAACGGCTCTTTCCCGGTCGACCGCGCAGTGTGGCCGGTCGATCGGTCCCTTGGGCCGGTCGACCGGCCACACTGCGCGGTCGACCCGAGCCTGGGACCAAAATTCCCAAATTTGCATATTTTATGCATATTTCAAAGTTTTTCCTGAGGGAACTTTTTGGGCCATTAAATCAAGCTTGGAAACATGTTTTTAAATCAAAACTAAGTGGTTTAAAAAACATGAAACACAAAAACCTAAAATGATTCAAAACTTTAAAACCAAAGGCTTGCTTGATTTCTAAAACTTCTTTTCAAAAACAAATGCATCCAAGATTAAAAACAAATCATGCATAAAACATATGATTTACAAGATTTAAAACAATGCATGAGTAAATCAAGATTTCAAGTTTTCTAAAACAATGCAAATGTGTGCAAATCAAATGATGCTTGAATGATAATGCATCCATCAAATTGCAAATACAAAATCCCTAACAATCTCCCCCTTTGCAATTTGATGGCAACTTACTCATCACTGAAAATACACATAAAGTCTTCAGCTCCCCCTAAGCTGGACAAGTCTTGAAATCTTCTTGGATGCTTCTTCTCTTAGCTTGGGCTCTAGTTCTCTTTCTTCAATCTTCTTGATGCTTGGAGCTTGATCATCCTTCAAGCTTTCTTTTCAATAACCAAGCATCTTCTTTAGCTCCCAAGCTTTCACTTCTATCAACTCTCCCCCTTTGACCATGCACTCTCTCCTTTTGGCAAGATATGCATTCTCTTCCCTTGTAGAAGATCATACAATATCTCCCCTTAGGATGTATGGTCATGCTCTCCCTTTTGAGACAACTTGATTGCTCTCTCCCCCTTTGACATTAAATTGCAAAGGTACCTACACACATGAAATAAGGAAAATACCTTTTAGTAGCACCTGTTAACAAATGAAAACGAAAATGAAATACATAACAGGCCATCATGTATGGAAGAAGAAGTCTCTAAGGATTCAAGCCAATACAAAAGCCAATTTGATCAAAACTAATACTTCCTATGAAGGTTTACACTCCCCCTCAATCCATTCTCTTCTTTTGTCAAACTTTTGACAAATATTTAACTATTTGGAGCAAGAAGAAGATGGTTTTACCAATTGAGGAAAAAATTTCAAGGAAAGAATTAGACACATATAACTAGATAACTCAATATGATCAAATTGCCAATATAAAGAGCAAGGCCATGGAGAAAAGCGATCATGGATACCAATTGGAATATATATAAAACAAATATACCAATTGAGATTGAAGGATATGACTATAAAATCAATCACTCTAAAATGGAGTTAAAAAGAATATAACTATTAGGAAAAAATCCAAATTAGAGCTATCCATGATGTTATGGGGTTTACTAATCATAGCATCAATCAATATAACTTATGAAAATCATATGCTATGAAAATTTTGAAATCATTTCATTCAATCAATAAATATGACTATTAATGCACAAGAATGAGTGAAATGAAATTCAATCATGAAGCCAACCTCAACTAATAACCAACCAATATTATGAACACATAAGCATGGTGGTCATGAGATATACCTATATGAGCAAGAAAGGTGGCAACATGAAAATTATGATGCTAATGGAATGTAACATGGAATGAAAACATATTACTATAAAGTTCAATCCAATGTACATGGTCTATCACATTCTCAAGATATGACACCAATTGGATATTACAACAATCGAAAATTATACCAATTGAAACCAATTGAATTTGAAAACATGATTAAGAGCATGGATGTGACAAACACAAAATTCCATCAAGCATCATAAAAGGATATTCATCACTTTTAAAGATATAACTAATGAACATAGTGATGAACATGATAAATTGCATAAAAAGATATAACTTAAAAGAATATGCAATTTACTAAGTGTCAAAATCATATGAATTCAACATCTAATATATCCATCAACCAATAGATATAATTATGAAATACAAGGAATGGATTTCAAAGAGGTTCATATGATTAAGCACACTATTATGAAGTTGAAACATGTATAAAGAATGATATCAATAAGAAAACTATACATGAATCAACAACATAACCATCCATTTAATAATAACTAAAAAGCACAAAGGATGGATTTGAGAGTTCTAGTATGATATCTTCAAATATAACTAAGATTACAACCATACAAGGAACTCATTGACATTTGCGTAGAGATGATCAATCACAATCAAGATCTAATTCATACCATATCATTAACAATACAACCATGTGTGCACAAGAAGGTATGAAGTTAGAAGGATATCACATATAGATGAAAATGGATCTCATATATGGATTTACCTATTAAGAACAATGGTTTAAATCCAATTCATCTAAGATGATCCATTAATCTATCATGCAAAATCTCTACTCTTAGCAAATGTACTAAGCTTACAATACAATGGAAAGGGATATGAGGATCATATCAAATGAGAGTAGCATATAAAAACTCATATATATTTTTGAATCTCAAATGATCATGAAACAAAAGATATTACTATTAAGAGCATAAACAACATCAATTTGCATTAATGAAAATATATACCAAGTTAGGCACAAACATGCAAATCAATGAAACCATATCCAACCATGCAATGTAAGACATCAAAATCAATTTGCATAAAAAGAATGTAACTAAATGAGCAAAGATGCAAATTGTTTGTAAAAATTATTTCCTTTCAAATGATAAAATCATAATTAAGCACAAGGAAATAAATTCAAGGAAAATGTTTCTATAAATATACTAATGAAGCTTAGAACATTTCCAAAGTCTTATTTTTTTTTAATAAAACTTGTATTTTAAAAAGTGTACTACTTGGAAACACATACAAGTTGATTTTGCAAAACAATAATTTTCCATTTGAAAGTATGACTTTAAAAATCATGGAACTTGAATAAATCATTTGATTTACAAAAAGGATCTAACTATGACATTCATCAAATGATTTCCAACATCAATTGATCATGAAAAATCTAGCTATGAAAGCTTTTGAAATCACAATCAATTGATCATGAATAGAAATGCAATGCAAGAGATATACCTAAATATGAGATAAAAAGCAAATCTACCATGATGAAATTATAATCAAATGATTTTGAAAACCATGATATGTAACTAGAGAAGTACATGAAAACAAAATCAATTGATCATAAATAAATATTGCATTTTAAGAAATGTAACTAAGAAAGAACAAAAATGCAAATGATCATGACCAACAAAAAGATTTAACTATAAAGAATAGGTTGGTCAATGAGGTTCAAGGCCCTAAGGTTTGACTAAGTATATAACTTTAGGAATCCACCTAAGGTCTTGAGAGGGTTGATCTTTGAGGTCTAGGTTAGAAGTCCCACCAACTTTAGGAGATTTGACTTGATAAATTTTCAATTTAGACTTATCACCATTATGTTTAGTTTTAACTAAATTTAGCTTAGGTTGGTGAATAGTCTTTTGAGGTTGGTGAGTTCTTCTTCTTAGGGGATTGATTCATTTTCTCCCTTTATTTGACTTTTGAATTTTAAATTTAACTTTTATTTTTTTCAAAAGTTCTTTCATTTATTTAAGGGAGATAGATTGAGAAGCTTTTTGTTGTAGATCCTTTTATAATTGGTTTAACTTGTTTAACCTTTTTAGAATCTATCTTAGGAGACTCCTTTTTAATTGATTTAACTTGTTTAATCTTCTTGGAGTCTTCTTTGATTTTTAGTGTCTTACCCTTCATAGAGTTTGATTTTCCTTTCTTGATTTTCAAAGATGGGTTTAGACACATGGCTTCTTCTTAGTTTGCACTCAAACCTAAAATGCCCTTCAATGCCACAATAATTACATTTAGACATGGGCAAGGAAGTGTGAGTGCTAGAGAATGAGGACTCACCTTTCACAAAAGTGTTGGTGAATTTAGGGTCATGTGAAATATTCCTATTGTAACCAAGACCCGTCCTATCTCCTTGAGATTTACCCAATTTAAATAACTTTTCAAATTTTTCTTCACTTTGGGTAAATTTGCACTCATACTTTTGTTTGTAGCTTTCAAGTTGAGTGACTTGGGTTTTAAGGGTTGAATTTTCATTTCTAACTTTTGTTAATTCATTTTCAATTCCCTTAAATTTGTTTAGTTCTTCATGGGCAAGTTTTAACTCAAATTTAAGTTCATTAATAACATTAGATCCAAGTTCTAAAGTTTTTATCTTATTTTGAGCATTAGATAAATTTTTCCTTAGAAGTAGTCAACTTGGATTCTAGGTTGTTAATGTTTTTGTCTTGCCTTTGTAATTGATCTCTTAGTTTTGAATTTTCCTTATTAAGATCATTACATCCTATCTTTAATTCATTTAGTTCATCTTGAACATTAGATAGGTTATGTAAAGAGATCATGAACTTAGATTCTACACAATTTATTAATTCTTCTTTGTCTCTAAGTTCATCTTTTGAAGAGACTAATTCATTGTTTAGTCTTTTAGATTCTTCTCTTAATTTTTTATTTTTCTTATCAAGCTCTATGGAAAATATATATAAATCCTCATAGGCTTGTTGAAGGTCATCTTCATTTTCATCATTTTCTTCCTCTTTTAATTTAAATTGAGATTCATTAATTTCAATGTTTGAATCTCCAAATGTGGGAAGGAGGGGTCTAGAAGAATCTATACAAGAATCTAAACAATCTAAAATAGTGGAATCCATTCTAATGATTTTCATGTAAATACAACACTAGGGTTTTGACTCTAGGTTTTTACACCTAATCAAGAGTTCCAAAACACTTGATCCTAAATTAGAGCATGAGGCTCTGATGCCAATTGAAAGGGTCCGGGATCCTAACCCTAGAGGGGTGGGTGAATAGGGTGATCTACACTTAATGACTAATTATGGCCAATTTTAAGTTCTTAACAATTAACTAGTCACATGTGATGATTAACAAACAATATGCGGAAGCTTAAACAAACTAATCACCACAAAGCAAACACCACTACACAATGATTTATAGTGGTTCGGCCTCAATGCCTACATCCACTACCGGCTTGTGTCTCAACACCCCACCGGATTTCCACTATTTATGCTTTTGAAAAGGCTAAGCAATAACCTCTACAATATGCTTTCCAAGGATAAGCAATAACCTAACAATGTTGTTTTTCTAGGCTAAACAACAACCTATACAAGATGCTTTTCTAGGCTAAGCAATAACCTTTACACAATGCTTTTCTTAGGCTAAGCAATAACCTTTACAATAAAAAGATTTCTCTCAAGGAAGTGTTTCCACAAACACTTTAAGAGATTACAATTAAAGCTCAATTTAATTGCCTCTAAAATAGGCGGATAAGAAAGTGAAAATACAACTCACACAACACTCTATGAAATGCTAAGATGAATGCTCATGAAGTGTGTGTGTGATAACTTCAATCAAGTTAAAATTAAGCCCAATCAATATATGCTTAATGCATTTAAAAGTTTAAGGCACACAAAGATTTGATTGAAGTGAAATGCAAATCACATGTATAAATACAAACTTGTTGATGATATAAAAATCAAAGGTTCACAAGTTGTATGAAACTATTTAAGACTAAACATGTGATGCATGTGCTATGTTGTTTTCAAAACAAGAGTTTAACTAAAGTTCAAATGAATGAAAACAACAAAATGATTCAACCAAGTAAATGAAACATGTTATAAAAGAAATCAAAAGATTTGACAAAACATGTTTTATAAAGTTTTTTAAAACAAACTTGGTTTGAAATCAAGGGTGAAGAATCCAATCCAACTTGAATCAAAGATTAAGAGAAGAATGGATTCAACACATCATAGTTAACATGCTAAAATTAATTTACCAATAATTTAAACAAAGGATGAAACATATGATAAATAAAAGTAAAGCTTACTTAGAGATTTAACTTCATTAATCCAAGCTTTAGCTTCACTAATGACCCCTTGGTCTCTCTTACTTCATTCCCCTTTTTCTTGCCTCCAAACACCTCAAGGAAGGCTCTTTTCTCTTCTTTGATCAACAACATTTACAAGGGAATGAAACTCCTTTTATACTCAAAAAGTGAGTTTTCACGTGTCCCCGGTCGACCTGCTACACTGGGCGGTCGACCCGGGCTCAACGGTCAAAAATCTGACCGTTTGAAAAGAGGCCCAACGGCTCTTTCCCGGTCGACCGCGCAGTGTGGCCGGTCGATCGGGTCCCTTGGGCCGGTCGACCGGCCACACTGCGCGGTCGACCCGAGCCTGGGACCAAAATTCCCAAATTTGCATATTTCAAAGTTTTTCCTGAGGGAACTTTTTGGGCCATTAAATCAAGCTTGGAAACATGTTTTAAATCAAACTAAGTGGTTTAAAAACATGAAACACAAAAACCTAAAATGATTCAAAACTTTAAAACCAAAGGCTTGCTTGATTTCTAAAACTTCTTTTCAAAAACAAATGCATCCAAGATTAAAAACAAATCATGCATAAAACATATGATTTACAAGATTTAAAACAATGCATGAGTAAATCAAGATTTCAAGTTTTCTAAAACAATGCAAATGTGTGCAAATCAAATGATGCTTGAATGATAATGCATCCATCAAATTGCAAATACAAAATCCCTAACAATGATGGTCTCGGTAGTCGGTACTGTGGGGATCTCTTAACTGGCACTATTTTTGAGGTGTATAAAGTCGAGACCCAATTGGTACTCTTACCGAAATTAGGGTAATCTCTGTACTATGAAATCTCCCACACAAGAGAGATTGTGTCTTGAAGTTTATTTAGTGAAATGTATTTAATATTAAATAAGTAATAGAAAACATGTTTCACGAAGTAATGAGATAATGCACATTTTATCCTCATGCATGCACTTGTCTTTGTGTATAATAATTCTTTAAAAAAAAAAGTGTAATTGATATAGAAGATGTACTTCTGAAAAACCTAGCTCGCAGATTTTGAAAGCTGTATGAAGGTTAGGTTCCATCTCTGGATCCACACGTGAGAAAAGAGCCGACACTTGTGGGAAAAATGTCCACATGCATGGAAAGGGAGCTTTCACACAATGGAAGAGGGTAGCATACCTAGGACTCAAACCCTTCGTAATTGGATGAGAAAGGAGGTTGCCAACCAATTGAGCTACCTCAAGTTCTCCATTTACAGTTGAGTTAAAAACAGTTGTAGCCAATTTGTTCTATACATGTAAAGTGCCCCACTATGATTGACGTGAACCCTCATGCACACACACATATTCTCCTATAAACGGGCACCACAACAATTTAACACTTGATCAAATTGATAAAATTTACACTTAACAAGCCAAAATTATAAGCCACTAAAATATACGGTTAGAGTCATCTAAATGGAGTAGTTTTTTACCAACTCCTAATCCACTCTAAGACTTTCTAATCCCAAGGAAAAAAAAAAAGATAAAAGACCTTCCAGTCCCCTGAACCCTGTCATTGGTAGTTGGCACATGCATCCAGAAAGTGAGATGCTTCATAACTAAATATGGGCTTTCATAGCAGCCCCACATGCTTGATGCATGATCAATCAAATCAGTGGCAAATCCCTCTCTAATTGTTGTGAAATGTAGGCAAATGCCATTGAAACGGAGACAGTTTGTCGGGGATAATAGGATTTAGGCAGGTGGGCCTCTCTGAGGGGAGCTAAAATAGAGAGCTGAAGTGTGCATTAGAGTCTAGCTATTTATATTACCAACTTCACATATTTGTTTTACCAAAAAAAAAAAAAAAAAATTCAGCATATTTGGACATGTTGTAGGAATTAGGATCCAACTCTGGAGTGATGGAAAGAGAAAGACGATGGCAATGGTAAGTAGTTGTTAGGTTTTTTAGTGTTGGCTAAATTCATTGGTTGGACAAAACTCTGGGTCTCTTGAGTTGTAATTCTTTTTAGAAAAAGTCTCTGAAGATAGAAGATTGGAATGACTCAGAAAGCTGAAGAAAACATGCTGATGCTAAATTTCCAAATCAACCAGAACCTGGTCCGCTCGAGCGACCAGATATTTGCTAAAGCGAAGGCATGGCAGAATACCCAAACGCACTGACAGAAGTGAATTTGCGCTAAGACAGAACCTCATCCGCTCGAGCGGATGGTGGGTTCGTTCGAGCGAACTGGTGCGCAGATTTTGGGAAAGTCTCCTAATCATGATTTTAGTAGTGTTTCCTTTGAGACTATGTTTCTCAATTTGAGTCCTACATGTGCACTAAGTCTTAGGCACGAATTTGGGGCTATATATAGGGTGTTTCTCTTAACCCTAAGGGTCACCACAGAGACCACCACTACTCTCATTAATCTGAGTTAGAGATATTTTAGAGAGAGTTTATTTTCTAGAGCCATTGAGAGACTGTTCTAAAGAGCTGCTCTAGAAGGTCATTGCTGCTTCTACCTTTCTTGTAGAAGATTGATCATCTTAATTGTCAAGGTGCTAGGAGATCAAGTAAGGAGAACAGGGCAGGGTGGATGTCGTGTCAGTGGATTCTTTGCAAGAATAACTACAGTCCTTAGGTCGAGGTACAAACTGAAGTAAAGGAGCTTGAGTATATCTTGTAACTGTTCGTGAACTCTTGATTTCTAGTTTGTGGTTTTTTTCCTTGGATAGGGTTTCCACGTTAAATATTGTGTTTGCCTTCTTGTAGTGTGTGATTGGTAGATAGCTAGTTTTATATTGCTTAATTGGTTTATTTCCACTGTATTGTTTGGTTAAATTAAGACTAGTAATCCATTCTAGTAACACCTAAAGGTAATTTCAATTGATATCAGAGCGGGTTGCACTATTTTATTGTGTTAATCCAAATATTGCTAGAATGGATATCTACCACGAAGGCACTTCAACCAATAAGCCTTCTCTGTTGGATGGTACCAATTATAGTTATTGGAAAGTCAGGATGGTTGCTTTCTTGAAAGTCATTGATCTGAAAGTATGGAAATCTGTTGTGAATGGTTATTCCTTACCCACTATTACTGCAGATGGGGTAATTGGACCCAAACCTGATGATAAGTGGACTAAAGAAGAAGAGTTGGCTGCAAATTGCAACTCTAGAACCTTGAATGCTATTTATAATGGAGTTAGCATATTTGAGTTTCGTAGAATTTCTACATGCACTACTGCAAAAGAAGCATGGGATATTCTGTAGACTGTGCATAAAGGGACCAACACCGTCAAACAATCGAAACTTCAAATATTGTATACAGCCTTTGAAACCATTAAGATGGAGGAAGATGAAACTTTTGATGAGTTTAATTCAAAGCTGAATACAATTGTGAATGATACTTTTACTTTGGGAGAGCCAATTCCTGAAAATATAGTTGTGAAAAAGATTTTGCGGTCTCTTCCAGAACGGTTTGATGCTAAGGTTGTGGCCATAGAGGAGAATAAAAATCTGAATACTCTCAAAGCTGAGGAATTAGTTGGGAACCTTCAAACTTTTGAAGCAAACTTAAGGCCTAATGGAAAAGTAAAATCCAAAAGTATTACTTTGAGAGCCTCCAAAGAATCATTCAAGAAAATTGCTAGTGATTCTGATTCTGATTCTGATTCTGATTCTAAAAAGATAGGACCCCAAGTTGTTGTTCAATTTATGAAGCAATTTCAGTTGTTTATGAAGGGGAAGAAAAGTGAAATAAAAGTTTTTAAAAACTTTGTAAAGAATAAATCTTCTAAAGGGACCCAATGTTTTGAGTGTCATGGTTATGGACACATTGCTAGTAACTGTGCTAACCAAAATCCAAGAAAGAATGCTCTCAATACAACTTGGAATGAAGACTCTTCTGAAGAAGAAAAAGAAGAAGTAAAAGATCTTGAAGATGATCATGTGAATGGCAAGTTTGTGGCACTCATGGCAACTACAATTTCCGCTACTCCACAAGTTTCTGATGATGGGACTGATCATGATGTCAGTGAGTCAGAGACAAAACATGATTGACAAGCCGAATACAATATATTGTTTGCGAAGACCATAAAGTTGCTAAAGATGAATGAAAAAGTGGCTATAAGCTGGAAAGAATCTGAAGAGAAAAATATTTCTTTAAAAGCTGAATTGTCGGAAGCTCTTACAAAAGTGAGTCACTTAGAGGTAGAAAATAATAAATTGGCAGATGAATTGACTGTTGAAGCACAGAAGTGTGGTTTGATGACTCATGATATGAAAATCTTGAAAGCTGAAAATACCGACTTGCAAGGAAGACTCAAGATGGTTCTTTCTGAGTTAGAAACCTGCAAGGCTTCCATCAATAGGATGAATACTGGGTCTAAAAAACTTGATGATATCCTGAGCAGTCAGAAGGCAAAGACTAACATGCATGGCATTGGCTACATTTACGGAGCATCTACATCAAAAACCAAAGGTAATAATTATTTTGTTTAACCTTCAATTGTTACTAATCATGATGTTCATGTTGCAAATACAGCTGCCAAAAAGAAGAATGTGCCACGTCCTGAACGAATTCTCACTTGCCATCACTGTGGAATTAAAGGACACATTCGACCCCATTGCAATAAGCTGCGAAAGTCACAAAACCAAAAGCAATGGAAAAGGCAAAAGGAAGAGTCTCCACTGAAAACCAAAGCTGTCTGGGTCAAGAAAGAAGACATTCCATCTGTTCTTGTACACACTTTGCTGAACTGTCTAAATATGCAAGTGTGTGCATTAAAACTTCATCACCCCTGATCTACAAGATCATGCCTCCTCAGTGCTGATATGGAGTCAATTTGAGGGGGAGCTGCAGTATCCAGATTGACAGAAGTTGCTTCCAGAATCTTATTTGCCAATTATGGACAAACAGGGGGATAATATTTAAGCTAGGGGGAGCTAAGGGAGTGAGAGAATAAAAAGTTTAGACTAAGACAATGCGGTTTTTGTGATTTGTTTATTGTGCTGATTTTTTTTTTAATTTCAATGTATTTTGGGTTTCACTTTGGGTAGATCAAATTGTATTGTCTTACAGAGTTTCATCCATGAATTGCCAAAGGGGGAGATTGGTAGGTTTTTTAGTGTTGGCTAAATTCAAAGGTTGGACAAAACTCTAGGTCTCTTGAGTTTTAATTCTTTTTAGAAAAAGTCTCTGAAGATAGAAGATTGGAAGGACTCAGAAAGCTGAAGAAAACATACTGATGCTGAATTTCCGGATCAACCAGAACCTAGTCCGCTTGAGCGACCAGATATTTGCTCAAGCGAAGGTATGGTAGATACCCAGACGCACTGACAGAAGTGAATTTGCGCTGAGACAAAACCTCATCCGCTCGAGCAAATGGTGGGTTCGCTCAAGCAAATGGTGGTATCCTAATCATGATTTTAGTAGTGTTTCCTTTGAGACTATGTTTCTCAATTTGAGTCTTACTTGTGCACTAAGTCTTAGGCACAAATTTGAGGCTATATATAGGGTGTTTCTCTTAATCCTAGAGGTCACCACAGAGACCACCACTACTCTTATTAATCTGAGTCAGAGATATTTTAGAGAGAGTTTATTTTCTAGAGCCATTGAAAGACTGTTCTGAAAAGCTGCTCTAGAAGGTCATTGCTGCTTTTACCTTTCTTGTAGAAGATTGACATCTTGATTGTCAAGGTGTTAGAAGATCAAATAAGGAGAACGGGGCACGGTGGATATCGTGTCAGTGGATTCTTTGCAAGAATAATTACAGTCCTTAGGTCAAGGTACAGACTGAGGTAAATGAGCTTGTGAGTATATTTTGTAGCTGTTCGTGAACTCTTGATTTCTAGTTCGTAGTTTTTCTCTCTGGATAGGGTTTCCACGTTAAATATTGTGTCTGCCTTATTGTGGTGTGTGATTGGTAGATAGTTAGTTCTATATTGCCTAATTGGTTTATTTCCACTGCATTGTTTGGTTAAATTAAAATTAGTAATCCATTCTAGTAGCACCTAAAAGTAATTTCAGTAGTGATGCGCGATGGTGCTAGTGCAGGGTCTAGTCTCGAATGTTGTAGGCTGGTTGCAGAGGACTGCGATGGCTGGGGTAAGGAGTGTTTGGTTGGCTAGGAAGAAAATGATGGGGAAGGAGAGGTGGGTTCATCGTAAAGGTTGTTAGCCACTCATCTTAACCACTATCGAACAATGGATCCTCTTTTGTCGGCAGAAGATAATGATGTAATGCTATACATGTATAAGGTTATGTGAACTCTTATATCTAGGATCACTTTTGCAATTCTTCTCATGTGCACTTCAAATACTGAATAACAATCTAAATAGTACTGTGCATTGCAACCCATCTTGTGTTTATATTATCAGAGAGAATTCGATTCTAGGAGGTGTCTTTTTTTTTTTTTTTTTTTTTTTTTTTTTTTTTTTTTTTTCCATTCACAAGCACGAGATACTACCGTGTAGTATACTAGTATTTGGAGTGAGGAATACGTTCTATTACGTGTGCCTACCATTATCGGCTGCCGCTTTACTAATTTTATCACTAAATGTGGTGAGATACCACCATTAATACCAAGTGCCATTTTATGTGGTGTGAGTTCTAATCGCCCTTTGGTGTTCTTTCAACCTAGACACTTGCTGTTATATTTCAGGTTCTAAACTATCTTTGGACTTCTTTATCCATCTACCTTCTGCGTGGCACCTTTTACCTGTTTGGTTTTTCTTCTCTGCACTACACCACTATCGTCTATGAGCTCTGCTGTATGAAGAGAGATGGTATTTCGATGGATGAGCCGTTTATGGAGAATCAGGACGTGTAGTTGGGTAGAGATTGACGACGGTATTTGATTGTCTGCAACTAAAGCATTAAGGGCATTTTTGGGATTTTTTTAAAAAAAAGGGAGGAAAAATAGCCCGACAGTGGGGATATTGGCCGGTTACCCTGTTTTGAAAGAAGAACGGAAAACTTGAGGCCCATTCTGAAATGCAGTTTTAATTTTGTCCTGTTTTGAAATGTCCCAGAAACTTAGGCCCCATTTTGAAATTTTCCCTTCTTTTTATTGATGACCGAGAAAGATCAAAACTTCGCCATTCAACCCATTAGACAAGAAGACTGGTCAGGTTTTGGGCGAGTTTCAAGTGCACCTGATCGATTACTAAAATGGGACCTGAAGTGGATGTAATTATGGGTTCATGGTACAGGAACCTTATCCATACCCGATTTTTCTTTGAAGGACCTGGACCACAATAAAATGCACATTCTTTTGGGCTTAAACAGTGAGCCGAATACTTATACAAATATACTAGCAACAAAGGCCCATTCTCAAAAAAATCCAAAATATATTTATATTAATATTTTATTTTATAATATCATTATAAAAATAAATTGAGAATAAATAGTTATTTATTATGGAAAAAACCACAAGCTCAGGTTCACAACTAAATTAATTTGTTTAAAAAAGTTAGATTGTAACTCTAATGCTATCTATTTTTGAGATTATTATAAAAAAAAAAAAAAGATTTTGGATGGTAACGCAAAAATATATTAAGGAAAAAGAAAACTTACACAAAAAAAGAAAGAAAAGAAAAAACCAAGCTTAGGTATAGGAAACATATACCCAAACATCATAAACAACTACACAAGAGAAGCCTCCAAAGCCAAAATCCTAACAACCTCTTGTTTGGCCAAAGCATCTGCCATAAAATTAGCTAATCGACTTACATAAGAAAATGTCACCGGAATGGAGGAAGAAAGAGATTTTATTTCATTTAAGATAAACTGAAATCTCCATGGACCCTTTTTAGAATTAACCCATGAAATGGCATTGAGGGAATCACTTCCCACAATTAAATCTTCTAAGAATCTTCCAGAATATGAGGGAAGAGCTTCTATCTAGGTTTCGTTGGAACCCTTCTCTCCAACATGTTTAGAGAACATGAATAAGACATCCGCCTTGCAGTTACGAAGAACTCCTCCAATGCCAGCTGGACCTGGTTTACCTCTCACTACACTATCAACAATGAATTTTAAGGAACCAATGGGAGGGGGATTCCAAGAAACTATGCCCTTTTAGATGGTCCAGACATCATGCAAGCCTTCCAATCTTGGGCAATGTTGTCTAGCTTCATATTTGAAAATTCTTTTTGACATAACAACCACTTAAACAAACGAAGAGTCACCAAATGAACAATATCCTCAACTGCAGTTTGAGAACCCTTAGAACATGTTTGGTAACAAGTGAGGAATCCATAGATTTGATGATTCTTCACTACCACTGGAACAATAATTCGTCACTGGGGATTTATATAGTTGATGATTTCACATTGATATTAGTGTGTATCGATGCATATACCTCGGAAAAATAAGATTCAATATGCAAATCCACCCAAGTAAGGATTTTCAAATCTTATGAGGAGTAGTCGGATCTAAAAATCCTAACAAATGATGATTTTCATTCGTCCAAATCCTCTTACAATTGCTAAACATGGATTTACCACCACTTTAGAGAAACCAAAAATTTGGTTGCCAAACGTGACCTTAAAGATTCTATCATTTCTTTCTTTCCAAATAAACCAAAGAATAGCAAAATGAATACATTTCCACATCAACAAGCCACACCCACTAAAAGGACCCAACCGCCATGCCTCAACCATGTCAACAAGAGAACTAAGAAGACACCAAGAAATTCAACATACCTTGAGAAGGTGCTTCCAAATAAAAGCTGCAAAGTCACAATGAAGAAATAAATGGTTGATTGTTTCATCCTTTCTCCCACATAACGAGCATCTATTAGCAATATTCTCCAAAGTTAACCCCTTCTGCGAAGAACATCAACAGTTAAAACCTTGCCAGCTACTGCTCGCTAGCAAAATAACCCTCAACTCTAGGAGGAGCCAAACCACACCACATAAATGCTCTAGGAGCCTGAGTGAGAGAAGGTCCTACCAAGGCCATATAAAAGGACTTGGTCGAAGACTTTCCCGAAGCATAAGGTTAATTTCCAAATGCGAAAAAGATCTTATTTGAATAAAAAGATCCTAAGCGTGCTTGGATGCATGAGTTTGAGTCTACTATAAAGCTTTAAAAAAAAAAAAAAAAAAAAACACTACCTACTTATGAAAGGTCAGATTTTCTTTGATTGATCCTGTATCCCAAAGAGGGAGAGAGAAATTAAAGGCTAGAGTAATGTCAAAAACACCGAACATAAAAAAATTTAGAAATTTGTAGTAAAAGATTCCGACAAGAGTGCCCATTTGAATTAGAATTGGTATTAAGAAAGAAAGACTAAGATTTGAATTCGAAAGATTTAGAATTTATGATAAGAATTGAGAGAAGATTTAAATTTAAAAAGATAGAAGGAAAAAAAGTTATAGAAAAAATTTAGGCAGTTAGGCACATACATCCTTTAAGACAAGCCTCCCTGGCATATTTGAAACAGATGATGTGTATATTTTTTTAAGATCTTTTTGTAGATACCCCCTAAGGTTTATAGGATTTGTAAATAGGCCCATGAGGTTTTAGTGTTTGCAAATAATCCGCTGCTTTCATTTTAATACCTTCAGTGTCCCTAAAACCAATAGTCTTCCAACCACCATAGGTTTTTAGAGCGAAATGACACTTTTATCCATCTCTTTTATCCTTAAATTTCGAAAGCTTGAACTCAAATTTTTTTATAAAGCATGTAACATTAACAATCTTTTTGTCAATCGTCCTTGTTATGGAGGGTGATTCTTCAAATGTTGTTGCTTGGGTGTCCAATCGTAAGGCTATTCGTTGGAAGTTCCAATTTCTCTGTAATGAGATTTAATGTTGTTTTCCTTCATGTGCTTAGATCTGCAAATTCTATTGTTGATGCATTAGCTAAATCGGGGGGTTGAGAGAACTTCACCATGGGAGGGTTTTATCATGTAAGTTCGTGTTGAGTATGGTACATTTCTCTTGTATGTTCTCTCTTCTTTGGTCCTACTTAATTTTTGTTTCTCTAATTCCTTATTCTCCTCTTTGTATTTTTCCTTTTTAGAATTTGGGGGGTGGAGGGAGGGATTTTAAACCTTTCTCAGATATGAGTGTGGGCTCCAGTCTCCAGGCCCTTGTACCTGAGTCCATCCCTGGTCATGTGCATGAGAGAGTTATTGAGATAAAGCATTGGGACTTGAGATAAAATAATAATATTTTTTAAGAAAATAATATACTCATTTATGTTTAATGCATGTAAGGGCAAAGCTGTCATTTATTTAAAAATCCAACACAAATCTCATGGTGGCTGCCCATTCTTATTAAGAATATTGGTTTTAAGGATATGAAAGATATTAAAAAGAAAAAAGCAGGACTTATTTATAAATACTAAAACCTCAGGGGCCTATAAACAAATCCTATAAACCATAGGGGGCTATATACAAAAAACTCTTTTTTTTTTAATTGAGATGGAACTGGGCCTTGGTTTAAGGCCATGACTGGATCTCGGCCTGAATATTAGGCCTAATAAGTAAATGGGCCAGGCTTGGGTAAGCATTAATGGCCGCCTGACCCCACCCATGAGGACCTCTAGTTAGGGAAACTGGTGTCTGGGGCTATTTGTGAAGTGAGAACACATGCTGACATTACTCATGATGGTTGAGGGACACAAGTCCCAGACCCACGTGAGTGTGGCCGACACCATAGATATCCATCAAATAATGTGGCCCACCATCGAATGTCATCATTAGAGAAGGTTAGGTATTTCAAAGCTCAAATTTGAATGCATATGGCATATTTTCCTTCACCACATAGAATCAATATTCCGAGAAAGAGAACGATTGGTTGGGTAAATTGGAGATATTGGTTGGGTAATCCGAGATAACTCAAATCATAGAAATTTTAGGGATGGAGATGATCAAGAGATTGAATAAAGATAGAAGTTACCAAGGTATGGATAGAATGATAAGATCCGTCACTTATGGTATTTTATTATCTATATGTATATATATATATATATATAAAACAAATGGGCCTTATTGAAAAATGATGTGGCATTACAGAGAGTTGTTTTTTAATAAATCAAGGCGCTTACGTGGCGTTGAGGAATGTTAACTCTTCTTAAGTTCAAACTCTCAGTTCGTAAAATGGAGGAAACAACTAAGAGTTTGTATGATGAGATACAATATATGGCAGGTGTGGTTGAAGGAGTGAGTCCGGATCGTCTGTCACCGGAGTTATACGCTCACCATGAGTGGGCGAATGGGAGCACATCACGTGTACACTAAATTCACGTCAGCGCCGAGTCTCTCCACTTGCAAAGCTGATGGACTTAGTTGGAAAAAAATAATTAATGCAGGATTCTTTTCATAAATATGAAAATATCATTCCCAAAAGATAACTCCGCTCAAAGAACTCGATTCACTTTCTTCATTCCCATCTCCGATGGCCGGCCAGAACGGAATCTCCATGACGGGAAAAGATAGTGTGTGGGGCCAGCTAGGTCTCTCTTCTTCTTCCCCTCTTTCTTCTTCAATTTCAGATTCTCTGCATATCTAAATGGCCAATATCGATGATGCAAATCTCCAATACGTGGAAAACTCCTCCCCATAACACATCTTCAGTAGGATCATTTAAATGCAAAGAATCACTCAAAAGCCAGCCAAAGAGACAAGCTAAAATTCAATTGTCTGACTTTTGTAAAGAAAAACTCAATCTATCCTAATAAACCTAATTTCTCCGATCTATTGAAACCGGAGAGTTCATTATCAACCTCCATCAGAGTACAAATGACATTCACAATCCACTCAAGTTTCAAAGAACACTGCCAATCTTTTTTTTTCTTTTTTTTTTTTCTTACAACAGCTATCGCTCATGCCTGTCGATCCAAAAGGATCTTATCACTTTATGTCTTCATGACCAAATTGGACATCTAGAAACCCTAATTTCAAGGGAAAGAAGAGATTTCGAAAAGTGAAATGAAATTGGATAGAGATTCTGTTGCAATATGTGCCCTAGAAGTAGATCGTGATAAGAAAGAGAGATGAAGTGACGATCTAAGATTGAAGAAGAGATGGTGAGAGTCTGAGATTGAAGAAGAGATGGTGAGAATCTGAGATTGAAGAAGAAAGAGGGGAATAAGAAAAGAAATCTGCCACCATGGAGACCCAGTCTGGCCGGCCGGCCGGCCGCCGGAGTATTGGAGCTCCTTCGAGGGAGACGGGGATTGGGTTCTTTGAGGGTCATCGGGATTATTTTTTCATATTTATGAAAGAAACCCGGTAATAACCGGTTTTTCAAACAAATCCATCAGCTTTCTAAGTGGGGTGACTGGGCGCTCATGTGGATCTACTGCACACATAAGGCGCTCCCATTTGCTCACTCACGGTGAGCGTATAACACGAGCGACGAGACGAGGAAACAACTGAGGCCCTTTTTTAATAGGGAGAATATAAAAAAAAAAAAGTCTTTAAGTTTTGCCCTTATTTAAAAAAAAGAAATAAGTTTTAAAACTTTTTAAATTAGTCCTTAAGTTTTTCATGAAGTTTTCAATCGAGGACATTCATCTTAGCAAGAACACCTGATATTCTCACAGCAATTAGTTACATGTAGTGGTTGCTGAAAGCATGTCATGGTTTTAAATGTTTGGATATTTTTAAAATATTGAGGGAAAAAATCACCAAAAGATACCTTTAAATGGCCGAATGTCCTTAATTAAAAATTTACTAAAAATCTTAATAACTAATTTGAAAAGTCTCAAAACTTGTATCCTTATATAAAATCTTAAGGCCAGATTTGAAAATTTTCCTTTTCAATATTCCTTCCTCCAGACCCATTGAACTCAATTCAATGCAAGCAAATGGGCCATGGTTGATGGTTGCACAATCATTTTTAAAAACTTCATGCCAAGAAAATAATAAAAACTTGGGAGAAAATGTATTGATTACCATTCATGAATCTTGCTTATATTGAGAAGACATTGCTCTGAATTTCTAGAAAGTTAATAATGAGCAATCAAAGGGGCTTTTAGTTGGTCCTTGTTGAACAAGTTATGATGCATTGGACCAATCAATTCCAGGGCCTGTTTGGTCAGAGGATATTAACAATACCTGGTAGGAGATAAATAGAATTCAAAATTCTGTCCTCCAGCTGGAATCATGCTCAAAGGACTATGAGCATTTTGAAATATAAATATCAGAAAATTTGAAATTCTCTTGGTTATGTGAAGGGTTGGCAAACAAAAACAACGATTTCCAGAAGGTAGGAGGACAACCTTTGACATGAAGTCGGAAATTCATAAAAGCAAGAATTCACATACAAAAGGCTCAAAATTCTGTGAACATCATAAATAAGATTTTAAGCAATGCTACTTATCCCGGGTTTTGTCCTGGGACATGGCCCGACTCCCTCAGGAGCCGTTGGACCCGGGACAAAAATCCCGGGACAAGTAGCATTTTTGTAAGATTTTTCCTCTCCAAACAGAAAATGACCCAAACGCATGCCAAAACCAAGAGACAATGTTGGTGACCTAAACGTAAGTGTACATTTATCGTAAGTTAATGGGAGTTGTTCGCACAAACCTAACCTACATAATGAATGGAAGGGAATCACAATTCACAACCCCACTTCCATGTCATTTCTCCCACGTCTTCCCCTCGTTCATACGCACGAATGACACAACATGCACAAGGATGTATTAAACAACTGTTGAAAATGTCATTCGTTGCCTGCATCAATTACTGTACCTACAGTGAAGGCCGGCTCATCATGTCAAATGTCATTGCTGTCAGCGTCACCTTAAAAGTGCCATTACCAACTGTAACGCAATGTAAACCGACTCTCCACTTTCACATTAGTTATTGGCTTGATGGTGCCCACCATCCACCATAACACACCACTACGCAGAATTAGGGGGGTGAGGGTGACATGTAGATAAAGAGATGATTTTCTCCTGCACAACTGTACACTTTGCATTGGTGTAATTCATCATGTGGGAACCACTGAAATCCGAGGTGATTCGACCTTTGGTGATGGTTCTGATGCCTGCTCGAGTACGTGCACTGGAGAAGATTTTCCATAGATGAAGTGGGATGGCTTGGCCCATTTGAAACAGACACATTCGGGATTGATTTGGGGTGGGTTTGAAAGCCCTTGATGAACTGTTATCATCATCCACGTCACCATCACTATCACCATCATTTAGAGTGCATATACATTAAAGTTGTCGGCTGTGAGTCATGCAAAAGGGGGTTAGGTTCGCGGATAAATTGGTGCAAGTTGTATAGGATTACTCGGAGTCTGATGTCTATCCAGCTTGACCCAGTCCAAACCTAACACACTAACCCGACTGATGAACTCTGCACTCCTCGTTTGTCTGTTAGTTTTAACACCCACACAACCCAAAAGTGATTAGCTAACCTAAATCTGGGGTTTTTTTTATTGGTTGGGTCGGGTGGGGCTAAGCTTGTCTGACCCCCGCTCGTTTAGTTATTGAGCCTAATATTCGACCAAGATCAAGCCAGGGGGAGAATTTCAGAGTCAGGCCCAGCTATATCTGCAAAACTATATACAGTTTAGCCAGGATGGGCATTTGAGCAGTTGCAGGCCCATGCCTAGCCAATTCACTATCCGACCAGAAACCAAGTGTCCTGTCCACGGGCCTAAAAATACAGCCCAGATCCAGACCATTGCAATCTACCCAATACGATATGGTCTCAAACCGGCTTGGCCTATGAGTGCACCTTACCTAAATGGCAATCTACCCAATACGATATGGTCTCAAACCGGCTTGGCCTATGAGTGCACCTTACCTAAATGTGCCAATCAGGTTTCTAATTTAAAGCCTAAGGCCACCCAAACCCAAAATGCCCATTTTGAATTTGGGTTTTCATCAGATTGGATCAGTCAGGTTTTTCTATTTTAGTTGATCAGCCCAAGTTTCTACCAAGTATGATTATTATTAATCACAAAAGGATCACACTAGACTGATTGTAACTATTAGGCCCAGTATCTAAATTAACTAAAGTTCTAAAATCTTCAACCTCACCCAGTCAACCCATTTCGAACCCCACATTTACAACAATTTTGACCATTAAGTAGAGATTGGGAATTAATATTAATATGATAATTCCATCATCACATACCCATCAAATGGACTCAAGTAGTTTATAGCTGGGAATTCAGTCTAACTGTAGGATTTTTCGTTCTATATTGAGGGACCAAATTTTGGACCAGACCTTACAACCAGATTCCGTAAAAATCAATTTTCCTAGTACCAGACCCAGCCCATTGAGAACCCAAGTCAATTTCACTTTGCTTGCTAGCAACTGACATGACGAATGAGTGGTTGAAATTCAATGACTGGTCATTAAGAGAGCAGAGAGCGCCTTCTTTTTTGGCAATATGCTTCATCACAGTGGGCCCACCATGATTTGACGGCCTCTGTTGATGTACATTTATATGGTGGATGGGTTGCCACCATTCAGTTACGAAAGCCAGTGGATGGACCATTTAAAGTAGCAGAAAGTTACAAAACCAGAGCATGGCCCATCACACACACACAGAGAGACGGGGGGCGAGAGGGAGAGGGAGAGGGAGAGAGAGAGAGATCCCAGACTAGTGGATGGGTTGCCACCATTCAGTTACGAAAGCCAGTGGATGGACCATTTAAAGTAGCAGAAAGTTACAAAACCAGAGCATGGCCCATCACACACACACACACAGAGACGGGGGCGAGAGGGAGAGGGAGAGAGATATCCCAGACTAGACCTGAGGGCCCGTTTGGTAATTTACTTTTAAAATAAAGTGGAGTGAAGTAAAATGAAAAGAATGAATAAAATATAAGTGAGTTATAATGGTATTTTGTTTTTAGTTGTTTCTGATGGAATATTTTTGACTTTTTGTATGGGGAAATGAAGTTTTTTTGTCTTTTAGTGAGTAAATGTAGTTGCTTTTTGACCCTTTTTGGAAAAGATGGAGGGAATTTTTTGGAAAAGTGCTTTTGATGGGATGTTTAACTTGACTTCACTTCATTTGACTATATTAGTAAAATTACCAAACGGGCCTGAGGAATGGACCTGAAAAAGGATCAGAAGGTTCAAACTTGCAAACCCTTTTATGGGACCACTTCCAGTGCATGTTAATTACAGGGTAGAGTACTGAGATTGGAAGATTTAGCATGGATTAAGCATGCATTAAGATTGGCACAATCCAATGATCATTACCGTCTATTTCCACGCTTTGAGATTTAATGGGATCCACATAATATAAATCCAACGGTTCCTATACAAATTTAATGTATAGAAAAACTTTATTTCACAAGAGATTAATCCAACAGTTTCTATCAATCTGATTGAAGTGAAATTTATAAAAGTTCTTTTGCACAAAGATCCATATAATATGTATGAGATCCATCACATAAAAGTGAACCCCTTCCAAGATATATCACATTTTAGTTGTCAGCAGCATCATACTAATGACACATGGAGAAATTTCTTTTTGGATTATACCAATAAATATAAGAGAGAAAGGTCTTTGCTGCTGCCAAGATCACCATACTAATTCCTCATAAATGGAGCCTAATCTTTTTAATCTAACCCACTCATATTTCATTCTCATGTCTTTATTTATATTGGAATTAGCCATTGAATTGATCAAGTATAGAAAACACAACTAAAATCTTACAGATCTAAATTAACAGTATATGTCACTCTAACTATAATGAAGATTATTATTAGATGGGATCATTTCCCTAAATATAATTGGGTCTTGGTTGATGTCTAGCTGGATTGCAACTCTTATCTGTCAAGTAGATTGGTGTATCCCACCAATATCCTTCCCAAGTGGTAAGTAATTATAAAATGTGCTGTGTTGTTAGGAGAGAGTTGCCTTGTGCACATTGATATTGTGCATTTAATATCTAGGTGGGTGGGGTATCTCTTAAAGCCGGCAAGACCGAACCCAATGTATATGAGACCTGGGACCAGATTTTGTCTATATTACTTGTTGACAAGAAGAGGGGAAATCAGCATCTTAAGATTTATATGTTCACACACACTAACATATTGTGATGATTTAACCACTGCAAATGCCGCGTTCATTCACATCAATCAGGCCACCAAAACTGAGCCCCATCATGGATAAATGCACTCATGAAATGTGCAATGATCTTGTGGTTCCCATCAATCATGCCATTATATCGTCTGCCCCCAAGGAGTACGAAAAGCTTCAGATGAAGAAATGTGGCCTCTTATGATGAATCTCACCCCCTTACGCTCACCATTCCCCAATGGAATGTGGGATATCAATCCCCTCAATCCAGTTTGATACTCATTGTACTTCTTCTCAATCTAAGGAGTGGATAGGGCAGCTCTTTTTATTGGTATTTAATGTCTTTCATTTTTATTTTTACTTTTGCTTCATGTGTGAGGAGGATATTGGTATCAGGCTCGTATAATTATTCTTAAATATCTCTCTTTTTTTTGCTTCTATTGTGCGTTTGGTTTTCTCTTTTTAACGAAATTTTTCTTATCGATTAAAATTTTTTACTCTTTCTGTGCTTTAAGTGAGTGTTTAAATCATGGGTTAAAATATAAGGCTAACTCATTTTTGGTGAGGTATTAGCCGAGGCATAGATCTTTCAATCCTCTTCACTTACAAAAAAATTACTAAATAAAACTCAAATGTTTATAGGCTGGAAATTTGGTGAGGGCTCATACAATAGGGGGATGCAGTTCAAACTTCTATTAAGTAAAGCCCGTTAAATGGCCTCATGAATTCCTGCATTCTAAAGCCTCATAGTATCCCAACTAGCTCAGTATTATATTGTTTATCAATTCTCTGAATATTATCTATAGTTAATGTTGCCTTCCTAATTACTGGAAACAAATCCCTTCATCATCAATAACCATACACTCATACTTCCTGTTGCTAGCTTGTAAGGTTTTTAGGTTGGCTAATTCATTGGGTATTGGACAAAACTGGGATTCTTTAAATCTTATATCTTTCTTAGAAAAGGACTGCCCATCTTTAAAAGAAACTCAGTTGAAGGACTTTTTTAGTTTTGGAACTGACAAGAGGTTGCTCGAGCGAACCTCCATTCGCTGGAGCAAACCCTTCACAGAGGAATCTTCGCTCGACCCATCAATCAGTCCGCTCGAGCCTTCAAGCCTCTAGATCGCAATCCTGAAGACAGAATACAGTTCGCTCGAGCGAACCCAATGTCCGCTCGAGCGAACACCTCACAGAACATTGATCGCTCGACCCACATTTTAGTTCGCTCGACCCAAGGAGTCCATGTGCTGAACGACTTCAAACAGAGAGCAGTTTGCTCGAGTGAACTACCTGATCGCTCAAGCAAACCTGGGCGCCAAATTGGAAACTTGCCCAGAACAGTCTTCTAATTGCCTCCAACTTACTACTTTCAATCTTACTTGTTTTACAAGTGTTGAGGCACGAATTAAAGGCTATAAAAACCCTTTATCTCTCTATTCAAAGGTACCTCTCCCATTAAGAAATTTATTTGAGAGAACTTGAGAGATCCATTCCCCTCCGAGGCTATCATCTGATGTGCTAAAGGTTTTCAAGCTTCGGGTTTATGCTTCGTTCCATTCTTCTAATATAGAGACATCTTGAAGAGGCTTTCAAGGTGGTTGTTTCAAGCATGGTGAAGGTGAACGGCGTGTAGTCGGCAAGATCGCGCAGTCCTTAGGTTGAGTCAACAACTGGGAAATGGTTGTGAGTATATCTTATAACTTTTATTCAAATAGTACTTGGTTGTCTGTTGGCCTAAACGATAAGGCCCGTGGTTTTTTTTCCGAGTAGGGTTTTCCACGTAAAAATCATGTGTCTCCTTCTCTGTGTGGTTGATTACTTTTAATTCAGATTAGGGTTAATTACTAGTTTAATCACCTGTGGATTGATATTCAATAAAGATCAGATTATTGGGACCTCTGCCTGTGTTAAGGTAGAAATCTAAGTTTTTCATAGCTGTTGAAAGCAGGTAGGCCTTCCGGACAAGATTCCAAAAACTTTGATCTGCTTAACGAATGGATCAGACACCCGAAAGGCCATAGAACCATTTCCAAGATCTCAAACTCTAATCATAGCGTATTAAGATCCCAAATCTTTCTAAAGGAAAATAGATATAAATAGATCTGAACAAGCATAAACTAGATCTACAAAGATAGCAAGTGCAAATCTATGCTTGAGGAGCTCTGTTATGCTCAAATCGAGTCTTTGAACTTTGTCTCTACAAAACTCTTTCGCAAACACGATCTCGCAGACCTCACAATCTTCCACGCTATTGATGGACCCGATTCTTCTCTCTCTCCCGCTGCCTCCGCCCCGGGTCTTTCGGGGTACGGCAGAGGGGAGGAGAAGAAAAGTAAAGGGTAACAACATCTTTCTTTTTTTTTTTTTTGTACGGGTATGCCAATTTCACTTTTCTACTTGGAATTTAGAAACGGTGATCCGAAGATCCACCTTCACAAGTAGAAAGGGGAAATGAAACTTTTTCTAGTTTCTATTGCACACATATTTTAAGAAAAGAGACAAAAGAGTTTTTTTTATATGCCGTGAAAGGCGATTTCATTTGTTGCCGTGAAAGGCGATTTTTGCCGTAAAAGGCGATTTACAAGTCTTATCCATTATGAAAGACAAGAGTTGTGATTTTTGTCTCTAAAAGAAAAATAAAGTACAATAGAAATCAACAAAAGGAATCTGACTTCTCATTCAATTGTGGGGACACGTTCAAATCGACGGTCGCGAGTCATGTATGGGCTCCTCCATCGTCCATGCAGATGAGAACACGATGCTTGGATTCTTGGCTTGGCTTTTTAACCTCAGATTTTTAAAGGACAAAGACCAAGAGAAGGTCTTATATCCGATAAAAAGCTAAGTAAACGGGCTGAAAAGCCACGTTTTAGCCATGTTGGTAGAAGAAGGGAGGTCCTTGGGGGGATGGCCCCCCAAGGGTGCTTCAATCACCTTTTGGTGGTCTTTGCAGCAGAGTTGCAGGGCCTCTGGATTTTCCAGGCAATTCTCTGGATTCTTTTTCCGTTCTTCGTCTCCTTTTTTCTGATCCCCTTTTCTCTTTGGAATGCCCTCCTATTTATAGGCCTTTGATAGCCATTTAGGAGGGTTTATGAGCATTGAATGCATTAATGCTCATAATGGGAGGAGTTACAAGTTTTAAAGTATTTGTTTTGTAACTCCTTTTTCCTTGAATCTGATTGGCCGATGGAGAATAATGAGCTTTTAATTGCCTTTAATCCCCATCATGGGAGGAGTTTCATGGCTTTAATGCCATAAATCCTTTGACTTGTAACTCCCATTTGCTTGTTTTTGATTGGGCCGTCCAAAATAATGAGTTAATGACCGCATTAACTTGTCATAAAACGGATCATTTAACCTCATTAATTGGTCGCCAAGTCGCTTGAAGAGTCGCGGGTCGCGCCGCGTCTTTTGGAATTCTTCTTGCGATGACCGCCGGTGGATCCACATGTTGTTTGATGTCGGATGGCGATGCAATTTCAGACATTGATTAATATCAACATGCCGGCAACATCTATCCTGTCGATTTCACGATCGGGCGGGCGGAAAGTGTGCTTTCTTTGTCGGCCGGTTGGCGATTTCGAGGCATCTAATGATCATCCAATGATTTCGGCGGCGAATCCGTGATGTTGACGAAGATCGACGGATTTCATGCACGAAAAATCAGATTTTAAAAAAATCACAGGGGTCAATCAACTCGAAACCCGAAAAGGACCCGAAAAAAGGGGTTTCCGGCGACTTTTGGGTTGCCGGAATTCCATGGTCGCCGGCGACCATGGGCTTTGGGCCCATTTCTCGGCCGCCGTTCGGTCGCCTTTTCTTCGCCGTTTTTCAATCTTTTTTCTTTCTTTTTTCTTCTATATTTTTCCTGACATTTCCCCTCATTTATTGGCCTGATTCTCTTGAAGAAAACCCTACGAGAAGCCACGCAAATCGGAGCACAAAGTTTCCTATTTTTTTGGAAAGCCGAAGACTTTATTGTGCGGTTTTGCCGATTTTTTGTCAAGCATTGAAACTAGGCCAAACGATGTCGGAATGACCTGAAATTTGACGTGGAGCTTCTTGAGCAGTAGATAGGACCAACCATAGGCTTTGGTTTGAGTTTTGAAGCCATTCGGGGTCCTGCAAATGCTTGCCTTAATTTCGCCATGAGAGAAATGCCGAGCTTTGACCTGCGGTCAACCGATGTCTGATTGACAAAAAATTTGACAGGGAGCCTCCTGAGTAGTAAGTAAAACCAACCATGGGCTTTGGTTTGAGTTTTGAAGTCTTTTGGGGTCCCGCAAATGCTCGCCTTGATTTCACATCGAGGAAAATGTCGAGCTTTGAAACTAGGCCAAACGATATCCGTTTGACCTAAAACTTGACAGGGGACCTATTGGAGTCATTTTGAGATGATCCATTAGCTCCAATTTGGATGCCATGATTCCGGGGTGCTCTGCCGCTGGTAGGCCTGTTTTTGCTTTCCGAGAGTTGATGAAGGGTCAAACGTCGTCCGTTTGACTTGAAATTTGGCAGGGGGCCTTTTGGAGGTATTTTGAGACCATCCGTAGGCTCTGATCGAAATTTTGAAGTCTTCGACACTGTCGCTGCCGGGAGCTCCTGTCTGGCTGTCGGAGGAGTGAAGTTAGGCTAACTGATGTTGAAATGGCCCGAAACTTCATGTGTACCCCTCTTTTGGCTGCTTTGAAGGATCTTACAGTTTTTGTTTGATTCTGACAAGATCTGGTGCTTGAAGTGGCGCCTTCCTATTTATGGCAGGATGTGGCTCCATGTAGCTTTTGGTGTTGAAGGGACATAGCGACATTTTTTGTGTCAACAGCTATGACCCAATCCCAGAGATCTTTTCATAGAGAATTATGGGATCTCAATTGAGAAGAATTCCTCAAAGCACTCAAGTAGAGAAACCGGAGGAAAAAAGAGAGGAGAGAGCACCATGGACGTCCAATAGTACTACTGGATGTCCAGCACCTCTTGAACTTAAATAGTCCTAGCGCCCTAGTTCTCTTACAAGTCCTAACTCTATTCCTCTCATCTTTCTCTTATGAGTTCTACTCTTCTTTCTCTTATGAGTTCTAGTTTAATTTAACTCTCTGACTTAGGATTAGCATGGAGACCACTATAGATTTCTTGGATCTAGCTCCAGCAGTAGCATCTGGACCCCACATCTCATCCAAGTTCTTAACCAATAGTTAATTGCAAATAACTCCAATATATAAATGCAATTGCACTCCAACCCTAGGAATTTCATAAGAAGACTCTGAACTTTTCAATTATACAAGCAAGCCCCTCCATCAATTATATCCATGGATCCATTGGAAATTAATTGTCTACCAAATATAGATCCACCTCATATTATCTTTGTAACCCAATTAATCACATTGATTATCAATACTATATGATTAACTCTTAATCAAAACGGGTGTGCACTTACCAATAAACTTCATTAATCAGCACAAGGGGATATTTTCCTTATGAGGATAGATTCCATCTTGACAATGTATGTTTACACAGTCCCACTACTATCTACCCAAGATATCAGGGTGTTGACCTACAATTGGCCTTACTCATTAGTAAGTTAAAGTAAACGCATAGCAGAAACTTGAGTCCATCACTTGCTCAGGGATTGAGAGCCCATTGCTTGAAAATTATGAGTGTTCTTTAATTAAAGATGGTATTTTGTATAAGGCGCCGCTACTCATGGTCCTTCAATATATCTAATGTACTATCACAACAATACAAAGTCTTCCACTTTGATGTTTCAGAGTCTTCACGAATACCGTAGCATTCTAAAGCCTCGTAGAATCCCAACTGGTTCAGTATTATGTTGTTATCAAATATCTGAATATTATCTATAGTTAATGTTGCCTTCCTAATTACTGGAAACAAACCCCTTCATCATCTATAATCATAAACTCATACTTCCTGTTGTTGGCATCTTTAGTTCTTAAATATCTCTCTTTTTTTTCCTTCTATTGTGTGTTTGGTTTTCTCTTTTAACAAAAGTTTTGTTATCGATTAAAAATTTGTACTCTTTCTGTGCTTCAAATGAGGGTTTAAATGATGGGTTAAAATATAAGGCTAACTCATTTTTGGTAAGGTATTAGCCCAGACATAGATCTTTCAATCCTCCTCACTTATAAAAAAAATACTGAAGAAAATTCAAATGTTCATAGGCTGGAAACTTGGTGGGAGCTCATACACTCGGGGGATGCACTTCAAACTTCTATTAAGTAGAGCCCATTAAATGGCGTCACAAATTCCTGCATTCTATAGCCTCATAGTATCCCAACTAGTTCAGTATTATGTTGTTATCAATTCTTTGAATATAATCTATAGTTAATGTTGCCTTCCTAGTTACTGGAAACAAATCCCTTCATCATGCATAGTCATACTTCCTGTTTCTAGCATCTTTAGTTCTTAAGCCACTCTTTACAGGCTATCACAAAGCAATTATCGGATTGAACGTGAATTATAAATATAGTTTCAACAGTGCTTGTCATATTCTTCTTATTTTAACCAACTCGCGAAACCCCTCATAAACATGACTAAGAGTGGTTTAGGAAAAATATTTTTGTTGCCATATCTCCTTCAAAATCCCTCTTTGAATTTGACTAATGATGATTTGAGCAATGAGAAAGAAAGAAGGAACGTGGAAAGTCGGACCATGAATAACACAACAACCAAGCAAGCAGAAGTCACGCGTGTTGCTGATATTAGTTTATATTACACCCCGACCCAATTTAACCCTGATTAGTGCTAATTAAGTGTATTTTAGCTAAATTAATTGTATTCAACTACTAATTATGATAATTAGTATCGATTAATCTTTACAGATTGAGTTAGTTGAGTCTTGAGCCTTAGACAGGCAAGTTAGAACCAATTTGACTCGGTTAGGTAGAGTCAAGGGCTTTTTCGTAATTATTGATTTTCGTATTTTGCATCATTTGCACGTCATCTTGGCATCAACGTGTGTATTTCGTCAAGCACATCGATTTTCGTATAGAACTCCATTTCATTCGAGCTACCGTTGAATAATTGGACCCTCATTTGACCCAAATTGGAAATATGTTATTTTTAGTGGGCTTACTTGCAAAAAGGGCATTCATTTGACCCAAATTGGAAATATGCTATTTTTAGTGGGCTTACTTGCAAAAAGGGCATTCTTATCCCTTTATAAACAACTCACCCCTTCCTTTCATTCCCTTTTCCTTCCTCTCTTCTCTATACTCTTCTCTCCTTCTTCACTACTTCTTCCCTCTTCCTCCAATCACTATTGGATTGATTGCATGTGCCTTGGGAGCTAGAGTTGGACTCATTTTCATCTTCCTCTCTTCCTTGTTGGCAGGAAAACACCCCCACCATCTCCGGTTTCTTTCAAGTTCAAAATTCTTGCTAAGAGGTAGGCATCAAACCTCTTTTTGTTTAGTTTTGGGATGAAATAGAGTCAAGAGACTCATGTTTGTCCACACATGCATGTTTATTCCAAGTTTCCATGTGTTTTGTAATTAGGGTTTGGATTATTTGGGAGTTTTGAGTTCTTAAGCCAAGAGTTTTAAGAGAATGTTTTGGAAGCTCATTAGAGGCAAGTATAAGCTTAATTTGGAGTGACATTTTGTCTAATTTCATTTGATTCCAATGATACTCATTCTCAATGATTTTATCTCTTAATAAAAGATGGGTTGACTTGTTTTTATGGCTTATAATGGATAAAATTTAGATGGAGGGGTTGTATATTATGTAAATGGGAGCAAGGAGGCTCCATTGTACAGGTTTTGTCGTGGAAGGAAGTTGAAAATGGATGGGCGAAGAAACAATGGAAATTTTGAATTCAAAGATTCTGGAGCATTCGCTCGAGCGAACCTCCTCTTAAAGCACTCTTTCAAGTGATCAAAAGGATCGCTAGAGTGACTAGCTCTTTGTTTGGGGTCCGCTAGAGCAAGAACCCCTCTAAAACCATTGCTCAAGCAATCGAGAAGGGTCGCCCAAGCGATCAACCCTCTGGATGGGGTCCATTAAGCGAACCTAACTGTAGATTAGGCTTCTTTTGATCCAAATTTTAGGGTGAACTATCACCCGTAACCTATCATAACCCACCCTAATCATCCCTACTAGATAATTAAGGTGCATACCCTTGTATCCATAGGATTTAGGATCCTTAAGACCCCTATGACCTTAGGATGGAACGTTAACTCTGTCATTAGGTCCAATGGGCATTCAATAATCTAACACTATGCCATGTGGGTTAGTTTGGAAATTCAACGTATTCCTCATAAATAGTGACACCTAACAAGGTAGTAATACGTTGACCTTCCCAACCTACCTTGCATTAGACGGTTTGTCACGTCCCCCGAACCCGATTAAAAAAATAACCGGATCCAGAGAGTGAATTTTTAGGACTAATTAAAAATTTTGTCCTTTGGGCCCACGGATCGTAGTCCGCGGTGAGGATTATACATTTCATGCCTCTTTTCAATTCATTAAATACTGAGTTCATAAAACTCTATACACATGGTAATCTGAACAGAGGATAATATCTCATCAATATATAATTAAAGTTGACAGAAAGAGATAAAACATCTAGAATCAAGTTAATTATTACATTGGCCATCCCAAAATAACTAAGGCCAATAAAAGGAATCAATTCAATGAGTTTAAAAAGTTTCAACGAGGGAAAATAAAGAATAAAGAATCTAAGATTAATTCCCCGTGACTCTCTCCTGTGCCGGGCAATGATGACGCTACTCTACGTCATCGGCACGCCACTCCCGTGCCTCCTCGACTGGTTGGAGATCCTTTGGGATCTCCTCACCTGCCTGCTCCTCGTAGAGGTAGGCATCACCTGATGTGTCTGCACACCAAGGAAACAAAGTCAACAACATGTTGAGCAATAGATAAGCAAAACATATTAAATATGACATGTATCAAATATAGAATAATGACAGGTAATCATCATGAGAATACAATGATAGCAAGTCTACGCATAAAGCGAGAATATGTATAAGTGGAGTCAATAGCAAGAATTCCTAACAATCATCTAACAATAACAACTATCCATGCAATGCAAAACAAGAACAAGACAAGAGGGAGACTCTGAGGATGTCCTATGCCACCTCCCGGGGTACCAGTAACAATCCATACAAGTCCGTACAAGTACAAGACTACTGATACCAAAGTCCGGCTCCAGTAGGATCCTAGCTCCCGGTCCTGGGAATAACAGCATGGTCCAATGCCCGCTCCCAGCTATTCTACGCCATGGACGCCGTCCTACGCCGACTGCCCATCCCCGACAACCGAGTAACTGGTTCGTCGTTTTAAACCCCATAATGCAGATGGCCATGATATGCAAACAAATCTTAAAGTGGTTCTGACACGAGGATAAACAAGACAAGCAAGTCTGGCTAGTTCCAATGTACAAGACAAGATCTTGGGGTTATCTCATCAAAACAATACAAGATTTCCAACATGTAATAACCCCCTTTCATTTCTAGCCAGTCAAGTTTATCATACAAGACAAGGTTCCTTCGATACATTCTAAGTCAGGTCCAAGTCCTAATTCTATAAGAATCTATGTTTCACCTTTAATTAGGTATTTTATGACAAGAGTGTACAAGGTAAATTTACAACGGATACGATTCATGAATCAAAGAGAAGTTACAATCCATTCCTAAGTAAAATGTTGTCATCCCTGTATCCAACATATCCTAACAAAGTACATATGGAATTCGGATCGACAATGCTACGAGGGAAATCCCTTGGTGTACAATAATGTAAGGCATTAATCGCTTCAGTTTCCATATGCAATCGGTTACAATACACGTAATACCCGAATACCTAGACAACCATCGAATTCACACCAAGCAACATGATTCGATTTAATTCCTATTTATGGTCAAGTGATATTAGGTTCATGGTTTCCAACATCTAAGGCCCAAATCTGAGTTTTAGTTTCCATCCAAAAGAAACAAGGCATGTTTAGTTCCATTAGGGTAGCCCGCGGTTGACCAAATCTGTTAGCTCGGTCGACCTACAAGGTGTCCTCGGTCGACCTGCTGCACAGACGCGGTCGACCGGCCAAAGGGCTCGATCGACCGGCCATGTTAGCGCGGTCGACCGGCCAAAGCCGCGGTCAACCGGCCTGCACGGGAAACGCGAGTTCAGGTGTTTTTTCTGAACTGTTTCGAGTCCAACCTGTCTCCTTCTCTTTTCAGACCTTTCCAGAGGCCATTTCTACATCAGAAGAGTCTCCTGCTCTCTCCAAAAATCCATTCCAACCTCATTCCACACCATGCGTTCTATTACCCCCAATTTTTTTTACCAATTCCATTCAATTACAAGATTCTAACCTAATATATATTTCTCAAATTAAACAGGAACATGCTTGGAATTAAAAGGGTTAATCTACAGAATGTGTAACAATAGTCAAATATAACAACAAGCATGTTTAATATGTAATTGCGAATCTACTTGCCTCAACCGAAAGAAATATCAGAAATGGGTGACTTTCGAGGAGAAGCCTTTCTACCCCCAAATCACAAATCTAACCCGACAGAACGAAACCTAACATACCAGAAATAACAAAGGAAAGAAAATAATTCAGATCTAACCTAAATCTAACCAAAAGGAAGGTTAAAGAAAATATGAAATAGAGAGGAAGCTTACCGAAAATTGTACCGGAAGAAAGAGGGGAGGAAGAGATTGAGATCTACCGGATCAGATCTTCGAAAGAAGCTTTCTTAGGTGAAGTTCTGGCTTGAGGAAGGAAGAAGAAGAAACTGGCTGCCCTTTTGTTCTTCGTTGCAGAAAATAGAATAAGAGATTAGGGTTTAGCATCGATTAAGAAGAAGAGGGAGGGGAAAAAGACTTAATTACCCCTTAAGTGGGCCCGGTAAAGAATGGGCCACTTGAAGGTCTTCTGATCATCGGATCGCGACGAGTCAAGAGGCAAAACTGATATATTCGACAAGATCTTTCCAACGAACCCAAAAATCACGGCGTTTGGAATATTTCGGAAAACACTCAATTTTCCCTAAATTGCAAACTACCCCCCCTACTATGACCAAACGAACTCCGAATCGCACGAAACTTCGCAGATACTATTCTAATACTAAAAGAAACTCGCTCAAAATCTAAACCCACTTAAATATCTAAAATACAATTAATTAAAATAAATATGCATTTAAACGGGTCAGGTCGGATATTGGGCCCAAACTGACCCAGTAAGGTCACAGACCTTACACGGTGAAAGACTAAAAACAATAGTCTAGTATTGGTTTGTAAAAATGTCTCGATTTCCTTAAATTATTGCATTCATAGTGGAGTACAATTTCATTACTGATATCAAATCCAAATTAGTAGATTTGTTGCATTATTAGTATGCTTTGAAGTTTGATTATTTACATTCAATTCGTAACTTCAGTTTTGTATACCGATTTAATAATCATTGGAAATGCGGATTGAGTATGTATTTGTGATATGTGATTGCTATTCGATTTGATTTTGAACAAGTAAAATACAAACTTACTCAAATCCGATTATTATTTGATTCGATTGAGTCGGCACTACTTAGCTTCGACCTTGTGATACCCGACGGGGTTGAACTTGGTTTAGTTATTCGAGACTATTGCAGTAAGTCATTTGGAGCACCGAAACTCCAAAACCGATAGCCAGTTACCCTTTGGCCGGGCCACTGGTGACATCCCAACTAGATTTGCTCTCTTTTTAGAGAATGAGCTTAAGGTAGTAGCCAATTAATATGTTTTCATTTTCTTTGATTCACAAGCATAAATTATTCAATGTTTAGCACAATTTCCCTAGTCATTACTTATCATTGACATCTGATAATCTCAATATCTTTAAATTCAATTTGTAACATTATGTATTTCCTCATTATTGCCTATACTTGTTAGATCGTCGTATTGAGATACTACTCTTGGTGTCATAGTCGCAGGTGTAGCTCCTAGTCTTGAAGAGACCTAGGAGGGAGAGGAGGTTACCCAGGAGGTTCCTCCTGGACTAGAGGAGTGGCCGGAGCTAGGGCCAGCTTAGATTCTTCTTTCCTCTAAGCACGTAGATGTACATTTTGGATTAGTTAAATAGTGTGTGGCTAACCCCTTTTTGAGTGGGCTACACTTATTGCATAGTTATTCTTTTGATCATACTTTTGGTAGTGTTTGTATTGGGTTCTTTTATACACCCTCTTTTGTAAAAGAATATATATAATTGTATAATTCTTTTGTATTAAACTTGAAGAGTTAATTGGACTGAATGGGAATTGATACCTTCATATATATATAAATATATAGATATGAATTACAACTTCCGCTATGAATTAACTGTTATTTATATGTTCTAGTGAGCTCAAGTCACGTGTGTAAAATTTGTTTTTCTCTCCTTCTTGTATTGTATTTGGCTCGAGACAGGTACAGCATCACGAGAGTACGTAAGTCTCACCTCGGGGATTACCCTAGGCCAGGGTGATTCGGGACCAGGATGTGACATACGTAAATATGGTATCAGAACACTCTGAAAGTCTTGTAAAAGACTTAGAAACTTCTTAGAATCGTTGTGTGGACGCGTTAGAATTGGTTTAGAGTATAGATTTGTCAGGGCTAGTTTATTATTAGTTGTGAGTTTGTTGCTAGTATTTTGTGTCTATAGTTCGAATTATAAGGAGAGAGTTAGAATATTATAATCTTAACTTTTACAATTATTTTGCAGGACCATGGCATCCGGCTCTAGGAGTGGACCCAATGGTGTGAATAACGAGTCCCATAATGATGACTCATTTGTTTTGTTTGAAAACGATCCTCCCTCGATGGAAGCTCATATGATGGTTCTGATGGAGCAGATGGCCAAGACGAATGAACATCTGGCGGCATTGATGGCCAGGCAAGGTCTGACACAGCCAATTCCGGGCACCCAAGTGGTCATCCAGTCTAAGGAACATGACCCGAATGCCTTGTACGAGAAGTTCAGAAAGAGAGAAGCAACAGAATTCCATGTGAAGGAGGATGCACTTCAAGCTGACAAGTGGTTGGAGCATATCAGTGACATGTTTGAGACCATTGTCTGCGATAACAAGTAGCGTGTGGTTCTCACTACCTCGATGTTTCGAGGTGTTGCCAAAGATTGGTGGAAAAGCATTTGAGATACTTATAAAGTCATGCCAAATGCCATAATATGGGAGACCTTCCAAGAACAGTTCCGTCACAAGTTTATACCGGACTACGTGTACCGAAAGAAGGAAGAAGAATTCATCTCCCTCAAACAGAATCAGATGTCAGTAGCGACGTATGTACACACCTTCCTCCAATTATCCAAGTTTGCCAAAGATTTAGTTGACACAGAAGAGAAGAAAGTGAAGAGATTCGTCAGAGGGCTTCATCCCATGTATGAGGAGAAGGTGATAATGTACAAGAGACCTGAGACCTTCCAGGATGCAGTAGATAGAGTTTACACTGCAGAGGAAATGGCTATCAAGAAGACAAATGCTAATCCTAAGCGAAGTATGTCTCACTCCAGAAAAACTTTCAACACAAAAGACAGAAAGGTGTGGTAAGTGGCCCTAGGGTGCCAAGGAGTGAAACTTGTGGAAAGGGGCACCCTACAGAGAGGTGTTGGAGAAATGCCAGTGCATGCATTATTTGTGGATCTATGGAGCACCGAGCAGCAGCCTGTTCCAGGGACAAAGGGGATTACAGGGCACCACAGCAGCAGCCTCCTCAACAGCCAACCAAGCCAGCACTTCCGGCTCCACCTCAGCGGTTGGCCCTACCAGCACCACCTCCGAGACCCCAGCAGCTACAACGACAACAACCAGGAAGGCCAGCACAATAGCGCCAACAGGCCCGACAGCTGCCACAACAAGCGGGCAGACTTTTTGCAACAAGTCATGAGCAGGCATAAGCAGCTAGAAATGTTGTAGAATGTACCATTTTGATTTGTACTAGAGATGCAAAGACCTTGTTTGATTCGGGGTCAACACATTCATTTGTGGTGCCCAATTTTGCTTGTGAACTTCAGCAACCGCCTGAGATGCACTATCCCAAGTGCAGTGTTCAAATCGGGGATTTGCTAAAGCCAGCAGATCTAATAATCCTAGCAATGTAAGACTTCGACGTCATCCTTGGAATGGATTAGCTCGCGAAATATCGAACTTGTGTGGACTGCTTCCACAAAACTATCACCTTTAAGGTGGAAGAGCCCGAGTCAAATGTGATATTCGAGGGAGTGCGGAGAGAGAGATCTAAATCCGGACTCGTATCAACGTTGGTTGCTGTAAAGCTCCTAGAGAGTGGCTGTGAAGGCTACTTCGCTTTTATCTCTGAGAAGAAGTCGGTTGTGAAGTTAGAAGAGATTCCAGTGGCGTGTGAATTCCTAGATGTATTTACAGACGAGATTTCAGGGTTACCTCCACCTAGGGAAGTGGACTTTTCTATTGATCTAGTACCGGGTACCGCACCAATTTTCGAAGGCACCGTACAGAATGGCCCCAGCAGAACTCAGAGAATTGAATGAGCAATTGCAAGACTTGCTGAACAAGGGACTCATATGTCCTAGTGTGTCACCATGGGGAGCTCCAGTGTTGTTCGTAAGAAAGAAAGATGGCTCTCTTCGGATGTGCATAGACTACGACAAATCAATCAAGTGACAATAAAGAACAAATACATGTTTCCTCGCATTGACGAATTGTTCGATCAACTTCAGCGAGCAGCATACTTTTCGAAGATCGATCTTAGATCTGGATACCACCAACTAAAGGTCCGTGAGCAAGACATTGAGAAGACAGCGTTCAGGACGAGATAAGGTCACTACGAAGTTCTTGTGATGCCCTTTGGTTTCACCAATGCACCGGCGATATTTATGGCGTTAATGAATAGGATCTTTGCTCCCTACCTCGATCAGTTTATCGTGGTTTTTATTGACGACATTTTAGTGTACTAGAACTCCATGGAAGAACATGCAGATCATCTCAGATCATCACTTCAGCTTTTTGAGGATTCATCAGTTATACGCTAAGCTTGCGAAGTGTGATTTTTGGCTTGAACAAGTGGCCTTTTTTGGGCATATCGTCACCCGAGATGGCCTTAGGGTGGATCCAGCGAAGATAGAAGCCGTTATGAATTGGCAAAGTCCGAGGACAGTGGCAGATATTCGAAGCTTTTTAGGACTTGCAGGATATTACCGTAGATTTGTCAAGGATTTTTCTAAGATCTTAGCCCCATTGACCAAGTTGACCAAGAATGATGTACCATTTATATGGACTAAGGAATGTGAATCCAATTTCCAAACCCTGAAGGAGAAGTTGACGACCCACCCAGTTTTGTCCTTACCTGAAGGTACAGGAGGATTTGTGATATATTCAGATGCATCAAGGGTCGGTTTGGGTTGTGTCCTTATGCAGAATGGAAATGTTATGGCCTATAGATCATGGCAGTTGAAGAACCATGAGAGGAATCATGCCACCCACAACCTTGAGTTAGCAGCTATCGTGTTTGCATTGAAGCTTTGGAGACATTATTTATATGGAGAACAGTTTGAAGTGTACTCCGATCATCGCAGTCTACAATTTCTATTCTCCCAATAATATCTTAACATGAGGCAGAGACGGTGGCTAGAATTTATAAATGACTATGATTTTCCAATCAAATACATTCTGGGAAAAGGAAATGTTGTGGCTGATGCTTTGAGTAGGAAGTCTTCTTTAGTTACAGCTATGGGCACGCAATGGTTCAAGTTTGATGCTTTTGAAGAACTAGATGTAGATGTCTGATTGCTTAGTGCCTCGATGATGATGGCAGCCATGTTGGTATACGAACCAGAGTTAATAAATCAGATAAAGAACGAACAATTCGAGGATCCTAATTTGGCCAATATAAGAGATCATATTGCTGAGAAGCCTGATTTCTAATTGGTGGATGAAATCTTCTATTTTAGGAATCGACTGTGTGTGCTGAAGACTGATCAGCTAATAGACCCAATTTTGACAGAAGCACACAATGCCAGGTATGCGATGCACCTTGGGAGTACAAAGATGTACCGAAATCTCAAGAGGAAATTTTGTTGGAATAATATGAAGAGGGAAATTGCGGAGTTTGTATCAAAGTTTTACACCTGGTTTAGCTGCACCTGCGACTGTGACACCAAGAGTAGTATCTCAAGATGACTATCTAGCAAGTATATGCAGTAATGAGGAAATACATAATGTTACAAGAATTTAAAGACATTGAAATTACCAGATGTCAATGATAAGTAATGACTAGGCAAATTGTGCTAAACATCAAATAATTTATGCTTGTGAATCAAAGAAAATGAAAACATACTAATTAGCTACTACCTTAAGCTCATCCTCTAAAAAAAGAGCAAATATAGTTGGGATGTCACCAGCGGCCCGGCCAAAGGCTAACTCGCTACCTGGTTCTAGAGTTCCGATGCTTCAGATGACTTACTATAGTAGTCTCGAGTAATTAAATCAAGTTCAACCCTGTCAGGTATTACAGGGTCGAAGCTAAGTAGTGTCGACTTAATCGAATCAAATAATAATCGAATAATAATCGGGTTTAAGTAAGTTTGTATTTCACTTGTTCAAAATCAAATCGAATAGTAATCACGTATCACGAATACTTAATCTGCATTTCCAATGACTATTAAATCGGTATACAATACTGAAGTTACGAATTGAATGTAAATAATCGAACTTTAAAGCATACAAATAATGCAACAAATCTACTAATTTGGATTGATATCAATAATGAAATTGTACTCCAATATGAATGCAATAATTTAAAGAAATCAAGGCATTTTTATGAACCAATACTAGACTATTGTTTTTAGTCTTTCACCGTCCTATACAAGGTAGGTTGGGAAGGTCAACGTATTATTGCCTTGTTAGGTGTCAGTATTTATGAGGAATACGTTGAATTTCCAAACTAGCCCTTATGGCATAGTGTTAGACTAATGAATGCCCAATGGACCTAATGACAGAGTTAACAGTTCCATCCTAAGGCCATAGAGGTCTTAAGGATCCAAAATCCTATGGAAACAAGGGTATGCACCTTAATTATCTAGTAGGGATGATTAGGGTAGGTTAAGATAGGTTACGGGCGATAGTACACCCTAAAATTTGGATCAAAAGAAGCCCAATCTATAATCAGGTTCGCTTGAGCGGACCCTATCCAGAGGGTTGATCGCTCGGGGGACCCTTATCGATCGCTTGAGCAATGGTTTCAGAGGGGTGCTCGCGCGGACCACAAACAGAGAGCTGGTCGCTCGGGCAATCCTGTTGATCGATCAAAAGAGTGCTTTAAGAGGAGGTTCGCTCGAGCAAATGCTCCAGAATCTCTGAATTCAGAATTTCCATTGTTTCTTCTCCCATCCATTTTCAACTTCCTTCCACGGCAAAACCTGTACAAGGGAGCCTCCTTGCTCCCATTTACATAATATACAACCCCTCCATCTAAATTTCATCCATTATAAACCATAAAAACAAGTCAACCCATCATTCATTAAGAGATAAAATCATTGAGAATGAGTATCATTGGAATCAAATGAAATTAGACAAAATGTCACTCCAAATTAAGCTTATACTTGCCTCTAATGAGCTTCCAAAACCTTCTCTTAACACTCTTGGCTAAAGAACTCAAAACTCCCAATTAATCCAAACCCTAATTACAAAACACATGGAAACTTGGAGTAAATATGCATGTGTGGACAAACATGAGTCCCTTGACTCTATTTCATCCCAAAACTAAACAAAAAGAGGTTTGATGCCTACCTCTTAGCAAGAATTTTGAATTTGAAAGAAATAAGAGATGGTGGGGATGTTTTCCTGCCAACAAGGAAGAGAGGAAGATGAAGAAGGTGAAGATGAGTCCAACTCTAGCTCCCTAGGCACATGCAATCAATCCAATAGTGATTGGAGGAAGAGTAAAGAAGTAGTGAAGAAGGAGAGAAGAGTAGAGAGAAGAGAGGAAGGAAAAGGGAATGAAAGGAAGGGATGAGTTGTTTATAAAGGGTTAAGAATGCCCTTTTTGCAAGTAAGCCCACTAAAAATAACATATTTTCAATTTGGGTCAAATGAGGGTCCAATTATTCAACGGTAGCTCGAATGAAATGGAGTTCTATACGAAAATCGATGTGCTCGACGAAATACAAACGTTGATACCAAGATGACGTGCAAATGATGCAAAATATGAAAATCAATGGTTACGAAAAAACCTTTGACTCTACCCAACTGAGTTAAATCGGTTCTAACTCGCCTGTCTAAGGCTCAAGACTCAACTAACTCAATCTATAAAGACTAATCGACACTAATTATCATAATTAGCAATTAAACACAATTAATTTAGCTAAAACACACTTAATTAGCACTAATCAGGGTTAAATTGGGTTGGGGTGTGACATTTCTCCCCCTCTTAGATTCATTCGGTCCTCCTAATGATCTTACCTACACGAAGAGTTCGGGGTAATGTCGTGCGACTTGTTCCTCGAGCTCCCACGGAGCTTCTTCGGGTCCATGGTGATCCCAAGTAGTTTTCGCCCAACGGATGGTCCTTGTCCGCAACACTTGTTCATTCTCGTCAATGATATGAAGCGGACGTTCGATGCACGTTGAGTCAGGCTTTGATTTGAACTTCCTCGTACTGAATGACATGAGACGGATACCAAACATACCTGAGGAGCATAGATACGTGGAAAACATCATGTAATCCTGCGAATTCAGGTGGAAGCTTCAATCTGTAGGCCACGTCACCTATTTGGCTCTTAATCTCAAACAGTCCCACATATCGTGGTGAAAGTTTCCCTTTTTTCCAAAACTGAATGGTGCCTTTCATTGGAGACGCCTTAAAAAATACCCAATCTCCAACTTGGGATTCAAGCTTTCTTCTTTTGTTATCTGCGTAGCTCTTCTGTCTAGATTGAGCAGTCTTCAATCTTTCTCTAACATGAAGGACTTTCTTAGTTGTATCTGCAATAATAGTTGGTCCATGGAAACTTCTCGTGCCGACCTCTTTCCAAGAACACTAGCTCGAAGCATGTCTTCCAAGGTCTATATGGTGTTTTCAGATTGTCCGTCTGTCTGCATATGGTAAGCGGTGTTGAAGCTAAGTTTGGTGCCCATGGATTGCTAAAAAAACTGCCAAAATGAAGAACCAAACCTCGTATCTCTATTGGAGACTATCGAGACTAGCGTGCCATGTAATGTACTATCTCCTTCACAAAAAGTTTCGCCATCTCGTTGAACTTCATGCCCTTCTTGAAAGGAAGAAAATGAGCCGATTTCGTCAGCTGGTCAACTATTACCCAAATCACATTGTTTTTCCGACTTATCAACGACAGACCTGAAACGAAGTCCATCGATGTGTTCCCACTTCCACTAAGGAATAGACAAAGGGTGCAATAAACCCGGAGGCTTCCTGTGCTCGAACTTCACTCTCTGTAAGCTCGAGCTAGGGCCAACTTAGATTCTTCTTTCCTTGAAGCGTGTAGATGTACATTTCGGATTAGTGTAAATAGTGTGTGGCTAGGCCCTTTTTGCGTGGGCTACACTTAGTGCGTAGTTATTCTTTTGATCATACTTTTGGTAGTGTTTGTATAGGGTTCTTTTATACACCCTCTTTTGTAAAATAATGTATATAATTGTATAATTCTTTTGTATTAAACTTGAACAGTTAATTGGACCGAATGAGACTTGATACCTTCATATATATATATATATATATGAATTACAGCTTCCACTATTTTAACTATTATTGATATGTTCTAGTGAGCTCGACTCACGTGTGGAATGAAAGTCCTGGATCCTTACCCTAGAGGGGGGTGAATATGGTTAGCTAGTACTTAGTGACCAATTACGACCAATTTTAAACTTCTTTAAAACAACTAGTCACTTGTGATGATAATAAGATTAAATGCGGAAGCTAACTAAAAAAATCACCACAAAGCATGCACCATCACACAAGGATTTATAGTGGTTCAGCTTCAATGCCTACATCCATTACCAGCTTATCACCATGATATTTAGGTTTGACTAAATTTAGCTTAGATTGGTGATTAGTCTTTTGAGGTTGGTGAGTTTGTTTCTTAGGGGATTGATTCATTTTTCTTTTCTTCTTATTTCCTCCCTTCATTTGACTTTTGAATTTTAAATTTAACTTTGTTACTTTCTTCAAAAGTTCTTTCATGTGTTGATTTAAGGGAGATAGGTTGAGAAGCTTTTTGTTGATAGATTCTTTTATACTTGGTTTAACTTGTTTAACTTTTTTAGAATCTATCTTAGAAGACTCATTTTTAATTGATTTAACTTGTTTGATCTTCTTGGAGTCTTCCTTGATTTTTAGTGTCTTACCCTTCATAGATTTTGATTCTACTTTCTTGGGTTTATAGATGAGTTTAGACACATGGCTTCTTCTTAGTTTGCACTCAAACCTAAAATGCCCTTTAATACCACAATAATTACATTTAGTCATGGGCAAGGAAGAATGAATACTAGAGAATGAGGACTCACCTTTTACAAATGTGTTGGTGAAGCTAGGGTCATGTGAAATATGCCTATCAAATCCAAGACCTGTCCTATCTCTTTGAGATTTACCCAAATTAAATAACTTTTCAAATTTCTCTTCACCTTGGGTAAATGTGCACTCATACTTTTGTTTGTAGCTTTCAAGTTGAGTGACTTGGTTTATAAGGATTGAATTTTCATTTTTAACTTTTAATAATTTATTTTCAATTCCCTTATTGTTGTTTAGTTCTTTATGGGCAAGTTTTAAATCAAATTTAAGTTCATTAATAACATTAGATCCAAGTTCTAGAGTTTTTATCTTGTTTTGAGCATTAGATAAATTTTCCTTAGAAATAGTCAACTTAGATTCGAGGTTGTTAATTTTTTTGTCTTGCCTTTGTCATTGATCTCTTAGTTTTGAATTTTCCTTATTAAGATCATCATTTCCTATTTTTAATTCATTTAGTTCATCTTTAATATTAGATAGGTTATGCAAAGAGATCATAAACTTAGAGTCTAAACAATGTATTACTTCTTCTTTCTCTCTAAGTTCATCTTTTGAAGAAATTAATTTTTTGTTTAGCTTTTTAGATTCTTCGTTTAATTTTTTTAATTGTCTTAACAAGCTCTAAGGAAAATGTACATAAATCATCATAAGCTTGTTGAAGGTCATCTTCATTTTCATCATTTTCTTTCTCTTTTAATTCAAATTGAGATTCATTAGTTTCATTGTTTAAGTCTCCATTTGTGGGAAGAAGAGGTCTATAAGAGGAATCTACACAAGAATCTATACAACCTAACATAGTGGAATCCATTCTAATGATTTTCATGAAAACACAACACTAAGGTTTTGACTCTAGGTTTTTACACCTAATTAAGAGTTCCAAAACACTTGATCCTAATATAGTGCACAAGGCTCTGATACCAATTGAAAGTCCGGGATCCTTATCCTAGAGGGGGGTAAATAGGGTGAGTTACTACTTAGTGACCAATTACGACCAATTTTAAACTTCTTTAAAACAACTAGTCACTTGTGATGATAATAAGATTAAATGTGGAAGCTAACTAAAACAATCACCACAAAGCATGCACCATCACACAAGGATTTATAGTGGTTCGGCCTCAATACCGATATCCGCTACCGGCTTGTGATCCAACACCCCATCGGATTTCTACTATCTATTCTTTTCAATTTGGCTAAGCAATAACCTTTACAAGATGCTTTTCAAAGGCTAAGCAATAACCTCTACACTATGCTTGTCTTAGGCTAAGCAATAACCAACCTTTACAAGATGAATATTTTCTCTCAAAGTAGTTTCTACACAAACACTAAAAGATATACAATTTAAGCTCAATTACAATGCCTCTAAAATAGGCGGATATGAAATTGAAAATCTAACTCACACAAACACTATATGAATGCAAAGGTGTATACTTATGATGTATGTGTGTGATAACTTCAATCAAGTTAAAAAGTAAGCTCAATCAATATATGCTCAAAGCATTTAAAAGTTTAAGGCACGTAAAAAGTTTTGATTGAAGTGAAATGCAAATCACATGCATGAATACTAACTTGTTGATGAAGTGAAAATCAAAGGCCCACAAGTTGTATGAAATTAATTAGCTCTAAACATGTGATGCATGTACAATGTTGTTTTCAAAACTAAACTAATTTAACTAAGGTTCAAATGAATGAAAACAACAAATAAAGATTCAACCAAGTAAATGAATCATCCTATAAAAGAAATCAAAGATTTTGGCTAAGCATGATTTTAGAAGATTTTAAAACAAACTTGGTTTGAAATCAAGGTGAAAAATCCAATCCAACTTAGATCAAAGATTAAATGAAGAATGGATTCAACAAATCATAGTTATCATGCTAAAATTCATTTACCAATAATTTAAACAAAGCATATAACATATGATTAATAAAAGTAAAGCTTACTTAGAGATTTAACTTCATTGATCCAAGCTTTAGCTTTACTAATGACTCATTGGTCTCTCTTAGTTCATTCGCCTTTCTATTGTCTCCAAACACCTCAAGGATGGCTTAGATGTTCCACACTTTGGTAAAGGAATGAGCTTCATTTTATACCCAAAAAGTGCCCAACGGCTAGTCCCCGGTCGACCTGCACCTTTCCCCAATCGACTTGGGCTTAACAATAAAAAATCTGACCGTTTAAAAAAGAGCTCAACGGCTCTATTCCCGGTCGACCTGTAGTGTGGTCAGTCAACCGGGTCCCTTGGGCCAATCGACTGGCCACACTGTAGGTCGACCTGGGCCTGTGACCATTTTCCTTTAAAATTGCATAAATCAAAGTATTTCTTCGAGGGGAATTTTGGGCCAATGAATCAAGCTTGGAATCATGATTTAAATCAAACTAAGAGGTTTAAAAACATGAAACATAAAAAGCCTAAAATGATTTAAAAGATTTAAAACTCATAGGCTTGCTTGATTCATAAAACTTATTTTCAAAACTAATTGCATCCAAGTTTAAAATCAAAACATGCATGAGCAAAGATTTCTACAAGTCTTACAAACAATGCATGTGCAAATCAAGATTTCAAGATTTTCTAAATCAATGCATGTGTGAAAATTCAAATAATGTTAAAATGATAATGTATCCATCAAATTGCAATATACAAAATCCCTAACATGGAAAAGCTGCTTTTCTCTCGTTCGTGTGTTGTATTTGGCTCGTGACAGGTATAGCATCACGGGAGTAGGTGTGTCCCACATCGGATATTACCCTAGGCCAGGGTGATTCAGGACAGGGATGTGACGATTTATAAAAAGTCAAATTTAAGACATGAACTTTGGAAGAAAGAGCGGGAACATTCTAGTCTTTTGAGTAAAGAAAGTTGAATTCTTTGTTTCTGATAGTACTTAATTTCTAAAAGGTCATACTAATCAAGATATGCATTGCAGAAGAAATAAAGGAGAGAATTCATGTATTTTGATTTAGCAAGCAGATTTCGTTGAGTAAAAATTTTTTACATGTCTATAACTCAGCATGATAGTGACCTTAAAGTGACCAAAATGTAGGACAGACGAAACAATCAAAGCATAGCTCCAATGGAAGAAAAGCACACGAGGTTCATAACGAGTGTGTTACAAGGAAGAGAAAACCAAATCCTCTATGAGCAAGGCTCAAAATTATTTTTAGCCTATCCCTGTAAAACCATGAGAGGATATTTAAAACACAGTTTGTCAAAATTATTGTCCAACATTGTATTAGCTCCATAAAGTCACATCATCTAAAACTCCAATCAAAATTGTGTGCAACAACTGATCATTTTGACTGTTGAAAACTCTGATTGGGGTAAAACTCAACATAGAGCTAATCAAAGCTGACAAAGTGGTTTTTAGTAGTTTGGATCTTATAAATGGGCCCCACTGATAGATTCATGAGGATATAGTCAAAGAATTCTCAAAGGCCTACTTGAGGATCGGGATAAATAAGGGTCAGGTTTGCTTTTCAAAAGTGTCCCCTACTTGTATGCTATCCAAAAAGATGCATCTGATCTCAATTGTAAAGAAACGAGAGGGCAATAATGCACCTAAGTTTTGGCAGATGACTTATTTGGAAATCTCGATCTTATGTGGTTGGATAATAGATTCTTCAACATGCTTTGCTGACTAGTCATTCAGACCAACACAACTTAATGAAAATGCAATCTGAGGAATAGTGAATAATTTGCTTAATTAATCTTTCCAAACTCCACAAGAGTTGTCTCACAAACGTGCTTCCCTGATTAATCCAACATTGCAATCTGACCAGAAAAGGAGATAGGAACAAAGACGATTCTTATTGAGTTTCTAATTTCTGCTAACTATTCCAATCCATCAATTTTTATTTTTTATTTTTGTTTGACCATTACTGATTAGAGACCCTCTCGCTTGGAGATAATATTCACTCCTGCCATAAGAAACTGTCTCCCGAGATTATATTTTCTCCGTGGTAAGAAACACCGCCCTCCTCGGAGATAAAACACATGCTTCTGCGGGTTACCCAAGGTTTGAACCTTGAATGAGGTGAGAAGGGTGGTTTCCAACCAACTGGGGAGCCGCTAGCATCCTAGGGGAACAAACATGCAGTACCTAATCTTACTTAGAATAGGAGTCCAGATCCTCTGAGGATTTCCCCCACGGTGACGGTGATTGAACTAATTATGGTCTGTCATATCACCGCGGGCAGCCTGCGATGCACGTGGCGGACCTTGATTAGTCCACTCACGATCACCATGAGGGAGATGATGCCAATTCTTAGAACACGCAGTACCGACCCTACCCTACCTTAGAGCTGCCAGCGGCTGTTGATGTTAAAATTTTACGAGCGCTACAAATATTTAAGCAACTTCATGTTAGAATTTATTATCAAAGGATAAGATAGAATTAGGTTGGTTTCGATTATTAGAGATAAAAGAGAGATTTGTTAGAGAATTTAGGATTGAGTTTAAGTTTGAGTAACAATTGTTATTGCCCTGTATAAATTGAGAGGACTTCCTCTCCTCATACTTACGGTGAATTCTATGCAATGGATCAATTTATTTAAAAGTTTTTACGTGGCCTTCAAAATAGTACCTCCCATGATTGAATGATCCACTTATTTTGCTAGGTCTTTCAGAGACCTTTCAAATCCGTGGACTTCAGGACTTGCATGCTTTGGGGTGGGCATACAACCTGGATCATTTCAATCTTAGGAACAGATTATTATGACTGGTATCTGATGTTATTAGTTAAACAAGTTCCTAGGGTAAGATTTAACATCGGACTGCTGGGATCTTCTAGCTAGCCAAGAAAGTCTCACAGATTGTCACTATTGAGACTTCGGCCCACCATAACAAAGACCTAAATCAACGATCGCTTGGACCCACTATCCTCTTGTGGTATTTTTAGGTTTAGGTTTTTTTTTTTTCCTGATGATGTTATGCAGAAAATGTTGGGTTTGTGTGTTTTTTTAAAAAAATTCCAAAAGTGTTTTTTGTCCTTTTGCTTTTTTGCCCTTTTGTTATGGGTAGTGTAAATTGTTGAAAAACAAGCCATCCCACATTGCTAAAACTCAACTTTTGAAGAGGCTTTATAAGAGTTTTCAATCCTATACTTTCTAAAGACTTTTGGAGCATTTTGTCATGAGCCCTATGCGCGCATGCGAGTCGGGCTTGACCCGGGGATACCCAACGGAACAGATCTGTATCTATATATAATACAGTATCTCCATCATCGTGAGTATGACAAAAACGATTCTCTGTTTTGATCTACTTTGTTTCCTCTGAGCATACAAACAAAAGGGAGTTTACGCTTCAGGCTGCCCGTGCGATCGGACCTGAAGGTTAGCCGTTGTATCCTGGGGGCAGTTCTGCTGAGATACCATTTCGCACCTGGATTTGATCCAAAGGGGCGGAACTCGTCCTAAAGAGAGCGTCCTCAGACGTGCCTCGGCTGCAGATCTACTACACTGCCTGCTCTTCCTCTTCCGCAGATCACAATTGCAGTCTTCGGCAAATCGGGTACCATTGTTTTAATTTAAATTCTATTTGACAGCGTTCTGTACTGTAACCAACAATTTTAGGACGAACATGGCTACTGCCGCTGTCAAATTCATGCATCAGGACCTAGTTCGGTTGGACAGTTTTGATGGATCGAAATTTCGACGTTGGCAGCAAAAGTTTTATTTCTGTTGACATCTTTGAAACTTGCTTATGTCCTTACCGAATCATGTCCTGAAAGAGAAGAAGGACCAGGCGGCTCTTATGCACGGAAGAAATGGAAAGAGAATGATTACTTGTGCAAAGGCCATATTCTGAACCTGGTAGCAGATAATATTTACAACATGTATTCTGAAGCCAGATCTGCTAAAGAACTTTGGGAAGCTTTTGACAGAAAATATAAAACAGAGGAGTCTGGGGCTAAGAAGTATGCAGTAGGTCGGTATTTGAATTTTAAGATGGTAGATGACAAGCCAATTCTTCCTCAAGTTCATGATTTACAAACCATTGTTAATGAAATTGTTAACGAGGGGATCCGAATTGATGAACAGTTCCAAGTGGCTACTGTCATTGAAAAATTACCATCCACTTGGAAGGACATACAAAAAACCCTTCGTCACAAGAGAAATGATTATTCCTTGGAGCGCCTTCAACGCTACTTGAAAATTGAGGAAGAAGCACGGATTAGTGATCAAAAGGATTTGGTTGAGAATGGTGGTAAGATCAACTTAGCTAAATCTAAATCCCAAGTTGAAAATGATAAGAAAGGGAAGTTTGATCAACATCTAGGCAGGAATCAGAAGAATAATCCGTCATTTAAGAAGAAGAATCCGAAACAGAACCAGAACAAAAGGTTCAATAAAAATCAAAGGACTGTCAAGCCACAGGCTAAAGGCAGTTGCTTTGTTAGCGGCAAATCGGGACACTTTGCAAGGGAATGTCGTCACCGAAAGAAATGTCCGCAACAATCTCAAAAAAATCCTCAAGCAAATGTTACTGAAGAGGATCACTTTGTTGCTGTTATTTCTGAGGTAAATTCTGTCAGCACAGGAAAGAGTGAAGGATGGTGGATTGACACTGGTGCAACCACTCATGTAACCTTTGACAGAGGTGTATTCAAGACCTATGAGAAGGTGGATAATGATTGTAAGCTCACTCTGGGAACTACCGTTACTACTCAAGTAATTGGTAAAGGGAAAGTTGAACTCCAGTTCACTTCCGGGAAGACAGTGACTTTGCTGAATGTGTTCCATGCACCGGAATTGAGAAAGAACCTTGTGTCTGGCTATCTTCTGAATAAGGCCGGATTTAAATAGGTAATAGAATCCGATTAGTTTGTAATCACCAAGAAAGGTGTATTTGTAGGTAAGGGTTATGCATGTGAGGGCATGTTTAAATTGAATGTTGTCAATAATAATATTGCATCTTCTTCTGCTTATATTATTGCTTCAGTTGATGAATGGCATGGTAGATTAGGTCATATAAACTTCAGAACTATGAAAATATGAGTAATAATAGACTAATTGATAAATATGATGGTGACTATAAGAAATGTGTAATTTGTTCTCAATCGAAAATTACACGAAAACCTTTTAAGCATGTAGAAAGGGAATCTATATTACTTCAGTTGGTTCATTCTGATATATGTGATCTAAGTAATACTATGACCAGAGGTGGTAAATATTACTTTATTACTTTTATCGATGACTGTTCAAGATATACTTATATATTTACTAAGAACTAAAGATGAAGCACTATCTAAATTTAAAATTTATGTGACTGAAGTTGAAAATAAATTGGATAGAAAGGTTGTGACTTTTAGAAGTGATAGAGGTGGTGAATACACCTCAAAAGAGTTTTTAGACTATTGTGAATCTAAAGGAATTAAAAGAACTTGTACTGCCCCTTATACACCCCAACAGAATGGTATAGCAGAAAGGAAATATAGGACTTTGATTAAAATGGTTAACTCTATGTTAATTTCATCTGGTAGTCCTAAAAACTTATGGGGTGAAGCACTGTTGTCTGCATGTTACATTTTAAATAGAGTCTTACATTCTAAAACTAATAGAACACCTTTTGAGATTTGGGAAGGGAGAAAGCCTACCCTTAGATATTTTAAAGTTTGGGGGTGTTTAGCACATGTCAGGATGGTGGATCCAAAAAGGCCTAAATTAGGACCCCACTCATGGGAGTGTGTTTTCATAGGCTATGCTCAAGATAGTGCTGCCTATAGATTCCTTAAATTAGAAGACCTTAGTCTAGTTGAGTCTAGAGATGCAGACTTTTTTGAAGACTGTTTTCCTTTTAAGACTAAGTTTACATTAGAACCTTCTTTACCCAAAAGAGTTTTAGGAACCCCTGAGGAAGAGGAACCTCAACCTAGAAGGAGTAAGAGACTAAGGACTGCTACTAGTTTTGGTCCTGATTTTGAAACCTATCTAGTAGAGGAAGATCCATCTACTTTTCAGGATATGACTGCCCATGATACAGCTTTTTGGAAGGAAGCATTAGATGATGAGATAGAATCCATTTTAGCTAATAATACATGGGAATTAACTGACTTACCTGTAGGTACTAAACCTTTAGGGTGCAAGTGGGTTCTTAAGAAAAAACTTAGGCCAGATGGGTCAATAGAGAAATATAAAGCCAGGCTAGTAGCAAAAGGCTTCAGACAAAAAGAGGGAATAGACTTCTTTGATACTTATTCACCTGTATCTAGAATTAGTTCTATTAGAATATTGATAGCTATTTCTGCTGTTCATAATTTGATAATTCATCAAATGGATGTAAAAACTGCTTTTTTAAATGGAGATTTGGAAGAGGAAATTTATATGGAACAACCAGAAGGCTATGTCATAAAAGGACAAGAACATACGGTGTGTAAATTAGTAAAGTCCTTATATGGGCTAAAACAAGCCCCTAAACAGTGGCATATGAAATTTGCTGGAGTAATTCTATCTAATGGCTTCAAAATAAATGAGGCTGAAAAATGTATTTATTATAAATCTAATGGTTGTTCCACAATAATAATATGCTTATATGTTGATGATTTACTAATATTTGGATCTGACATGGAAAGCATAAAAGAAACAAAGAATCTTCTCTCTCATAACTTTGATATGAAAGACTTGGGAGAAGCAAATGTTATATTGGGAATTAAAATTATAAAAGATGATTCTGGAATTAAATTATCCCAATCACATTACATTGAAAAAATATTGAGAAAATATGATCATTTTGATTGTAAACCTGTGTCTACTCCATTTGATCCAAGTATTAAATTAGTGAAAAATGATGGCGAATGTGTATCTCAACTTGAATATGCTAGTGTAATTGGTAGCTTAATGTATGCTATGAATTGTACTCGTCCTGATATAACTTATGCAGTCAGTAAATTGAGTAGATATACCAGTAACCCTGGTATAGAACATTGGAATGCTGTATCTAGAGTACTTAAGTATTTAAAGAATACTATGAACTATGCATTGTGTTATTCTGGTTATCCACCTGCAGTTGAGTGTTACAGTGATGCTGACTGGAATTCAGACTTAGATGATTCTAAGTCTACAAGTGGATATATTTTCACTTTGGGAGGTGCTGCAATATCTTGGAAATCAAAGAAACAAACAGTAATTTCTCATTCCACTAAAGATTCAGAGTTCTTGGCTCTAGGAGCTGCAGCGATGGAATTTGAATGGATTAGAAATTTATTATTTGATATTCCTTTGTGGACTAAACCAATTCCTCTTATTATTATTCATTGTAATAACACTGCAGCTATTATTACTGCAAACAATGCCACGTATAATGGAAAGTCTAGACAAGTCCGACTACAACATAGCTATGTGAGACAATTACCCGGTGGAGGATTAATTTTAATTGATTATGTGAGATCAAAAGATAATCTCGCAGATCCTTTAACAAAAAGCCTTGCAAGGGAGAAAATAAAAGAAACAACGAAAGGGATGGGTCTTAAGCCCATAAATCATCAATAGCGGGAACCTAACCTAATGACCGGAGATCCCGAGAATTAGGTTCAATAGGATAAGCAAGCTATCCAGATGATGTGAAGTACTGACAAGCAGAGTATGTTTACTCTAAACTCATCCCTGTTGTATGAGATTACTTGATGGTTGGTACATTACATGTAGCGAATGAGGTTGGATTTAATCCTTAATGAGATCTATAGCCTATATGGGGTGCACAGCTACAGGAGCACTCTTGATAGACTCACCTATATGAGTGTGGAAGTGGGGCCGCTTCCCATGAGAATTTGGGCAGATTCTCTAGAGCACTCATGAAATCCGGGATATAGCACATGGCCGTAAAGTACTAACCTTTTGACTCCAAGATCAAATCTTGCCATAATTTTGAACCAATACAAAGAGTTGAAGTTCAAGACTTTGTTCACTCCAACTCCTAAAGGTTTGAAATTATGTCATGACGGTGAGGTTCAAGCTTAGTCACCTTACCAGTGATATGCTCATTGAATATTTTGAAACAGAGGGGAGATTGTTGGGTTTGTGTGTTTCAAAAAATTCCAAAAGTGTTTTTCGTCCTTTTGCTTTTTTGCCCTTTTGTTATGGGTAGTGTAGGTTGTTGAAAAACAAGCCATCCCACATTGCTAAAACTCAACTTTTGAAGAGGCTTTATAAGAGTTTTCAATCCTATACTTTCTAAAGACTTTTGGAGCATTTTGCCATGGGCCCTATGCGCGCATGCGAGTTGGGCTTGACCCGGAGTGGCTGGCCCGGAAAACGTTTAACCGGGCGTGCGTCCGCGACGCGCATCCTGCGTGTATATTGCACGCAGAAGGGGGTGCAAATTCAGGCCAGGTGGCCTTTAACCTTTTGCCATTTTTTTCATTAAAATAAATTTTATTTTTTTTGCGTTTTTAAATGTTGGGTTATGTTAACGTTTTTTTTAACGTTGGGTTATTTTAACGTTAGGGATTAATATGGCCTTAATTGTTTTTAACGTTACGGATTAAATACCCAACGGAACAGATCTGTATCTATATATAATACAGTATCTCCATCATCGTGAGTATGACAAAAACGATTCTCTGTTTTGATCTACTTTGTTTCCTCTGAGCATACAAACAAAAGGGAGTTTACGCTTCAGGCTGTCCGTGTGATCGGACCTGAATGTTAGCCGTTGTATCCTGGGGGCAGTTCTGCTGAGATACCCTTTCGCACCTGGATTTGATCTAAATGGGCGGAACTCGTCCTAAAGAGAGCGTCCTCAGACGTGCCTCGGCTGCAGATCTACTACACTGCCTGCTCTTCCTCTTCCGCAGATCACAATTGCAGTCTTCGGCAAATCGGGTACCATTGTTTTAATTTAAATTCTATTTGACAGCGTTCTGTACTGTAACCAACAGAAAATGCAATGGAAGACAAATCTGAACTTTTAATAATAAAAGAGTAAAAAACAGTAAATAAATATTTGTTACCGTGAGAAATTGATTCTATTTAATTGTGTGGTTTAGTGCATTTGTCTTACAACATTTTCAATTTTCATAATACTTTTAAATTGTTGTGATTTCAGTAAGAGCTTTGATTGCATGTATTAACATGACTGAGTTTTTTTTTTTTTTTTTTTTTAACATCAATGATATGTTCATATTCTTACCACCTAATTAAAATAAGGAATGAGATAAATGAGATATTTAGAATATATTTAATTTGATGGTGAGATAGATTAACTCTAGTAAACCATTCTCCTTGTTGATATAACAAGATGAGACTATGATTTTAAGCAATTTAGATTCCAACTATAAATTTATAGTGGTGAGCTCAAAAATCCGCTCAGAGAAACCTATAATTTGTCATAAATTCTTCTCGAGGAGTTATGATCAAGAAATTCATGAGAGATGTTAGTGGGACCTATTTAAAAAAATCTAAACGACAAGATATATATTGTAAAACGTTTCCCTCTTGGATGGACCCAAGTAAGTTTTTCTTCAGCACAAATTAAAGCTATAATCACATTGATCAAGTATAAAATATATGAATAAAATCTTATAAAAAAAGATTCACTTGGCTAAATTCCTCTTTTTAAAAATCGAATTTGGGGCAAAGCCCACCCAAGAGGAGGATATTATAATTGCGTGATTAGAATTTTTTTTTTCTTTTTTAGTTGCTTGAAGTGTGGATTAGATTTTTGTTACGCTAGTGAAGAAGCACAAAAGAGGATCCGGTCCCTTTATGGAAGGGCAAAAGCACAAGAGGACGACGTGGGTGGAAGTGAGTGGAGACCGAGTCATAGAAGCAACAACGGATCAAGCAACGAGAAAGCTGAAATTATTTTGTAACCTTCTGTAAACTTTTGGACTCCTGTTTTCGTATCATTTGTTTACTCCTCTTTTGCAACTTGAAATGAAAGCGATCTCTCTCTCTCTTTCTTTCGCTCTCAAACCCCACTGCAGGTTTCTTGCCTTCTTCTTTTCTCTCTCTCCCCTCTTATCTCCTTCCAGACCCTTCTTTGCATTATTCCATTCATTTATTATGTGCTAAGTCTGGAAAGTAGCGTTTCGAATTCGGAATAGATAGTGTTAAGTAGTAGAAACTAGAAAGCGATCTTTTTAGAATATACTTTCGAGTACTTGCTATTCTTGGCTTGCTTTTCATTCGAAAACTGGAATCGTTTGAGTCGACTCGGTTCATCAGGCCAATGTTTGTCGAGAGTGATGGAAATCCGTTGAGACTGCTGGGCAATTTTCAAAATCAGTGCAGTTCATGTTCACCTGTAAATCCATCAGTGTTGTCTGAACCATTCATTTATAAAAACAGAAAAAAAAAAAAAAAAAACCACCCAGCACAGCCCCACCCACCGGCCAACGGCCTACTGCTTGACTCGGGACTAGCAAGCGTCCGCCGAGAGAGAGAGCATGGGGGAACTCTGTAAGAATGGGGTATGCAATGGTGTATAAGCACGCATCAAAAACATCCATGACCTGATTGTGAGTATACATGTGTGTGATTAGGCCCTAATCTCGGATGAGACCTTTGTGCATATAATCTTTTGGTAAATAGCTAGTTCAGAGGCTTGATTTGTTAGTGATGGAATCTACTTCATGCAATGTTTTTCGTTAGCTCTCTCTGTGTCATAAATAGTGTCATTTAGTTTCTAATAAAGGATTATTAAGGGCACATTTGGTAAACAGTGAGGAATCTTCTATCTAAAATATTCATTCATTCTTCTGGAATAATGCTATCTTTCTCTAAGGGCTTTTTAGGGAAGAAGTCACTGCATTCTAGGTTTGGATAAACACCTAGGAAGAGTCACTCCTTGTGACTTAGGCGCTTCTTTGCCTCCGTGGATTTGCAAAATTCTATAGGGAGAGGTGGAGACCAAGAAATCAATGAAAGAGATGATTCTTTATTGGTTTGGAGGATTTGGAAAACCCTCTTTAACTCTTCCTCTCTTTACTCAAACGTGGGTTTTCCTCGGAATCAAGAAAAACCATAGATGATTCCTCTTTGAGAGCACTACCTGAACATGATAGATCTGACTTTCTAGAACTTGATTTAATGGGGTAATGGCTGGATCTTCCTATTACATCTCCTCCTTACTTCGTTTTCCATTGAAAAAAAGATTATTCATATATTCACTATTCCTCTTTAAATTTTAGCCACTTTTACAAATCCTTTTTTTAGAATTCTCATAAATTCGGTATCAAATAAACAAATGGGACACAACATATTGTCATCCCTAGAAATATTAAAGAGAAATTTTAAGTTTAGGGTTTCCTAGGAATATTATAGGAAAAATATGAAAAAAAAAAAAAAAAACCTTAGTTACTAAATATCTAAAATAAATAAATCAATAAAAGGCACATATGAGAATATTTTTAATAACACGTTTGTTTTATTACATCCTTAATTTCAAACATGACAGAAGTGGACCCCAACTGAAAATAGTGATAGCTGATAAGTGATCACTAACAACTAGCAAGTTTTCTTATGATACGGAAACTTATGGTCAAATAAAGACAAACACGAGGCACACGTGACTGGCGTTGTCTGGATGGTTGTTCGTATGGGCTCCACCATGGGAGATGCCAATGCAATCAGAAAAAAAAAAAAAAAAAAAGAGTGTGGATGCAGTCCAAGGCCTAATAAGAGAATCTAATAAAGTTCGGCCATCCAAACAGGGTGGGGTCCTCCACGATAATTGGTTTTGTTTAAATGCCGGTGGATGATGGAGGGTTGTAGGGCTGTCCCACATATTCTGGATCAGATCAACCTTTTCTTGTAAAGATGCAAAATTCCTGATTGAATTGAGTGTGATATCTGATTGGTGGGGCCACCTTTTTTTCAAAAGAAAAGAGAATATAATTAAAACAGAATGATACAATAAGAAAGGGAAAGACAAAACACATCAGAAGCATACCCCAGCCCCTTAGCCCAAAATCCCCCTTTCCCAACAAAAGTCATGACCCATATGTATGTGGTATATACTATATATCATGATTTTTGCCTTCATATCAGCTGTCATTCATCTGCTGTGAATAAGATTAAGATATTTAGGATGGGAAGCTACAGTTTTGATATCCATAATAATTGGGCTAATTGCCCAATCTTTGCATCCATTAAGAGCAAACACCACTTTCATTGCATCCATAAAAAAGATGACTCCAGAAAACCCTTTGTCTCTACCTTTACTCAATGCAAAGAGGGATGGCATTGTTTCAGCCTCCTTGAAAGAGAAGACCTTCGAACCTTGTTCTTCGCTTGCACCAACAACAAAATCATTTAGATACATGCCAATATGCCATAAGAGGTTTTTCCATCGGCTGTCATAAAGGTTGCGTCGAAGAAGATTAAAGGTGGCTTTGGTCGGAGATCCTGAAAGTATGACTTTGTTGCAAACCGTCCATAAAAAAAAGTCATGCAGCCAAAGATCCTCTACCACATTCTCTTACTTGATATGTCTAATTTACCATTTCTTTAAATCATATCTCATGATTGGTGGGATATCCCATCAATAATGGTCAACTACAATTTAATTGGCCACGATCAATGGAATCTCATTAATGAGATTTTCAAATAAATTCGAAAAACACATAAATAAATTTTAAAATAACGCAAATAAATTTCAAAAAACGCAATAAATTTAAAAAAAGCAATAAATTTCAAAAGAACGCAGAGAAATTTAAAAAGACGCCAATAAATTTCAAAAGATCCAAATAAATTTCAAAAAATATAAATAAATTTTAAAAGAAGAAAATCAATTTTAAAAGATCTAAATAAATTTCAAAAGATTCAAATAAATTTCAAAAAAATGTAAATACATTTGCAAAAATTAAGATAACTCAATTTTCCAAATTAGTGAAAAATCTGGCAAAAATTCAAGTATTTTTGCCAAAAACTCAGTTAAATTTATTTTTAAAAAATACAAATAAATTTCAGAGGATACAAATAAAATTCAAGAACACAAATAGATCTAAGAAAATATAAATAAAATTTTCAAAAACACAAAAAGATTCGTTCAAAAACTCAGTTAAAATTTTTAAAATTGAGACAATTTTGTCGGAAACACACCTATATTTTTCAAAAATTCAAATAAATTTGCCAAAAACTCAGATAGATTTATTTAAAATTAGATAAATTTGTTCCAGAATTCAGATAAATTGTCAAAAACTCAGATAGATTTTTCCAGAACTCAGATAAATTTGTTTTAGAACTCAGATAAACTTGCGCAGAACTCAAATAAATTTGACAAAAAAAAAACTCAGATAAATTTGACCACTTGAAACCATGAAAAGACAAATCCCGACATCTCATCGCTTCCACAGAAGAACATTGGCAACTGTTACAACAGAGATTTGAAAGAATTAGTTGAGGCGAGGGTTAGGTCGGGTCAGAACCGAGACCTCCTTCTTCTTCTTCGTGTTCTATTCTGCAATTAGAACCGATGGAGGATGGAGGTAACTGCTGCCTTCCTTTTTCCTCTCCGGCGATGGCGCAGCGCAAGCGGAACGATGGCGGTCGGCGATGAGCAGCAGCGGCAGGTGATGCCAACCGGTGACAGTGAATGCAGTAGTGGCGGAGATGTAGGTTTTTCGTTCGGTCCGGCGACGTTTTCTGTAACAGAAACCTAGGCTTAGAGGCAACTTCTGTAGTGGTCTTCTTCTTCCACGGCGGTGATGGCAAGGCGACAAGCAGCGGCGTCGCTTCTTCTCTAGCAACGCCCAGATCACCACCAAATCCTCTAATTTTCCTTCTCTGATCAGTCTGCTGTAACAAATCTGATCCTCTGTTTTTCTGCAATTTCGATCCCAGACAGCGTTGGAACTTCTCTGCAACTTCGGATTTCTACCGGAAACCGATCAACTGTAGCAAATAGACGAATAAAGGGCTCTGCTACAAAACATGTAACTTGAAGAAGAAGAAAAGGGCTTTGACTAGGTTCTATCCATGTCCAGATTGAATAAGAAGAAGAGGGATAATGGAAGATTTAAAATTTTAAAATTTTAAATTTTATGCCTAATCAATTGAAAGGGCAAATCAGTCATGAAAATGTATGAGGTGGCGTATCTAGGGACCTCTCGCCAAAATATGTCCAAGCTGCATGGACTACAGGCCTTAGAAGAAAGTTGATAGACTGGAGGCCTTACAGGAACTCTATAAGGGACCTTTTGCTAATTATCTCAAGATTAAAATAGTCTCCTCATTTGGACTTTAGAGACAAGAGTCCATTATTTACTCTCACGGGTAATTTCATTGAGGGATAACTTAGGCCCCTCTATCATCTTTTTAACCAAAGAGATCACATTAGTGGGGTTTAGGGGGGAACCTCAGAAAATGAAGCCATTCCTCACTTTCCATATTGCCGACCAAGTGGCTAAGATACACATTTTAGAGTCCACTTTATTGGAGTGAATTGACCAATATTATTTGGTATCATTTTGAGCATAAAAAAAAAAAAAAAAAAAAAAAAAAAAAAAAAAAAAAAAACGTATTTGACAAGTATTTTCTCTCTTTTTGCACATTTATAAAAATCTCTCCTCTCTACAATTTAGATTCCTTATAGTTTAGTAGTTTCTTAACTAATATTATAAAGGAGAATATTCAAGTGCATCTCCCCTATTATAAATATGTGAGGCTAGACCTAGAGCCAGGCCTTCAACGATATGCCCAACATAGCCCATGAGCCTAAAGCAGCCCAAACCCATCCATTGCTGGTCGGCAAAATAGATGATAGTTTGACCAATTTGAAACTGCGGCCATGCCCGGTGGCGCCCATAAAATTAGTCAATTCGGATTCGATTCCATCTCTCTTACCCACATGGACATTGATTCAATTGATTGAAAATAAATAAAATAAACAAAACAGAAGGTTAGATCAGATCAGAACCTTTTCATAGTTGAGTCTGTAGTCTCTTTATAATATGGTGAACGTGCAATTTCTCATATGTAATTGCTGGAATGAGATCACAGATCAACCCATGCAGGATCGTTTCCGCAGGAGCAATGAACTTTGAGCTGGTCCAACTTAGACAACTACTAAAGTAAAATATTTTGACATCTGAACTTTGGCTTTAACTATAAAGTAATGAAGCATGCACCTTCCATTCCTCAAAATAGGAAGTGGAGAATATTCTCTGTTTTAGTTGTGGAAATTGAAGAATATTCATTTTTATAATCCACTCAGTTTGTCAAAGGAGCCTGCCTATTTGGATGTGGTGCAAGGGAAAAGTGGTGAAGGTCACATCCAAGTGGGTTTTAGGAAAGTGATACGTAGGCGGCTGTTAATGCCTTGGTCTGTGGGGTTGATGTGGGCTTTCCTATTGCAAGTCTTACCACTTCAATGAATTGGAACTTGCTTTAATTTGACACACCTACTGTCAGGGGTGGACCCGGGAATTCTTCTTGAGAGCCACTGTGTAGAAACAAAATCTTGAGAGAGTCACATGTGAAAAGGTGCAAATAATTTTTAAAACATATAACCACTTTTTTGAAAACTTATTTGGAGGGACCATAAGTTTAAAAATATAAAATTCTTTAAACCTCAAAGGGGTTTTCTAACCGAGAGTGGCTATCTACACACTGCAAAAAACTTTCCACGAACTGCATTTTTTTTAATAAAAATAAAAAAATTCCTAAACTACCCATATCCCTCTCATCCTCTCTATCTACATCTCCCTAGCAGATTCCTGCCCACCACCCCACCTCCGCCCCTCCCAGCCACCCTTGCAACTCCCCACTACTTCCACTCAGGAGAGAAATATCTCCTCTTTTCCCATTTTGCCTTCTCCTTCCTCCTCCTCCTCTTCTGCTCCATGGATCCAATCAATGTGTGAGGCAACACCCCTCTGAAATCAGACGACAACGAGATCTTCGACCTCATCGAGAAGGAGAAGAGCTGCCAATGCCGCGGCATCGAGCTCATCGCCTCCGAGAACTTCACCTCCTTTGCCGTCATCAAAGCCCTCAGCAGCCCCCTCACCAACAAGTACTCCGAGGGCATGCCCCGCAATCGCTACTATGGCGGCAACGAGTTCATCGACCAGATCGAGAACCTTTGCTGCAACCGCGCCCGCGCCACCTATCGCCTCGACCCCGCCTCATGGGGCGTCAACGTCCAACCCTACTCCGGCAGCCCCTCCGCCCACACCCACCACCTCCGCCCCTCTCCCTCTCTCTGGTCTCTCTCTTTTGACCTTCCACACACAGACGGAGGCGGACAGGAGATCGAGCACCTAGCTCGGCGACAAAGGGGAGGGGTCGAGCGGCGAGCGGCTGCGGCGGGAGAGAGAGTAGAGAGAGGGAGAAAGAGAGGGAAAGAGAATGAGAGGTACTGGGCAATGAGGAGCTAGGGGCGGTTGGCAAAGGTGTGATCGTAGGGAGAAAGAGAAGGGGGGGGGGGGGAAGGAGAGATCGGGGGAAAGAGGGAGAAAAGGAGACCCGAGAGAGGGAGAGGGGCAGAGGTGGTGGGTGTGGGCTAAGGAGATGGTGGGGGGAGGGCTAGGGATGGGGATGAGGGCGAGTGGGGGCTGCTGGAGCAGGAGAGGGAGATGGGTCGGCGTAGGGCGGCGGTTGGCGGGGTTGCCGGAGCAGGGTGAGAAAGAGAGAGCGAAAGAGAGGGATAGGGGTAGTTTAGGGATTTTTTTATTTTTTTATTTTTTAAATGCAGAGTGTGGAAAGCTTATTGTAGTGTGTAGGTAGCAACACTCTTTCTAACCCCCGAACTCAAGGGGTTTTATGTGGAGAAAACATAAGATGGTTGAGAACAAAGATGGCCAAGGATTTGGGCCACGCCTTACCAGGCCACGGGCCGTTCCTTATCGGGCCTAGGCATGGGCTATGTTGCGCTTTTCCACGGGCCTAAGCACACTACACGCCTCGTGCCTGGGACGGTCTAGGCCATGCCGGGCTGGTCGATTGTGCCCCTCCAGGTAGATCACACAAAAATTATATAGTAGCCCCGCATTTTAAATTCTAGATGTGGGTCTCACACAATGCTCTTTTTAAAGGTGGGCCCCACTTAGAAATGCGAAATTTACATTGTAGTTTCTAAATGTGGTTCATGCATTTTAATTCCTAAAGGTGGACCCGACACAATTTCTAGGGGGCATTTGGTGACAGGTCCCCTCAACATTTGATTTTATGGCCTTAAATCCACACTCTCTTTTCATAGTATGGTAGGTCATTTTTTTCAAATTTGAATATCTAAAATGTCCAAGTTGCCATTTCTTTAAAAACTCTTATCCTTCTAAAGATAAATCATATCCCACGATTAGTGGGATATGCCATTAATAATGGCCAGCTACTATTTAATTGGCCACGATCAATGAAAATTCCATTAATGAGATTTTGAAATAAATTTTAAAACAAACACAAATAAAATTCAAAAGACGCAAATAAATTTCAAAATAATGCAACTTAGTTTCAAAAAACGCAAATAAAATTTCAAAACACTCAAATAAATTTGAAAAGAAGCAAATAAATTTCAAAATACACAAATAAAATTAAAAAACACAAATAGATTTCATAAAACGCAAAGGAATTTGCCAAACAACTCAAAAATATTTGTTCAAAAACTCAATTAAAATTTTCAAAATGGAGATAAATTTGTCAGAAACTAAGATAAATTTGCCAAAAACTCAGACAACTTTTTCAGAAACTCAGATAAAGATAAAATTTCCAAAAACTTAGATATATTTTTCAAGAACTCATATAAAGATAAATTTGCCAAAAACTCAGAGTTTCTGGGAAATTTATCTGAGTTCTTAGCAGATTTATTTGAGTTGCTTAAAAACTCTGATAAATTTTCTAAACTTAGATAAATTTTTCAGAAGAAGAAGCCTGCTGCTATGTGCTAGGCTTCTACTAACGTGTTAGAACAAAAAAAGAAGAAAAAAAAAAAGACCCAGAAAACGAAACATCAAAATCCCCTTCCAAACTACTTATTTTCCAAAAGCCTCACAAAAATTGGAGATAGACTCACACGAAACGGAAAAAAGGAAAGAAAAGGCAAAGATAGCAATGAGTTTTTGTGTTATGCAGAACCCATTACCGGAAAAGGCCTGGATTGGTCGCGTTTCCATCGCCGGGCCGTCGCCATCGTGGCTAGTGTAGTCGGAGATGGCTGACTTCGATCTACGGAGTTCTCTGGTAAAGTCTCTCGTTTCTAAAGAAGAAGACGAAAGGGGTTCTTTCGGAGAACTTGGCCTAGGAATGAGGGTGAATGGAAGATTTGAAATTTTAAAATTCAAAGTTTTATGCTAAACCGTTGAAAGGGAAAATTAGTCATGAAAATATATGATGTGGCATATTAGGGACCTCTCACCAAAATATCTCCAGCTGTATGGACTATAAACATTAGAGAAAAAGTTGTTGGACTGGAGGTCCCAGAAGACCATGCTTAGGGACTTGTGGCTAATTTACCCCAATTTCTAGGATTGAGGCACAATAGATGTATTTTCTAAATGTGTGCCCACCAATAAGAATCTCTAAAGATGGGTCCATGTTTATAATTTCTAAATATTGGTCATCCATTGTAATTTCTAAAAATAGATCCCACATATCATGATTTCTAAATATGAGTTCCATGTTATAATTTCTAAATGTGGCCCACAATCACAATTTCTAAAGGCCGGCCCATGTTATATTTCCTAAATGTGGGCCTTTGTTGTCATTTTTAAAGGTGGGCCCATATATCATAATGCATACGCAAGCGTTAATCCATTCAGTAATTCTAGTAGCTATGTAAAATGGAATTTATAAAATGAAAGATGAATAAAATTCTCTGGGAATTGAATAGAACAAGTTATTTAGGTAACATCATTCACTAAAATCTTAAAACTCCAACATTCAAAATTCTCAGACATCCATCTGACATTAATTCAGAAATTCTAGTAAAGAAACTAGACATTTGAATCAAATTATATACAAAATATAATTATATATTTCTCAAACAATTAGTTCAATGGTGCATATAGATGGTATCCTATTGTTGGTGTGTGATATGAGTAGATATGATCATATAAAACAATTTTTTCTTAATTCTCCTTCACTATATACATTGACCTTTTAACTCTTCTCCCATGTTTGGCATGTATCAATATAAGCCGCACACTTACCAGTAGCCTGCTCAGCAAAGAACCTTCATGGCTGGCCGTTTGAGATAAAAATGGAAAGAACCTAGAAAAGGAGCCTTGAAATAAAATGTCATTTTCTCTAATAAAATGCAAAAGCCAGCTCAGCTTTTGGAAAACCACAACAACTAGGGAAATCTATATTCATAGAGAATTTCTTAGAACAAGATTAATTCATGCCTGCAATTAACAAAGAAAATTGTACAACTTATTTTTCAATTAAAAAAAATAGACACATCTTGTACATTTGAGGAAAGGAATTCCTGTATATGGGGAGATTCCACCAAAAAAAAATTCCTGTATATGGGGAGATTCCACCAAATTGGTTGAATGAAATCCAAAATCATTTGAAAGAAACCCTTCCTCCCATTGTGTTTTCTTCACATTAAAAGGTAACAGAAAATAATGATTGGAAGGGATGTAAAAGTTTGTTAGGACAAATTGGGAAAGCATTTAGTGGAGTTGGATCCATATTGTAATGACACAAAGTTCTGATAATGTGAAGAAAGGTCTGCCTAAACAAACAACTGTAGTGATTGCATGATTTGTTTGATAATGAGAGGAGAAACTACAACCACCAGTGATAATTCAAATGCTTAGATGTGTGATTGTAATGAAAGGAGTGCTCAATATTGACTTTGAACTTCTGATAGTATGTCTGCTATTTAATGTTAGTAGTTTATAGACTTTTAGAATTGTATTTATCTTGTTTCCTTTATACATGTCGCTTTCAGTAGAAGAAGAAAGTGATCAATACACCAGAATTTTGTTCGAGTGCAAGAAGTGCGTGATTTGTGTGCATTAAAAATGAAAAGTCCGTAGAGAATGGCTCCTTACTTTAGTATTGAGGGGTGACATTTCTATTTGATAGGTCATTCCTTGCCTCCCCTCCTTGCATATGTGAGTATATCCGAGCTATGTCTCCTCATATGTGTAAGTTTCCATTACCTCACATGTGTGAGTCTCACTGCATCCTAGCACCTTTGCTGCAAGACCGAAAAAGAAAAAGAAAGAAAGAAAGGAAGGAGAGTGTGTAACATTCAAAACACATTTGGTAGGGACGACACATATAAACTAAAGAGAAATTCAATTGTTTGATTTCCCAAAACCGGAAGACCTTCATTTTTAGCAATATGGTTTTTAGTAGGTGGGCACCACTATAGATCTTCACTGCTCTCATTGTATCTAGGGGACCCTGTTAGGCTCTTAACGATCACATACTCAAGCATACTTAGCAGTAATTCCTAAAAAAATTAGAAACAATTCTAAACAATTTAAGCAAATAAATCAGAAGCTTCATTCTCAATGAGTTTATGAGTTCATATGCAAAAATGTTTATTTAAAGAAAATGAAAAGGTGATTAAAAGGGATTGAGATGAACACCGGAGAGATGATGAATCAGATAAGCATATTCTTTACGGCCTATTTGCCTACTTCATATTCAATTTCTAGATGTCAAGAAAGTTGTATGAAAAAATGTGAGGATTAAAGGATACAAGGTAGAGTACAAATGAGAGCTCACTTTCTTAGGGTTCAAAATACTTGGGGTAATGGTAGGGAAAAAATTTCTTACCAAGAGAATAAAAGGCTACGGATCATTTTCACCTTTACTCCAATTTTAGCTTTCTTGGATACAAAGAGTTTGCTTAAAAAATATTTATGAAGCCAATATAGGTGAAACAAAATGGTCTAGGGTACCATTTGTGTAATGCCCTTTCCATGGAAGAGGAATAGAAATCATTTCATTTCTGAGGCCCTTTATCTTCCATGTTAAGTGCCTTCCTTTCTTGAGAAAAAAGTTACTAAAAACAGTATTTTCTCCCTGCTTATGCAGAAGGACACATGAGTCGGAACTTCTACGTGGGAAAAATTAATTGCATATATATTTTCTTTCGCGGCAATACACAAATATGTTGTTACTATTAGTACTCCTAGGTTATCCTATGCATTTATAAGGAACCTAGGAAAAATGAGAACACACGTGTCTCTCGTGAATTCTCCCATCGTTTTATTATTCTTGTTCCAACTAATCATTGCATTTATTATTTTCACTAATTTTATTGTCTCAACTCTCATGGAGACATGGCCTCAAGTCAATCTCAATCCACTTCTAAAAACACTTCAAGTGCATTAAGACAATTATCCTTTCTATATAATGACATTTGCCTTTGGTTATCTCTCAAATGTCAATCTTTAAAATATTTATATCAATTTAGTTCTAAGTCTTGCATATATTGATTTCAATTGGTGGATAGATAAATACCACCTAATTCTATTAACTGTATTGATTAACACATTTAAGGCACAAAGTATAAGAGATAGATTAGGATTATTTAATATAAACATGTTGTACATCGATATATACATCAGACACATTTATTTACTAGTTACCTTTTGGATATTTAGGTTGAAGTTTATGAAACACATGGGCCTGGAGTTGGGGGCCAGCATAGATACAGAACCATACCCTTCCCTTGTTAGTTTCCAATGTTTTGCTTTCGCAGTATTTAGATATTTTGTTGTGTCGGAATGGTACAAACAATAGTAATGTTGATGTTAACAACAACTACAATTTTTTCTACCAAAAACAACTACAGTTTTACCAAAAAATAGAAAAAAAGAAAAACATCTATAGCATTATAATACATTTGAAGGCATAGCAAGTGCACCAATCCAACCCGTTGGATCTTAGAACCATCTAGAATGGATTGTATCTCAAACATGAAATTTATCAGAAAACTTCAACAAATCCCATTAGTTTCTTTTAATAGACGAGCCAAAGCTTTAAATTTTTCTGTTTCTTTACTAGAATTCCTGGTTGGGGTTTTCGGGATATTATGTGATAATTGGCTTTTAAGAATTTAAAAATTCTACCCTTTTTGCATTTTGTTGGAATTCCTGAATATTCAAATCCAAAGAAGGATTCAAGAATTTCACCTTGTCTGAGAATTTAGGAATTTCTGAAATTCTAGTAAATGAACATGCCCTTGAATGATTGAAACAAATCCCACAATTTGGAACATCTACATAGGCATACATAGATGCATAGAAAAACTTAAAAATCTCCCGCCTCTTGCAGAGTTTTGGATGCATGATTGTCAAGAGAGGCACATGAATGGAAATGTATCAATTTTAGATCAGAGAGGATTCGAGTAGAGGTGTTGTGGTAATAGTAGCTATAAACTCGATAGTAATGGTTCACATAATGTTTTGTGTATATAACCTTCCCTTCTTGATGGGCTTAATGAAAATTCAAAAAGTCTCTTTTACTAAGGTTGCTTGATAACATAAACGTGCGGTTAAGCAAGGGGAGAGAGGTCAAAATGAATATTAAAATTTATAAATAAAAAAAAAAAACTTTATGATCAATTTCTTTAAAATTAAATACAAAAGGTTTTAAAATGAGAAAGATGGAAAAAAAAAAGTCCATAAGAATTCAATACCTAATACCATATAATTTAAAAAAATCACACCAGTCCATCAAAATTGAAGATTAATGATCAAGAAAACTAAAAAAGAAAAAAATCAAAACAAACAAACAATATAAATTATGAATAAAATCCAATGAAATTTGAAAGACACATAGAAATAAAATATAGAAATGAAAATCCATAATCAACTCAATAACATTTGAAATTTAAAAGAATCAAACACTCATGAGAAACAAATAACTCAAAAATGGCAATACATCAGTTATATAGAAAGTTTCCCGCCTCCTCTTTAGCTCGATGCTGTTGTCGCGAGTTTTTATTTTTTCAATAATATTGTCATTTTCTTATTAATTATGAAACTTATTATTTTTGTTGATCAATTCCATATATTATATATTCATTTGAGTTTAGTTTTATTATAAAATGGTTATCCTAGAAAATTAATGACTATATAAGAAATCATATAAAATAGTTATTTTAAAAGTTTGATCATCTATGCTTAAAGTACAATGCATAAGTATGAAAATAATAACAACAATATTTATCGGGGTCAATATTCAAAAAAATTAGTTATTTTTATAAATACCTTGTAGATAAATTCTAACTCTTGGTTAATATTTCAAAGTGGGGTTGTGTCCCTTTCTTATTACCTAATTTTAAGTTTTTGTTGATAACTATTAACAAATAAATGCCCGGTTGTGTAGTGATAGTATTGCCTTTTTGAAATTTATAGTCTTGAGTTCGAGTCTCAACACATACCTTGATACGTCTGCGTGGGGACGTTTTGACTTCCACAGAATAACCCTTTCCAGTCCAGATGAGTAACAATCTGCACATCTGATTCGAGGTGACTCAAACGAGTTAACACATCCGACTCAGGACGAGTCCAGGATGACGCCTCTAAAACAGTTTGCCTGATATTCTCTCTGTTCACGTAGCAGTTACTATCAGCCTGGAAATTTCTTTACATCCCACTTTGGCCTTTCTAGTATTCAGAACTTTCAGAGAAGGACCACGTCTGTGCACATACACCAAGGTGAAAGAGACGTTACAATCTCAGAACCAAAACCAAAGACAGAAAGAGAAGAAAATCAAAATTCACCAACTACAGACCAACCAACCTGCTGCAGTAGTCTAATCTCTCTCGCTACTTCTATTTCCTCTCTTTTTGTATATACTAATCACGGTTTCGTGTTCCACTTCTTCTCCTCTTTCATTTCTTTTTCCTTTTTTTTTTTTTTCCAGTACCTATCTTGTAGAGTTGTAGTGATGGTTGAGCAGTTACTTAGACTTGCAACAATCGCTCTCATCTGAAAGAGAAACAGGGAAAGATTTCATTTTTCTGCTCTCTGCGTTTGTTTCTCTCTCTGGGTCATCTTGGGTTGATTGAAAATCTAATTTTGGAAATGTGTTTTGTGGGATCTTGAGGCTTTGGACATGGATCTGGAAGGTGGGTTCAACCGGAATCACGTCAAGGTGCGATGGGTCTCTGCTAAAATGCGCCGTTTTTGTTTTTGTTTTTTTTGTTTGATGTGGGGTGTCTGGAATCTGTTGTTTCTGGGTTGCTGCTGCTGTTTGTTGGATTTGTTAGTTCTTGTTTTGAGATGGGTTTCTGCTGGAATGCGGCGGCGGGTGCTGTTGAGAGCGAGTGTGCCACTTCTAGCTGTCTGGTTTCCTTGATTGCTGTTGTTTTGATTTTTTTGCCCTCTCACTAAAATGCGCTGGTAGATGGTTTGGAAATCAGAGCATGCCCCTTCTAAGTTTCCCTGATTCGTGTTGTTCTGATCTTATTGCTCCCTGCTAAAATGCACTGTTTGCTGGTGGGAGGCCTGTTGTTTTGATCGTCTTTCCCTTTGCTAAAATGCGCCGGTTGGGCGCTGTGGACTTTACAATCACAAAAGCAGACGCTCCCTGGCTTCCTTGATTCTCGTCTTCTGTTGCTTTTCATGGGTGTTATTTTCTTCCCCGTCTTAAATCTTTTATTTCGGTTTGTTGCCGTTTTACTGATAGATGGGCCTTGCTAAGCAGTGCTTGTGGGTGATTTAGCATGTGGAGACATCACCCTTTCCCTGTGGTTTCCTAATTCAGGGTGGTTGGTTGTTGCTATTGCAAAACTGGGGCTTCGCTAAAATGTGCGCTGGTGGGGTGTTACAATAGTAACTTGTACCTTCCCCTGTCTGATTACTGGCTTTCGGTTTGCGTTTGTTTCACTGTTACTTGGGTTTTTGCTAAAATGCCCAAGTGCTTGTTGTAGTATCCAGAACACTCCCACTACCTCTACTGAATTCTGGGTCTGTAATCGTTTTCATTTTCCACAGGTCTCTGCTAAAATGAGCTGCGGGGTTGCTGTGGGCTGGCTTTCTGATTCTTGATTGCTGTTGATTATAGCTTTCTGATTCTGGGTTGCTTTTGTTTTGATGGATTTTGCAGAAGGAATCCTGGAGGACGGTTTTGACATTGGCATATCAGAGCTTGGGCGTCGTCTATGGTGATTTGAGCACTTCCCCTCTTTATGTTTACAAGAGCACCTTTGCTGAGGATATCCAGCACTCTGAGACGAACGAGGAGATATATGGTGTGCTTTCTTTCGTTTTCTGGACGCTGACACTGGTACCGCTGCTCAAGTATGTGTTCATCGTGCTCAGGGCAGATGATAATGGTGAGGGAGGGACATTCGCGCTGTACTCGCTGCTCTGCCGGCATGCCCGGGTGAGCTTCTTGCCCAATTGCCAGGTGGCCGATGAGGCGCTGTCAGAATATAAGAAGGATGGATGTGGCAGTCAGAGGCCTGACACGGGTGTTGGGGCCAGGGTGAGATCACTTCTGGAGAAGCATAGGGTGCTGCAGAGGGTATTGTTGATTCTGGCCCTGATTGGGGCTTGCATGGTCATTGGTGATGGAGTCCTCACGCCAGCAATCTCGGGTAGAGATTCAGTTCTTGTGAGCTACAATCATTTGTGGTGGATTTTAATTTGGATGTGGAAATTTTTGTTTTTGATGTTTTACTTACTTTGGATGCTTGGTTGTGGTGATTGTTTCAGTATTCTCTGCAGTGTCAGGCCTTGAACTTTCGATGTCCAAAGAGCATCACAAATGTAAGATCCTTACCTTATTATCTGTATATTAGGACTTGTTAACTGGCTAACATAATGCTGCTTTTTGATGCAGCAGAAATTGATCTGTTTCTACCACCTTCTGGACATAACCAATTAAGCATGACCTTGTTGAGAGGTTATTGCAATTAGAGGGATTCAAATTTGATCCTCGACGATGTCCCCTGCATGCTTGCAGGATACATATCAGTACTAAGATGGAGTATATTCAGATATAACTTCAGACCTTTGTAGCGAGCACATATTGAATTAGCTTTGATTGGATGACACCTTAATTGATCTTCTATTCTCATATTTTAGCACTAGCTATCACACTTTATGTGATTCTCATATTTCATGGCATTTTGATGGCAATACCTATCACACAACAGAAAGAACTTTATATGGTAATACAGTTTCAGGTGTCATCATAAATTTGAACAGAGTTGTGGGCATCTTGTTTGCCTTACTCTTGGTACTTCTATTTTCCGAGTTACGTACCTCAAGTCAGTAGTTGTTACTTGTTATTTGCCTATTTGCTAGGCTTCTTTCGGTGGGATTTCAAGTATGAGTCACTCAGGTTAAAGGCGAAACTGGATTTATCAACTTGGTTGTAATACCAATACCAAGATTGCTTCTTAAGAATATTGCCTCTTTATGGGATGCTTTGTTTGATCAGTATTTGAATTCTAAATATGAAACCATTGTCACCAATATTAAAACAAAATGACAAGGTCATTTGGTGGTTTTTGTTTAGGTTGATGTCTGCTATTTAGGTTTCACTAGTTTGTAATGATTTTGAATATTTTAACAACATTCATAGTTACATCTTTGGCAGTGCAGACGGGAAAAAAACCTATGTAGGTGGGATACTGTTTTGCTACTTCTCTGCTCCAAATCAATTTAAGTTATTACCACTATCAGCGAATATTCCTGCCAATGCATTTTGACTTCTGCACCACCCCATATGTGTAGGAGAATGAGTAATAATTCATTCTGTCAAACCTTTTAAACCCCTTGCTGCAATGTTGCATACACTGGGTGTAACTTTAGTTGTTTATTGAATGCAATATTGAAGATTTAATTCAAGTATCCAACTACTGCTTCATCAAATTTCATTAACCATTTATTCTGTCAAACTATGCAAACCACTTGTAACATGCATACGCTAGGTGCATCTTTAGTTATTCTGTGATTGAAATGTAGGAAATATAATTTAACCTTCTTCCTCATCAAATTTCATGATTTATGCAGATGTCGAGGTTCCTGTTGCTTGTATCATACTTGTATGTTTGTTTGCCCTCCAACACTATGGAACCCATAGAGTCGGCGTCATGTTTGCACCAATTGTCATAACATGGCTTTTATGCATCAGTGCGATTGGTGTGTATAATATATGCTACTGGAATCCGCATGTATATCAAGCACTCTCTCCATATTACATGTACAAGTTTTTGAAGAAGACCCAAAGAGGAGGTTGGATGTCCTTGGGTGGAATACTACTGTGTATAACAGGTATATGACGATGTCACGGATGGATTTGTTTTCATGGCTCTCGTCACCGATGAGTATCTTTTCTAATATTCCATTCTGTTATTCAGGTTCAGAAGCTATGTTTGCGGATCTTGGACACTTCTCGCAGTTATCAATCAAGGTATGTAATTCAGTAACATGATTTTTAAATGGCAAGCACATTCATGGGACCAGATGAATTTAGTTAGACATTGGTTATCATGGAAATCCTGTCCACTTTTGTATGATTTTCAAACCTAGGAGTTAGAAATTGGCCCATTTGAGTATATTGTTTATTGAGGCTAAGCATTTATATATGGGCCCCGATTTTGGTGATCCAAATTGTTCATTTGATGGGACATCCAAAACCAAACCAAACCAAACCAAACCAAGCCTTTTCCCACTAGGTGGGGTCGGCTATATGGATTTGACGACACTAATCAAATTTGTTTAGGGCCATGTCCTCCGTTAGATCCATTTGATGGGACATCCATTGTAGGCAATTTAACAATTGACTCCACACCCAATGGCTGATTAACTTGAAAAGTAATGACTAGATTATTGCAAAGAGGAACATAAAGAAGGTCCATATTTAACTGCGATATTCTACCAGTAAAACATTGAGATTGCTCAATGATGTTTTTTGTTTCAATGTGTGCATGGTGAACTTACCATCACATGAGGAAGCTAGAATTCTGAATTGTGGGCCCTTTAGAAAAAAAAAAAAAAAAAAAAAAACACCATAGAATGCAAGTGTAGGAAAGAGATGAAAGATTTACGTGGTTCATCACTAGCGGCTATGTCCAATGGTGAAGAGAAAGGATCACCCTTTACAGTGTAAAAGAGCGGGAGAAGAAGCAATAGACCATTCTTATGCTAATGAGAGAAGAAACTTCCCTACACTTGCTTTAGCTTCACCCATCTGGCCTTACTCTATATATCTGAAGTCCCTACACTTGAGTCTAGGATGTGGCTTTGACATATTGACCATCCCACAGAAAATAAATAAAAACTGGGTTGGGAATATTTGACATGGAAACGGTAGGCTCTATCATTAAGCCATTGGATTGAATATTGGCAGGATATGGTTCAAGCATCAGGGGTGGCACTCTTCTGCTTGGGCAAACCACTAAAAGGATTCATGTCTACCATTATATTATTTTTCCTATTGCAATCACATTTCCTTTTATGAGCGTTCAATCTGACGGTGGGTATAATTTTGATTCTGATGAATTTTATTTTATAGATAAATCATGGTAAGAGAGTGATTTCAATTGATTGACCTATGTCTCAGAGGTCGGCCTCACTTATATGGAAGGGGACTGGGAAAGAAAGGAGTTGAGAAAGTAGTAAGTGATGCAAAAGCCCAAAGCATATAAGAACCTATATAATAAGTTGGGAACAAGAGAAGGAGAAAGATATTTTCAAGCCCTCAAAGAATGAGGGAAGGGAAAAGTGCGGACTTAGATCATGTCAAATGTATAAAGAGTGACAACCAAAAGGTTTTAATGAAGGGAAATGATATTAATGAAAGGCGGAGAGGATATTTTAACAAACTTTTAAATGAAAAAAGTCTTGGAGCAAGAGTGGATACTTTATTAGTAGGACATACCTTCTAATGTAAAATTAAGGTAGCAGAAGTGATGAAAGTACTGGTAAGATTGAAGAAAGGTAAGGCTACAGGCCAGGTGATTTTTTGATGGAGGTTTGGAAATGCTTAGGAGAAATTTGATGGGCTTGATTAGTCAATGAGGTGATGGAACTTCTCCATGTATTCCTCGACTAAACGGTCTCCTCGTCACATGTTGAAGCCGATAAAATAGAGACTGCGTAATCCACCAGAAGGAAAGCCTCTCTCATTAAGGACTTCATCTTCTCCTAAGTTTTCACCTTCTTGCCATGACACTTTCTAGTGGCTTTGGTTTGGGCCCACCAAGTGGAAGCTCGACGACTCAATTGCATAGCCACTAATTTGACTTTGGTCTCCTTTGAGATCTATTTATATTCAAAATGCTCATTCTATGGATTGTAATCAATCTATAAAATTATCTCTATGAAGATTGCATGATATGTCCGAATCTATGATGCCCAGATACAGCAAGGACACGCCATAGACACGGCAGGGACACGGATTTTATACATAAAAAGTGAAGTATCGGATACGATACGACACAATACGTTACCCATTTTGAAGTATCCGTGCATCATAGGTCCAAATCCCAATTTTAATGGTCAAATCTCTTTACCCACTCTGCACTCCTGATCATCCTTAGAATTGCTTATCACAATGTCAACCTTGCCGATCGGAGGAAATAATGTTGCCATCGTCCGATCTTCTTCACTATCAAAGGTGATTGCCTCGCTTCTTGATGAGCGATTTTGTGCATTATTGCTTGCAATTGCTGTTCCAACACCTGGAATCTTCCATCTTTGCTATCTAAGTACCATTGCAGGTCATCCGATCGAACCTTGCCGGCTGTGGCGTGGCCTCTTCCTCTGTGATTCATTGCTTTAGGAAAGGACTAGAGTTCAAAAAATGTTGGAAACACAATCTCTGATACCAACTAATGTAGACAAGATGATTTGACAGCCGTTCTGCACTGAGTTCCAAATAAATCAAACACCAAAATTCAAGAATTTAATGGACTGCTGTCCAGCCATGTTAGGTGAGAAAATCTTGTCAGAAGGTCATGAAAATAGATGGAAAATCCATATGAAAGAGTGCTACCTGCAGTTTCAGATTCTGCAATTGCAGAATTCTCAGATTTCACTACTGTAAGATTCTGCCCCTTGCCAGTTCCCTTTTCTTCAACTGCCTGGGAATCTTATACCAAATACAGACATAACTGAACATAACTGAATCTGATAAACTGCTGAACCAGATGCAGCCATAACTTACACAGAAGGATAAAAGTAGTAGTTGCAGAGAGCGTAGTGGCTAGTGGCCGAAACACTATGTAGCGGGTGATACAGCAGTTGCGGTGTAGCGGTGTGAATTTTTAAAGTATTTTTTTTTTTTTTTTTTTTTTTTTTTTTTTTTATAATCTTGTGTAGCAACCAATCTTGTATATTTTAGTAGTTTGGAACCATTTGAAGGGAGAGACAACCATAGAAATGGCTATTAAGGAGAAGAAATAGGAAAAACAGTGTTATAATTCGAAACTACTTGGCTCTATTAGGTTTTAAACCATAGCGCAGCTATTTCCAAAGTAGCGTAGTGGCCTCAAGGCCCTCAACCGCTATGGCCGATAATGCGGCCACTATGCTACGTAGCGGCTGCTATTTTGAACCATTCTTACACAAAATTGAATCTTACAACAAAAATAAATAAATAAAAAGTCGGATAAACTGCTGGGGCACTTGTAATCTTCAGTTCTGGACATAAACATGGGTTTCGGTCCCTTATCCACAATCATAATCTTCCATTAATGCTATAGCTTGTGCCACAGTGCAATCTCCTCAATCATCCTTGCTTCCCATATCATTGGACCTTGTTAATCAATTTGGGGGTTCCAATGAAGCTTCCGATATTTCTACAAGTAGATAATTAGGCAATGTTACATATTTCACAGAATCTAGTGGAGCACAATCATACAAAACATATATAAGCTTAATCCTCACAATCTTCTGGTCAAGATAGGCATGATTAACATCTATCCTCCAACTTGAAAGGCTTTATTCGATGGGAATTATTATGAGGGTTGTGTTATCATTTTGTGTTTCAATTACATTTTGTAATATTTAGTGGTGGATCTTTAGTAACAAAAGAGGGAATGGTTAACCACATAGATTAATTTCCCATATTCACTTGTGAAACCCCTCTCTCTACTTTCTTTTCTTCTATTCCATTCTTCATTGGTCCAAAAACACTAAAATCAAGACCAAAACATCTTCAAATCACAACTTAGTTTAGTTAAATTTATGGATGGATAGTATAGATGAACTACTTCTAGGTGGATTGATTTTTTTTTTTTCAAAAAATTGTTGGCTCGAAAAAGGGAAACATTTTTTTATGGGTACTTCTTGAAATTAACTACAGAAAGTAATATTTGATTTTAGCAGATAACCGATGTAACCTGCCACTATAGTCATGCTTTAACAAAAGAGATGTCTGTATGTTGTCCTTCAATCCTGTTGTTGTGGCAAGCAAGCTTGGCCAGTCCAAGCACATGACAGTGTGTTTCCACTGCCACAATTGTAGGAGTTCCTTTAAATCATTCCATTCAATCTTATCATCTTGAATGTAACAACTATTGATTAGTAATGTCAATAGCCTCTCTAACCAATTATCTTTCATTTGCAGATTGCTTTCACTTCTGTTGTTTATCCATCCTTGATCCTTGCATACATGGGGCAAGCTGCTTATCTTTCTCAACATCACAATATAGAGAGCGACTACCGCATTGGGTTTTATGTGTCTGTACCAGGTAGCTCACTTTTGTTTTCCTTCTGGAAAATAGTAACCTTTCTTTATTATCTAATTTGATCTAATTTGTTAAGCCTGATCGCATGCCCGTTCTTGCTTACCTGAAGGCACACACCTGAAGGCACACGTGCCAGTTTGCTTCTATACAAACTTAAGTGCTCATAAGTTGGGCTACACAGCCCTTGAATGTGAACCATTGGCATTTTATTTTACTTTCTAATGTTCCCATGCACGTGGCCCACATTTGACCCATATGATGAGTCTAATGGCCTGATTCTTGTGCAACATAATCAATTCCTGTCTAAACCGTCTGTCTATGAGCAGGTTGGATCTTGTTTATTTAAAACACATCAACTTATGCACGCATGTGAATTCCCCGTACTTATTACAATTGTATGATCTGCAAATTGACATCATTACTCCTATCTTGTTAGAAAGAATACGATGGCCGGTACTCGCAATAGCCATACTTGCAGCAGTTGTGGGAAGCCAAGCCATAATCACAGGAACTTTCTCCATAATCAAACAGTGCTCTGCTTTGGGATGCTTTCCAAGGGTGAAGATAATCCACACATCATCTAAAATACATGGTCAGATATATATACCGGAGATCAACTGGATTTTAATGATACTGTGCTTGGCTGTCACTGTTGGTTTCAGAGACACAAAACGTATGGGCAATGCATCAGGTATGACTATCGAAAATGACATTCCATCTTCAATCATTCACCGACCTCTATTATTTTAGATGTGATTATGAGTGGGGATTCTGCAAACTATTCTTTGTATATTTTAGCAGTCTGCAACAGAGTATATCATCCCCTGTTTTCGCTTTAATGCTTCTTACAAATATTTTCCCCATTAGACCGAATCACACTGTTTGTGAAAGAATGAAATGTCCCTCTCCTTTCCAGATGATAATAACACCTTATCTAGCAAAAGATATGGATATATATACCTAGGAACCCTATACTAGAATAAAGAATAGTTAGGTTCATTCCTAACAGATGTTGATGTGTGCGTCTTATATGCCAATTATTTAATGGTAGATGATACTGTTATATAGGGAATACTGGTAGGAAGTGGGTTATTCTACTACTGAAAGATGCCTTTTTTTTAAAGTGAAAAGTGTCTTTATAAGGATTAAAGATTTGAGTTCACCTGAAGAAATGCATTGAATGCCATCATGCATGGCCAAATACCACTTCCATAAATAGAAGGCCATGTAATACATCCCAGATAAAAAGGAAAGAGAGAAGCACCAGATCACTTGTTTTCTTTCAATTACCAAATCTCGGCAACATCCTAGTGGCATTCATCTGGTTGCTGCCCTTTTCCCATGTAGCTTAGACATGAAAACATTTCTTATTGACATGGAGACATCTAGAAGCTTGATAGATACACTATAGCAAAAATATATTCGAATCATATTAATTATATTTTGAAAGTGGATTGTTATTATGAAATTTTAAATTTTTTTATGGAAAATACTATTGATGAAAAGCTAAAATTTTGGTACTTCACAGTCCATGTTGAGGAGTGGGCTCCACCCGGGGGGGTGGGGGGGGGTGCGTATTGAAAAGTATCTATGCTGATTCTGCTAACGCCTTGAGATTTTAGTACGAATGGTTAGCTAAAGAAATTTAAGATGGTATTAGCGCAAACCGGTCGCGAGTTCGAATCCCGGGTTGAACGACTTGGTGAAGAAAAAATGCGTGCCGCCAAAAGCGCGCTAACGGGATTCCAAACGGGGGGGGGGGGGGGGTGGGTTGGGGTGGGGGGTTGGGTTGGGTTGAGGAGTGGGCTCCACCCGAGGTGGACTATTGAAAAGTATTTATGCTGCCTCTACCTACTAACGCCTCGGGGTTTTGGTATGATTGGTTAGCTAAAGAAATTTAAGAGTCCATACTACTTACCTTTATTATATTCTTGCCAAAGGGCAAAACAAAAAAGTAGCTTTATTATAGATGTACTAGTTACTATTTTGCTATGAAGGCAGTATCTGGACACTGGTTGAAAAGGGCTTTTTGTCTAGCGCATGTAATGTGCATGCTAGTGTGCAGGGCAAAAGATTGAGTTCATCTCATCAATCTCAAATTCATTTTATTGACCTCATTGATCAAAAGGGGCCTTGTGCAATATATGATGGGCCCCATTCGATTCAAGGGTCTGAGTGCATCTAAGGTGGTACCCAAGTTGCAAAGTAATGCAAAGCCTTTTGACCATATAGTGCTTTCAAATGATTTGCTAGCTCATGATTTTGAAGTTCCTAATCTCTGACCAATAATTGCAAGAAATTGCTACTAGATGTTCTGCTACTGTAATATAACCTTACTCTTTCTGGGCCAAAAAAAATAAAAAAATAAAAAAAAATAATAATATAAAAAAATAAAATAAAATAAATGTAACCTTAGTCTGGCTTCTGCCTTTCTGGCATTAGTAGTTGGTGGCATTTTATCACTGCTACTTTCCTGCTCCTCCACTGTACAGCCATTCTGACTTGCTCATTTCTTCCTTGAAACAGGGTTGGCCGTAATTACTGTCATGCTGGTCACCACTTGCCTAATGTCTCTGGTGATAGTCCTTTGTTGGCACCGGAGTGTATTCCTCGCCATTTGCTTCATCTTCTTCTTTGGATCTATCGAGGCACTCTATTTCTCAGCTTCCCTTATTAAGTTCCGAGAAGGAGCATGGGTCCCTATTGCCCTTGCCCTGATCTTCATGCTTCTAATGTATGTGTGGCACTATGGTACCATAAAAAAATATGAGTTTGATGTCCAAAACAAGGTTTCCATCAACTGGCTCCTCAGTCTTGGCCCCAGTCTCGGCATTGTGCGCGTGCAGGGCATCTGTCTCGTACACACTGAACTTGTCTCTGGGATTCCTGCCATCTTCTCTCACTTTGTCACCAATCTCCCGGCCTTCCACCAGGTCCTTGTCTTCCTCTGCATCAAGTCTGTCCCTGTGCCCCATGTCCAGTCCAAGGAACGATTCCTTGTTGGGCGGATAGGCCCGAAAGAGTACAGACTCTATCGGTGCATAGTTCGGTATGGGTACCGTGATTTCCATAAGGATGACTTGGAATTTGAAAAGGATCTAGTTTGTAGCATAGCTGAGTTCATCCGGTCAGAGAAGTCAGAAACCAAAGGGGTGGACGATGTTGAGAGGGATGATGGGAACATGACAGTTGTTGGGAAGCATGTGGATGGGATCCGCCTATGCGAGGATGATGATCCAGGTGAGGAAGCTGGTACATCAGAGCTTAGGGAGATACAGTCTCCTGTGGTGGTGAGGAAGAGGGTCAGGTTTGTATTGCCCGAGAGCCCAAAGATGGATGTCAGCGTTCGGGAAGAGCTGAAAGAGCTGATGGAGGCAAGGGAGGCAGGGATGGCGTTCATACTTGGGCATTCATATGTGCGGGCGAAGCGCGGTTCAGGCCTGATCAAGAGGTTGGTGATTGATGTTGGGTATGATTTCTTAAGGAGGAACTCTAGGGGTCCTAGCTATGCACTGACCATCCCCCATGCCTCTACTTTGGAGGTGGGGATGATCTGTCATGTTTAATTTTGTTGCTGTTTATGCATATCCTTTCATACATATTTTGTTGTATATGTTGAGGTTGAGGTTTCTTGGTTATATTGTACATTGCCACAAGGATAAGAGGAACATAATAAAAAATAGGGGTTGTATGGTCCTGTCATTTTTCATCTCGGTCTGTAATTTGTACTAATAGGACTCTACTCTCTGTAACTCAGATCATTCATCCGTTCGACCCACCTTACCTTCGATGGATACAATAGGCAAAAGTTTTCATCCTTTAAGCAATGTGAGCCATTCAAATGGTACGCGGGCAGTTTTTCTGGTTAAATATGGATAATTGGATAAGCATTTTTGTTTTAATTCAATAGCAGGCAAACAATTGAGTGGCTAGGGATTGTGAGGTGGGATTCATTCTGAACCTACCTAAGAAAACTGTTCATTTGAAACAATTCGTAGTATAATTTGTGAACTATTCTCATACAAGTCCTATAAGTCCATTCTGGAACCTACCTTAGAAATTCTAGCCACTCAAAACCACTGCACACATATATTAACAGTAGTTTATATCTGACTCCAACTAGAGTTGCCCCACATAAGATTGGTCACCTGCAAACATGGACTTTGGCTTTATTTTATCCATGTGGTTTACGCAGGACTAATCAGATAGTGACCCCAATTTTGATTGAAGTAAAATTTGGCCTAGAGTTCTAATGCAGTTATTTTGAGTGGTTTGAACTTTAAATGTTTGCTCCATGATGAATATACAGCATGCGTGGACACAAATGAATTAGATCATCGAACTAGTCAAAATCTAATTCCAAATCATATGAATTAATAAGTGAAATCAACTGTACAGAATTTTCTGATCAAATTAAGTCTCAGAATCACGATTGCAAATTAATCGAAATGTCAACCAGGTGACTGTGGATTGGTTTAAACAATGATAGACACACTCCTAAACCCCAAGGGATTGGCCGAGTGGTCAGGACCATAGTTCCTCCCTTTTCTGGTGCTAGAGGTCTTGGTATCGACCACTGGTTCTTTCTTTTTCAGGAATTGAAGGTTGAGTCCACTAGTGCTACCACCTTGAGGCCACAAAGGTGTTTACCCGGCTTTCCTCTGGGCCCGGAGGGATTAGTCCAACCCTGGGAACCCTCCAATAAAAACCAATAAAAAAAAATAATAATAATGATAGACACACTCCCCAAATGACCAAGTAAGTGAATTGCAGAGTATTTACCAAAGAAAAAAAAAAGTGAACTGCAGAGTAAAGACATTAGTCTTGGACCTGATTGTTTCTGTCAACTGGATCTAGAAATGACTCAATGGAATTATTTTGGGGTGTTTGTGGACTAAATTACAAGTCATGGAACATGGCTAAGATTATGATGCAATTCTAACCCAACCAATAAATAGCTACTAGGCTTGGGATGATAATACTCGAGTTGAGGTTAGACTTGGGATGAATTTATAAATTGAAGAGGAATTCAAATCAAGTTTGAGTTGTGTTGAGATTGGATTTGACACAAAGATGAAGCCAGATAAACTTGACCAAAGTTCAGCTCGGACTGGCCCTGTGGAATACAGGCTTAGTTCTGATTGGGTCAACTGGGGTTGATTTTGGATTGCTTGGTGCAGCATTGAATCTTTTGTGGATTATTAGTTTTCACATTGGACTACCCCAAAACAACCAGGTATTGACTAAAATGTGCACTAGACATTTATTAGGTATACTACCCTGAGGTTTAGGTAGAAAATGGTTTGTGGCATGGCCAAATGAGGATTGGTTGACTCCAAATCAAGCCAGCCAATATTTATTCACATTTGTAATTGTCCAATCACAGGTGGATTTTGTATTTTGCACCCCTTCCATGAACGCATATCCTATGATGAAAGAGTTGTACTTTGATGGCATCGACCCGACCATTGTGCGCAACGTAATGATGTCAACCATTGATTGAACCATGCCAACAGGCATCCAATGTTGAATTTCACATCTATCAGTATCATCTTGCTGCGCCTTTTTCCACTCAAGGGGAACGTTCAGATCCAATGATTTGCTTAATTTCGTTAAGGATGGGACCCATACTTAAAATTCAGGTTGGCTACATGTTTTAGTGCAACAATCACCTTTTGATTTGGAAAATTTTCAAAATATATGTTTAAATTATTGCAATGGAGACCACATGAAAAAGATCAAAACTATGAATTCAATCTTTACAACGTGCATCAAAGATGCTTCAAATCTTAGATCAACCGGAGTAATATTAATCAATATTGGACAGAACACACATGCAAAACATGTAGTTAAATTTTGTTTGTCCAATTCAATGGTGAATACAAATCCAAATAACCTCAAAATTCACATCCAATGATTAGTCCAGGTAACAAAATGGTGCGTTACAATGTACAAGAAAAACTTATTTACTGATAAATCATCAAATATTAGTGCTTTAGTTAATTACAACTTTCTTCAATCCAATGTTGAATAATGTTATTTGTGTAGGAGTGCTCAAGTTACCTTTACTATACCAAGGGGTCAACCTTATGTAGTCAGTCCACAGATTTAGTACGCGGGGGTCTGGATCATGTAACCATTTAGCACTACCATCCTTATGAAACAATAAAATGAATAGAAATGCAGTAAGCATGACAATAATGAGAGTAGGAATACATAGTTGGCAGAAAGAAAATATTGTAGCTACAAGAGTATGACTTCAGTGATGCATATTACAGGCATTAAAAGTTCAACTCTCTACAAATTTAGGACTGAAGGCTAGACTAGTACGTACTCATTTACATTGTTTGAACAGAGTTAAGGCTTATAATCATCGCTTGACTTTGCGGATGTGTTGCAGCTCCCTAATTTCTTGAGAAACCAAATCATTCGAAAAAAATAAACATGCAGATCCTTAGAGAAGATCCAGATGACCATACGCCATAGGATTACTATCACTATCATAGCCACTACGCCCACAAGGCTGAACATACCTCCTATCCAGTAAATTTTTTGGTAGACTTCATCAGATGACAAAAAAACGAATGACGCTTGATAGGTCACCAACATTGAAAGAACTGAAATGCCTGTGAGGATGCTCAAGGCCCACTTCGAATTGGATGAGAATCCGCATACAAGTATGATGATGAGGAGCATGGATGATATAAGTGTAAAGCCGTTAAATAAGGAGAAAAATATGTAACCTCTTGGACTTATATAAGACATAACAGATTGCCCTGCAAAGTGAGGCACTAGTTCCGGATGGGAGGGTGGTGTTATTACAGTCAAATATCGATCATGTAAAGTGTTATTATGGTATCCTGTGTCTTGCCAAACACCACCTGGAGGATTTAGTCCAGCTTGAAAGGCAACAGTGGTCATCAATGTGGCCAGCACTAAGAGTGCTTCACTGAACCAACTGCGAACATTCTCATTCTGCATTTTCTTTGTCCTTTTATACGGCCGCTTCGGAAATATTTCCCTTGCTTGTTTAGCCCCAGCACCTACTAGGATCCATGTAGTCCTCCAACGTTCACATCCACTTGTATTTTCCAGTGAGACATCCAGTGCAGTACAACCGTCCGTGTTCACAGCGTTAATTTCAACTTTAGTATTGTCGACCAAATATTTTATCACCTGTAACACATTGTGAATGTCGGTACACATATATGAATTAATCCAAGGTCATCTGCCTTTTGGGTGGTGATGAATATAAAATAATTATAAGTGTGTTATTCCAGTTAAAAGGAAATAAAATAGAAGAAGTATACTAGAAGATATAAAAATAGGTATCAAAATACTTTCTGTCTTGGTAGAAAATGATTACTCACCATCACCCTACTTAATCAAAACCAATGGATTACTCGCTTGTAATATGATTTCCTGAAAATACTAATTTGTAACTCCTATCATGAACTCCAAATTATCAAATCGTTTCATTTAGAAGTGGATGAGGGGAGCTTAATTTATAGTGGGGGGCACCTATTGAAAATTTGAACTACTCAAAATTAATGCACTCCCCATATATGAGATATTCTCAAATTTCTATCCAAGTAGAATCAGCTCACAATATGATTGATAACATGATTAATAATGTATACAACTTGAATCCTATTATTAACCATATTCTAAAACTTATAATAAGACCAAGTCGTATTGGAGTAAACTTCGGGGGATGTCTCATACATGGGTCGGGAGTTTGTTTTTAGCTTCTTAGATTTTCATAAGATGGACCTACTAATGAATTCGACTCCTTTTCAGCTGCAGAAAGTAGGGATCAGACGCGAGTATCCTGACCCCCTATCTTATAAAAAAAATATGGCGTGCATGATATATTAAAATATCTTTTTTACTAACTCACATATCTATATATATACATCAAATATATGAACAATACTCCAGCAAATGTTATAGGATTTTTCGTTGAAAATAGATGAACTAAACTAAGATTAAATTAAAATTAAAAATCATTCTAAAAACCCAATATCTTTATTAGGATGAATCTCTATATAATAAATAGGAACGGTTCAAAAAGGGTATTGGAAAGGTCATGAAATTGCTCCAAGATAAAAACAGGAACGATTTTAGAACATTTTTGGAATGTGTTAATTAGTACTGTTCCGAAATTCAAACTTTGGAATGGTATATGACCGTTCCAAATTTCTGATTTCTGAACGGGTTCAAACCGTTCCAATCATGCTTTTTGAGACAGTCTGTGACCGTTCCAATTGCCGTTTGGAACCGTTCAAAACCATTCCTAATGTCAATATTTTGTGTAGTGAAAATTAGGATGAATCTCTATATATTAGAAGAAAAGAAACGGGACAAAAGAATGATACCTTGTGTTGCATCTTGTCTACAAGGAGGTGGAGGATGGTGTTGCTATCATAGTCTTTCAAACTTACCAACTCATCGTCTCCTGCAAATTCAATCAACATCTTCACAGCGTCAAAATGGTTATGCTTCACACATAGGTGTAAGAGTGGCTCTCCTGCATCAGTTGGAACTCTAGCCGCTACTGCTTTTGCCTTCACCAACTCTTTCAAGACCTCAATATGGCCCTTGATGGATGCAATATGAAAGGGAGTTCTTCCATCTCCATCACGAGCATAACAAACATCGGTATCCCTTTCTAAAATCGCTTCTACCACATCTACATGACCTTGCGCTGAAGCCAAATGTAGGGGAGATTGTCCTTTTGAGTTCAATTCGCGGGCAAGGTGTGGTTTCCGATTCATCATCTCTTTTACAAAGTCGACATGCCCGAATAGAGCTCCTATGTGTAGCGGATTATCTTTTCTCACACAAGAACGAAGTACTCCATCAAGTGCACCTTGACTCAATTGACTTAACAAAGAGTGATTCCCTGTTATTGCTGCTTCATAAAGGCCATCCATCTGTGTTGATTTAGGTAGATTACTTTAAGATTTGAACCAACAATATATACCTAAATATAACATGTATATTGTGATGCGGATCAATATAAAGATCATGTGATTAGATAAGCACTGGCCTTTATGGAGGGTTATGATCGAGCACCCATCTGTAAACAGCTTCATCAAGTTATGAGAGCCCAAAACAGTTCAATGTTACTGAGATTTGCTGAAGTTGCACCGCAGGGTGTATTTTGCAAAACCATAAAAAGAAAACCATTAATAGATGCTGGACGTTGGCCTTTTGGGCAGATGATTAAAGGGCCCAACCAGGCCCAAACCCTTCTCTTCCTGCTGGAATTGAAGATCTGCCTATAACCTGTCAGGTCGCTGCTATGTTGATATTGGGCAACCTCTGTTCACAGTTTTTATCTTTTAATTTTATTTTAAAGACTTGGGTATCCTATGGTCTTTGACCCAACAGGACTTGTTCCCTGAGTGGCATCTGCAAAAACCCACATCTTATGCCACTCCAGCTCCCAGCTACGTTGACAATTACATTATGCCTATGTCGACAGTCGCATGCAGTTGTGGGGTTCTGTGTGACTCAGTGACTGCATGCGCCATATTGCTTGGAAAACTCATGAGTAAGGATAAAAACAAGGAGTGTACTATAAATTTTGAGCTACCAAACAAAATACATATTCATTTTGACCATCCTAATACTAGCAAAGATTTTAGAATATTGTAGCAATTAGCTTTAACAAGTCAAGAGCCCATGCATGTCAATCGGTAGGGGCACACTAATTCTTCAATACAGGGGCACACTGAGCAATTTGTTCTTTAAAAATCCGCTAAAGCCTCATCACTAGGAAGCACTATGCTCTGCCTCAAAATAGGACATGTGGCAACTTTGTGAGGCTCATAGCTCACTTCATATCATAATTATCAATTTCGTTCTTTTTCGGCCGAAATGACTGAAATTTTTTTGTTTCGGTCATGAAGCCAAAACGAAGTGCATAGCGTAACTTTTCGGTTTGACTTTCAATCAACTTCGGCAAAAAATATGGATTTCGGCCAAAACTGACAGAAGTGGCCAAAATATTCGAAATAGCCAAAATGTTTTAGGGAGTATTTTCAAACTTCGGTTTTTCAAGGTTGTTAACTTTTATGGTTATGAAAATTTTGTTTAAATTTTAATATGGAAAGGAATGTGCTTAAATTTTGTACTTATATATTATAATATTATTTTATCATAATGAGTTAAATGCATAAATTATATTCTTTATTTTTTCTAGCATATTGTATATTTTTATTTTATTTATTTTTCCCAACGTATATGTATATATGTTTTACTGAAATCCCAAATCAGTTGAAACATTTCATTCTATAGGCTAGAATGAAATGGAGTCTGAAATGAAATTAACAACTATGGCTTCAGATACATGGACACTTTTAGATATCACTGTAAAAGCTAAATAGGTTTGATGAATGAGAACGGTTTCCTCACCAACTTTTAAGATTTCACTGTAAAATCTAAATAGGTTAGATGAATGAAATCAGTTCCTTACCACTCAGGTAAGGAGTAAAAGTTCTCATTGGAAGTGGCATTTCTCATGTGTTAGTTTGTGTCTCCTTTTATATGTGTGAGTTGTGTGTCCTCCATGGGCGGCTCCACATAGATCACAGTGTGGTCAATAGTCCCCACTAAGATCCATAAAAGCATTTAAAAATAAAAAAATTTATTTAATGAGTTGAACTTATGGGAAGCTTTTGACCCCACTCAATTTAAGAGTTTCAACCCACATTAGCTAACTTTACACTTTTTCTTTGTTGTTGTGGTAGTAAATAAAAGTTACCATAAAATACTCATTGCCTAAGTTAGTGGGCCAACTGTCTACCATAAAATACCAATTGTCCCCCACTAAGATCCAAAAAAGCATTTAAAAATAAAAAAATTTATTTAATGAGTTGAACTTATGGGAAGCTTTTGACCCCACTCAATTTAAGAGTTTCAACCCACATTAGCTAACTTTACACTTTTTCTTTGTTGTTGTGGTAGTAAATAAAAGTTACCATAAAATACTCATTACCTAAGTTAGTGGGCCAACTGTCTACCAAAAATTAAATAAAATTAATGGGCCCGACATTACTGATATGTGCTCTAACAACAAGTTTTAGAACTTAAAGGAATTTGTGACATTGCTAGAAAATTAGTGGAGACAAAGAAGGATATCGTATACCAATTGGTTTATTTTCTTTTAAAATTGGTGCTGATTTTAACAGTAGTGACTGCCACGGTAGAAAAAGCATTTTCAGTAATGAAGTACGTAAATAACAGGTTGCGTAACCGAAGAGGAGATCAATGGATGGATAAATGACTGTTTGGTTACATATATTGAAAAATATGTGGTTGCTAGTGTTGATAATGAATCTATTATGCAACGATTTCAACACATGAAAACCTATTGAAGGTAGCTGTATGAGTTTATGTATTTGGATTTTTCTTTTGGATTAAGAACTATTAGTAACAATGAATTAAAATTTCTTTTTTTTAGAATTCAATATTATCTTTGTCGGATTATCGAAAATAGATTATTTGAGAATTTTATATACTATACTTGTCGAATTATCGAAAGTAGATGACAAATGCTGATAAAGGAAAATATAAATTTATTCGATTTGCAGAAGAGAAATCCTTTGTTGACCCCACTGACTCGAATTCCTGGAGCCGCCACTGATCTCCTTGCATGTGCGAATTTCCATTACCTCATATGTGAAGGTCTCACAGGGTTCCAACCCATTAGCTAGGATACCAAAAATAAAAAGAAAATAATAAAAAAGTTTAATGAATGTTGCTAATGCCACATCAGCATATGAAACAGATCTCTCTCTTTTATTCTTTTATATGGTGGGGCATAAAATTAATTAGAGTTTGATTGTCCTTAAAAATAAAGAGAGGTAGAAAAGTGAATATTGTTATAAGATGTGGATCTTAGGTGGATTTCCACTTGAGATGAGTTAGGGTTAGAATTAGGGTTCCTCTCTTGTGGGGTTACCTTGCCTATAAATAGACCTCTCTACCTTTGTATTTGTACACATATAATGAGATAATAGAAAACTCTCTCTCTCTTCTTCTTATTCTTCCTCTAATCTCCTTTCTCTTGTCTCTCTCTCTTTTATAACATGTTATCAGCATGAAAAAGAAAAAAAAAGCCGCGAGACAAAAGCCTTCCTCGTCTTACGTGCGATCACTATAATCTATTTGGGTGTGATCGCAGCACGAACCCATCTTACTACTTCTTAGTAAAGTTCTTACCCCGTTTTACTGTTCAACAAGATAAACCCATGCCATTCCCATCTGTTTCAAATATTGGCCTCAGTTTGTGTGGGCTCCAGACGAGGTGCTTTTAGAGGTCATCCACCAAAATTCAAAAATCACCAGAAGTGGTCTGGCCCTCAGCATAAGAATAACCAAAATCCACCGGCAAATCCTTTCCACCGTCCTGATGACATGTGTCACAGATGTGGAAGAAGTGGGCATTGATCACGCACTTGCTGTGTACCAAAGGAAGTGGTGGAACAATACAAAGCATACAAGGCCTCTGTTCATTCAGCAGAGACAAATGATCTAGAAGGATGTAATTTGGATATAATGACATCCGAGAGGCCTCCAATTGACATTACAAACTTGGAAACTTATGACTTTTTTGAGGATGAAGATAACCAACATTTGGAAAATGAGACATTTAATACTCTTTTGGGGGCACCCCCTGGCATGGTCTAGAAGACCCTTGATTATTTGAACATCACAAACTTAAATTTCTTGTAGTTTATTTGAGATGCATGTTTCTTAGACTTTTCTGTTTTGATAGAAAACTTCATTAATGTCCTAATTTATGGTGAATTTTTTTATTTTCAATTTTAATCATGTGATTGCATAGTTATGATGTTTTATTATTTTTGTTTAAGGTATGGATCATGGAACTGAAAACAATCTATGTTTGGTAGATAGTGCCACAACACACACAATTCTGAAAAATAAAATTTTTTTCTCAGAATTGATGTTCATTTGACGAAAGGTATCCACCATAGTTGGACCTGTACAGATAATTGAAGGCTCCGAAAGAGACTTGATGTTACCTAATGGTACCCATCTATTCATTAAAGATGCTTTGTTCTCAAAAAGTTCCCGAAGAAACTTGATTAGTTTCAAAGACATTAGAATGAATGTGTACCACATTGAGACTGTAAGTGAAGGTAACAAGGAATACTTATGCATTGTTACTAGTATTGGAAGCCAGAAGCAAATACTAGAAAAACTAAGTGTACTCTCCTCAGGATTATATTACACGACAATTTCCAATGTTGAATCATATTCTGTTATGAGCAAAACAACAAAGTTGAGCCCAAAGGTTAGTGATCATAAGACTTTACAGTTTTGACATGATAGGTTAGGTCAGCCCGGGGCTACTATGTTGAGAAAAATTATAGATAACTCTTTTGGGCATTCCTTAGAGAACCATCAATTGACCATACCTAGTGGATACTTATGTATCCCATGTTCACAAGGGAAATTGGTCGACCCTCTCTTACTAAAGTTGCATACGAATCCCCATCCTTTTTACAAAGGATACAAGGTGATATTTGTGGACCCATCAATCCCCTAGTGGACCTTTTAAGTATTTCATGGTTTTGATCGATGCCTCCACCCGCTGGTCGGATGTTTGCCTACTTTCAACTAGGAACGTAGCATTTGCCTGCCTATTAACTCAAATAATTAAACTAAGGGCTCACTTCCCTGATTATCCCATTAAGTCTATAAGACTTGATAATGCAGGAGAATTTAAATCACAAGTTTTTGATGATTTTTGTTCGTCTCTAGGAATTGTAGTCGAACATCCTGTCCCCCATGTCCACACCTAGAATGGCTTAGCTGAATCCATGATCAAGCAGATTCAACTTATTTCTAGGACTATGCTGATGCAGTCTAAATTACCAGTTAGTGCTTAGGGACATGTTGTGTTGCATGTAGCAATGTTAATTCGACTTCAGCCCATTGCCTATCATCAATATTCTCCTACACAACTTATATTAGGACATCAACCCAATATTTTTCACTTGCATAAGTATGGTTGGGCAGTTCAAGTCCCAATACCACCTCCTAAGCATACTAAGATGGGACCGCAACGTAGATTGAGAATATATATAAGTTATGACTCTCCTTCGATTATTCGATATCTAGAACTAAGGACAGGAGATGTCTTCAATGCTCGTTTTCCCGATTGTCAATTCGATGAGACAGTCTTCCTGCCGTTAGGGGGAGACAAGATAGTTCATGAAGAACATATTGTTCCTGTAGAACAACCTGTTCCTGAAGAACGACAAGAATTAACATGGAATACTTCCACTCTGTCTTATCTGGATCCACGAACTTTGCAATGTGAAAATGAAGTACAGAGAATTGTGTACTTGCAAGAAATTGCAAACCGATTAATGCATTTAACGATGCAACAAAGGTGACAAAGTCACATGTGCCAGCTATGAATGCACCTGCCAGGATTAATGTCCCTATAAGACGAAGTTAAAACATGGCAGTAAAAGAATCTGCGATACGCCAGAAGCCTGGCAGACCTATAGGTTCAAAGGACTCAGCTACGTGGAAAAGGAGAAATGAGCAATCATCATCATATCCTCTCAAAGAGGCACGTAACACTCCTAAAGAGGTTCCTCCTGAAGAGGCACATAATACTCCTAAAGAGGTTATGGCAAAGTCTGTTCTCTCTAAAATAATGGAAGTCTCTGGTAAGACTTTGGAAGCCCCTGAAGAGGCACCAGTACCGAAAAATGAAGAAATCTCTATACTTTATAATTATTCAAGAGAGATATGGAAGAGAAATGAGATTATTGTCGATATCACATTTGCATATGTGGTAACTACACAAATATCAAAGGAAAATGATGATGATAATTGGGACACAGAACTACGTTTTATAAATGAATGTCGACAAAGAAATGATTGGCCACAATGAGAAAGTGCCATTAAAACAGAATTAGAGTCTCTCAACAAACGTGGTGTGTTCGGACCTATAGTACAAACCCCGAAAGATGTTAATCATGTAGGTTACAAGTGGGTGTTTGTAAGAAAAATGAATGCGCATAATGAAATTACCAGATATAAGGCACGATTAGTGGCACAAGGTTTCCTGCAGAAACGTGGGATTGATTATGAGGAAACATACTCCCTTGTTATGGATATAATGACATTTAGATATTTGATAAGTTTAGCAGTTTCTCAAAATTTAGAACTGAGACTTATGGATGTTGTAACTGCTTACTTATATGGGGATTTAGACACAAAAATTCACATGAAAATCCCGGAAGGGTTTCCTTTACCTGAAGCAAAGTCAAGGAGTACGTACTCAATCCAATTAAGACGATCATTCTACGGCCTAAAGCAATTCCGAAGAATGTGGTACAATCGTCTTAATGAATACTTGTCTAAAAGGGGGTATGAAAACGATCTCATTTGCCCGTGTCTATTTATAAAGAAATTCTTGAAGGGATTTGCAATATTAGTAGTTTATGTGGATGGTATAAATTTGATAGGGACTCCAGAAGAGTATGAAGAAACTGCTGATTATTTAAAGAAAGAATTTGAAATGAAAGACCTTGGAAAAACGAGATTCTGTCTCGGATTGCAAATCTAGAGGAATTCTAATGGGATGTTGGTCCATCAATCTAATTATACCGAGAAGGTTTTAAAACAATTTGGTATGGACAAGGCACATCCATTAAGCACCCCCATGGTCCTCCGGTCTCTTGATATAAAGAAAGATCCATACCGTCTCATCATGGAAAATGAAAAAGTATTGGGTCCCGAAGTACCATACTTAAGTGCTATTAGAGCCTTAATGTACTTGGCACAATGCACTAGACCAGATATTGCATTTTCTGTGAATCTACTTACCAGGTATAGCTCCGCACCAACTCAAAGGCATTGGACTGACATTAAACACATCCTACGTTATCTGCGTGGAACAACTGATTTAGGAATATTTTATTCTTACGATCATAGAGATTCTAGTCTTATAGGATATGCAGATTCAGGTTATTTCTTTGGTCTTCATAAGGGTCGATCATAGACATGTTATGTGTTTCTAAATTGTAATGCCGCCATTTCTTGGCATTCTACTAAACAGACTTTGGTACCTACTTCCTCCAACCATGCTGAGATTTTGGCTCTTTATGAAGCCAGTAGGGAATGTGTATGGCTAAGATCTTTGACTCAGCATGTTCATAGTTCTTGTCAATTACCATCTATTGCAGGTATCCCGAATATTATTTATGAAGATAATGAAGCATGCATAAGACAGATTCGAGAATGTTTCATTAAAGTAGATAAGACTAAACATATAACACTGAAGTTCTTCTTCACTCATGAATTTCAGAAGAACAATAAAATTGAAGTCAAGTAAGTTCGTTCGAGTACTAATCTGGCTGACCTGTTTACCAAATCTTTGCCAAAATCAGTATTCCAGAAATTTGTATATGAGATTGGCATGCGTAGAGTTCATCATCAAACTATGTGAATGACTACTATCATCAGGGGAAGTGGTTTATCAGGGAGCATCCTGAAGTATGCTACTCGGGACATTTGTGCGCTGTACTCTTTTTCCTTTTCTAGGTTTTTTTCCCATTGGGTTTTCCTAGTTAAGTTTTAACGAGGCAGCATTATGCACGTCCAACACCAGTTCAATAATCTTAAAGAATATTGTACTCTTTTACCCTTCGCTTTGGTTTTTTCCCACTAGATTTTTCCTTAGCAATGTTTTTAATGAGGCAACTATTTTTGAATGGTGGTAATCCAAGGAGGAGTGTTATAAGATGTGTATCTTAAGTGGATGCCCACTTGAGATGAGTTAGGATTAGAATTAGGGTTCCTCTTTTGTGGGGTTACCTTGCCTATAAATAAGTCTTTCTGCCTTTATATTTGTACACATATAATGAGATAATAGAAAACTCTCTCTTCTTCTTCTTCCTGTAATCTCCTTTCTCTTGTCTCTCTCTTTTATAACAAATCTGAGCAGTTAAAATGTCAAAGGCGGGCTGGCCCTCATTGATGGACTGTAAGGCACATATCACAAATATGATTTTTATAAAAGACTAAACTAATAACTAACCAATCTCTAAAAAAATCTTTAGATATTGTAGGTACCTTGTAGCAACTATAAAACAACTTACAACAAAAATAATAGAAGGTTTTAATAATATATTACTTTATTCTTGTAATATTTAAATATGTAAATAATTGTTATTGAGATATCTAAAGGAGGCTTAAATCCCAGTGATTTAGGGTCTCGAGTTGGGGTAACAATGAGTGGGGTTAAAAGGGAACCCAATTGACCCGACCCACACCTGTTAAAGGTAGGTTTGGTAGAGGTTTTCAGGGGCAGTTTTGGCTATGTAGATAAAAGCCCCTCATAGGTTTAGGGCGGCTTTGGGTTTCATCTTTTCACACCAATTGATCATTATAACTATAATTGCAAAGCCCACTAGTCATTAAAAATTTACAACCCAGCCTATTGGTATTTTCTTAAAATGTACTCAGCCAATTAGTTAAAAAAAACTTAATTATATCCCTTAAAACTAGAAACTAAGTCATGAAAGATTTTATTTCCAAGGATAAGAATTCTTCTTCAATATAAAAAGAAAAGGACTATTCTCAGGAAATCTCTGGAAGTTTGGGTCATGGAAGAACCATTTTATTTTAACTAGTTGCAGAAAATCTGATCGTTCTCAGTTTACATAAAAGAAAAGGTATTCTTACGAAACACAATTCTGTTCTATAAAAAACACAAACACACTAAAATCTAAAAAGGCATAAGAGACTGCGATTCTCTCCAATGATCCATACCTGTTAAGACGAAGCACTGGTGTCGGAGCTGCGGCTGGCTGAAGCAGAACAACTGCAGGACTGCTATTGTTTTGTACAGGAAATCTTGACAGATTTCTATTTTTACTGCTATTGTTCCAGTAATAGATCAGCTGCGGAGCTTCCCTCGCACTGGTTGCGCTTTCAAGGGTAACCAGGAAAAGATAACAATCTAAAAGGGTTTTTTTTTTTGGATTTAGAGAATTAGTGGTTATGTGATTTTTTTTCTTATCCTCTTTTTTTTTGTGTCGGTGCTGATCAGTCAACGCCCAGGAATATTGAAAAAACCCCATCTCGTGAATTTTTTGTTTGTCTGTTTTTACATATTCGAATCCCCTCCCTCGAAAATTCCCCTTTTTTTTGGAAGGATCCGGATCGCCTATTTCGTCCAAAAAGAGGATCTCCGTTTGAACCAATCCCATATGAGCCACGTTGGCAACTTGCCAACTCAGCCACATGGGCCATTTGCCACTGCAGCTGAAAAACCCCTGGAATGAATAAAAGCAAAGGGCAGGGTCTTTTTTCATAAAAAGAAAAGATTGTTTCAAACAGAAAACCTAAATCAGAAACCATTCGTCTTCTTCAAGCGGTAGCGGTCTGCTGCCTCTTTTCCGGCCACGGAGCATCGATCCTCTCTCTTCCCTTCTTTGTCTTCTCCGATCAGGGCCTGCGTAACAACAGAGAACCCGAGCCCCTTTTCTTCTTTGATTCTCTCTCCAGAATCACACCGAGATAGCCCCTTTCATTCTTGGATCGCAGGTGGCCCACCTTCAACTCGCTAAACGATCTCCAACTGCAGCCAACCTCATCGGAGAAGAAGCCATCGTTTTGCTGCAGTGACTTTGTGCCATCGCCGGAGTAGGGGGAAAGGGAATAGGTGGGCCACGACTGTTGTTGCAGCTGTTCCTTGATCTCTGGTGGGCCACACGAGTTGCACTGTGAAGAGTGATATGGTCTGTGGCACCAGATTTGTCGCTGTGATTGGAGAGTATCCAAACTCGGTTTGGAGTTTCGTTTGTTGTTAGAGAACAACTTGCAGTCAGATCTGGTTTTGTGTTGGGGACTGTGGATTTGGACTTCCCAGAAGTTTTGATCGGAGAAAGGGAAGCACAGAGTTTTGAAGAAACACAGGGCTGATTGTTTTGCCCAGAGTTGAACGCCGGAGTTCCTCGCCGGAAACGCAGATCGGAGTTAGGGTTGCGGTTGACCATCTATTTTGGGATGAAGATTTTCTTATTGATGAGAAACCCCCTAAACAAAAATCTTTATTTTAAATAAAATCAGATGGATAATGAAAGCGGTAAATAGTGGCTGAGTAGACGCTGATGTGGATTTGTTGTACACGTGGCGCGTAGAGCTTGGTCCAAACAGGGGTCCCCTATTTGAACGAAACAGGGGATCCGAATCCTTTTTCTCATGATGAGGGTCTTCATGTATGCTAAGTGTATGCATGTAATTGTGTCAATTGACTCAATTCCTTCCCTGATCTGCCTATACAACCTCGTCGAACCCGGAAATAAAGGATTCTAAGTTGACCATCTTTCATTTTCTTGATGGTTTAGTTTTACGGATGTTAATGGGCCAAGTCAGGGCAGCTAAAAGCTTTTCAATCCCCACGCCATTTAGTTGCCATTCAAGTTGAGACGACCCGAGCTCGAGATTATAACTAAACTAAGCTAACATTGAGTCGTGTTGCATACTTATTTCCGTGAACTTCAATCATATAAAAATTCACAAAGGATATTAATTACACATTATGCAGAATATAACAAATATACATTATTCATGTGTAAAACAAAAACTCATTTATATTATGTACAAAACCAATCACTTGCATATTCAAATACAATGCAAGGATTAAAAGTGTGAAACGTTTCCAACCCATTCCAACTTAAAATTTTCCTTTCAATTTTCATTTCAATATCATATGATATTACTTCATTTCCATTCAACTAGTCATTCTAGAGGAACCTGATCGGTTGTCTCTGTTTCGGCTGGCGCTGTGGTCTTAGAAGGACTTACATGGGCAATTGTGCCTGTAATGCCATCAATAATACTATGAATTTAACAATTCAACAATGTATAAACAATTACATGATTTAATATGCTAAAACACAATTTCATCTGTCTAATCTAAAGTTAGACAAATACAATTACCATTTAATTCAAATCAATAAGAGTCTTTAGTATTTGGCAAAACTACAATAACATTTCATTTCAATTCATTTCAATTACCATCTTCCTAGTAAGGAAGGATTACCATCTTCCATACGAAATGATTCATATAATGTGGAATTTATCAGTGTCCGGATCAAGGATATCTGATATCACCCCGGAGCTCCGGAATACCCCCAAATAATCTGCTGCAGCGATTATAGTTCAATGAGCTTATAGAAATCACTATGTAGTGCCAGACTTAAGAACAACATGGTTTATCCTTTAATTCTATTCAATGACAAATTAATGGATATAATTCAATAAACAATCTATTTAGAAGTCAATTCAAATTATGATCCATTTCGGATACATCACAATATATAATTTCAATCAAGTAATACCAACCAATTAGGTGAAATTCTCAGTTGTTTAATGTACATGTTAATCTCGACGGCATCACGACTTATGTGTATTTTGTACATTCAAGTTCCCTTAATTTACACCCATGAAGGTAAAACAATATCAACAACCTTGATTAAGTCACTAGGCTCTTTTCTTACGATTCAAAACTTAAACCTAGATTTCTATTAATTTTCAGTTAACCCACGATTCTCTTTAGTTTCAAATCCATGAATACAATTCCTAGAAGAATCCAAGTACACTTTCAGTATATTTGATTGACTACTTAGTCAAACAAACTCCATCGTTGATTAACTAAATACAATTTAGTTACCAGCTCTAATCACTAAATTTCCTTAATTAAAAGAAGGAAATCGAATTCCAAGTAACAAAATAACCCAAAACATTTGCTACAGGTTTGCTCGAGCGGATATGGGTTCGCTCGAGCGGACGGCTCACAGAAAGTTGGTCGCTCGAACGACCAACATTACTCCTTCAAGTGATGATAGACAGTAGACATAAGTCCGCTTGAGCGAACGCTTCAGAATTTCAATCCGAAGTTCTAAACCATTCACTATATTATTCCAAATCCATTTTTCAGCCTGTAATACAAAATATGGAACTTCCTGTTCCTTTCCTCCATCATTATTTATCACAAACACAACACTTCTATTCCATCATTAAAACACCATATCATCATTCCATTCATTAGAAATTAGCTCCATATCAATATACAACATGGTTCATAAATCTCACTTTCACAAATCAATAAAAACTACACCAATTAACATATAATCATCAATAACTACTTATACATGGCTTATAATTGAGGTAAACACAGAACCCCTTTCTTTCCAATCTCTATTTGATCAAAATCACCAAATTCCAAACCCTAAGATCAAGAACAAACCCAAAACAAATCTTTTATAACTATTTACACTATAAATCATCCCAAATCACTTAATAGAACTCAAAAGTTCTATAAAAATAACTGAACACTTACTTGACAGCTTACTAATGGAAACTTGAGATTTTCCCTAAACTTAAACTCGAAGAAATTTGAAAAAGATGATGGAGAAGATAAAATAACACAATTCTTCTTTAGAATTCACTTGTAAAGCTTCAAGTTTGATCAATTAACGAAGAAGAGATGAAGAAAACAACAAGGGAGAAAGACATTACAAGAAGTTGCACTTTTAGCGACGTTTTTTCCCGACGCTTTTATAAATTCGTCGGTAAAGATACACTTTTGCCGACGAAAATGATTTCGTCGGTACCAATGAGACATTTACCGACGTTTACAGTAAAACGTCGGCCAAATCAGATCTTTACCGACGTTTTTATGAAAAACGTCGGTAAATGTCTTACCTTTACCGACGTTTTTGTATAACACGTCGGCGAAGTTAACTTAAAACCTGAGGATTTTTACCGACGAATCATAAAACGTTGGTAAAAGTATTATTTCTTTATTTATTTTTCTTTTTTATTTGCCCGACGAAAACGGAACGTCGGTAAAATTGTATTTATATTCTTTCTATTTTATTTATTCTTTTGCCGACGAACACAAACGTCGGTAACAGTATATCATATTCTTTATTTATTTTTTTTTACCGACGACAATAAACGTCGGCAAACGTATTTTTATATTTTTATATTATTTACCGACGAAGAATAACGTCGGCCAAAGGGTTTCATATTTTACATTATATTTCTTTTACCGACGAAAATAAACGTCGATAAAAGTGTTTTTATTTTTTATTTTTATTTCTTTTATTTTACCGATGAAAATAAACGTCGGTAAAAGTGTTTTTATTTTTTATTTTTATTTCTTTTATTTTACCGACGCAAAATAAACGTCGGCAAAATTTCTTATATTATTTCCTATTTTGCCGACGAACAGAAACGTCGGTAAAGATCATTTTAATATTATTTATTCATTTGCCGACGACAATAAACGTCGGGAAAACGGTTTAAATTGTATATATTTGTTACCGACGAAAAAAAACGTCGGTAAAATGAATATAGTTAAAAGTATTTTATGCTTTTTATTTTTATTTCTGATTTTTCCGATGGAAAAAAAGTTCACTAAAAGTAATTTTTTTTTAATGGTATATTTGTTTTTTCAATATAGTAATCATGTTAACCTGTTTATACACCTTTATAAAAAAACATACCTATTCGTGTACCTATATTCAATATAAAATATACATGCAAACAAAAGTTCCTAAATAAACAAACAATCATCGCCATTTTTCATCAAATCATTTATCTTATTAAACATATATTACAATCAATAATGATACAATCACATATAAATGTCAAATATACATAAACAAATAAACTCAAAAGAATAAGACACCCCTAGAAATTTGCAACCGACCCAAAGCGTCCATCAATATGCAAAGACAAAAATAACATTAGAATCATTTCAATGAACGAAATTATAAATAAAAGATAAACATATATATATATAAATCTTTTCTTAATTTTTTCGGCAGCCTGTTTTCCAGCTTAAGTGTTGAGAATCAGGCAGTTTTTTGTGTCTAATTCGTTTACCTAAAGTCCGATTCATTAGCCATAAATTCGTACAAGTTACTTTGGCCTTAAATAAGGTACCCGTGTCGGTTTTTGATTTTTTTGGCGGCCATTTCCCGTTTCGGACCTTCGACGAGCCGTTTTCAAGCCCAAGTGTTTGGAAAATTCGATGTTTTTGCTTCTAGTTCTCTAATTGAGAGTCCTATTTGCGAACCATCAGTTCCTACAAGTCACACTAACCTCGAACGAAGTGCTCGTGCCGGTTTCTGATTTTTGGGGGGGCCGTTTCCCGTTTCGGGCCCCCCGGCGGGCCGTTTTTCGAGCCCAAGTGTGTCGGAAAATCCGATGTTTTTGCTCTTAAATCTCTAACCGGAGTCCTATTTGCGAACCGTCAGTTCCTACAAGTCACACTAGCCTCGAGCGAGGTGCTCGTGCCGGTTTCTAATTTTTTTCTGGGGTCGTTTCCCATTCCAGACCCCTGGCGAGCCGTTTTCGAGCCTAAGTGTTGGAAAATCCGATGTTTTCGCTCCTAAATCTCTAACCGGGAGTCCTATTTGCAAACCGTTAGTTCCCACAAGTTACTTTAGCCTCGAGGGAAGTGCTCGTGCCGATTTCTTATTTTTCCGAGGGCCGTTTCCCCTTTTCCGGACCTCCGGCAGATCGTTTTCGAGCCTAAGTTTTGGCACATCGTCGATTTTCGCTTCTAAATTTGTAACCGGGAGTCCTATTTGCGAACCGTTAGTTCCCACAAGTTACTATACCCTCGAGCGAACTGCTCTTGCCGGTTTTCGATTTTTTCGGGGCCGTTTCCCATTCCAGACGAATTCTTTAAAATCAGAGACCTTTACTGACGATTTTTTTTTTACCGACGAAAATGATCATCGGGAAATTTATTACCGACGTTTAATTTTAGACATCGGTAAAGCCCTGTTGTTTTTTTCCTCTCCCACCACCAAAAAAGCCCTATTTTATCCTCTCTCTTGCTTGATCTCTCTGCGCTCTCTCGATCTTCTCTCTCTCGCCCTCTCTGGTCTCTCTCTCTCTATCTCGCTCAGCCCTCTCTCTCTCTCTCTTACCCTCCCTGATCTCTCTAATTTCTTGCTCTCTCCGTTCTGTCGGTCTCTCTCTGCTCTCTCTCTCTCTCGCTCTCGGTCTAATTTTAGGAAAAGTAAAAATCAGAGATTATTACCAACAAAATAGAAAACGTTGGTAAAATCGAATTTTAGCGACGTTTCCTTGAAAACGGTCGGCAAAGTTCAATTTTATTATTAACTTGATTTTAGGGAAAAAAACATTTCTAAAAATAAAATGAAACATTATCAACTCATTTTATGACGTCTGTAAAATGAAAATTAAAAAGCGGAGTCCTTTACCGACGAATTTTTTTTCTCGACGAAAATTAGCATCGGAAAATTTATTACAAAAGTTTAATATAAAACATCTATAAAATTTGATAGAATTTTTTACTTGTTCTAAATAATAAAAAAAAAAATTTAGGCAATAAAAAGTTATTTTTTGCGACGAAATATAAACGTCCCCGAAGGTCCCACTGCTTTTTTTCCCTCTCCCGCCTCCAAAACCCTGTTTTCGCTCCCACTGACTCTCCCTCCAAAACCCTGTTTTCCCTCTTTCCTCGTTCTCGCTCTCTGCTCCTCTCATTCTCGCTCTCGCTCTCTGCTCCTCTCAATCTCGCTCTCGCTCTCGCTCTCACTGCTCTCTCTGCTCTCTCGAGCTGTCTGCGATTCTCTCACTCTCGCTCTCGCTCTCGCTCTCTCTGCTCTCTCGCTCTCTCTGCTCTTCTCTCACTGTCGCGCTCTCTCTCTCTCTGCTCTCTCTGTCTCTCTCGCGCACTCGATCTCTCTGCTCTCTCTCTCTCGATCGATCTCTCTCTGCTCTCTCGATCTGCTCTCTCTCTCTCTGCTCTCTCTCTCTCTCGCTCTCTCGCTCTGCTCTCTCTGTCTCTCTCGCGCACTCGCTCGATCTCTCTGCTCTCTCTCTCTCTCGATCGATCTCTCTCTGCTCCCTCTCTCTGCTCTCTCTCTCTCTGCTCTCTCTCTCTCTCGATCTGCTCTTTCTCTCTCTCTGTGCTCTCTCTCTCTCTCTCTTTCCCTCTCCTGCCGCCGCCCCCTTCTCTCTGGTATGCTCTCTCCTCTACTTCTCATTTTTTCTTTTTTTTTTTAGTTAGGGTAAAAAAAAAAAAAAAAAGGTATGCCCCAGCGATTCCTCATCTCTATTCTTTCATTTTTCATTTTTTTTCTCCCTCAGGTTTGCAATCCATCTCTCTGCGCTCTTGCTCTGTCGATTTGCTCACGATTTCTGCAGCCATCTAAGGTATGATTTTTTTTTTAATTTATGTAAATGTAAATTGTAAATGTGTTTTCATGCTTGCAGATTTTTTAGTTATTATTTTTTGTGATGGTGGTGGTGTGACAGTGGCAATGGACAGATGGAGTGCTTTTTTTTATTTTTTAAAGGTTTTAGCTGTTTTGCAAGGATTTAGTACTTTGGTTGCAAAGTTTTATGGTGAAAGACAGGATTTTTCTTTTACTTGGCTTGCAACGTTGAAGGGAGTGAATGTCAGGATTCTCTCTGTTCTGTTAAACAGTGATATTAATCACTTTGATTTGGTTTCTACTGTTCTATTGCCTATGAAGCGCTGAACATTTATATATATATATATATTTTATTCTTGCATTCCTAGATTTTTCATTGAACGGATGAATTTATGCATGTTTGAGCTCCTAAGCCTGCTTTTCATGTTCTGTGTACTTGTTTAACCTCTCTTTATTGAGATGAACGGTAAGAAGTTCAGAGAGTTGAATGTTACATAATGTCCTGGCTGCACATTTTGCATACCATATATGCCGTTACTGTGAAATATTTGTACAATATGGAAAAAGCCATTTATGTTGTAAAGTGATAGCAGTGTATGATGGTTATGTGAGTGTATTGTAGATCATGCAACGAGAACTTTATCAACTAGTGCTTGAAAACTCAGCTGAGTACGAGCTGACCATCTCTGGTTACTACTGAGTTGGTTTGGTTTGGACTCATCCAAGTTTCCACTTGGGTGTGTTTCTTGTTTGTTTCATGTAATTGAATACATACGAAACTTGCTTTTAAAAATAGTTAAATTGAAGAGGCAAATGTGAATCTCTGAAAATGACTATCAGATTGTTACCAAAAAGGATAGGATCCACACACAAACACCCCAAAAAAGAGGAGAAGAAAAAATTTCAAAGCACAAGTTTTGGAATAATTGCACTCTATTTTCTCTTATAAAGGAAGCATGTACATATTCATGTTTTCTTAATATGTACAATTGTACATACACTGATACACACATAATAAACAATCACATCCATTCATATACTCCGGTCCATTTTTTCTGAAAATCTCATACATTCTTAATATGTACACTCTTTCACTATAGACTTTACTCGATTTTTTCTGCACATTCCACCACTGCTGTCAATAAATAAATTGGGATGTCCACTCCCACAGACCCCATCTGATTAGAATCCACCAGGCAGTTCTCTCTGCCAAGCTTCTCAGCAGCGGCTGCCTGATTTGGTGCATGGTAACGGAGCCACAAGCATGAAAATTTTGCCAACGCTGCCTGTCCAGAATAGTGGATCTTGTAAACCCAGCTTAGCTCTGCCCAGATGTCATTGCCCACAATACCTGATTTGTTGCTCCCATCATAACCATCGAGGTCAGACTCAGTCACCACAACAACAGAGCTATCACCAAAACCTTCAGGATTTTGAGCAGCCCCAGAATGTGGTGCTATAGCAACTTGATTATCCATTTTTGTTGTGCTTTTGATAAGGGAAGACACAAAACAGGCACAGCGTTTGGAAGGCAATTAGTTACAGATATTCTCATTAGTCCACAATTGAGTAAGATGGATCTCTACAGTGTTCCATATCTTTATCACAATTGGTAACAAACAGCTTGGAAATGCAGACATAGCATGAATATGACAGCACACACAATGAATTTGGCAGGGGATGGATTTTGCAAATAAAAATGAAGTATCAAATATGATATAGTATGGATATGTAGCCAATTTTAAAGTAGCCACACATTGCAGTTTGGGGATTTTTTTAAGAGAGAGAGAGAGAGAGAGAGAGAGAGAGAGAGAGAGAATCAGGAAGTTCATTGCAAACACTAAAACATCAGACCATTTTGAAAATAAGTGTGTGCACATTTTTCTACAAATATCCACAGACATTCTTTAGGAAAACCCTAAAAAGTTGACATAAAAACATGCACAGGACACCTTTTCACTGGTTACGGACTCCCACTAGCATCTGGACTAACTAGTTGAGGACCGAGCTGCTCTTCAGCAACCTTTGAATAGCATAGCTTTCATTTAGTACTTAATCGGGGCAAGGATTTCTAGTTGAGGACTGAGCTGCTCTTCAGCAACCTTCTCTGCCTTCACACGCAGCTTGTTCAGCTGCTTCTTCCTCTCATAGGCAATCTGAGACCGCGTTTTCCTCTTCTCCTCCAGTTCCTGCCATCATAGCATGAAACAAACAATCATATCAAGCCCGCCTCCAAAAGAATAATTACAATGCTACCAACAAAATAAAATTTTTAAGAGTGCAAACTGTTTAGGGCGTCCATACTTTTTAAGAGTGCTACATGTCCATACTTTTTAAGGGGGGGGACGTTTTCTTGTCCAGAATGGCCTGGCTGTTTTGGTTTCAACTACCAGTCTTCAATCACTTGGGGTGCTTTCAAGATCATCTAATATTTTGTTGTTTGATCCCTCAAGAAATCTTTTCGTATGACACTAAACCTTTTTTTCCTTATTTATTTATGGTTATCCCGCTCTTGGAGTAGTAACAGCTCATATTATAATTAACAGTTTTATTTATGAAACTTATATAATTTAATTTTTATTCTTATAAGATTATGCAAAAGGTCCTTCGTTCCGATAATGATTTGATAAAGAGGTAGTCTAGGAAAAGAGAGGGGTCTTCAGCAGGGTTGAAACGTTGGACCCAAGCCCATACCAACCTGAGTAAAACCTGAAGATACGCTATCTGAATTGCTAATCCCCTACCTTATTACTGGAATCTACATGTATAAGAAAGCTGTATTCCTTAAAAAATGTCAAGAGGATTGAGTTAATGTGCTTAATGCTGACTGTGTGCTGACTGTATATTGCATGAAGTATGGGACTGATCATGTTGTTCTTGATCTAAGTCGTTCACTCTATTGTCTTCTATATACCTGAGTGCAATTCATGGTTAGTTCCTCAAACTCTGGCCAGGTTGTGTACTAGAGTGCAGAAAAAAGGCCTCACACACTTAACTTTCACAAAGCGTGCAAGAAGTTGCAATACATATTTGGGAACTTCACCTTTCAAGATTTACTGTTTATTTTTGATGTTTTCTTGTTAGATAGGTTTTTGTCAACTTGTCTCATGCGTCCATTTGGCCTTGTATGTTATTCTAGATTTGAAGCAGAATATCATCAAGGAATTTGGCCACTTCTTTCTGATTGATTGATTACATCTTTTAGATGGTATGCTTGCTTGAATAAATCTTGATTTTCACTGTTTAGTTATATTTCTTATTGGCACACTTCTTCTAAATCAGTTACAGGGCATTGTATTATGTAGTGCATCATGAATTATCCAACCCAGAAGTGGTTTCTTCTATATTTCTGCACTTCCTTTTTCAAATTTGTTATCATTTGCAGAGAATTTAGCAAAAAAAAAAAAAAGTTCATCACTTCATCCAACAATGGTTAGATCACAGTTTAATTGGATAGCCTAGTGGATACAACTATGTCAATGGTTTGAAGGACAGTACGGGCCTTAAAGGAAAAATTACTCGACCATGTTTCATGAAGATCCACCCATAAACTGACTTACTCGAACATGTTTCATGAAGATCCAAATGCGTTGTGAAGTCAAAATGAAAGGAAAAATTAGTATAACTAATTGAGTGTGGAGAATGCTTTTACTGATTGCAATTATCTTTGAATATACATATGTTGTTGGAATGATAAAGACATGGTAACAAAGTTGTTGCATGGAGGCTTTCTGAATACAAGGAATTAGCCTTATCAGCTTTGTTGTTTGTCTACAACCGAATGATGCATTTTACAACTCAACATTACAATATTTTAGTAGTCGTCATTTGAATATACACCCACCCACCCACCCACACATATATTGTAAATCATCAAGTGAGCACCCTCATGCGAGTACCCTCTGTGAGCACACCCCTTTTAGCATGTGGGACCCCCATGATCAATCCAAAACCCTCACACTTGCTACCAAACCAAGCGCCCTATGATCAATTCTGCTTTTCAAGGCATTTGTTGGATGGATGGATGCATGCTGCTTATCAATGCATTCTATATGTCTTAATAGATTGGTCATCCATTGTGAGCCATGACCTGAAACCTCAGTTGTGGTACCTTTGTTATTTTAATGTGGGCAGACATCCTAGCTTCCGTTTTAAATTCCAGCAATGTAACATCTTAAACCTACATAAAATAGTACCTCCTCTTTTCTTCATGAAGCATTTAAATAGCAAGTTGTTTATTTTTGGTTGCAGATGATCCTTCCTATTGCTGTTGAGGATGTTAAGCGAGAGGTCAAGATATTGCAAGCCCTGACTGGCCATGAGAATGTTGTTCAATTTCATAATGCTTTTGAAGATGATTCCTATGTCTACATAGTTATGGAGTGAGTTCCACCGATTCGAGCGTTTTTGTTCCTAAATATAGATCTCTCATGCTTCTACTGATTTTTAAATCATTGTGTCATTGATTCTTTTCTTTTCTTTAGTTTTTTATACATAATTTATTTCAAATGAAATTCTACAATTTCTATGAGAATGTTTCTCTTGCCTTCTCCAAAGATAAAGGATTGTTCAATCTAAGACTTTTCTTCTCGGAAAGCTACTTGCTAAGCTGTTACATATTTAACTTGAAACTCACTATCACTGAGCTTGCATATTATTCTTCAGCGGAGCTCTTATGCAGCTTTACATTCCCACATGTGTTTCTCTAAGTTTTCTGTGGCTGCTGATGTCTTATGTTCATACTATTTTAAGACAGATGGCCTGCTTTATGACAAGTGTTGTTTATTTATCAGGTTATGTGAGGGTGGCGAACTACTGGACCGGATACTGGCAAAGTAAGATTGCTAAATTCTTGTATTTTATGAAAAATATAATTGATTATCCATTTTTCTTTATGTCATCATATTTCAAAATTTTTGGTGGTGCATGGGACATTGGTCTCATTGCATATGTACTTTCATCCAATTATGAGGTTTCAAGCACTTTTGCTCTGAATATCATTTGAAAATATTTTTATCTTGCATACTTATCCTTGACATATTTGCATTCGGTGTAGGACATGTTTGCAAGTAACTGTACATTGGGCATATTCAGCATTGAATGTGATATGCCTGGATGTGTCCTGAACATTTAAATAGTTTCTTTGTGTCCTGTAATTGGTTCTCATAGTTCATTAAGAATATTACCACCTTACTGAACCGGCACGATCACCTCGCACGAGGGTAGAGTAACTTGTAGGAACTGACGGTTCGCAAATAGGACTCCCAGTTAGAGAATTAGAAGCGAAAACATTGGATTTTTCAACACTTAGGCTCGAAAACGGCCCGCCGGGGGTCCGAAACAGGAAACGGCCCCCAGAAAAATCGAAAACCGGCACGAACAGTTCGCTCGAGGGTATAGTAACTTGTAGGAACTGACGGTTCGCAAATAGGACTCTCGGTTAGAGAATTAGAAGCGAAAATCGAGGATTTTCCAACAGTTAGGCTCGAAAACGGCCCGCCGGGGGTCTGAAATGGGGAACGGCCCCCGGAAAAATAAAAAACCGGCACGATCACCTCGCACGAGGGTAGAGTAACTTGTAGGAACTGACAGTTCGCAAATAGGACTCTCGGTTAGAGAATTAGAAGAGAAAATCGACGATTTTCCAACACTTAGGCTCGAAAACGGCCCGTCGGGGGTCCGAAATGGGGAACGGACTCCGGAAAAATTGGAAACCGGCACGATCACCTCGCACGAGGGTAGAGTAACTTGTAGCAACTGACGGTTCGCAAATAGGACTCCCGGTTAGAGAATTAGAAGCGAAAATCGACGATTTTCCAACACTTAGGCTCGAAAACGGCCCGTCGGGGGTCCGAAATGGGGAACGGACTCCGGAAAAATTGGAAACCGGCACGATCACCTCGCACGATGGTAGAGTAACTTGTAGCAACTGACGGTTCGCAAATAGGACTCCCGGTTAGAGAATTAGAAGAGAAAACATTTGATTTTCCAACACTTAGGCTCGAAAACGGTCCGCCGGTCATCCGGATCGGGAAACGGCCCCCGGAAAAATCGAAAACCAGCACGATTACCTCGCACGAGGGTAGAGTAACTTGTAGGAACTAACGGTTCGCAAATAGGACTCCCGGTTAGAGAATTAGGAGCGAAAATCGACGATTTTCCAACACTTAGGCTCGAAAACGGCCCGTCGGGGGTCCGAAATGGGGAACGGCCCCCGAAAAAATTGGAAACCGGCACGATCACCTCGCACGAGGGTAGAGTAACTTGTAGCAACTGACGGTTCGCAAATAGGACTCCCGGTTAGAGAATTAGAAGAGAAAACATTTGATTTTCCAACACTTAGGATCGAAAACGGCCCGCCGGGGGTCCGAAATGGGGAATGGCCCCCGGAAAAATCGAAAACCGGCACGATTACCTCGCACGAGGGTAGAGTAACTTGTAGGAACTGACGATTCGCAAATTGGACTCCCGGTTAGAGAATTAGAAGCGAAAATCGACGATTTTCCAACACTTAGGCTCGAAAACGGCTCGCCTGGGGTCTGGAATGGGAAACGGCCCTTGGAAAAATTGGAAAATGGCACAAGCATGTTGCTCGAAGCGAAATTAACTTGTAGGAACTGACGGTTCGTAAATCGGACTCCCGGTTAACGAATTAGACCTAAAAACATTGAATTCTTAACACTTAGACTAAAAAATAGGCCGTTGGAGGTCGTAAACGGGAAACGACCATCGGACAGCCTAGAAACCAGGACGAGTATCTTGTTCAAGGTCAAAGTAACTTGTATGAATTGACGGTTAATGAATCAGATATCCAGTTAACGAATTAAACGAAAAAACCGCCTAAATCTTTACACTTAAGATTTATATATATACATGTTTATCTTTCATTTATAATTTAATTCATTGAAAAGATTCTAATGTTGTTTTTGTCATTGCAGATTGATGGACACTTTGGGGTCGGTTGCAGCCTAGCTTTTTGTGTTTTGGGGTCGGCTGCAGATTAGCTAAATGCGTTTTATTCTTTTTTAGTTCATTTCTATATGTATATTGGACATTTATATGGGACTACACACTATTGATTGTAATATTTCTTTAATAAGATGAATGATTTGATGAAAAATGGTGATGGTTATTTACATATATTTTTTATATTGATTATAGGTGCATGAACAGGTATATAAACAGGTTTACATGAAAATTATATTGAAAAAATAAATATGGTTTTAAAAAAAAATACAACACTTTTACCGACGTTTTTATTTCGTCGGTAAAAGTAGCTGTATTTTTGCCAACGAACAAAAAACGTCGGCACAAGTGCTTTCCGTTATATTTTTATTTTACCGACGCAAATATAACGTCGGTAAAAGTATATGTATTTTTGCCGACGAAATAAAAACGTCGGCAAAAGTGCTATTCGTTGTTATATTTTTATTTTATCGACGCAACTATAACGTCGGTAAACGTATCTCTATTTTTGCCGACGAAATCAAAACGTCGGCAAAAGTGCTATTCGTTGTTATATTTTTATTTTACCGACGCAAATATAACGTCGGTAAACGATTTTGGTTTTGTAATTCTATTGTACCGACGAAACAAACACGTCGGTAATAGATTTTGTAATTTTATTTTACGTTACCGACGAAAATGAAAACGTCGGTAAGACAATTTTTATTCTTTAATTTATTTTATGTTTTATGTTCCCGACGCAAATATAACGTCGGTAAACTATTTTATTTTATTTTTTTTATTTTCCATTTATTTGACCGACGCAAATAACACGTCGGTAAAAGCATTTTTTATTTTCTATTTTATCTTCCTTTTATTTTACCGACGAAAATAAAACGTCGGTAAAATGTTTTTTATTTTTTATTTATTTTGCGTTTTTATTTTGCCGACGAATATAAAACGTCGGTAAAAGTAATTTATAGTAATAAAAGGAATTTACCGACGTTTTTAGAACGTCGGTAAAAGTAAAATAATCGTCGGTAAATATCAACGTTTGCCGACGAAAAATTATTGCGTAGGTAAAACCTTTTGTCCACGACTGTTTACCGACGTCTGGCCGACGAAAAATATTTCATCGGTAAAGGTCTTTGCCGACGTTTTAGGGGCTTTTGGCGACGAAAAATTGCGTCGCTAAAAGTGCAGTTTGTTGTAGTGAGAGAACCTAGGTTGCAGCTGTTGGAACCATTGTATGAACTAAGCTTGGGTTCCTTTGAAACCTTATAAACAATATTTTACACATAAACCCATAAATTATACATATTTCTAGTTTGAGTCAAACGAAGACTTGCTTTATTTGATGTCAAATGAAATCGAGTATTTTATGAAAGTTAATGTACTCATCAAAATACATGAGATGGTATCAAGTTCCACTGTATCCGACGAAATACGCATAAATCCGTATTTACGGAAAAATCCGTAGCTTCACTAATTTGGGTATGAAATCAACTCTGTTAAATCAGTCTCTTCCAAAATTGTTCATTTTGATTAATTCACTCTTTCAAAACTAATTTGACCCATGTTAGTCGTTAAACACCATTGAGTTGATTAATCATGCTTAAATCGCATTAATCTCTATTAATTAGAGTTAATCTTAATTAACTCGGAATGGGGTGTAACATTCTCCTAAACTTTTTAGAATCATTCGGTCCTCCGAATGAAATATAAATAAAAAAAAAGTATAATAAATAAAACTACTCTAAACGAATAGCTCTAGATATTTTCGAGCCATTTGTTCCTCAAATTCCCATGTGGCTTCATTGGGTTCATGATGAGCCCAAAGGTCTTTAACCCATTTATGAGTTCTCGTGCGTAGAACTTGCTCCTTGGTATCGATAATTCGAACAGGCTTCTCAACATACGTGGTGTTCGGTTGAACTTGAATCTCATTATAGTCAATGATGTGTGTAGGATCTGCCGCATACTTTCGAAGCATTGACACATGAAACTCATTATGGATACCGGAGAGTTGCAATGGAAGATCCAAACGATAAGCCACATCTCCAATTCTGCTCTTTATCTTGAAAGGTCCGATATACCTTGGTGAAAGCTTTCCTTTCTGCCCAAATCGAATGATACCTTTCATTGGAGAAGTCTTCAAAAATACCCAGTCATTAATAGCAAATTCCAAATCACAGCGATGATTGTCAGCAAAACTCTTCTGCCTTGTTCGGGCTATTCTCAATCCGTCTTGCACTTTCTGCACTCTTTCAGCTGTTTCTACAATATTAGTAGGACCATGGAAACTTCTTATTCCAACTCCTTCCCAGCTAACTGGAGTCCTACATCTTCGACCATACAATACTTCAAACGGTGCCATTTCAATGTTGGAGTTGTAACTGTTGTTGTATGAAAATTCACACAATGCAAGATGTTCATCCCAATCACTACCAAAATCCATAACTCTGGCACAAAGCAATTCTTCCAATGTTTGAATTGTTCTTTCAGATTGCCCATCTGTCTGTGGATGATATGTAGTACTAAATCTAAGTTTAGTACCCATTAAACTCTGGAATGATTGCCAAAATGTAGAAACAAACCGACTGTGTCGATCTGATACAATCGAAACTGGTGTTCCATGCAATCTAGTCATTTCCCTCACAGACAACTTGGACATTTCATTAAATCCCATGTCCTTTCTAAATGGAAGAAAATGTGCTGATTTCGTAAGATGATCCACAATAACCCATACGGTATGATGATGTCTCTTGGTCATTGGTAAATTAGATACAAAGTCCATAGTCAAGTATTCTCACTTCCATCTAGGAATATATAAAGGATGAAATAAACCCGGCTGCTTTCTGTGCTCAAATTTCACACGCTGACAGGTCCAGCATGAAAGTACATAGCCCGTTATCTGTCGCTTCATATTATTCCACCAAAACCTGTCCTTGGGATTTCTATACATTTTTGTACTTTTTGGATGCATAGAATATCGAGTGTGATGAGCTTCAAACATCACTGCATGTTTCAAATCTTCTTGTGCTGGTACACACAATCTGTTTCTGAAGTAAAGAACTCCTTCAACCAACACAAAATCTGGTCTAGTTGCAATGTTATCCCTGACTTTCACCAATTTAGGATCTTCGAATTGTCTATCCTTAATTTCCTTGATAAGGAGTGGTTCGAATACAGACATTGCTGCAACCATTTTTTGATTGTTCACTATCTCAATGGACACATCAAAATCTTTGAAATCATCAATCATATTCCACCCACGTTCCAATGATGCCAAATAAATAGATTTTTGACTTAAAGCATCAGCCACGACATTATCTTTTCCAGGTATATAAGTGAATGAGAAATCATAATCTTTGATCAGCTCTAACTAACGTCATTGCCTTAAATTAATATCCTTCTGAGTAAACAAATATTGAAGGCTTCTGTGATCACAATGGACTTCAAAAGTCTCTCCATACAAATAGTGCCTCCATTGTTTCAAAGCAAATACAACAGTCGCGAGCTCTAAATCATGAGTAGCATAGTTCTTCTCATGTTCTTTTAATCGACGTGAACCATAAGTAATAACCTTGTTATTCTGCATCAATACCCATCCCAATCCTATACCAGAAGCGTCATAATAAATTAAAAATCCTCCTCGGCCATCAGGTAATGATAAGATTGGGGCTGAGACTAATCTCTGTTTCAACATTTGAAAATTATACTTACATTCATCATCCCATACAAATGGAATGTTCTTCAAAGTCAGTTTCATCAATGGTGCTGTAATTTTAGAGAAGTCTTTCACAAATCTTCTATAATATCCAGCCAATCCCAAGAAGCTTCAAACTTCTGGAACATTTTTCGGACTTTGCCAATTAGTAATGGCTTCAATTTTAGCTGGATCCACAACTAATCATTCTCTAGTAATGATGTGACCCAAAAATGCCACCTACTGCAGCCAAAAACCACACTTCTCTAGCTTTGCATACAACTGATTGTCTCTCAACAATTGCAATGTTGTTCTCAGATGGTGTGAATGTTCTTGCTCTAACTTTGAATATCTCAAGATGTTATTAATGAAGATCACAACAAACAGGTCTAAATAAGTAGCAAAAATTTTGTTCATCAAAGCCATAAACACTGCGGGTGCATTTGTTAATCTAAAAGGCATAACTAAAAATTCATAATGCCCATATCAGGTCCTGAATGCCGTTTTCTGCACATCATGATTTCTAACACGAATCTGGTGGTATCCAGATGAGAGATCAATTTTAGAAAAATATGTTGCACTCTGGAGTTGATCAAATAACTCATCAATTCTAGGCAACGGGTACTTGTTCTTGATTGTTATCTGATTCAGTTGCCTATAATCAATATACATACGTAGGGTGCCATCCTTCTTCTTGACAAACAATACAGGTGCTCCCCATGGTGAAACACTAGATCTAATAAAACCTTTATCGAGCAAATCCTGTATTTGTTTATTCACTTCATGTAATTCAGAAGGTGACATTCTATATGGTGCTCGAGACATTGGTGCAGTACCCGGCACAAGCTCTATAGGAAATCTACTTCCCTTGCTGGAGGTAGACCTGACACTTCTTTCGAAAACACGTCTGGAAATTCACAAACTATAACAATATTTTCTAATTCCTTCCTTTGCTTCTTTTGAGTGATGAATGCGATGTAACCTTTACAACCACTTCGCATCATTCTTTCAGCCTTTATTGCTGAAACAAGCCTCGTATCAAACTTCTTCTGTGTTCCTTCAAATAACACACTGGCATTGACTTCATCTACTTTAAAAGTAATGATTTTGTGGAAACAGTCTAGACAGGCTCTGTACTTCGCAAGCTAATCAATGCCAAAAATTACATCCAAATCATTCATAGCCAACACTACTAAATCTGCTGGCATTGACACATCTTCGATTTTAACACTACATCAGGGTACATATAATTCACATACTACTTTTCTTCCCAATGGAGTTGTCACAGTAAAATCATACGATAGTTGTTTAATTTGTTTTTGCATATCACATACAAATGGAGATGCGACAAATGAATGAGTAGACCCACGCTCAAATAATGCAACCACAGGTCTATTATCAACATAAATTATACCTTCCACCACATTAGCTGCAGTTTCAGCTTGCTCTATGTTTGCAGCGTAGACTTGTCCTGCAACTTGAGGCCGATTCAGCTGTTGCTGTTGCCATGGTTGTAGCTGTCTCTGACGTTGCTGTGGAGGAGCAGGAGATGCTGCTTGTCACTGAGAAAGCTGTTGCTGTGGAGCTCGATTATCTCTTCTAACTCTGGGACATTGAGCCATTTTATGTTCTATTGAACCACAAGCTAAACATGCCCCAGTGTTTCTCCAACAAGCTTCAGTTTTGTGAGCTTTTCCACACGTCTCACAAACCGGTTAAACTTAAGCTTTAGCAACATATTTCTGCCTCTTGTTTTTAAATTTGCCTCCCTTTTTAAACCAAGGGCTACTACTCCTCTTAGGACCGGCATTAGATTCTAATTCCTCTCAATGAACTTCTTTAGCAGTATATGCTTTGTCCACCGCATCATTGAAACGTACAAGCAATTGACCTGCCAGGACCATCTTCTTATAAGCTGGGTTCAAACCATTTATGAACCACTTTATCTATTTCTCTTCCGTATCAATTAAGTCCTTGGCATATTTGGACAGCTGTATAAAGGTATGCACATACATTGTCACAGTCATTTGCCCCTGTTTCAAGTTTAAGAACTCTGATTCTTTCTTTTGTCTCACATGCTCTAGAATAAAGTCTCTTTCAAACTGTTTCTTAAAATTCTCCCAAACAGTAGCTGTAGGTGTTTCAAATAATACATTTCCACCAATCCCGTAGCATAGAAGAGGCAAGTAACACCTTTGCTTTGAGGTGCAAACAATTGTATCAAACACATCTTCAGTGTGTTGTATCTATTCATTTGCTACCAGTGCATCTTCCTTACCATGAAACTCAGTGTCTCCCCTCTTCCTAAATTGTTCATAAAGAACGTTAGGATCTTTCTCTTTAGACTGTATCACCACCTGAGTACCAACATTAAGTGGTGGTTGAACTAGTGGTGCTTGTGGAGTTTGAATTTGAGCCTGCATCTGAGTTTGCACTTATAGCATTGCAGCAATCTGCGCTTGCATATTCAGCTGAGCTTCCTGACTTTTAGCCAACTGTTCTAAGATAGCAGTGAATTTAGTATCATTATTTGGAGTAGGAGGTGTAGGTGAGGACATTCATTCCCACTAGCCACATAATCTGGGTTATCTCCTCCACTACTAGAGCGAAATGCCATTTTGAAAATCACACAGGAAGATAAAATAGACACCTTTATACTTCCATCACATATATATCACATATAGTGAAAGCAAATCACATTAAGTGAAAGCAATAAACAACAAATCCAAAAGTAGGATTTGATTTGTAATCTGACGTTCCTCACTGTGTCTTAACACTTTCTAAGGATTTTACAATTTTCTTAACTCTTATACTTTGCTCTGATACCATATAATAAGTATGACACGACCCGAGCTCGAGATTACAACTAAACCGAGCTAACACTGAGTCGTGTTGCATACTTACTCCCGTGAACTTCAATCACATAAAAATTCACAAGGGATATCAATTACACATTATGCAGAATATAACAATTATACATTGCTCGTGTAAAACAAAAACTCATTTACATTATGTACAAAATCAATCACTTGCATATTTAAATACAATGCAATGATTAAAAGTGTGAAACGTTTCCAACCCATTCCAACTCAAAGTTTTCCTTTCATATTTCATTTCAATATCATAATCATATGATATTTCTTCATTTCCATTCAACTAGTCCCTCCGAAGGAACCTAATCGGTTGTCTCTGCTGGCACTGTGGTCTCAGAAGGACCGGCATGAGCAACTGTGCATGTAATGCCATCGATAATACTATGAATTTGACAATTCAGCAATGTATAAACAATTACATGATTTAACATGCTAATATACAATTTCATTTGACTAATCCAAAGTTAGACCAATACAATTACCATTTAATTCAAATCAATAAGAGTATTTAGTATTTGGCAAAACTACAATAACATTTCATTTCAATTCATTTCAATTACCATCTTCCTAATAAGGAAGGATTATCATCTTTCATACGGAATGATTCATATAATGTGGGATTTATCAGAGTCCGGGCCAGGGACATCTGACATCACAACGGAGCTCCGGACCACTCTCAAATAATCTACTGCAGCAGTTACATCTCAATAAGCTTACAAAAATCACTATGTAGTGCCAGACTTAAGAACAACATGGTTTATCCTTTAATTCTATTCAATGACAAATTAATGGATATAATTCAATAAACAATCCAATTAGAAGTCAATTCAAATTATGATCCATTTCGGATACATCACAATATATAATTTCAATCAAGTAATACCAACCAATTAGGTGAAATTCTCAGTTGTTTAATGTACATGTTAATCTCGATGGCATCACGATTTATGTGTATTGTGTACATTAAAGTCCTCTTAATTTACACCCATGAAGGTAAAACAATATTAACAACTTTGATTAAGTCACTGGGCTCTTTTCTTACAATTCAAAACTTAAACCTGGATTTCTATTAATTTTCTGTTAACCCACGATTCTCTTTAGTTTCAAATCCATGAATACAATTCCTAGAAGAATCCAAGTACACTTTCAGTATATTTGATTGACTACTTAGTCAAACAAACTCCATCGTTGATTAACTAAATACAATTTAGTTACCAGCTCTAATTACTAAATTTCCTTAATTAAAAGAAGGAAATCGAATTCCAAGTAACAAAATAACCCAAAAAATTTGCTACAAGTTTGCTCGAGCGGATATAGGTTCGCTTGAGCAGACGGCCCACAGAAAGTTGGTCGCTCCAACGACCAACATTACTTCCTCAAGCGATGACAGACTGTAGATAGTTCGCTCGAGCGGACTTATGTTCGCTCGAGTGACTGCTTCAGAATTTCAATCCGTAGTTCTGAACCATTCACTCTATTATTCCAAATCCATTTTTCAGCCTGCAATACAAAATATGGAACCTCCTGTTCCCTTCCTCCATCATTATTTATCACAAACATAACACTTCTATTCCATCATTAAAACACCATATCATCATTCCATTCATTAGAAATTACCTCCATATCAATATACAACATGGTTCATAAATCTCATTTTCACAAATCAATAAAAACTACATCAATTAACATATAATCATCAATAACTATTTATACTTTCCTTATAATTGAGGTAAACACAGAACTCCTTTCTTTTCAATCGCTATTGGATCAAAATCACCAAATTCCAAACCCTAAGATCAAGAACAAACCCAAAACAAATCTTCTATAACTATTTGCACTATAAATCATCCCAAATCAGTTAATAGAACTCAAAAGTTCTATAAAAATAACTGAACACTTACTTGACAGCTTGCTAATGGAAACTTGAGATTTTTCCTAAACTTAAACTCCAAGAAATTTGAAGAAGATGATGGAGAAGATAAGCTAACACAATTCTTCTTTAGAATTCACTTGTAAAGCTTCAAGTTTGATCAATTAACGAAGAAGAAATGAAGAAAACAACAAGGGAGAAAGAGATCCTAGGTTATAGCTACTGGAACTATCGTATGAACTAAGCTTGGGTTCCTTTGAAACCTTATAAACAATATTTTACACATGAACCCATATATTATACTTATGTCTAGTTTGAATCAAACTAAGACTCACTTGCTTTATTTGATGTCAAATGAAATCGAGTATTTTATGAAAGTTAATGTACTCGTCGAAATACATGTGATGGTATCAAGTTCCACCGTATCCGACGAAATACGCATAAATCCGTATTTACGGAAAAATCCGTAGCTTCACTAATTTGGGTATGAAATCAACTCTACTAAATCAATCTCTTCCAAACTTGTTCATTTTGATTAATTCACTCTTTGAAAACTATTTAGACCCATGTTAGTCATTAATCACCATTAAGTTGATTCATTATGCTTAAATCGCATTAATCTCATTAATTAGAGTTAATCTTAATTAACTCGGAATGGGGTGTAACATTCTCCTAAACTTTTTAGAATCATTCGGTCATCCGAATGAAACATAAATAAATAAAACTCCTTTGAACCAATAGCTCTGGATATTTTCGAGTCATTTGTTCCTCAAATTCCCATGTGGCTTCATTGGGTTCATGATGAGCCTAAAGGACTTTAACCCATTTAGGAGTTCTCGTGCATAGAACTTGCTCCTTAGTATCAATAATTTGTACAGGCTTCTCAACATACGTGGTGTTCGGTTGAACTTGAATTTCATTATAGTCAATGATGTGTGTAGGATCCGCCACATACTTTCAAAGCATTGACACATGAAATACATTATGGATACCGGAGAGTTGCAATGGAAGATCCAGACGATAAGCCACATCTCCAATTCTGCTCTTTATCTTGAAAGGTCCGATATACCTTGGTGAAAGCTTTCCTTTCTGCCCAAATCGGATGGAACCTTTCATTGGAGAAGTCTTCAAAAATACCCAATCATCAATAGCAAATTCCAAATCACGCCGACGATTGTTAGCATAACTCTTCTGCCTTGATTGGGCTATTCTCAATCCCTCTTGCACTTTCTGCACCCTTTCAGCTGTTTCTGCAATAATAGTAGGACCATGGAAACTTCTTATTCCAACTCCTTCCTAGCTAACTGGAGTCCTACATCTTCGACCATACAATGCTTCAAATGGTGTCATTTCAATGCTGGAGTGATAACTGTTGTTGATGAAAATTCACATAACGCAATATGTTCATCCCAATCATTACTAAAATCCATAACACTGGCTTGAAGCAAATCTTCCAATGTTTGAATTGTTCTTTCAGACTGCCCATCTGTCTGTGGATAATATGCAGTACTAAATCGAAGTTTAGTACCCATTAAACTCTGCAATGATTGCCAAAATGTAGAAACAAGCCGACTGTCTCGATCTGATACAATCGAAACTGGTGTTCCATGCAATCTAGTCACTTCCCTCACAAACGACTTGGAAATTTCATTAAATTCCATAGCCTTTCAAAATGGAAGAAAATGTACTGATTTCGTAAGACGATCTACAGTAACTCATACGGTATCATGATGTCTTCTAGTCATTGGTAAACAAAATACAAAGTCCATAGTCAAGTGTTCCCACTTCCATCTTAGAATATATAAAGGATGAAGTAAACCCGACGGCTTTCTCGATTAATTAGAGTTAATCTTAATTAACTCGAAATGGGGTGTAACACAAGTCTAGATTCGTCATCAGTGGCCAAAACTTAGGTTTAGCCCCAACCCTTTTGCCAGGTGCCCTTTTTTTTTTTTTTTTTTATAAGTTTGTGCTAAATCACAAAACTATTCATTGGAGAAGAAAGGTAAGAGGGCCTATTTGACATTGTAACATGGGAATATTTATTAGTTCTCATGGAATAAAAAGAAAAAATCAACCTATCCCAAAGAAACTACCGAAGAATTAGAAAAATTCAGCTTTTCTGAAAATCCTGTTCAATATTGGGAAAAGGATCAAGCGAGGGCCCTTATAAAACTTAAGGATGGTGAAAAAGATTATTCGCAAAATCTCTTTTCTAGGCCTTGAAATAAATTAAGGTGTAGGATCTCAACGACACACCCACCGCGACTCCTACTGCGAACTCACAAAATGCATGTCCCATGACTTGAACACCCGACCTACCAGGCTCTGATACCACTTATAGGACCTATTAGGCTCTGATACCACTTGTAGGATTTTACACTCCATTGAGCTACCACTTATCCCAAAACCAATTGGTGGTAGGAAATGACACAACAATAGTTTTATAGTGAGGGCAAGGGCTCGATCACGACCACAATTATGACTGCTGAGGAGCGAGATAGGACGTTCACCTCAATAAATAAATAAAAAAACAAAAAAAGATAGAGATTTAAAGTCATGTTCTAGAAAATCTAGAACAATGGCCACATACTCTGAAAAGCCAGAAGCAGCTCCAATAGTTCCTTGCTATAATTAATTATGGGGAAGATTTCATATAAGATCTTGCAAAATTGCAAGCCCTGCTTAAAAAAAAAAAAAAAAAAAAAAAAAAAAAAAACTGAAGAAAAGCGTCACTTGGGAATGGACAAAGAGGACATTGTGCCGGTTTGACTAATAAAGCCTAAATGCAAAAATCTTCCTCGACTAAAGTTGCCTGAAGAATCTGACTTCATAATTCTTGGAACAGACGCATCAGATAAATATTGGGAAGCAAAAGGTAAGGGTGATGACCACATGAAAAGACTATGCGCCTGTATGAGTGAAACATTTAAAATGGCAGAAGAAAACTACCACTAGAATGAAAAAGAATTGGTACATCTTGCTCCAAAGAAATTCCTTATCAGAACAAATAATAACAATTTTTTTTATCTTTTATTAAGAATTGTCTTGATAAGTGTCACGTCCCCATATTAATTACAGGGTTAACATGAGACTAAGAGTAAAAAAAAAAAAAAAATATATGATACTTTTTTTTTTCATTTTGTTTTTACTATTGGAGAGTTACCAACCCTTTGGGCTGGACTAATATCCTCCGGGGCCAGAGGGAAGCCTGATAAACTCCCATGTAGCCCCAGTATGGTAGTGTAGTTTCGAACCTACAACTTCCGGGTGCAAACCATGGTCTTAAGTCAACTAAGCTCCCTTGGGGTTAAAATATGATACATGATTAAACAATCATTTGACCCTCAATCATGGCCCACAAGATCGAAGTCTGTGGTGAGAACATGAATATCAACTCATTTATACATAATAGAAGTACATGTACAATATCAGAGTGAACCTTTACAATATTAAGATTGAAAGTTCATATTTACTACAAAAGTGTATTTACAAAAGTTCTAAACATCTTCTAACAAAAGAAAAAAAATAAACCCTGCACAAAAAGTGAGGCTCTCATGCGCTAGTCATGATGCTTTAGTAGACATCATCAGCGCACCACACATGCTGCTCATTAGACTGATCCGTCAGAATCACTTCTTCCTCCGCCTCCTCCTGAAAGTGGGTGGATTCTGTACTTGTTTACTGAGCATAGTACCATCAACCACAGTAGTTGGGTAGGTGAATATACAAAAACATTAACAAATATGCATTTGACAATAATTAAATCAATAGTTCATAAATCAAATGAAAGTCATAAGTTCATAATTAAAACACACCACTTAGGCCTTTACCAGGACTATAGGTCGCGGCACTTCAGGTCGTTACTCTGTTCAGAAATTCTATAATCCACTTTAGGTGATTAGCCTGTACAAACATAATCATAGGATCAAAGATGCCGTCCAAATTCAAGGGGTAATCACTCCCTGTACAGAAGCTTATACTATGGTGATGTTCTAGAAATTCTTACATACGGAACTGCGCAGTCGTTTGAAAATTCTTCCGTGAAAATAAACTAGCATAGTGGTGTTCTTTTATATATAAGTTCAAAATTCCTAAATAAAATGGAAAATATAAGTTTCATTAAAACATGTGTAAAGTACTTCTCAGTAGGGTCCAAAGGATCCCATTTAAGTTACAAATTTTAAGAAAAGGAACCTAAATTAATAGTTTACAAATTTTAAGAAAAGGAACCTAAATTAATAGGTTACAAATTTTAAGAAAAGGAACCAAAATTAATAGGTGAAAAGTCACTACCCGATCGATCGAATGAAAAGTCCGATCGATCTTGGACTTGCACTCAAGTCCGTTACAGTTTTAGGGATAAGAATCCCTTTTCTTCCTTATTTCGTCAGTTTCCAGGCACAAATCACATCAAGGTCAAGCCCTCTACAACACCTCATAACATCTCTTCCACATATATCCATCAAACCCATTCTTCCATTCCTTTATTCATTTTCCATAATTCAAAAAAATTGAAATCATAATCTATATTTAAGAAATTTATGAGAACAATTAGAACAAAGCTTTGAAATCATATTAAGAACAACTTATCCAAACTATAAGATGTACATGTACTTGCCTTAGTTTAGGTTAAACCAAATTCCAACAAACCCTAGCTCCAAATTCCAAACCCTAACCAAAGAACCAATTCCCACCAAATCACTAAAGCTTAAAAGAGGCTAAAGAGTCTATTTATAACCCTTAAATTAAAAACCCTGAAAGAAAAATAAACCTAATTACACATAAGAGCTTACCTAACAATGGAGAATGGTGAATCTTCACACAGATTGTATGATAGGGAAGGTGAGACTCTTATGAGGATGATGATGATGGAGATGAAGATTGGTCTTCTAAGCTTACATGTAACAGAGGTTGTCAAGAGACGAAAGGAAGAAATAAGAGAGAGGGAGAGAAAAGTTCCGTAATGTAAATGAAACTAGCAACAAACGCTTGTGCTAAGCCCGGGCCCCAAATAAAATTTATTTAGAATACTTCACTTTTTCTAAAACACTATATATAACTTATATTTAAAAGCTAAATTAAAATATAGAATACATTATAAGATTTATAGTATTTTATTATATTTACATTAAATATCTAGCACTTTTGTAAATAACAAACTTCAATAAAAACAATATTAATGCATTTTGAAAGACATAGTTTTAGATTATTTACTGGAACAACCCTTTGATTTTATAACTTTATTAAGGACATGAAGTTAAACATCCATCTAAGAAGGCATAGTCTTAAATTTATTTTTAAATTAATCAACTTACTAACCATTAATTTTCTAACTTTCTTCAAAACTTGATAGAAATGGACATTAGATGAATAATATGACCTATAAAGCATAATCTTAAAATCCAAATTGAAAGATATTTTGGTGCTTGAAAAAATAATTAATAGAAAATGTATAAATCTAAGAAAAACAGAGTTGCAATTTATTAAAAAAAATAATAGTACGCTCCTATTGCATGTTGTGACAATAAACCAAAAACAATATTTATGGAAAAAAATAATATAATAATTTTGAAATCATGATGTAAATATAAAAAAACAAATCTAGAATTTCCATAACATACAATAACAAAATATAAGTTTCCTAATTTGTTTTTGTGATCAAATTACTTGCACTGAAGCCATATACACCTTTGCACTCCATGCCCCACTTGATTTAGTGGAAAGGATTTTCCCAGTCATCATCATTTTTTAGTTATACTGTGGAAGGAAAAAGGGTCGTTAGGGTTTCAGTAGATAATATCACTACATTTGCCTTAACTTCACTTGGTATGGTACCAAATATCTCTTGATATAATAATAATCTATAAAAAGGATAATGAGAGAGAGAGAGCACTAACCGTCATCTGAGCTTGTGATTTGAATTTAAAGTTAAGATGATAAATCTTATCTTATTAAAGATTAGATAAAAAAATCAAATTCTCCACCATTATAGAAAATTGAGACATTTACTTTAAAAATCCCCTTAAATAGGGTAATTACAACTAAAGACCCTAAATTTTTATAATGACGGCCAAGGACCTCCAGCCCAAAACCCAATATTTCATTACATCTTTGCCGTTGGTTAGTTGATGTCAATATAACCCTAAACAACCCTCTTCAATGAAACAGTCCTCTATTTCTTCCTCAAGTCTGGCGCCGGTGGGATCCAATCTACAGTGATGATCTCCTTCGGCAACAACTGGCCCACCTTTGATCGTCTTTAAACGTCGATTGGCTGCTACTAGGAAGTCTTCTTTGGTCGTGCTGTATGTGAGGTGAGTGGGACGGGGAAGAAGAAGAGGGATGGAAGAAGAAGAAAAAGAAGAAGCGTACTAGAAGGAAGAGGAAGATGAGAAAGACAAAAAAAGAAACGAAAAGAAGGGAGCTGGCTATGTATGCGCAGACGATGGAGGCGCAGTAGCAACAGGGCCTGCGACGATGAGGGGATGGCGAGGGGGAATAGTCTGAGTAGAGAAGAAAAAAAGGGTGGAAGAAGAAGAAGGAGAAGAAGATGAAGAAAGGGAAGAGGGAGAGGAAAGGAGGAAGAAAGAAGGAAGGAGGAGGAGGGGAGAGGTGGCGATTTGCAGCGGCATAGATGGGTGCTGGCGGACAATGCAGGGAGTAGCAGCGGAGGACTGGCAACAATGCCATGCGCACAAGGAGCTTTGTTGGGTGCTGTGTAGAGCGGCGCCAGGCGCTGCGTGTATGGACACAATGAATGAAATTCCTCATTTTCAATTCCTGGCAGAGTGGATCCTCTTTTTGTGAGTGGTCTTCCTTCCAGTCAATGGCCTCACCCTCTCCTGCATTTCTTTGTGATCTGTGGGTAGGCTTTGTCGCAGGGACGAAGGAAGACGAGAGAGAACGTCCGGATAGAGGGGACTGTGGGATGGATTCTGTGCGGGCTGAAGATGTAAAGAAGTGTGGAATGGAGAGGATTTTCGTGAGGTGGGTGTGAGTTGTACGTTCTGCGCAGGGATGGATGGGTGGTGAGAACGGAAGAGAGGAGAACATGAACGTACAACTCACACCCACCTCATGGCCATCCTCTCTATCCCCATTCATGCTCAGATTACATCCTCTCCCCAGGGTGGGTACAACTCACACCCACCTCACCGGTGCCAAAAGCTCTCCTCTCTATCCCCATTCAACTCACCCCATTCATGAGCCTGGGGAGAGGATGTAATCTGAGCATGAATGGGGATAGAGAGGAGAGCTTTTGGAGGGTGAGATGAACGGTTTAAGTGGGTTTAAGGGAGAGTCCAGAGATCTAGGACTCTCCATCCCTTATCTGAGGTATGGATCATCTCTGCGTCTCTATTCTGGTCTTCGCTAAGACATTCGATGGCCAGGAAACAGTTGAATCCGATCATCTTCTTTTCTGCTTGCAGTGGCCTGGTAACAAGTACCTGGAGCCTGTTGAAGACGCACCAATACAAGATAGTTCAAACGATTGTGGATTTTTTGTAATGGGATTTGTAGAGTATGCTGTCCTCAATAGAAAGATTGCTTTCACTCAATAGGACATGATATACTACAGATGCAAATTAGTTACTGACCTCTACATCAAGCAGCGTGAATTGTATGAGAGAAGGCTGAAATCTTTTGTGTGGGTCAAGTGTTTGGAGTCATGGTTTGAGTGGAGAAGAAGCTATTAAAATGTTGACGACTCTGTATTATGTATAAGTTTGTGTGATTTAGATTCTTTGATAGAACTATTTTTGTTAATATATATGATTTCGAATGCTCTATTTAGATTGGAAGTGAGTTGTTTTGACAATAATGATAAAAATTGCCAAACAGGTTGCTAATGAGAAATACAATGCTATTGTCGCACAACTTCAACGAATGATAACTTCTAAATGTAATGCGTATTTTGGAGCTTCTAAATGTGGGTGGAAACATGTTATTTTTTATGGAATATGTTGGTGGTGCAAGATTAAAATTGCCAAACATGTTATTTTATGTTGATGTCGATGAATCTTCTGATGATGTCAACAAATTCATAGGGTCACTCATGGTGCTAACTGGGCGTTTTTTTTTACGTCAACACAAGTTTATGTTGATGACGACAAATCTTCTGTCGACGTCAACAAATTCACAGGGTCACCCATGGTGCTAACTGGGCGTTTTTGTTGACGTGAACACAATTTTATATTGCTGTTGACAAATCTTTTGTCAACGTCAACAAATTCATAGGTTCACTCATGGTGCTGACTGGGCATTTTTGTTGACGTCAACACAATTTTATGTTGATGTTGACAAATCTTTTGTCGACGTCAACAAATTCACAAGGTCACTTATGCTGTTAATTGAGCATTTTTGTTTACGTCAACACAATTTTTTGTTGATGTCGACTAATCTTTTATCGACGTCAACAAATTCACAAGGTCACTGATTGTAATAACTGGGCAATTTTATTTGATGTCAACACAATTTTATGTTGATGCGATGAATGTTTTGTTGATGTCAACAAATATTACTCATGACAAAATCGAAACCTGGTTATGTTGACATCAACAAAAAAAAAAAAAAAAAAAAGGAAAAACGGGAAAAAAAGAGATGATATGGGCAGAAGGTCCTTGGCCGTCATTATAAAAATTTAGGGTCCTTAGTTCTAATTAACTTATTTAAGGGGATTTTTGAAGTAAATGTCCCTAGAAAATTTAAATGAAGAGATTTAGGGAGGAGATTTGGAGAGGTGTGGTGCGCAAGCTCAATAAATAAAAATATAATGAAATTATGATTTCTTTCTCTGAGATGTTATTAGAAAAGAATAGATTTTACATAAATGAATAGATTATTTCTATTTATTAGATATATATAACTTTAATTAAAAAAGAAAAACCAACTTGGTGGGGTCACATGATGTAACATCTAAAGGTAGGCCCCATATCAAAGTCTCTAAAAGTGTCTCTAATTGGACATTTGGACAGTAGGATCTTGTTGATGTGGTGTTCTAAGGAACCTTGGTGAGGCACATGATGTAATATTTAAAAGTAGGCCTCTTATCCTAATTCATAAAAGTGCATCATGTTGTGTTTAAAGATGGCCCGTACCCAAATAAAATTTATTTAGAATACTTCATTTTTTCTAAAACACTATATATAACTTATATTTAAAAGTTAAATTAAAATATAGAATACATTATAAAATTTATAGTATTTTATTATAGTTACATTAAATATCTAGCACTTTTGTAAATAACAAAATTCAATAAAAAACAATATCAATGCATTTTTGAAAGACATAGTTTTAGATTATTTACCTGAATAACCCTTCGATTTTCTAACTTTATTAAGGACATGAAATCAAACATCCATCTAAGAAGGCATAGTCTTAAATTTATTTTTAAATTAATCACGTTACTAACCCTTAATTTTCTAACTTTCTTCAAAACTTGATAGGAAAGTACATTAGATTAAAAATACGACCTATAAAGCATAATCTTATAATCCAAATTGAAAGATATTTTGGTGCTTGAAAAACTAATTAATAGAAAAAATGAAAAACTAATTAATAGAAAAGGTATAAATCTAAGAAAAAAGACAGTTGCAATTAATTAAAAAAATAATAGTATGTTCCTATTGCATGTTGTGACAATAAACCAAAAAAAATATTTATGGAAAAAAATAATATAATATTTTTGAAATCATGATGTAAATATAAAAAACAAATCTAGAATTTCCATAATATACAATACCAAAATATAAGTTTCCTAATTTGTTATCGTGATCAAATTACTTGCATTGAAGCCATATACACCTTTGTACTCCACGCCCCACTTGAGTTAGTGGAAAGGATTTTCTCAAGTATTCCTCATCATGCCACATCATCAAAAATTGAATGAACCGAATGGATGGTATTTCATACAATTAGATGTCCCAGATCAATTGACAGGCATTAACAACCAATGGAAGATAATAGCCAAGATGGGCATGCATTAATGGGCCCACATGAATAATTAGGCACACCCATGTAGCAATTGGACGGTCCAGATTGCCTTGCACTCTTTTTATGGATGGATGAGATCATTATAAGGCCATCTATATATCTAAATTTCAGATTCTGTTTTTGTGCTTTATTTAGATGATAATGTTTCCTACTATTAAGAAGAGAGCCTTAGAGAGAAAGTTTTGGAGAGATTTTTGGAATTCAAAGAGATATTATAGGCCTTAGAGAGAGAGTTTTGGAGATTCAAAATACATATACAAGTATTCCATGTATTAGTGAGGAGGGATCGTTGGATGAACCTAAAGCATATATTCTTTTTTTTTTTTCTATATTTCTTTGAAAGGAGAGACTTTTTAGGGATAATGTGGCACCCCTCACAGCCCACTACCCCCTTTGCTTTAATATATATAACTAGCAACAAAGGCCTATGCTAAACCTTGGCCCAAAATAAAAAATAAAGAACTTATTCAAATTCAGTGTTTTCTTTGAAATATTATTAATAAAAAAATAAGTCAGTAATAAAGGCTCGTGCTAAGGTCGAACCAAAAAACATAAATATATTCATATTTGGTGTTTTCGGGAGAATATTATTGATAAAAATAAGTTAAAAATGATAGATATCCTATTAATCATCAAGAGCCTGCTCTAAGTGCATGAGTTCACGTGGACACTAATTGGCAAGTAGACTTCTTGTAACAAAACAAAATTCACAAAATGCAATACAACAAATTGGGAACAATTACAGAGGCTATAGAATTGACCTCAATTCCATGTGTAAATGATTTAGTTTTTCTCTATTTGCCAGATGAAAAAATAAGATCAACATAATAATAAAAAAGATAAATATATATACATATATATATATATATATATATATATATATATCGATCCACACTCTATAGGTATATCCACCTTGTGAAAATAGAGACTGTCGATGGAGATTAGGTGCACCAAAAATTACATGAAAATTTGAGAAACATGAGAACATCTCGACCAGATGCAAAAATTGAAAACCAAGATAACATCTTGACCAGATGCACATGGCAAAGAAATGTAGAGTCCCAAAATTGAATGTATGGTCTAGAGGTTTTTTCTCATGATCTTTAATAAATGAGGAACCATATGATCAGATATTGGGGCCAAATGCAATCCTTGTTCGTTAGAATTGTCCAAGGGCCAAAACACTTGTTAAAATAGATGCCAATTACATTAGATTTTGGAACAAATGGGCTGACTTATATTTCTACTTCCACGTAAAAGAATTGAAGCAAAAAATTTATATATATTATTAAGTCGATTAACCTATGATAAAAGGCTCCTGTAAGATGTTTTCATCATCAAACACGTAGGCCCACCACCAATCCAGGCCATCAACTTGGATGGCCATGAAACCTGTACAAATGAAAAACCCAAATAAGAAAAGACTAATATAGATTTTGCCTTACATCTGCCTTTTTGCACCTTTGAACACTCACTCCTTGCAAACTTGTACAACTAAAAACCTTTATCCAAATGGCCTGGAAACACCAACATCTTTTTATTGACTATGTGCCAATATATATATATATATATATATTGCGGGATCACCATAAATATGACCATGGAGAAATATAATATTCAAAATAAAACTCCACTTGAGCTAATTGCAATGCAAATCAATCTTCTTTTCATGGAGAGATGTAAAGCGATTTTCAAGTTGACTACCTAATGATCAACTCAAAAGCCAGTTTCTCAAGAGCAAAAACCTAGCAAGGAATATGAGAAGGGTTCTGGAGTGATCTACATTGGTGAGCATCCATCCATTTTGATTTGGCTGTGGAAATGAGGAGTCATAATGAAGAGTGTAATAACTACAAAAACTGAATAAGAGGGAAGGAGGAGTTAAGAATGTGGTAATGGGGAGAGAGAAAGAAATGGGGAATTGCAAGAAAACCGATAGAGAGGGACATGAATGTGTAATGGTTGAGAGGCCATACCTTTTAAGGAGAAGTTAATGTAGATGTCTTTCTTTCCACAAGCATTAATGTAGATAGAAAGAGTAGGGGACGTGGGAGAGGGTAAATTGAAAAATGTCAAAATCAATTGAAGCTAATTGGGACTGATTTCTCAATTGGAATCAGTCCCTTTCATACATATAATAAATGGGTACTCACTTTTGAATTAAACTCCTGGGAAAAATTGCAACTTAGAATTTGAGCCTCTTAAATAAAGGGTTAGGACGATCCAATTGAGTTCATTTTTCTTTTTCCCTTAATGAACTACACTGAGTTGAGACCTTTTCCATCACTTTTTTAGGCGAGTTTTATACTATGAGCAACAGGACGCAAGAGTTTCATCTCGATCTTCCATAAGGTGGGACCCCTCCCTCTAGATGTTTTGGATGGGCCCGAGATAAAGGTACCAATTCATTTTTCCTACATCCCATTGATCGAAAGATGATTGATCATCTATGATTGCCATGCATTCAAATGAGATATACACAATGGGTGAAAATAACTATGCCCCTCTAAGCAATCTAATTAATAGCCGTAGCTCTGTATTGTCTAACAATATAAACTTGGAAAACTTCATTTTCATGCCTATAGTATTCTTGTCGTCTCTTCCTTTTGCAAGCCGCCCACCACGCATGGCCAGATTATAATAAAAATACAATGAAGCTACACATCACCTTCCTTCCAAGGAAGGAATGTGCCGACTCTCTCTGTAAGCTGCATTTTTCCCTCTATACACCACACAACTGGGCCCTCAAGTCTACATTCACCTAACTAGATATGAAAATTTTTATGACATTGCTTAGAAATTGCAGACCTAACCCACATGACATGTGCTGTGGACTTTAGTCAATTGACTTAGCTGTATTCACACCATGTATAAGAATCTTGCAGATCAAGTGATCTGCCCAGCCTGTGGAACCCACTTACATATAGGACAGTCCTAGTCATGCGGGGAATAGAAAGGACTATTATATGAAGGTGATATAAAAATCCCAACGATTGATTAATAGCCCAAATAGTTAGTTTTTAGCTCTATATAGATGAAGTGCCAGTATTGTAACAATCAAATGCCTGTTTGTGTGTATTTTTTTTTAATAAATATTAGTAACAAAAGTCCGTGCTAAGTCCATGCCTAAAAGTAAAAGTAAACGTGTATCGAGATTTTGATGCATATTATTGGAAAGGAAATAATCTAAATGAAAAACAACAATATCATTTATCATTCTTACATTTTATATTTTAAAATATATAGGAGAAAAAATAGTTAACACACACAATTTATAAATAAAATTCAAATTTATAATTTTTTCCAAAGACCTATCCACAATTTATACATATGTGGTCTCCCATATGAAAGGATTTTTATGCAGCCCAAGAGGCATAACTGGCATTACCTATAGCCCAACCTTTCAAATCTGAGAAGGCTATGGTAGATGCTCCTTCTTCAAGAGTAAAAGAGAAGAAAGTCTATATAGCAGCGGCAAATGTGAAAACAAAAATCCATAGCCATTTATATAGTAGTCATATGAGAGAGAATAGAAATTGCATATAATAGGATAGATATGGCGTTCTAAAGCAAGATTTATAATTGATTCTCAATTAGACAAAATCAAGGAAAATAAATGTAAGACATTAATACCAAAGAGATTTTAGGAGCTAATAGATGTTGCATGGACGTGGAAATTATTAAGAGAGATTAAAGAGATTCTAGAAAGAAATCATGGGAAGGAATAAAGAATTTTCACTTGGTTGTCACTTGGATGACAATCAAGTGCCAATAATCGTATGCAACCATATCCTGTAATAAGACGCATCTTTTGTATGGAAGATATGATTAATAATAGTTGGATCAAGAAAATTTAAAGCATCTTCCATGAGATCCCTAAAGGCGTAAAATCATCTTCTACTCAAAGGCCTAAAATCTCTCCATGAGATCTCTAAATGAGCTAACACACGTTGCCATTTCAATTTTAATGCGTGAGTAACCCGGCCCATTTCAATTTTCAAATACCAATCCCTACCCCCACATTCTATGGCATGCATAACAACCATCCGACCCAGATCAAAATAACATGATGTTAGATTTTGTGGGGCCTGAAATAGAGTTAAAGATGTTATTAACTAATATATTAATGAGAAACAAAGTTTTCATGTTGAGGGTATTTTGTACGTGTCTAACTCCTCATCAAGCTGTCAAGTGAAGCTTTAATATTGGTTGGAGAAAACGTGTAGTAGGGATTTTTAAGACTGTTTGTGGAGAAGGAGAGATTTTTAGAGAATGAAAACGTGTGATTAGATTTTAAAATTTTCAATTGACTAGGGAGAGAGATTGTATGGAATTTTGAAAGTATAGTTATGGGCCCACCTAATATAAATAAAGACGTGTGATTAGAATTGAGAGAGAGATTGTAGGGATTTTTAAAACTATGGTTGTGGAGAAGGATAGATGTTAGTGGAGGTGTGTGTGTAGAGGGAGAGATTTTAGGGAGAAGGAGAGAAAATCTGTAGTGAGAGGGAAAGTGGTGGGAAGTGTAGTGGGAGAGATTTTAGGGAGGAGAGAAAACGTGTAGTGAGAAAGAGATTCTAGGGAAGTGTAGAGGGAGAGATTTCAGGAAGAAGGAGAGAAAACGTATAGTGAGAGCGAGATTGTACGGAAACGTTTTGAAACTATAGTTATGGGCCCACCTAATATACATGAAAACATGTCATTAGATTTGAGAGAGATTGTAGGGATTTTTAAAACTATGGTTGTGGAGAGTTTTGAAACTATGGTTATGAGCCCACCTACTTTACATGAAAACGTGTGATTAGATTGGAGAGAGAGATTAGATGGGCATCACCGAAACAATTGGAAAGAAGATAAAACGTGTGTAAATAGAGAGATTTTAGGGAGAATGAGAGATTTTAAAAAGAGAGAAGGGCAAGGAAATTCCAGAATGTGGCATTGCAAAAATTCTAAGGATTTGCCATTTGTCCTCCTCTCAGGATGCCCCTGCCGCCACGTGTTGCTCCCCCGCAGAATCATCCCTTGTTTATATATATATATATAATGGGTTCTAACTAGGGTTGTAAACGGGTTGGTTCCGGTCCGGGTCCAAGGCAGACTCGGAACCAGAACCGTTAAGGAGAAGATGGAACCGGATTCAGACCCGGAATCATTTCGGAACCGGTTTATTGGCTCCGGAATCAAAACTAGAATCATATATAGGACGGGTATGGATCAGGGTCCGGGTTTAAGTAGAGAATGATATTAAAAAAAATATGATTTTTAGGAAAGATTTTCGAAAATTGAAGTAATACATCAGGTCTCGAATCCACGGGTTCGAACCAAGGTGGAACCGGATCCCTACCCATTTACTTATAGGGATTAAATAAGGACACAGTCCCGGTTTTTAACAGGTCGGAACCCCTGAGTAATCAGACAATCAGATACCCATTTACATCCCTTGTTCCAACGATGGGGATGAGTATGGTTATTGGGGAAAATTTGCATAAAAGCCCACTTTTAAGTGTAATACTCACTTTCGAGTCAAAATTGCTTTAGGTCCATATTTGACGGTGATCGAGGGCTCAGATCAAGATAACGGAGAAGACTAAAATGATCGAAATTAAAACATCTATCCAACTATACCAAAATCTCAAAAATTCAAATTATAGAAAAACTGAGCTCAAACTTTTCTAAAATTGCACACCACCCCCCTACTATGGTCTAAAGAACTCAAGCCTTAACAAAACTTCGCACACACGCTACTAACAATTAATCAGACTTATTTGGATTTTAAACAAACTTAATTGACTAACAACATAATTAACTAGGCTAATTACAGATTTAGAGTTTCGAGACTCTCCAACAAGTGCATGCAACCAAAAAGATTAGGCCCCCGCCCCCCCTCCCCCCCCCCTCCGGTTTTTCAGTTCGATATATAACATATAAAAGGAGAGAAAAACCACTTGCCAGATGCGTTAGCTCGCCATATCTTTGTGTTACACGAAAATAAAAGGGAAAACAAACCTCTGATAGTCAGTCTAAAGGAGCCAAAAATCCAAAGGAAAAAAATTCCCAAAAAGAATGCCAAACAGGCATGCTTCAATTTTACAATCCTGCTCTATCCCTTGAATCACAAGAAACCTGAGCCCATTTGGATCTTATGTGTCTTCTTCCTTTTCAGCGACGTACAGCACCAACGATGCAATGATGGCGGCCTGCAGCTGGCGGTTCCTTCTTCTTTAACAAGTACGAGAAATCTGGCAAACAGCAGGTCGTATTCTCTAGCAATGAATCTACTCCGCAGAAAAATTTGGATCCTCCTCTTCTTCATTCACAATGCTGCAAATCTTCTCCGGAACCTGAGAACCCTTCTGCAGAGTCCGGATTCTGGGTTTTTCTCTCTCGGAACAACAAACCAACAGCCCTTGCTTGTCTCCTTCTCAACTTTTCGCAATAGAAATCAGTCTGTCCAATCTTCTCTACAATGATCAAAACCGAGTTCTACATCGTTGTCTCTTTGTGCGCAGTAACCGAGAGCAACCCTTGCACTCTTTGGATAGATCCAATCCGATGAATCTCTCGTTGATCGCGCAAGGACAACCGGAGCAACCTCAACCTGTATTCTTTGATGCCATTTATTGTGCACCTATATGCAGAAACGTGAAAACCTGTGATGGATAATTAAGTCACACAAAGAAGAGAAGAAATTTATACAACAAATTGGGAAGATTTCATATGAAGCCTCAAGTTTTTATTGTATTTCGAAAAATGACACAAGTTTTAAAACTTTTTAAATTAGTCTTTTTAGTAATTTTTCAATTAAAGACATCCAGCTATTTAGTGTTAGTTTTTTTCACATTTTTCCTCATTTTTTTTAAAAATTCCTAAAGTACTCTTTATTTAAAGCCATGGCATGATTTCCGGAGCCACTACATTCTACTTATCGCCGTAGTGATGCTGTTGTCCTTGTTCATATTGATGCTGCGGTGAAGAAAAGGACGATAATATCATGAAAGTGAAGGAGGATATTATTTCAAAGAAGGCTGATTTGGGTAATTACAATATTTTGAGGGAAAAAGTTACCGAAAAATAACTTTAAATGGACGAATACCATTAATTGAAAACTACCTAAAAAACTTAGGGACAAATTTTAAAAGTTTTAAAACTTGTGTCCCTTTATAAAATAAGGCAAAAACTTAAGGCCTTATTTGAAAATTTCTCCAACAAATTAATATGGCTCAACAAGTGCGCCTATTTTACCTATATTATAGATTACATCATATATAATCTAATATCCTCCCAAAACTCAAACCCCAGAAAGTCCCCGTATAAGGACCTTGAACCCACTTCGTCTAGACCCTTGGCCAACATCTGACTGCTTAGGTCCTGTACATGCTGCCGACTGTCACCGCTAAGAATATGGCGCTGAACCTAACCATTGGTTCCTCGGCTTTCAGGTTCGCTAGACCACAGTGTATCGGTTCCTACTGTCTATCCAATTTCAACCACTTGTTCTAGGCCCAGCACTTGTCGAAGTGTTCTGAAGAGTTCAAATTGGTTACTCTACTTACTAGCTCAATGGACACAGTGATGGCATTTGGCATGGTTCACTTTCCCTCTAGTGGTTTGCCTATCTCCTCATTTACCTATGTCTATGACCACTTCAAATTCATCAAATAATAACACTGCTTCTGGCCATCCCATGCTTACTCGAGCCAAAGCAGGCATTGTCAAGCCTAACCCAAAGTATTCATCCTCTGAATACGTTGTTGCTATTGAACCAATACCTAGGCTTGTTTGGATAAATGAGGCGTAAAGTCAAGAAGAATATTTCACATAAGGAGTGAGAAGTAGGTTGAAGTTAAGGTAGAGTACTTCACTTCATTTTGGTTTGATGCTTGATATGAAGTTAATGTTTAGAGTAAAATCGACTTTTACGTAAGACAACAAGAGCATTTAGGGTTGAAGTGAAATGGTTATACACGTGGCCAACAACAATACTTCATTTGTCGGACCAAACTCATCCAAGCAGTGTAGAGTTGAAAATTTAAACCATTAAGCCCATTTAACTTGACTTTACTCGATTTTTTTACTATCCAAACTGGCTCTAAATGAATTTCTTTTTATTTATTTTTTATGATGAGGAACCCGCCGACCCCTTACAGTTGATAATTGGTAAAATCTCAGATATACAATATCACCCACTAGCACTGTGTATTGGATAGGGCCCCAAACGTTTCAAAGACATGACCTCCAGCTCATTATTGGACTTCCTAACCACTCAAATGGGTAAAAGAGACATAAAAGAGATCATTGGCTCTAAAGGAACTAAAAATAATAAAAAGGCAACTTGGATGGGTCTCGTCTATGAAAGAAGAACTCCCACCCTTAGCACAAAATGGTACATGGTATTTTGTACCTTGCACTCCCAACATGAATGTTGTCGGCTGTAAATGGGTTTACAAAACCAAACTTCGTGCTGATGGGACTTTAGAAAGCTTAAAAGTAAATTTGGTTACCAAAGAGTTTAACCAAGTGGAAGCGATTGACTTCTCTGAAACCTTTGCTCCTGCTGTCAAACTCATTTCTATTCGTGTTATCCTAACTATGCTCTTGCCCATAATTTAGATATCAGACAATTAGATGTGAAAAATAGTTTTCTCAATGGGCAGCTTAATGAAGAGGTTTTAATGAAACAAGCTCCCAGGTCATTGGACGTGGTTCATCCTCATCATATCAGTCACCTGAAGAAGGTTTTATATGGGCTTCGTCAGGCTCCATGGGTGTGGTTTAAGTATTTCAGTGTGTTTCTATTGTTCGTTGGCTTCTTTCCCGGTACAATAGATTCGACACCTTTTATTTGTCACGGACATCATGAAACATTATATCTCCTACTTTATGTCGATGACATCATCCTAACTGGTAGTAAGTCTACCTTCTTCTCTCTTCGGTTCTTAATCAGTTACAACAAGACTTTGCTATGAAGGACTTGGGTTGCAGTCACTAGTTCTTGGCATTCAAGTGAATAAATTCCAAAGTAATCTCTTTTAAATGCAAGTAGAGTAAGCCCCTTCTTGGCATCTCTATTCTAAGGCTCTACTTGTCTAAATGCCTAAAAGGGGGCCGACGTTTGAAAAATAAGAGCATTTGACAGGCATTTCTACCCTTTGCCCACTTTAGAGAAGTATGAGCAAAGCCTATTAAAACCATAGCCCTCTTATAGATGCATTTGAAAAATAGAGGGGAAAAAAGAGAGGCGGATGGACAGTACTCTCAAGTCCACAACAACCCAGTGCATTTTTTTTATTTAAAAAAAATAAATCTTAGAGAGTAAATCAAGATCCAAATCATTGGAAATGTTTACAAGATCAGACATGGCTTTGGAACCAAATATCAACCGTTGGATCATCACCAATCTCGAGATATTTGCAAAAGGGTTCTTTTGGATATTATTTTCTAGATTTCGTATGCCCCAAACTCAAGACCCAAACCATTAAATCTCTTTGGAAGACTGAACATGGCTATGGGGTCTATTTTCATGACTAGATACCTCGTGTATTTCTATAAATTTACGAAAACCATGTCAACCATTGATGTAAAATGCTCAATTTTGGATTCGTCTATAGGCAGTCCTATTTTCGTATTTTTAAAAATTCTTTCTGGGATACCAAATCATAATCCAAGCAGTTGAAAATATTTAGAAGGTCAAACATTGCCATGGATCCAAATTTCAGCCATTGGATCATCACTAACCTAAAAATATGTGCAGAAAAACGTGAACCATTTGATATTATTTTTTGAAATTTGAGGGCCCCAAACAGAGGATTCAAACCGTTATATATCTTTAGAAGGCTAAACATGGTTATGAGATTAAATTTCAAAGCTTCATACCTCGTGGATCTCAAAAAATTTATAAAAAATCTTCAACCATTGATTTAAAATAGATTATTGCATTACCAAACATGTTTTTTCTAGTCTCTTTCTTTTTATGACCTTTTTTTCTAATGTCTATTTTGGATGGGTCTGTCAAAAAAAAAAAAAAAAAAAGAGTAGAGATACCAAAAAAGCCCAAAGCCACGGAGTTACTTACGGAAAATTGCAAGCCCATTTCCACTCTTATGACGACCAAAGTGTAGTCTTTTGCTCAAAGTACTTATTTCTTTCCTGACTCACACTTTTATTGAAGTATTGTGGGTGCACTTCTGTACCTTATCTTATATTCTGTTAATTATGCGTGTCAATTTATGCATAGCCCTACAAATTTTCATTTCCAATTGGTAAACGTATCTTGCGGTATGTTCGTGATATTGTGGGCTATGGTGTTCATGTGCTTTCCACTTGTTCACTTGACTTGTATGCTTTTTCCAACGAAGATTGAGCTGGGTGCCCCCTCCCTCTTAGATCAACTACTAGTTGTTGCTAGGGAGCAATTGCATCCCTTGGGGTTGTAAATAGTAGACAACTATGTCCCAGTCCAGTGCCAAAGCCGCGCTCTCGCTTCCACCGCCGCTAAAATTACCCAGTTAATATACATCTTATGTGATGTTGGACTCTATCTCTTTCAGCCTCCCATATTGTTTTGTGACAACATCTCAGCTCTCCATACGTCTACTAATCACGTTTTTCAGCTTGTACAAAGTATATTGAGCTCGACTACCGTTGTTTTTTCAAGAAAAGGTAGCGCTTGGGTCATATATTGGTGATAAAATCTACCTCGTTTACAAATCAGAGCGTGGATAGTTTTGACAAATCCATTATGCCATCCTACTTTCGAGTTGGTACGTGCACGTGCCAAACTGGGTCGTTGCCCTCCACCCTCACCTAGTTTAAGGGGGAGTGTAGGAGATCAAAACAAACCCAACAAACTCAACTCAAAAACAAACCCAAGCCAGAACCAACTGTTTGCCGTCACAAAGGAAACAAACAACTACTCAAGACTCAGTATTGTCTAAATAGATATCACGCCCCCAATCGTGAAACTGGGGATTATGTGTGAGATTAGGACCAACTAAAATTTTTCAACATTAAACCAATACAACGTGGCCCCAATCATGTCTCTTAGGATCGAAGTTCGCGGTAAGGTATAAATATTTCTTCAGTAATCATAAAACACAGCGGAAGATCATAATAAACAAATAGTACGATATTAACATTTCAGAGCATGCACATTTTTCTATAGTTTAAGTTTAATAAAAGATAATAAAAGTATATTAATTAATGGCTTCTATAAAAACCTAAGCCAAAGGAAAAATAAATACTAACTGTCTAAGAGTATGAAGGCACTCATTTCACTACGTCAAAAAGCTAGATTCCCGACAGCCATGGCCCATCGTTTTATTAAAAGAACAACAGCAAACGCCGTTGAGGTGACCATCGAAAAAAATGGCGTCGTTTAATAAAAACAACGGACTAAGGCCGTCAATAAATTTAAAAATTATCGACGGGTATGGACAGTCGCTGTTTCCGACAAACATCAGCCATCTGCATTTATTTTTCTTAAATTAGTGGAAAAAATAAAACGACGGGCCATGACCGTCGATTTTTTTAATAAGAATTAAAAAAAACATTTTTTTAATTATTTAAAAAAACCTGCAATTAATTTTAAAAAATCGAATAGAGTTTCAATTATAGAGCCATCCATTTTCCATCCATTAAAAGGGCTCAAGTGAGCTAAAAACGCCGGTAGTTAAAAGTTCATCCATCCATTTAATATGTAAACTTACATTATCAAAATATTTATGAAAAACAACAAACTTAACAAAAAAAAAAATTCATATGACCACTACCACGGTTCCACATATGAAAGTAAATACAAAAAATCAAAATCATTTACATATGTCATTGTTTGCAGTAAAATTAGTCGGTCACAGTTCTAAAAATCGTCCATGAAATAATATCGCCCAAAGTGAAATCCCCAAAAGTCGTGTCTCCGCCCAACAACAATTCATCAGCCTTCAAGATTCCATCTATAACAATCCTATAGCAGCCCCCCTCATCGATTGACAAACCCAACACACGGCCAACCGCAACAGTAATCTCCTTCCTCAAATATGAAAGCAACCTACACGAACCCTCTCTTGTATGTGAGGTGTTGTTCTGGTTTGTGCCCGTGCGTACCTCCTCACGCGGGGAACCATCCTGGGCCTACTCAAAGAAAGAAATATTTAGCTCATAAAATGGGGAAAAAAACCATCACCTAAAAGTATACATTTCTACAAAATACATGCTCAAAAAATGTCACCAAACTTAAAACATAAATAAAGCAATTAGAAGAGCTGATTTCCGAATGCATAGTAATGAAATTAGAAAGTCCCTTCTCTAGTTCTCACCAACCAATTCATAACATTAAAATGATACTCGGATCTCAACAGACACATCTCTTTTGTACATATTATTACTTTTACTAAAGTTCTGTCCACTATGCTTCACAAAAGGTGCATGCAATTAGAAGAGTTGATTTCTGAATGCATAGTAATGAAATTAGAAAGTCTATTCTCTAGTTCTCACCAAAAAATTCATAACATTAAAATGATACCCGGATCGTAACAAACATCTCTTTTGTACATATTATTACTTTTAATAAATCTCTGTTTACTATGCTTCACACAAGGTGCATGCGATCATCGTACCACTTACATAGGAAATTGCTTAAAAGCCTAGAAATCAGAAGCCCCATTTCTAACTTCAAGTATGCACTAACCATAACAATTACACTCTGAGTCCATCATCAAAAGCCTAAGAATTTATTTAAATAACAAAAACAGGGGAGTATCAACACCTCCATAGTTATGACAGAAGCCATGCAGGAAGCAGACTACTACTTCTCATTTCTGTCCAATAAAGAACTCTTCCCAATATCAGATGAGCAGTATGCAAGCCCCAAGCTTTGTGAATTCAATGATTCTAAGCCCCAACTCGTCATACTTCCTCTTCCCTTCCCACATAAATCTTTATTATAAAAAATCTAATCCAACTCTCAAGCTAGTGAATGTCACAAAATCAAAGTGCATTATAACTTCTTCGAAGAAGAACAAAAACCCACCAAAAGAGTATATATATATATATATATATATCATGAGCTAAAATTATAAAGGGGAAGTTCTAAAAAACGCCTCACTTTAAAAATGTCCTTTTTTGTCATGGGCCCATGTTGAGTCAATCTAGTCTTTTCATACACACTGCCCCCATGAATAGTCATAAGTCCAAGTTTGACACTCATCTAACTTTTCCTCGCCGTTGGAATAGAAATGCATGATATTAGTAGCCCATCAACGTATCTCATCAATTTAAATAATTTATTAAATTACTAATCAATTATGTAAAAGACATTACTTTATACCTGAGATGAACTCTCATAACAAGTGGAAGAATGTTGCATCCCACCTTGGGAAAGAGCTTGTTTGATCTCATCAATTTCCCCTTTCAACCGTTTCACTTGAGTCTAAAGGTGTGTATTGGCTTCATGTTCCTCCTCCAAGGCTGTCTTCGACACACCCATGCCTAAGCCGAGTACACGTCCCTTGCCATCACGACCAAAGACCTATGTAAAAAATATGACAACCAAGATCAAGGTTCAATGAAATACTTATTTCAAGCATGAAACTGGAAGGAAGATGATCCTAGCGACACACAGATCAATTTAACAAACATGTGGTTTGTGAACCTTAGTCTCTATGAATCTACTGTGATATCTCATCTAAGTTCAAAGTATTAATGGAATAACACTTCTAGATTAGAATGACATTCATAAGCGGGTTCATAAATGAAACGATCAAATTTCTCTCCTAGTTCACAATCATTTTAGTCATCCAAGTACAAAGTTATAATTGCCAGACCAAGAGAAATAAGGAACTACGGCTTACACATGATCATTAGGTGGAATTATCTATTTAATTTTTTACCACAGATCTATTTAAAAGAAATATACCTTCGCAACTGCATCATTGTCTATATCACTTTCCACCACAGATTTATCAGATTCACGTGCTGTAATAACGGCATCCTGCGAATTAAATGATAAATAAGAGGCAATTAAATAGTTTTTTTTTATTCAAGGAAGAGAGTAATAATGCAAGCTTTTTTGTGATACTATGGCTAGATCAAATGTAGTATCTTTTGTAAGTGTATCCTTAATAAGGCTCTCTATCTGCGAGTGAAAAATTACTATATTCGAACTATAAAATTTTCCATAATGTTCTTTCCATTTTATAGTTTGGAGAAGTATAAGAATTATAGTTACTTTTGGGCTCGATGTGCAAAACTTATCTGTGTAAGTGTCTCATAGTGCATTTTTCATGTTCTTTGTTCATCCATGCATGCACTTACAGATCGAAGATCCTTCTATATTGAAAACCCACTAGGGAAAAAGCTTCAAACCATAGAAATAGTTTACCAAGTATGTGAAGTTAGAATTCTTTTCAAAATCAAATGAAAAGCAAAAAGCCCAATTCACCTGAAATTAGATCCCAGCCAGTGCAACAAGATCTTGGTCTTTAAACCAGAGGCCAAGGTGGGGGAAGACTTAACTTCCTAAGTTCAGATTTCCCAACAAATCAACATATCATTCCACCATTTGTAATAAATAATCAAACAACCAAACTTAGCATCCTGTCACAAGAAAGATGGCTAACAACAGATATCATCATTATCATGCCATTAAAGAAATCAACATTTGATCACACACTCTCAACAAAAAATGATGACAAAGCAAAAATCCATTTGTCCTAAAACTATATTTAGAATTCCAAAACCCAAGACCCACCTTACTAAATAGCACCAAACCCACTAACCCAAGATACTAGTCCCACCAATATGGTTTATAGAATCATGGGTGGCAGAGTTACTAAGAAAAAGATGAAATTAAATGGGATTCAATGTTATTGAATGATGGTGTGTTAACTAGAAATTTGGCACATAAAAAAGTTACCTAGAAATTAATGTAGTAACTGTGTAACTGCAAGATTCTCATTGTTATCAAATGAAAAGAAAAAACAAAACTGAAAACCTCTTAACAGTCCAGGGAATCCAAATATCAGACAACATTCATATCCAAATATCAGACAACAGTAAGTTACCCACATCGCTAGCAAGATTGTTGGTTTAACAATAGAAAACTAAAAATAATTTTTCAAACCACCCAAAGGAATATTGGTTTACTAGTAGCGTCAAAGGTGCCATAAAGATTAAAAGTGAAAGGCTGTCACCACTTCGGGGCTCGATGATGACCCATCCTTCCTTTCGTGTGTTGCCAAGAAGACATCTGTGCGAGTGACAGGCTCATTCAGCCTTTGTGCTTTCTATAAATAAAAAGAAAGTAACAATTGGATTAGTATTTAATTATACTAATTAATAGGGATTAGTAAGGGTAGATAGGTATTTTTCCTAAGTTTTAGTTTAATTAGACCATTTGCGTAATTTATAGAGTATATAGGATATCTTTTATAAGTTTTGAGTTGGTTAGAGGATCTAACTAGTTATTAGTATTTACTATAGGGGGATTTCACTTGAGAAAGCTTCTAGAATCCCACCTAAAGACCAAACTACCCATGATTATAATCCATAATGTCATATTAACAAAAGGGTATTCTCGTACCTAGCCACCCAACACAACCTATTTATACTACATTCTCCCATACCATACGTTGGCTACCATTTTTCTCTCATTTCCCCTAATTCTCCCATCTCTTCCCTCTCTCTATCTCTCTCTAAAAGCCTAGATCTAGAACCCTAACAAGAAAAAGAAGAAGACTATCTATTACAAGCTACAGCCACCATCTATCTTAAGGATCTCTTTCATCTTCTACATCTCTTTCCTCTTCTAATCAAGGTACTTTTCATCATCTAGTTCTATTTCCTTAGATTTCTTCTTTTCTCTCTCTAGATCTTCTTCCTTATAGCTATTCTCTTATGGATGTGGGTTTAGGTGTTAGAGATCTCTTTAGATCTATGTTTTGGGGCTGGTTTGCGTGATTGGAGGCCATAGGAGCATTGGATTGCATGTTATAGCTTGGATCTCTCTTTTCTCTCTCTACCTTCTTACAATTAGATTAAGGAAAGTGCAATATACATATTTAGCATAGAATGCATGTTTTCCTTCTCTTGATTCTGTAATTTTAATTCAGTTGATGTGTGAATGTTTAGATCTATCTTTTGAGCCTATTTTCATGGTTTTTGGCCATTGATGGATGAGTTTCATCTCATTTGGAAGATCAATGGTCCGTTTGATGATGGATGGTTGTAGATTGAAGTGTTTTATTGTCCTTTATGTTCATGTGATGTTTGGACGAGATTGGATGAGTTTTGATGGAAAAATGGAATGAAGAAGAAGAAACCTAGTTTCTAGAAAGTTGTTGCAGGTATGTGTTCCTGGTCCAACCGAACTCAGCCTGTTGGCCGAACTCAGCCTGTTTGACCGAACTCAGCCCGTTTAACCGAACTCAGGCTGTTGACCGAACTCAGCCTATTGACCGAACTCAGCCTGTTGGACCGAACTCAGCCTGTTGGCCGAACTCAGCCCGTTTGACCGAACTCAACCTGTCGACAGAACTCAGCTTATTTGATCGAACTCAGCCTGTTTGACCGAACTCAGTCCGTTTGACCGAACTCAACCTGTTTGACCGAGCTCAGCCTGTTAGCCGAACTCAGCCTGTTTGACAGAACTCAGCCTGTTGGCCGAACTCAGCCTGTTTGACAGAACTCAGCCTATTTGACTGAAAGCTCAGCCTGTTGGCCGAACTCAGTCTGTTTGACCGAACTCAACCTGTTGGTCAAACTCAGCCTGTTTGGCCGAACTCAGCATGTTTGACCGAAACTCAGCCTGTTGACCGAACTCAGCCTGTTTGGCCGAACTCAGCCTGTTGGTCGAACTCAGCCTGTTTGACCGAACTCAAACTGATTGACCGACAACACAGGGATTCATGGGGATGTTTGAGAGTTGGGACTTCCTTTTCTTCTGGACTCTTGTGCCACTCGGTCGACCGACTTGGCTAAGTAGGTCGACCGAGCACACAGAGAATTACAGTTAGTGGTTTATGCCTGCTAGGTAACTGTCTACAGTCCTAGTGTGCGCGATCGATCGACCGACTGGACTAGGAGGTTAACTGGGCACACTATGTAGAGGTCGACCTGGGAGCCAACATCCTAACAGACCAGTGTACTCGGTCGACCGAGCCCTGTGCCAGGTCGACCGAGGACACTGCTTACAGTGAATTTTCAGTTTTCACATTTTGAAGTTGTGATCATTTGTGGGGCCCATTGACCATCCAAATGGACTTCTATTGATGTGCCGAGCTCGAGTCAATGGTGTGGCTCAACCTTGGCTTGTGGCGACCACCAAGGTCTCGGTTGTATATTCTACGATGATTCGATCCTTAAACGTTGTCAATGATGCTCGTAACTTCTGGAGCACCAAACATAGTATCCACTAGCATCTGAGACTCCATTTAGATATCAAATTACCTGAGATGGATCTGGACCTGAATGTGGTCCATTAGCGAGGTTGGATTATTGATATTTTCCCGTTGATTCTTATACTACTTCACTTATCGCATTACTGTCACTCTTATGTCCTTACTATTGCTTATAACTGTTAATTAAATAGAAAATAGATGACCTGAACCTAGGACTACTTAGAGGTGACCTGGTGATGTGATTGGGTGAACACTGACTCCGTGTCTGTGGCTAGGCGGGCCCTTTTATGGCCTATTTATGGATGTGTGATACCCTAGATTGGAGAGGTGAATTATATTGGACTTAGAACTCATTATAGATGAGAATGAATTGTTTATCATTGGAAATGGACTTATTACCTCGTTTGGACTGTTTTAGACCAGGCAATGCATTTAATGGGCCTTTGTATGAATCCAACAAGTGGGCTTGGACCTAGATTGTGATCTATGGACTAAATTAATACTTGGACCTCTTAGGGACTTTGTTAGGACCTTGTTCACGAAAGGCAGAGCCTAGACAGACACAAACCTTCATTGTTTCCTAGAGTCGGCATAGACATTCACTCAGTTGTTTCAAGTTCAACCTTTAGACTGATCATCACTACTAGGAGCTATTTTATGAATGTTGAGTGAGCTATCATGATGATCTATATTTTAGACAGATGGTGTGATACCTGGTCCAGTCTCCCCGAGTGATGACTGTGATTTACAGGGCTCGTCATTCCCCAGCACTAGTGAGATTCCCCGCCGCGATTGTATTTAGTATGGGAGGGCCGCGGCATAATATCCCGCGGTATCCAACTCGTGTGAATGTGCCATATTGTTTTAGATTAGATATTATGTTTATCATGATTCTAAATGCTCATCCTGCTCAACTGCCTAGATTCTGTATCTTGATATTCTTTTTAACCATATGCTTGTCTTTACTCTTTTGGTATACTTTGACTTGTCAAAGCTTTAGATCTGACCCATTCTTAGTGCTTAGATTTTGACCTCGATTACAAGAACGGCCCGCTCGCGCTAGCTGAGGTACCCGTAGCAGGAGAATACGGATGGAGACCAGCCGACCAAGAGGTCGAGCTGGAAGTTGGAGAGCCGACGCTTGGGGTGTAGGAATTCTTATGTTATTTTGGGATTTTGAGTGATTCTTGTAGTGAGCAGGGTAGCTGTCATAATTTGTAATAAACCTTTGATCTTTACAACTTTAATACTTTAGGTTGGATTTCAGTTCTGCTATATTTGACTTAGATATATGATACCCTATCATTGCTTCCATTATATTCACATGCTTTCGCATTATTAACTGTTGATCTTATATCGTTTAAAAAGTTCTAAATTGGACCTCACTGCGGACCTACGATCTTGGAAGTTCTCTGATTTTCCGGGAAGTAGCGCGCCAACTTCGGGTATCTTGACGGTTTTCTCGGTATCCGAAATTGGGGCGTTACACTTACAAAGGGCCCCCACTCAATAAATAAACTCTAGAGGACCCACATTTGGAGTCTGTTTCCATTTTTTTTTAAGTGGACCATGTTAGTTTGGGACTAACATAACTTTAATGGGATCTACATAAATATAAGATTGATCTGAATAACACAACATATATATGAAATTTAAGTGCATACCTAAATCCATCGCGTTTCCCTAATTTTAACCGCTACCTTTGATTGGTGATTTACTACACTCCTCTACTACAACCTTTAAATTTATACTTGATGTCGATGGGGCAATTAATATCTTGGTGTAGAGAGGAGCTGTAACCCTCTATAGATAGGTTTTCCAAGAGAACTCCATTCCTATTATGGAGTCCAAATCTAATTAGGATTTAGACTTCTCTTAGCATAGGAAACTCTATAAGGTTAGCAACTTTCCATAAACACCAAAGACATCTCTATTAAGGAGACTTACCAATATTGGAGTCTTTATGTGAGTTGGTCTTCTAAAGTGGGGGACCCACATGGGCGTGTGGTCATGGGCCACACTTAGGCCCAATACACTTAGGCCCAATAATTCTAACAGACCCTACTCGAGTATGATAAAACTCTACCTAAATGAAGTCCCTATGTGAGAAGCCTACTTTAAAGATGCAAGAAAAATAACAAACAAAATTATTTTCCCAAGAAAAAGGGGAGGATATTTTCCATTCAAAAAAACAAACAAAAGGGAGGGTTAGGATAATGTAGTTCCTTTTATATCTCTAAAAAAAAAGAGAGACAAAAATAACCTTATTATTTGCTGAAACTCTCTTTTTAATAAAGCAAAATAACTTTTTTTTTCTAGAAAGAGGATATTATATCAGCTTAAAAGGGACTTGGATAAAAAAGGACTCTTTCTGTGACTCATGTTTCCATGGTCTTTTACAATTTGAAATCCATCTACATTTAGTGATACAACTGTAAAGTTATTGAGTTCATGAATTTGCATATTTACGCATCATTTTAGGACGAATTAAGAGTTTAATTAGGTGAATTGCATCATTATTCATCTAATTCAATCATTTCATGCACTTTCACTTAGGAACCTGAATTTTCATACTTTTCATACATTTTCTACATTAACTTAAAATGTTTTGCAAATTTTCTCCGAAGAGTCTCAGTTGGAGTAGAACTCTGTCTGGATGGGTCTCGCTTCAATATGAGTTCTTCAGTAATTTGATGTGTTGAATTATAATGTGCAAAAAAAAATTAGAATTACAGGCCTCTGTCACGGAACCCACTTTTAAGCACACATAGTCATCGTTCGCTTAATTGAATTTGAAAAGAAGTAAATTGAATTATTCAGCATGTGGACCCCACACACAAGCCATATGCAAATCAATCAAAGGAGGGGTCCACTCATCATGTCAATTGAAGAGTTCTAACTACAGTAGAAGACTTCTCATAAGGCCCACTGTTCAAGCAGATCAAATGTCCCACATGGCAGAGTCCACAGTAGTTGCAAATTTAAAATTATTAATGGATAATTCAAATAGTACAATTCTGATTTGAACAAAAGAATAAGAGTTTGAATCATCCACATCTGATGTCCTTTCGAAAATGAAAGTTATGCATAAAATCCATTGCAAATCAAATTTTATAAGTTAATCTCGTTTTTCTCATGACAACTCATCTTCAAATGGCCATAACTTTCAATCCGACCGTCGGATTGATGAAATTTACCTACTCTTGGAAAGCTTATTCAGAGTATATATTCGTAAAACCAAGAATGTGCAAATCAAAGCTATATTGACAAAGTTATGGACCGGGGATTTTCATATTTATTTTTAGACAGGATCGTAATTAAATCTACACCGTCGATAATCAATTGTTGCACATCCCTTGTGGGACCCCATCTGAAGATTAGCCAAGCCATACAGAGGTTTCCAGAAGCTTCCACCTCATTCAAATTCAAAAAGGATAAGAGATATACTTTATCAATAAAGATAAATCAAATCTACAGAGAATGTGTCCAGATTCAATGTATCTGTAAGATAACCGGAGTTATAATAGGAACCAAAAGGTAGCATACGGGAGACACTCCCCCTTTGGACGTTCATAATTATTCCCTCTCCTCTTTCTCTTTTTTCCCTAATTAATAGAATTTAAGAGTTATTTTTGGGCATTATGGAGCCTTGTTCTAGAACTGGTTAGAAGAGTATGAGAGAAAATCGTAATTGTCACAAAGTTTTTAATGAAAATCACATCTTTTGCTATGGAGTAGTTTATCCCTGGATTAGAGTGTCAGATGAAATTAAGTGTTTCTCAACGTTAATCTATGTGATATTTTTGTCTCTTGCGTATTGATTATATTAATAAATCTGCCTTCTGTTTGACAACCTATGTTATTCAATTTTTTATTTTGAACAATGCTTTAATCATGTATGTTTTCTTAATAGATTATTCTTAGATTGAAATTATTTTATAATCTATCTTCGATTAATATGTGATATTTAGTTAAGTTCATAATTTCATTAGGTAAATGAGATTTTTGCCTTAACTAAATTGTGAAAAGTTGTGCTCTTGGATAGACAAATTATCCAAATCAGAAACATTGATTTCTTTCTAATTTGAAGAAATTTTGGGATAAATTTATTTTATCTATTGTATATAATGATGGTGTGACTACTTAATGGATTCATGATATTCCGATATGCATTTTCTCATATTTTATTGCTGCACTTTAGATCTAGAATTTTCTCAATCTTATTATTGCCTTTCTCTCTCTTGTCATTATCATTGATAAAAAAAATATTCAGATTTTAAATTTTAACTTAGTAGTGCTCCCTGTGGGATTCGACCTGTACTTGCCACTGTCTCAAAAAGACAGTTGTGCACTTGCAGTATTAAAAGATTGAATTTAATTTCATATCAAAAGTTGAACCAAAAGTTGAGGAGTGTTCTTCATCCTCCACTCGCATGAAGGCCCTGTGCGATGCACAAGTTAAGTCTCATGTAATTTGAATATATAATATATTAAAATTAATATTTCTTTCATATAAATCTATTTATATGAAACACATAAAACAATGTTGCCTCTTTCTCAACTTTGTTGTCTTTTTGTAAACATATTATGATCTCGTGCCTTATAGATTCTACATTGCATTTGCCTCATCTAGGTCTTATCCATCTTTGAGTTAGAATAAAGGGACACAGAGAGGGAGGCTGGGTGGGAGATGTGTGGAAAAGAAATCTCCAGAGGTGGTTTGATGGAGAGTTTTAGGGGAATTATGGTTTAAAGATAAAAGGGGTGTTTTCTTTTTTTAAGAGATGCAACCATTGATTCAAAGAGAGATAAAAAGTTTGCATGTCCTTTGGGCATGTCTTTTGAAGTAATAATGGGGACCAATTGCTTATGTGGCTCAAGGAAAGAGAGATTTGAGCTTATTTTGTGTAAGCTCCTGACATGTTGTCATAATGCAAAAGAACATTTGAGAAGGGGCAATAAGGCTTAAAATTAAAGTGCCCACAACAATTCCTTAAATTTCTCTTTTTTATACAAAGGGAAGAGAAAATTCAGGAGGAGCAATTGCCCCTTCTTGACCTACCTTCCCTCCGCCACTGATCATATTCATAGCCCTCTAGACAAGGGTTTCAAAAATAAAAATAAAAATAGAAACTCTTTCAAAAATCCCCCAGCCACTGCTGCATGTAGGATATATGTATTATATTCTATTAAAAATATATGTAGAATGGGGCGAGGTTGGTCAAGGTAGCCGAAATCCTTAGCACCTCAACTTGACTCGGGCTTAAAATCTATGAATTCTAGGGCTGCACAAAAAATTCAGTATCACCAGAAAACCGAACCAAACCGACCGAACCGGACAGTTCGGATCGGTTTTATGTAAATCGGTTCGGTCAATGGTTTGAAAATCATCGAAACTGCCTTAAATCGGTCGGTTATCGGTTTGAACCCACTATTAACCGCCTAAACTGAACCGACTGTATGCATTAACTTGAGTAATATTCTACTTGCATGTTACATGTTTGATGAAAGTTCTACAAGAAGTGTGCATTATTGGATTTTTAGCGGTGCCGAGGGGTTTGGTCTGACCTAAGAGAAAGTGAACTATGAAGAGGCCCATTTCAATTAGTTCAAAATTGGAGCTACATTCCACTCGAACACATGTTGCTGGAAAAAAAATTTAAGAAAAAAAAAAAAAGAACTAGTTCCTTTTGTGTTGAATTCATTGGTCTGGATGAAGCAATGTAGTCTAGTCCAGGTTTTATGCAGAGCCTGACCAAATTCGAACTACTTTAGCTCATTGGCCTGAAAGTTGGCCGAACCTAGCCTGGTTCATTCAATCACACGACCGGATGATGGATGGAAAGTGTTCATCCATCATTTGATGTATGCTTCCTTGGTTGAAACAAATTATGAAATATATTTTATTATTCATTACAACTTCTCATCATTCCATTTGATGGACCAAGTTTGAATTTCAATTTTTTTTTGTGAAAAATATAATAAAATTAAAAAAAAAAAAAACGAAAAAACCGTAGTTTGGTTTGGTTCGATTTGATCACATGGGCGGTTCGGTTCGGTTTGGGAAAATAGAAAATCGATGGGCTCGGTTTGGTTGATGGTTTCCCCTCTAAACCGATCCAAACCGCCCATATGCACCCCTAATAAATTCATACTCACTCCCAACCCGAAAAAAAAATGCCACTTTCAAATTTGCCTCTAAATGGAGTACATAAGCATGGATCAATCACCCCTTTTAAACCTGACGTTCCATCCTTTGTGGAATAAATTAGTGGAGAAGGAGAGGCTATGATGATCATATTCAAATTACAACAAACCAAATCCTAGGCCTGAGTTTCAACTTTTCTATTTCAGGTTTGACTTGGGCTGAATTTATAAATTGGACAGGAATTGTAATCAAAGTTTGAGTTGAGTTGATATTCGATTTTAGTCCAATAGCTAGTCAGGAAATGTGTTCGCCCAATCAAAATTTCCTGTCAAGAGAAGACCCAAACTTAACCACATTAAGAACTCTTGGAATAAACCCAACATCTGTTCTTACAATTCTACTCCAAAACCACAATGAATTAATAACCCCATCATGGCCATTCTTAAAGGGTCGCTGCATGGTAGAATTATGCAGCACCCAGGTTAACCACTTCGAGGGCATCCCAAAGACACTTGGATGTTTTAAAAATCTTGGTAAAAGCTTGGTTGGAAATCAACTTAATCCTAAAATCCAACCCGATTGCACCTCGGTAGTAAATCATAAATTTTTAGTTTTCATTTTAGTCAACTACTCCAAGTTATCAGGTAATAGATAATTAGGCAGATCCCAGTTCATATAGCCCATACCTTGGTTGGGTTCAACATAACCCATACCTGGTTATTTTGGGTCAATCATTGAATAATAGCTAATAGTGTAAAACCTCAGACCAACACCCCAATGGAATATCCAATATTTGTACTCATTTTTAGTTAGGACTCAATTTTGGATCCACTCTATGGACCCAGAATAAAATTCATGTCAGATTCAGGTTTCATGCAGAAGATAAAGCTTACCCAATGCCATTGTGCCATCATAATGTATTATCACATATGTATATATAAGCATATTAGTTTTGCTTGCATGGAGGAGCTGGTAAAAAAGCGTCTGAATCCTCCTTTGGGGAGGTGAGAGTTGCAGGTTCGAGCCCTGATTGGAGCAGCTCCATTCTGCGCTCCGCGAAAGTTTGGATAGTTACCTATCCAAACATAATAAGGTTTGGTCTGGGGTCCAAGTCCAACCTATAATCAGGGACCAAACCATACAAATGGGGAAGCATATTATATCGACATGAATACATATGCATTTGGGTCCAGGCCCTATCCGTTTTTGGTTCTGAGCTTGGATTCAGGCCTTTGTTTTTTACAAGGGTTCCAGCTACGGATCCTATAACTTGGAGAGGACGGATTCAGGTCCTCATCACTACTCTGGATTGGCTCCGAATAACGTACCCAACCTGGATGCCACCCATCTTCATCCCTAATCTGGGATCATCTTTTTGTATAGTATCTAAGCAAGCACGGAATTAGCTAAACTGGGCTTGATGTCAATCTCACCTAGGAGCAAATTAAGCTGAGCTCAACATGTCTTCCTCAGCTTGAGCTAGTCGCTCTCGACTCGGCTTCTGGGATCAAGTTTTGCTTATTGTGGGTTTGGCCTGGCATTGAACTCGGCTTGGCATGTTTAATTTTGTATCATATACATTAGGGATGTCAAATGGGCCAGGCCGTGCTGAACAGTCAACGGCCTGTGGCCCGGCACGGCCCTGTCAACGGCACAGCCCACAAGGCACGGCCCGTGCTGGGCCGAGGTGGCCTTGGCACGTTTGGCATGGCCCGTCTGGCACGTGGGCTGGCCCCTGCGGCCCGCCAGGCCCGCTTGGATCGACCCACCAAGCACAATAGGCCTAGCCAGCCCACAAATGGCTATTTTTAAAAAAATTCTTCATTTTAACACCCCCAACAGTCATGAAACGGTCATATAAGGGGTATTTTGTGTCCTTTTTCAATTTTACAAAGTCTATAAATACTCTAACCCTCTCATTCATTTTCTTTTAATCAAATTTTTATTTACCAAAAAAAAAAAAAATACAAAAGATGTCAATCATTATACAACAGGTAGGCCCATTGTGGCAAAATCACTATGGAAATTGGGCCCAAATAGAACACAAACTTCTTCTATGCATTTTTTATTTTGGCACCTACCAAACATCATTAGATGGCTTGATTTGGGCAGGTAAACTTGGAAAATAGGTTGGGAACTTAGGTCTAATTGAAACCAAACCTAAATTTATTAACCCAAATTACATCCATTTCTAATATTATTCTTTTGTCTGGATAATAGTTATAACCTTATAATAGTAATCCAAATATATATATATATATATAATGTTACTTTTACTTTTATTATGAATATATTATCCCATTAAAACATAATCAGCTCTATGTATAGTTCGGTCTCTTCACTTGTGCCTCAGACCATGGATCTCGTCTTGGACTCACAGGTATCTCTTTGGAATGTGTCCAATCAGATATTAGGTCCCAACCAACCCATATATATACGGCCCTAGCCATAATAAATATAAATTTAGGTGAGAGAATAAGGTTTTTTAAAAGGATTTTTTGTTGAATTAATATTAATTATTTGAACATGAGTAGGTCGAGTTAGTTGCACATGATAATACAAAGAAATTCATGGTCAAATGAGCTCCATGAAGTATTATTAAAGAGGTGAAGGGTGATGGATATCAGGTGTGGGGTCGAGGATTGAAGATGAAGTGTAGATAAGACCTTGGCTTTTATAAGACTTGAATTAATGGTTTTTCATTTCCCATCTTTCCTTACTATATTTTCATTGAAGAAAAGGTTGTTTGATGGTCATTTTTGGATATTCACATTTGATTTGTCGCATTTAAGAAATACAATGTCTTAGGATTTTCCTAGGAATTCAATTGCATCAAACAAATCAGCCCAAAGCATATTTATCAAGCATACAAGTAGAGCTTTCGTAATGGGAGTATGATCTCTGCTTTGCATTCTTAGTAGATGCCTATAGACGTTTTCTAATCTGGATCATAAGACACGCCAAATAGCCCCCTCAATTGTAATTTTTTGTCAATGCTGCTATCAGGGTTGTTTGTAGCAAATGAATGAATGGTCTTGATTTCATCAACATCATCATCGTGTAGGCTTATCTGATTAACTGAGATCGGCTTTCAGAGTTCTATTATTAGACCATAAGATAAATATGATGTTACAAATCTCTCTCTTCGTATGTGTGTAAAAGATCCTTTTCCTTCATTGTAATTTGTAATTTTTTTTAATACTGATAAAAAAAAGGAAAAAAATTTGAATGAGGCCCGCCTGACCCACTGGCCCGGCACAGCCCGGCCCACTCTAACTTGGCCCATGGCAGGCCATGCCGTGCTAGGGTTTTCCCTGGTGAACGGGGCCGGGCCGGCCCGCTAGCTGGGGCGGGCCGAGGTTGGAGCGGGCCGGGCGGGTGTTTGACATGCCTAATATACATACATTATATATATTAAAGCTTCTGTTATATTTTGTTTAATATATTCTGAAATTTTGTCATTTTACAATAGATTGTACTTTCTTAAAAATAAAATATAGTTTTCATACTTTTTTTAGAGTTCCACTCATTATTTTGAAAATTATTCTTTTCCTTTCTATTTAATTACTACATTCTATATAAAGTTAGTTCTAATGTTTAGGTTTAGGTTTATTCTTTACTACCCTAAGCTTCACCCATATATTAAAGGGTATGTTTAGGTTTATAGTTTCCAACCCATGTTAGGTTTAATTTTCATTTATTCCTGATCACTTTACTAATCTAATGCGTGCTCATTTATTAATAGGATTGAAAATGTAAAAACTATTATCAATGTAGTATGGAAGTTCAGGTTAGGTTGGTGGGTCATAATAATGAAGTCGATGTAACATGGAAGTTCAGGTTAGGTTGGTGGGTCATAGTAATAAAGTTAGTCATTTTGTATAGTCTTTGGGTTAGTTTGGCAGATATACCAAAAAAAAAAAAAAAAAACTAAATTCATCTATTAAATGGATCATTTGGAGAAGTTTATTTCTTTCCATTTTTATTTTTTTTATAAGTTGTAATTTTAAATTTTTTTTCATCATTTATATTTGTTTAAATTGTCCTAAGATTTTATCATTTTGCTACCTCTTATTAATTTTCCAAAATGTACAGTTTCATTTGTTTGATGATTCAGATCGTTGTTTGCTTATCAAGAATAACAAGTGGAGAATTGCAATTGAGACTCCAGCTGACATAAAAAAAAATACAATATACGGTAATTTATATGTTCTGTATGTAATTAAGAACCTTTCTTATGTTTTAGTAAATGTTTTTCTTTTCTATATACTCATTCAATTTACTTAATCATTAAAATATTTGCTTTTAAATTTTTGTATTTTTTTCTGCTCTCCATTTTGCTTTCTCTTTCTCAATCTTATAAGGTTTATTTAACATCAATGCATGGTATATGAAAGTAAGATTTTTAGTTATTCCATTGCAGAATGAAGCGTCAACATCAGCCTCATCTTCAACTGCAGCTCAGCGTATGTTACATATTAGAGACAGTTGTAGCATCGTCGCCGTTAATACCATAAACAACACTGTCAGTTTGATATTGAATATGATTCAATGTTTTGATATTGATGATTGATTTAGATTTATATAGAAGATTTTTTTTAATAAATTTGCCTCATTAAAATAAGCATGCCCCCCGATTGCATTTGACAATCAATTTGTTCTTATTCATATTTAAATTTACTTTCAACTAACCTATCTCTCTGTCCAATATCTATGCCCCATTAATGGGAAGGGATAAAGTTAGATGAGGTTCTCCAAAAGATGATGACTACAAATTCTGAATTTTTTTAAATAATTATTTTTAAATAGAGTTTATTTATGTACTCGGTGTTTACTTTGAACTTAAATTGGGTTTTCCTAATATGAATTAAAGGCTTGCATTGGACACGGGCCCTAAAACGCTAGTATATATTAAAGCAAACGGGGAGGTGGAGCCACGTCAGCAACCCAATAACTATACTTTCAAATAAATATGGAGAAAAACATAAAGTGCTTTAAGATGCCATATCATCACATTCCACAATATTTTCTCCAAAAAAATCTCTTTATTTATATCCTCTATCTCCTAAAGTCTCTCAATCAATATCCCTTAAAATCTCTCTATTTTGCTACAGTTGTTGTCTCTCTCAACACCATCTATCTTCCAACTTCTCAAGATTGTTATCTTTTTATTTTAATATTTGGGGCCCACCATTCAACAATTCACACCGAGAAATTTTTCATTAAAAATATCATTTTCTTTTAGTTTCCAAATAGAGCTCTACTTTATTCAAATATTGTCACATGTGAACGAAAATCAAACCCAACCTTCTAGTAGACCGCCTCATGGATGGACTTCTGATAAAAATGTTTTGAGGTTGGAGGTTTTTTGGTTAAATCTTATAGGCATCATTTTCTGATCTGATTATATAGACATGTGACCCTAGGTTTGGCCCACCATAAATTACACTTCCGTGGACCCACATGGACTCATAATTAAGAGATATATATTGATCCAAGGTGAGCCATATATTATTGGGATCAAATAACACTAGCATGTGGTTTTAATGTCTCATAATTTATGGCTTTTAAAGTTAAGATGTTTATACATTTTTCTAAAATTCTAGAGCTAAAAAAACAGTTTGATCGGTTCTAAAATGGTATTGGTGCTACTTCAAAGGGGTAGAGAAGAAATTTGTGCGGAGGGATTGATATGACTATTGACCTATGTGAAAATAAAAAAATGGTGCATTTGTGCAACAAAAGGACTACACATTTTTATAATTTTCTTTATTAACAATATTATGTTGTTTGGTGTGATGTATTTTCCTTGCATATAAGAAAAATATGAATCATTTTTCCTTAATAAAGAGGACTTTGATTTTCTACGAAAATAAAAAATAACATTTTCATGAGGAAATAAAAATCTACATAAACTAGAATCTTCTTATTGTACAAACAAGTCCATATGGGGTGACTTTGTTTTATTGGGCTTTGAAATTATCAATGGGTAACAAAAACTTGAATTAATTTCTTATTACTAATATTATATATTAAAAAAATTCGCTTTTCTATTTCTTCATTAGTAATTATTGCTGTTACTATTATTTTTATGTTATTGTTGAGTGGATTTTTTAGTTTAATCTTTGTAATAGTTTATTGTTGATGTTGACCACTTGTTTTTGAGATGGAAGATGTGTTGACAGTTTTTATATAAATATGCATGAATATATTCTTCTATGTTTATAATTAATTTTGATATCTCATAAATTCAAAATGTAATATCTTACTTTTTTGCCCCAGGCTAAGCACGGGCCGTTGTTGCTAGTTCTATATATTAAAACAATTGGGGAGGTGGGCTGTGGAGTGTGCCACGTCAGCAGCATGGGGATTTCTCTTACAGGAGAGCACCACGTGGCATGGGTTTCACATTGACGTGTGGTGCACCCAAATGTTGCAGTAAAATCTCCCTACAATCTCTCGTTCCTTACTTAATATATATGGAATGCCTCATCGATTCTCTACTTAAATCTTTCTCAGGATCTCTTTGACGTTAACTTATTGATAATCACCCATAAATCTCCTCTAAAATCTCTCTCGGGAATTTAGTTCCTCCTTTACAATTTTCAACTAATTGATAATCACTCATATAAATCTCCACTAAAATCTCTCTCGAAAATTTAGTTGCTCATTTATAACTTTCATGCCTACACATAGTGGGCCAATTGTAATTGCGTCTCCCTTCATTATTATTATCATAACTGCCATCTTATTCATTTATTCTACCATAACTACTATTATTATCCTATAATCTATCTAATGCCCGTGCGTTATGGACTCTTACACAAGATTTTACCCTTAGGCATTGAGTTTAAGATGACGCTACTACCATTTCAACACAAAATCTTTGCATTCCCTGTTTTTTTTTTTTTTTTTTATGCCCATCCTCTTCGCTTCTCTCCTGCATAGAATAAGACCATGGTAACCAATTTCAATGGGGTATCGATGAAGAGGAGGAAGGATTTATTATCAACGAAGGATAATTTCAACGAATGTGACGATGAGGTGATTGACGGAAAAAAAAAAAAGTTAACTTTGTTTCGATTTTGTTTGCCATTTTCATTGGTTTGACTTGGATTAGAAGTGTGGTTGTTGCATGAGACTGAAAGGTCTCAATAAAAAGTCGGCCACTTGTAAGTGAAAATAATCTTCAGAAAAACACTCATTCATTATATATGATTAGTTTTCTTTCACATTTAGATTTGTCAATTCTTTGTTTAGTCCGCGAAGACCTTATATCCTACGCAACTTTCAATTGTGCTCTTTCAGTTTTTTTCCCTTTAGTTATTTAATTCATCATGTGAAACTTTATATCAGTCACAACTTATATATGTGTAGGAGCCTCCAAGCAAAAAAATAAAAAAAAAATAAAAAAATGTAGGAGCCGGTGGTGGGTTGAGCTTTGGCTGCAACTGTCTATCCCAAATCAACAATCTCTTGGGTGTTTTTTTCCAACTTTTTTACTTTATAAGTGGACATGTAAGTAATTTGATCACGATAACAAATTAGGAAACTTATATTTTGGTATTGTATATTATGAAAATTCTAGATTTGTTTTTTTATTTACATCGTGATTTCAAAATTATTATATTATTATTTTTCCATAAATCACGTTTGTTGTTTATTGTCACGTGCAGTATGAACTTACAATTATTCTTTTAATAAATTGCATGTCTATTTTTTCTTTGATTTATACTTTTTTCTATTAATTTGTTGTTCAAGCATCAAAATATCTTTCAATTTGGGTTTTAAGATTATGTTTTATAAGTCGTATTTTTCATTTAATGTACTTTCCTATCAAGTTTTTTGAAGAAAGTTAGAAAATCAAGGGTTAGTAAGGTGATTAATTTAAAAATAAATTTAAGACCATGCCTTTTTAGATATGTTTAATTTCAAGTCCTTAATAAAGTTAGAAAATCAAAGGGTTGTTCAAGTAAATAATCTAAAACTATATCTTGCAAAATGCATTGATATTGTTTTTATTGAAATTTGTTATTTACAAAAGTTCTAAATATTTCATGTGAATATAATAAATATTATAAATTTTATTTTTCATAATAATGCATTCTAGATTTTAATTTAACTTTTAAATATAAGTTATAGTGTTTTAGAAAAAATGACGTATTCTAAATAAGTTTTATTTGGCGGCCTCGGCTTATCACCGGTGTTTGTACTGTATTATATAATCATACATATCATATTTTATGATCATATATATCATTTAATGTGAGAGCCCCCACCCTTACCCACAGTACCGTGAGAGTTACTCTGACAAGAGCTTCTCCCTCATTTATATACAAAAATAATCCCAATGCAAACCTCGAGCATGAATCTTACAGTGCACAGCACTTAGTGGGGCCCTCCCGGTCACTAATGCAAGTGGACCACATACACACTTACTCCCCGAATGTCACCGAATCCCATAGGTTTGCACCAACTCATTGGAACAAGACTGTAGCATCGAGGGTTTTTTTCTATTTTGTTATATATATATATATATATATATGAGATATGCTTCTATTGGAGTTACTCTTACAATACTATAAGAATAAGGGTGAAGGACCTCACATTCATGCATATATACTCTCACGGTATATATCCAATGCCAACGGCCTAAATGTGAGAGGCCCTACCCCTTACTTTCATAGTACCGTGAGAGTTATTTCACAGGAGCATATATATATATATATATATATACGAAAAGAGGGAGGGAGGGAGGGAGGGAGGGAGGGAATACTCAAATCTCCATCACTAACCCTAAAATCCCAAATCAAACAAACCCCAATCTATGAGTAGATATTTGAGTGTAGGGTATGTGGGGAAGGAAAAAAAAACAATTGAATGAGAAAGAGAGAGGGAGAGAGAGAAAAAGAGAGGGAAGGAGAGTCACCAATTGTTCGGTTGGGCGGAGAGAGAGATGCGTGAGACAGATCGCAGTCGGGAGAGAGAAAGTCGGGATGGGGATGACACCAAGGTTTGCAGATCGGAGATCGGAGATGGGAGATGGCGTTGAGGCTCTTGTTCGCTCTCTGGCATGGGTTTCGTCTTGCTGAAATGGGGAAATGAAATTATGTTATGAAATGGTACGGATTTCGTTCACTGAAGTGATGTTATGAAATGGGCGGGCGAAATTGGGAAATGAAATTGGAAATGAAATGGGTGGGCGAAATGGGGATGAAATTCACCTTTTCTAGGCCTGGTGGGTCGCACGTATTTGAGCAGATGCTCTCCTCAGCTTGAGCTGAGAAGAGCTCCCCTCATATATATATATATATTTATTTATTTATTTATAACCCTTAAACTTGTGAGCCACAAATCAAAGGATTATAATGGTTTGGTGGGCTCGAGATTTAAAGTATAGAGATGGCCAATCAGATCCTTGGGTACCCACTTTCTCCTTGATTGTTGGTTCCCTTAGGTGGGCCCCACAATGAGGTGTCCATGGGTGCACATGATAAGAGGTGTACAAGTGGACAACCTTGTATAATGTTATAGAGATGTCAAATGGACCGGGCCGGCACGACATGACACGGCCCAACATGGCAGGCAGTCAATGGCCTGTGGCACGGCATGTGAGCCGAGGTCTCAGGCCCGTTGGCACGGCTACGGCACAACCCACCAAGCGGCATGGCACGGCACAGGATATTTAGTATTTTTAGTGTAAATATAAAAAATAAAATATTTTATTTTTTATATTTTTATTATCTAAAAAAATTGTAAAGGTTTTCAAGGTAATCCTATTGTAAAAGATATTCTCTTTTCAGTGGAGTAGTTCGGGTTTGACTTAACCACTTAAATCTATGTGTCATACTCTTCTCTGTGTATATCTTTTGATATATTTTTTTTAGTGTAAGACCTTCTTTTTTTAAGCCCAAAAGGTATCCAACGAGATGAACCCACACAACACAAAAGGCACATGGCAAAGCAAGGCCCAATCATGTTGTCTTAGGCCGAGCCCCTTGGTTAGCCAGGCGCGATTTCACCGTGTTGTACCTGCACGGCACGACACGATTGACATCTCTACTTATATTCAAATGGCGTCCTTATACAATAAATATAATTATAATATTTGTAATTTTAATTTCTAGTGGAATTTTACACATAGCCCACTTTTCTAACACCTCTGAGTGTTTTTCCGGGTATTTTTCCGCTTGGGACTACATTTAATCAATCCAGTTTTCTCATATATATATATATAGGGGAATATTCATGTGCATCTATCCCTCACCATAGGGTGAGGGGCACTTTCCCTTTTTACACATGAAGACAAACCATATATATATATATATATATATATGGGCCCATTTAATGTCACAAACCCAAAATTTTAACTATTCCAGGCATGATTCGCCAATAAATCTTATCATAAAGAAAATATCACAGCTTATAGTTGTTAAATTTTGATGACCTAAGGTTAAGGGATGGGTTCATTTGGTAGGCCTGAAATCTCGTATTCCTCTTTTCCAGATCTAAACCTTTCCATCAGCATGATTCCCTTAATTATTTGGCATTTAAGTGGAACTACTGAAAGGAGAATTTTTTATTTTTTTTTCAGAAGAAAATGCACAAACATCATGTAGTCAAGCCCCTTATATATAAGTACTATATATACAATTGCTCATATTATAGTAATATTGGAGAAAAAAATCGAGTTGTTGAGCTCAAGCTTAACTTAGCTCAAGTCTTTTATAATCTAGATTGAGCTCGAGCCTTATAAAGGATGCGCGAGGTATGCTTAAGCTTCATCTAAGATTGACTCATGCTCGATGAGCTTGAGCTTTGATTACTTAATTTGAACTCAAGCTCGAGCTTAGAGGCTGATTTACAACCTTTTTCTTGGTAAAAGGAGATTCATTCAATAAAACAGGAGGAACAAAAAAACAAGAAGAGAACCAAAACCAAGAACAAGAACCAGAACACGAAACAACAACCAAACAAAAGAAAGACAGAAACAGACGAACGAAAGAACACACCAAAGCTACAAAGTTGGAAACTGACAACATCACAACCTACAGAATAATAGACTTTCTCCAAAATATGGGCCACCTTGTTAAACCTTCAAGGGATGAAACCAACGACGACAAATTCAAGTTCCGAAGATAGATTCGGAATATCCAAAATGATAGTACTGATTTACATTCGTTGCTCTGCACATTTGCACATTTGCATGGTATTATCAACATGTGAAACTAGTTAAGTAGTTATCATCTAAATTAGGATAACTAAATCACATAAGCACACACTAATGCTTGAGTGGTGCTTGCATCTTAGTTTCAATTTTATATTCAGGAATCAATCCCCGGGACCTCAAGTAAAAGTATCACTACTCCTGGCTAGTGGTCCAACGTAACGAAAATAAAACACATGCTTCATTTCTTGACTTTTTGAAACAACCATGGGCGGAACTAGAGGGGGGCTGGCAGTGGGCATGGCCCCCCAAATTTTCAAAAACCCCCTTTTCTTTATAAGATTTTTTAAAAAAATTTACGTTATGGCCCCCTCAAAAAAATTCAGAAAAACCCCTATATATTTTAAAAGCTACATTTATTTTTCATATGTGGCCCTCCCAAAATAGTTTTCCTACATAGTGGCCCCCCCAATGAAGAATTTGTGGGTCCGCCCCTGGAAAAGACTAGACTGTCATGATGGCGACCCACGCCCAGTATGCACATGATATTGTTGCTTTGACCAAAGTCTCATGGATTTAAAATGCATCATATGGGGTTAAATCTAGGCCGCACATACATGTGTAATGTCAGGTGTTAGATGTTTTCAATGTGGGACTCGTGCAATCCCCTGTATATCGTGTTCTTAGGGTGATGGGTGTTCTTTGGGTGATGGACACACTAAATTTCAACTGAATTTGTTATCTTGGCCCAGGCTTGCTAAATCTCATACCTATCATGCTCCCCAAACTGGATCGATGGTAACACTCCACATTTCGTAGTGCAACGAGTGGGGTCTATCAAAGATAAGTTTTACCCCACCCACAATTCTCTTTAGGTAGTGGCGGACCAAGTGTTTTTGAAAGTTTGGGGTTCGCGATCCCTAGATTGGTCTAATCAATAAATCAACTCAATAGTGTGCAAAAATAAATAATAATGCGGCGGAAATGAAATAACATGCATACACCACAAGGACACCAGATCTAGCATGGAAAATTCCTAACAGGGTGAAAAACTACGGATCCAAACTGGATCAATAATCAAGTACTATGAATCTCGCAATTACAAGAAACTCAGATTTCTTCCTCAAATATCCCCTACCTAAGAACTAAATTACATTATGTCGCTTCACGCTTCAATGACTTCACACCACTGATTGCAACAGACTCAATCATGTGTTTGACTCCTCAAATCTTCTAAGCAAAAAGACAATCTTCTACGAAGGATGCAGAAGAAACTGCCTCTAGAGAACTTGTCAGTACAACTCCTTAATAAATCTCTAGAGAAGAATTCTCTCAATAATAATCTGTAACTCAGAACTTTGAGAGGTGAGGTGAAGTGTCGCTTTAGAATGGCCCTTGAGTCCTTTAATAGCCCTTAGGACGTGCTTAAGGTTGCTTCACTTGATTAGTAGTAAAACAAGCAGTTTTGGCACAATTAGAACAAAGTTTCTAATTTTCGTAGAACTTTGCCACATGTTCGCTCGAGCGGACCCTTCATCCACTCGAGCGGATGAGGTTCTATTTCAGCACAAAAAACTTCTGGGGCTCTCTGTCTTGCATCCGCTCGAGCGAAAATCTGGGCGCTCGAGCGGACCTCATTCTAGACTAGATCCGGAATTTCAACACTCTTTTCTCCAGCTTTCTTCTTCTTATTCTTTTAGACTTTCTTCTTAGAGTTCTTCTAATCTTCTATCTTTGGAGTCTTTTTCTAAATAAAAAAAATACAACTCAAAAGGCCCAGAGTTTTGTCCAACCCATGAATTTAGCCAACACTCAAAATCCTAACAGTTTTTGTTTGGTGGGGCTAAACTTTTGTTAGACTTTTTTTTTCCACATTAATGACAGTAAAAGAGAAAATATGTTACATTTAAAAATACAAAAAATACTTAGATGTATCAAATAATATACATTTGTAAAAATACTCACTAACAATGAATAGGTTCAAGTTGGTTGAGACTACACCACGCATATGCAAACTACGTCCGTCAAATTAAACAATATGAAGCACATAAATATGAACATTTGTACATCAAATTGTAAGCACATATATAATTAATGACATAAAAACTCTACATCAAATCTACTACTGAAATAATTTTGAAAATGATCTAGAAATTAAAATGAGAGAAAGAAAGGATACATGCGTTGTGCCGTCGGGAGCGGGAGAGAGAGAGAGAGAAAGAGAGAGGGCTTGCCAATGCAAGGTACAGAACCGTCAGATGATGTGCCCTGGATCAATAGTTGAACCGCTCCCGTGTGTGCAAGAGAAAAAAATTTTGACATATCACATATTCATGAAATTTAGCAAGAAAGACTCACAATATGATTCATCTGTGAGTCTTAAAAAATAGAATTAGGATCATGTTACTTAGTTGTATCGTGTGACAATTGCAACAACTAATTCTTACAATCAAACGTGACATGGGTTTTGTTAGCTCATCATCTCAAGCATCATTTAATCTCAACTATTTTTTTTACTAATTAACCAATACTCCAAATTCCTTCAACCAAACACCTAATCTATAACACTACAAATACCTTTAGGAACTCCATGGCAGCACTTGAAAAAAAAAAATAATAATAATAATAAACTATCAAAACCAGCAAACTCTCCAAAACAAATAAAAAATCTCCAAACCAGGCTCAAATGCCTCCAACCCAAACACCCAATCTCCCAATCAAAAACCCCTGCATTAACTGGAAGAGCTATTTGATGACTTCCATTCTAACTATTTTTTCTCTACTGATTGGCAATTCGAATTTGGAATAGAATCATCAAAAAACAGTAACCCACTTAACTATTTTTATCAATTAAACCCACCATGTCGCCATCGCCCCAAATGCACAACAGTGCTAATGACCATCCATATTGCTAAGATATTGAAACCTGAAGGGTACTTCTTTCTTAGAATTAACAATCAAAGTTAGATATTTGGCCCACATATATACAAGATCACATTTTTGGCATACCCCAGACTACTATTAGCAGTAATATTTTCATAGCAGTAGCATCTGCAACATTAGGGATAGTACACAAGCAAAAACCACACTGTATAAGACACCCCTCCTTCCTTCCATGTTATCCATTGCAAATCAATATTTAGAACATCAATATGCTAACTAGATTTGTTTTTCTAAACCCTAGGCTTTCTATGAATCAACACTCAAAGCCTAGCTTCCGTCTAGCCATGAGCTCCATGAGCTCCCCTACAGCTATTTGTAGAACAAAACTCCCAACGTCCTTTTATCTAGAATTGCATCCGTAGAAGGCTCGTGATTAGCTACCTAAACTTTACGGTTAGCTGTAGATGACATATGGCTAGCCATTAGTCTCAAGTTTGAAACTCAACCTAAACCAGTTTGGCTCAAGGGATTTTTGTTCTAAATTGACTAAGGGCTACACAAACACCGTAATCAGAGGTATCAAAGGCTCTATTCAAAACATGCATACCCTAATTCTAAGGCATTAAAGAATCCCCAATTTCCATGGCATGAAATTAACTAAAAATGCACAAATGGGCTTAAATTGGGTATCTAATCATAGAGCATTCATGGAATGAACAAATAGAGCACGCATGTGATGAAAATATACTGGTTTACTTGCCTTAGATATGATCTAAGATGGAATTTCTAAATCCTCAGACTCATACTAGATCTCAAGCTACACACACTAGATCCCCAAATTCTAAACCTCAAAATGGCTCCTACACAACAAACCAAGAGAATTGGGGCTAAGAAGGCTTGCATGCAAAGATCCTACCAATTACAACTCATTTCTAAGTAAGAGAAGGGATTCGGACAATGAATGGCTCACGAATTTAGATGAAACAAGAATAAATTGAGATGGGAAGGAAGCTTGATGAAGAAGAAGGTGAAAAACAGTGAGAGGATCTTGAGTTGGGTAGAATCCCTAGCTCAAATGGAGAGTCCTTTAGCAAATTTGCATGCAAGTAGGAGAAGAGAAGAAGAAGAGAGAGGACTTGATGGAGAGGGAGAAAATGAGATGGGAGAAATGGAGGAAAAGAGTATTTCTGTTGGCACCACAAAACTTGCTCTTCCCATCGAAAATATTATATATATTTTATAATAAAATCATTAGTTGAAATGACTAACATGGACATCTCCCATCCAACAGAAGAACGATGTATCTCTTCCCAGACAGTTCTCCTTCTCTTCTCATTCCTTCACTTCCAATCTCTTCCCACACAACTCTCGTTTTAATCACAACATATAGGAAAAACACTGCATTCCACTTACTATCTTCCCACATTTCCTCATTTCTTCACATTTCCCATTTATCAAAAGTCTTCTTCCTCTTGGTCAAATCAAATCCAAACAACTATTGTTGTAGTTCTCTCAATCCGAATATTGCAATGGAGAAGGAAATTAAAAAGGAAATCATGTAAGCAGCGAAAAGGTTAGTCTGGTTGATTATTTGATTTTTCTCGCCATTTTTTGCTAGTTATGTATAGCAGTTGTTCGTGTTCTGTTCAGACTGGTAAGGTCGCACATATTTGGTATGTTTGACTATACGAAAACCAAACAATTTTCATCTGTTCGAAAATTAAAATCCGAACATAAAATATATATTCGGACATTTATAACCAAACATTCAAGATATGTTCGGTAATAATATATCAAACATATGCCTTTTGTTCTACTATATTATTCCGAACGATTCTGAGAAATTCAGATTTTTTCTCATTGCAGATATCCACAGAAGAAAGCCAAGTTCAGTCAGGTTATTCAATGGACTTTACAAATGTGTTTACCACTGAAGAAGTAAGACATATATTAAATAATGATTTGAATAAATATTGTGTGTTACTAATGTCTTATTCAATGGTATTATGTGTTTAGATATTTCATAGCCGTGATGCATTAGTGAACTGGGCTCATTATGTGGGTAAAAGAAACGATTTCGTCATTGTCATAAAGGTATCAAATTCTGCAATGCCTGGAATAAAAGCTAGAGTTGTCCTAGCATGTGAGAGTAGCGGCCATTACAAGCATTGTAAGACCATTGATGAGGGTCCTACTAAAAAAAAGATAAAGCAAACAAGGTCGAAGAAATGTGGATGCCCTTTTACATTAAAAGGTAAAAAGTTGGACACTTCTGATGAATGGATGTTGAAAGTTGCATGTGGTGTACATAATCAATCTGCTGCAGAGTATCTAGAGGGTCATTCATTCGCATGGAGATTAACAGAGGAGGAAAAAAAATTGCTCGTTGATATATCTAAGAGCATGGTACGACCGAAAGATATTCTGGTTATATTAAAACAAAGAAGTGAGCTAAATGTAACCACAATGAAGACCATTTACAATGCATGTCATAGGCACATAGTTGTTGAGCGGGGTGGGAGGACACAGATGCAACAACTCATGAACAAGTTAACAAAGCATAAGTACATTGAATGCCATCGGAACTGTGAAGACAGTGACATTATCACTGATTTGGTTTGGGCGCATCCAACCAACATACAGTTGTTGCGGTTATTTCCTCATGTCTTAGTAATGGATTGCACTTACAAGATCAACCGGTATTGCATGCCCTTATTGGAAATTGTCGGAGTGACTTCAACAAATATAATTTTGATGGTAATTGTGGTTTTAGAGCGATTGTCGCTTTGATTGGTCATAATGATGAAAATGGATAGCAACAGGTTAGGAGAGAACTCTTGCAGGAGATGCTGGCACATGTAGAAAATTACAAGCAATTTGTTGACACCAAAAATGTCGCTATGTCCCTTCAACACCAAAAGCTACATGGAGCCACATCCTGCCATAAATAGGAAGGCGCCACTTCAAGCACCAGATCTTGTCAGAATCAAACAAAAACTGCAAGATCCTTTAAAGCAGCCAAAAGAGGGGTACACATGAAGTTTTGGGCCATTTCAACATCAGTTAGCCTAACTTCACTCCTCCGACAGCCAGACAGAAGCTCCCGGTAGCGACAGTGTCGAAGACTTCAAAATTTCGATCAGAGCCTATGGATGGTCTCAAAATACCTCCAAAAGGCCCCTTGCCAAATTTCAAGTCAAACGGACGACGTTTGACCCTTCATCAACTCTCGGGAAGCAAAAACAGGCCTACCAGCGGCGGAGCACCCCGGAATCATGGCATCCAAATTGGAGCTAATGGATCATCTCAAAATGACTCCAATAGGTCCCCTGTCAAGTTTTAGGTCAAACGGACATCGTTTGGCTTAGTTTCAAAGCTCGGCATTTTCCTCGAGGTGAAATCAAGGTGAGCATTTGCGGGACCCCAAAAGCTCAAATCAAACCGCCCATGGTTGGTCTTACTTACTACTCAGGAGGCTCCCTGTCAAATTTCAGGTCAATCGGACATCGGTTTACCACAAGTCAAAGATCGTATTTTCTTTCATGGCGAAATCAATTAGCGAGCATTTGCGGGACCCGAACGGCTTCAAAACTCAAACCAAAGCCTATGGTTGGTCCTATCTACTGCTCAACTCCACGTCAAATTTCAGGTCATTCCGACATCGTTTGGCCTAGTTTCAATGCTTGACAAAAAATCGGCAATACCGCACAACAAAGTCTTCGGCTTTTCCAGAAAAATAGGAAACTTTGTGCTCCGATTTGCGTGGCTTCTCGTCGGGTTTTCTTCAAGAGAATCAGGCCAATAAATGAGGGGAATGTCAGGAAAAATACAGAAGAAAAAAGAATGAAAAAAGATCGAAAACGGCGAAGAAAAAGCGACCGAACGGCGACCAAGAAATGGGCCAAGCCCATGGTCGCCGGCGACCTTGGCCTATGGTCGCCGGCGACCATGGGTTTCCGGCGACCCAAAAAATCGCCGGAAGACCTTTTTTTCGGTTTCCTTGCGTTTCGAGTTAATGGGCCCCTGTGATTTTTCCAAAAGATTTTCGTGCATGAAATCCGTCGATCTTCGCCAACATCACGGATTCGCCGCCGAAATCATTGGATGATCATTAAATGCCTCGAAATCGCCAACCGGCCAACAAATAAAGCACACTTTCTGCCCGCCCGATCGTGAAATCGACAGGACAGATGTTGCCGGCACGTTGACATTAATCAATGTCTGAAATTGCATCGCCATCCAACATCAAACAACATGTGGATCCACCGGCGGTCATCGCAAGAAGAATTCCAAAAGACGCGGCGCGGCCCGCGACTCTTCAAGCGACTTGGCGACCAATTAATGAGGTTAAATGACCCGTTTTATGACAAGTTAATGCGGTCATTAACTCATTATTTTGGACGGCCCAATCAAAAGCAAGCAAATGGGAGTTACAAGTCAGAGGATTTATGGTATTAAAGCCATGAAACTCCTCCCATGATGGGGATTGAAGGCAATTAAAGGCTCATTATTCTCCATCGGCCAATCAAATTCAAGGAAAAAGGAGTTACAAAACAATTAATTTTGTGTCCTTGTAACTCCTCCCATTATGAGCATTAATGCATTCAATGCTCATAAACCCTCCTAAATGGCTACCAAAGGCCTATAAATAGGAGGGTATTCCAAAGGGAAAGGATCCGGATCTAGCTCTCGCTCTCCCCCCGACGAAGACAAAAAAAATCCAGAGGCCCTGCAACTCTGCTGCAAAGACCACCAAAAGGTGATTGAAGCACCCTTGGGGGCCATATCCCCCAAGGACCTCCCTTCTTCTACCAACATGGCTAAAACGTGGCTTTTCAGCCCGTTTACTTAGCTTTTTATCGGATATAAGACCTTCTCTTGGTCTTTGTCCTTTAAAAATCTGAGGTTAGAAAGCCAAGCCAAGAATCCAAGCATCGTGTTCTCATCTGCATGGACGATGGAGGAGCCCATACATGACTCGCGACGTCGATCTGAACGTGTCCCACAATCGAATGAGAAGTCAGATTCCTTTTCTTGATTTCTATTGTACTTTATTTTTCTTTTAGAGACAAAAATCACAATTCTTGTCTTTCATAACGGATAAAACTTGTAAATCGCCTTTTACGGCAAAATCGCCTTTCACGGCAACAAATGAAATCGCCTTTCACGGCAAAAAACCTTTGTCTCTTTTCTTAAAATATGTGTGCAATAGAAACTAGAAAAAGTTTTCATTTCCCCTTTCTACTTGTGAAGGTGGATCTTCGGATCACCGTTTCTAAATTCCAAGTAAAAAAGTGAAATTGGCATACCCGTACAAAAAAAAAAAAGATGTTGATACCCTTTAACTTTTTCTTCTCCTCCCCTCCGCCGTACCCCGAAAGACCCGGGGCGGAGGCAGCGGGAGAGAGGGAGGAATCGGGTCCATCACAATTATTTGGAGTGGAAAATAGAGTGGAAGAACTCACTGAGACACTGTCATACGATGAGGATCATCCTTCATATAACCATTGGTTGACTATGCCTGACATAGGGCATCTTATTGCATCTCGTTACAACTTGGTCTTATTTCACCTCAACGCAACACAGTGTTTAACCTTTCTTCCTCTCAAGTCACCACCGTTGCCTGCAGCTACTCAGTTGGAGATAGCAATAGGTTTTGTTAATCAAAACCACTTCGTTCAGGTATACAATTGTAATATGTAAACGTGTTAACATGATTCATTTTTTTGGTTGACAATTGTCATATGTTAAGGTGTTAACATGATTCTTCTTTTTTTCTTTTTAGGTATTCATGATCCCGTATCATCCTGTTCTACCTATTGCCAATAAGTGGAGAGAATTCCATCATCCTTGTGCGAACGGTTGGGAATTAGCATACGAAGATAGAATCAGGTGTTTTAAAGAGATTATAAGTCCAGATGTAGCCACACATGAGATCGTCTCATTGGATTAAGGAGAGGTTGTATTTATTTTTTTTTCAAACGTTTATTTAGCCACATGGTTGGCAGAGTTCATGTATTATCCTGGTGTATGACTCCATGTATGGAGAACGCATTGAATCAGAAATACAATTGGGTTATATTCATAATTTGTTTTACAACTACTATTCCAAAATTCGCTAGCAATGCCAACCCACACAACCCATAGCATCATTTACATTATATTCAAGTCATGGAGCACATGGAATTCACTCATAAATCATCGATTGTCCCTGCGGGGCCTACGTGAGTGAGAACGAGCAGTCATGCTAGGGTGTCGTACCGTGCGCTCCACCTCTTCGATAGATATTCCACGTAGAACATGTACTGTCTACTCGACTGCAGTGTATATACCATAAGGGTCTTCATTCCAACCCTCCGGACCCCTCTCGATGACTCTATCAAGGATGCTCTGGACACCCACATTGCGCTGCAATTCAATGGATTAATTAATAAGTTCAATGATAAATTAAAACAAAAAAGGCTTAATATTGCTCAATTAACCATACCATCTCATAATCAGTGTCTGCACTAGATTGCGCAGCTCGAGGACATGGGCAATAATCTGATTGGAGGTTAGGATTTTGAAGCACTCTCCATGATACTCGTGCATACCAATCCATGTAATTTGGTACGCAATCAGAAGGACGTCGAACTGGTGTGCTTCGATTCAACCCAGACAGTATGTGATCATTCCATCTTTCCCAGACTTGATCAAAATATTGATAAGCAATGTGGTATGCATTTGCGGTCAGGCCTTGTGCAGCACGAATTGGAATTAACGGGGCTGATGGAACAGTCTGTACCCTACCAAATTGCCTACGGATCCTATCTGAATGATAGGGCTCAACAACATCCATGCACTTAACACACCCACAATAGAAGGCAACCTAATTAAATGGATGGTGCTGCCTAACATCGCAATAAGAATCCCATGTGACTTGCAGTGACCAAGACAACTATGAGAAATTTTCTTCTAAATTAAGAATTTGATGTCATTCAATCCAATAACTCATGAACAAGCAAGAACCCTTACCTGGTCTGCACCCATGTAATCTAGCCTTTCTCGCAGTGCCCGTAGGAGAGCAGCAGTCTCCCTACGAGGGAGCCAGCGATGAACTCAGGGCTGATCGACGGCATAGTGAATGTTGAAAGTTTGAGCCAAACACTCAAAATGCTCATAAATCTACGCCTCTAGTAGCATAAGATATCCAACAATTTGTTTGACTTCATGATGAGTAGCCAATCCCAACTATCGATACAAGTGAGCCAGAGTAGCGGCACCCCATGCATATGTACGGACACGTTCCAAGTCTGTCAAGAGCATCAGATATATAATTGGCACACGTGTGCCACTCTTGTCGATGAACAATGTGCATCCTAATAAATACAGAAGATATGCTCTCACTGCACAATCAATCATGTCCTCTCCATCTTCATCAGATATGTTTAAGAACCTCCCTCTCAGCCATTCCAATCTTACAGATTGGTCACGAACCTGCTGCAGCTCATCATTTGCCTCATTTGGATCAACTCCCAAAGCGTCACTAAGTAGTGAATGAGCATCTTGATGTGACATTCTACTATGCTACGCAACAGAACGGCCAGTCACCAAGATCCCAAGTATGGTGGCAACATCATCTAGACTGATGGACATCTCGCCGAACGACATGTGGAAGGTGTTTATTTCAAGGTTGCCACTTTTCCACAAAACAAGAGACAAGGATCTTACTGACGGAGCAGATATGATGATGTGATAAGTGGACTCAAGTTAGATCTAGCCACTAAGTCTCTAAACATGTCGCTCTCGTTTAAATATCAGTGTGGTATTTTCTGTCCATGGCTCAAACACTTTAGCGCAACCCGTTCGTGTATTCAGAAAATGGTACATTATTGAAGATTGTAAGAATGTATGAAGCTACGTATGCAGCTATAAAAAGCAAGAACATACATGTGAATGCCAAATGTATGCAGCTATGTGTGTGTTGAAAATGGGCAACAAAGAGCGATCTTCTGGCCCCGCAGTTATTTCTTGTTCACCGAAAGCTTCTTCTTCATCAAGTTGTTCAACAGGGGCTCCTTCTTCGTTGCCTTCTTCCAAATCATATTCCGATTCCTCAGCTTCTTCTACCACCTCTTCAATTCTTCGACGGCGCCTCCTGTTGGAAGCTATCAGTCTTACCCTGGAACTGCTTAGCCTATCCATTTATAAAACATTAGAAGAAGAGTGTAAAACACAAAAACTACATTAACCAGTTACTGTTCGAAACTGTGTGTTTGAACGCTTCTTGCACTGTTCGGATTCTAATTTACGAACACTCAGTTAAGTGCTCATAACTTAAAATCCGAACATTCACAATATGTTCGAACAATAACTTCCGAACATTCAAAATATGTTCGAACAATAACTTCCGAACATTCAGTCAGTGTTTGTAACTTAATATCCGAACATTTGTCTTATGTTCGAACTTTCAGGGTCAAGCATATCGTGCGGAAGAAAAAAAAAGTTCAAATAACTCACACCAGTGCGAATACACAACAAATATGTGATAACATTCAAAACATATGTATCCCATCAACATATTTGCATGCAAAATAGTGGATACAAATAACTATTTGCAAAAATATCACAATGACAATGATGGTGAGCTTATCCTTGATTCAAATATATCAGTGTCGTTGCCTTCTTCGTTGAAAATGACCGCAACAAATTGATTCAAAGACTGTGGTTCGGTCCCTTCACTTGCCTAATCTTCTAAATGAATGTGTGACAGATGAATCAAGGGGCTGGAAGCGTTAAGTGAAGGTGGAGAACGTCTGTGGGTAGAGAGGAAAGCAGGTCAATATAGCAGGGGTAGTTTAGGTATGTGGATGGGTGCGGAAAGTAAAACCAATAAACATTCAAATGTTATACATGGGTATGGAGAGAAATTCGGTGGGAAGAGGAATTTATGTGGTGCCAACAGAACTCCCCGAAAGAAAATGAGATGGGGCCTATATAGGTTAAGTAAGTTCTTAGCATTTACAAGAAGGTCATCAGCTTTAAAGTATATGGAAAATGGGTTTTATAAGGAATTCTGGACATCAGAATGACTCAACTCATGTACAAAAGTTTCTCCAATTGATATCCTCTATCCAATGACTCTTGGTTAGGGATAAAATCACACAGAAAAAAAAAAAAAAAAAAAAAAAAACCACATACCCCCCAGAATTATAGAAAGGTACTTTTAGGTATCTAACTTGGTCCAAAACCCTCCAAAGCTCTCTAATCACTAATCCAACACATAAAACTATATTAACCACCAATCAAGATCAATAAGCATCTATCATTTAATTAAGGGATGCGGTCTTACATTCATGCTCATTTTTCATTCCATCCATTTCCTACTTAACACTTTCCCAAATTTGACATTCATAAGAATTTTCCTCTCCTCTAAATTATTTATAAAAACCATCAAAAGTTTAAAAATCCTACTAAAACTAAAGGGAATATAAGGTCTCACTTTTCTTTTTGGCACAATTAAGTTAAGGATAGACTGTACACCAGATGATTGGCATTAGGGACAACAAGTCAGTCTAAATGGTGATCCGTTATAAGCTGCTCCTATTTAGGAATTGGTTTGGTTGTTTAATTTGTTGGAGTCGGGGCTAATGAATTCTAAGATTTTGACCCAAGTCATGTTTGGAGCATGTTCGAATTTTGATTTTTCCCTAATCACTCCACCGCCCGTCCACTCATGATTAATTTGCAAAACTTCTATAGCATAAGTGACAGTAAATATTTATAAATTGTAAGATTGTTGGGTTGCTTGTTTAATTCCTTAATTTTCTTATATTTTAAAATAAAAATAACTAATACCAAATCTAATCTAATATATACCCGTCACGAGAAGGATTGGATATAACAAATCTTAACAGACCTACAGCTCAAGTCAAGTACAAGTCAACGCATGTGTCAATTAGGTGAAATTCAAATTTTGATCAATTGGTATCAAAACTTGACCTGATCCAACCCCTAATTTGCATGCATGTAGGTGGTTTGCATAAAGGAGCATTTTTCCCTTGTGAGAGGCTAAACTTTTATAGGGAATTAAGGGTCCTTCTTAATTAGCTTAAATATGTATTAAAAACGTTGCCCTCTAGAGAGGTAGAAAGAGAAAGCGACTTGATGGCTACCCTGTCTCCACGTATTCAATCTTTTGATGTATATATCACCCTAACCTATATAATCTAATAAATAACAATATCCAATTAGATCATCGTGTCTTCTCTCCAAACTAAAATTCTTAAAATCTCTATCAACCAAGCACATCATTTAATATTTATCAATCTAAAAGCTTTCACGAGCGAGCTGCTCTCTAGCTACTTGTATTAAAAGTATAGAAGTCTTTTTATGAAAATGGTTTAGATGCAATTGTTTTTAGATAGTATATGTTTAGTATGTTTTTTTACCCTCTGGTTAACTTGGGTATATCTCCTTGACATAGGTTCTTCATTCACCCCTCTTTTGTGTGGGCCCATTTGGGCAACTCTAAAAATGAGCGCTTATTTTGTGATTTAGCGCTTTATATTAAAGCAATTGGTAAATCTCTAATTAGTTTTTTTAGTTTTAGAGCTTATTTACAAATTAGAGCTTTTGGCTAAGGGAGGCTCCTTATTTTTTTTTAGAGCTCTTTTAGGTAAAGTGAGCATAGCAAAACTAATATGTTTTGGATGAAATTAACTTAATAAATTTACAAAATGATGCAAATGGTGAGTTCTACATTGTAATTTTTAAAAGGTGGGCCTAATTACCACAATTTCTAAAGGCAGGCTGAATTAACTCATGAAATAAGATATTTTCTTTATAACTTTTTCAAACAAAGTAATTGTAAGTTAATACTTAGAAGTAAGAAGATTTTATGTTAGACCTTAATCTAATTAGCTCTTATTAATTATATTAGAGTTCCAAACAGCCCTTTTCTCAATTGGTGGTTTTCTCTAAGATTTGATTGGATCTAAACAAAGTAGAAAACTCGCACTTTACTGTGTTTATAATTATTGGGTTTTGATGATATTGATTACCCATGTGTGGACATTCACCTTTATTACTTCAATGTTAGAAATCTACCTATCGATATTCCCATAGAAAATGAATACTTAGCCATCTCTCCTTAATTTTACCATCAAATCTACTATAATACTCTACTACTCCTGGGGGAGAGGTCAAGTAAACATGTATCATTGAAAGGAACAAAGAGAACAAGAGAAACAAATAGGGGCACAAGAAAAATAATCCCTTCAAATTAAAATTGTAATAACATTAGAAGATGATAGTGGTGTTTTAATCTAGATGACCAATAGCTAAAATCATGCATACTTTGTCGTGCATTGAGCTGACTAGATTTAGGGTTGTCAAGGGCCGGGCTGGGGCTGGGCTGGGCCTTGGGTTGTCCAAGCTTTACCATCAACATATGTGGACCGGGCTCGTAGTGGGCCAATGCAAAGGAGGGCCTTTACCTGACACTTGTGAGTCAAAGGCAGGAAGAAAGCTTGAAAGAGATGAAAATCAATTTTTAATTTTTATTACTCTATTGCGGTGGAATAAGTGTAAAGCGGACATCAACCCTCATTCTTTATTGGAGCTTCGGATCGTCAGTGCAATGTAACAAGCAATGTGATGGTAGATAGGAATCTTGATTTACTATAATCTGTCTTAATAGGTTGATGGTTAAGAAATCATTTAACGCCCCCAAAATCCAAGATAAATAGGGCGATTAGATCTCATTTCTCAAATGATCCCATATCACATAATTTTGATCGAATCATTTGAGTGGAAATCAAACGATCAAGCACATAATAGTTTTCATGATAATAGAGTCAAATAGTCTAACAAAATTCCTATTCACCAACTGAGGCAAGCAGGTAAGTAACTCAGGATTAGATAATATAATGTTAGACACATAACAAGTCATAAAGATAAGAGTATAATTAGGATCAGTTCTAAAGATCATCATCATGCAAGCCTTGTCCCAACTATGTTGGGCAATATGAATTCTATTTCTCCATTTCAACCCATCTTGATGATCAATTCTAAAGATATTCTAAAAAAAAGGCATATCTTCAATAAACATGACACGTAAAGTGTCCTCGCCAAGAGTAGCTCAACTAAGCACAGTATCATCCTTTTTATTATCCATACTTTTTATTATCCATACATAGATGGTAAGAAGCATGTTCATTACTCTTTAGGTACAATCTAATCAAATAACTTTTTTTGTGCAAGGTAAGTTTTGATATATTAATAAATAAATCAAACATACAGCAGAAGAAGTAACGACCTGTTTCCAACTGCCGTGAACAAAGACTGCCACAACAGTGAAAAACAAGCAACAAAAGAAGAAAAGGAGAAAAAGAAGAAGGACCTTCCAACATCCCAAAGTAGATGCCCAAGCCACGAGCAAAATCTCTGACCACCTACGCTATGAACTAGCAAAAAACTAATTGTTAGCGGTTACTGGGTTAACAAGTCTTAGCCCTTTGGCTATTATAGACCATCAAACAACCTCTTAGGAAGAAATAGAGCAATGCTTAGCATTGAGGATAGTAACCAGATCATTTAGCCTTTTTGCCTTAAAGTGATTAGGCCACAGAGGGAGAGAAGGGTCATTGAGGGAGTTTCTGAGGTCATTATTGTCTGTTGAAATGCGTATCTGAGCACAGTCCTTAGCAACTTCCACGATGTGAATGTGTGTCGCGACCCCTGACCGAGGCCCAGGCCCGCGATGTGTGTTAATTTGAATTTCCCACAGGTTCCTGCTGTGAGGATCCCGAGACACGGGAACTAACTCACACGATCGAGTTTGCAGAAGCGTGTATCAAATCACATCAAGACACAGCATGAATAATGTTTCAAGTGCATGAGTAATAGCATCGAGACATAATATCAGAAGGAGAGATTATAACATAGCAATACCCACATAGTTTAAGTTTCGAAGTTAGCAAAAGTAAGTTAAGTTTAGTTTGTTACAACCCATAAGAGGCCAACAAAGGCCAATACATTTCCAAAAGTTCAAAAGAACATCCCAGACAAAATGAAACGAAACTCATCACCCCGCTCGACGTCTAGTTGACATCGTCGGGCTGCCACTCTCGAGCTGAGGGTGGCTCAACAGCCTCCTCCGGATGCTCATCCTCAAAGGCAACGTCACCTACACCTAGGCACCAAAATAACAAGCATCAAACACGACGGTTTGGTAGGTAATCAATTTAGGCATGAGCATGGAACAATTAAAGTTTAAAGAAAATGATATTGAAAACCTCTTGCTAAATTTAAAACAGTTCCTGATTGAAATACATTTTAAATAAGCTAGATTAGCATAAATACATATAATATCATGAATAGTTTATCCACATTGAGCCCATCCTTTCTCTATCATACATGATGATAAAAGTAAGCACGCACGACACGCAAGAACATAATTCCCACGCCACACAAGGTAGATGGGGAGGCGGTAGCGGAACCGGAAACACGCACGATGTGTAATATAATACACGATCAATCTGCAAATAGTCCACAAGTTTAAGAACCTCCGGACAGTGGATCAGACTGAAGGGGCAGTCCAAACTCAGTGGTGTTCACTTAGAATTCATGAATGCACAAAATACACGATACAAGTTCTAAACAGATCGAATTTAAGGGGGGAAAATCACTTGTCAAAACGAGACAAGTCACGGCTAGCAAAAGGCATAAATTATATGCATAACACGCTTAAGAAGTGATCCTCATTTGATTCTTGAAACAAATCTTCAAATGAGCATTATACTTGAAATTCAAAACGAATACACGACTATATTTGTTGTATCAAAACTCAAGTTCGAAAACAAGGTCCATCAAGCATATGTAAAGACCTTTGGTTGACCCTTGTGTAATTGAAACCCAAATGTCTGAAAATAAAACTGGATTGGTGCTCTCGAAGTTAGCATACATTTTGTATTTCAATTGCACAATGTCAGGCTAAAAGCCTCATAACATATTCTAGTTTTCATTCTTACAAAAATCCTTCTAGAACAGCTCATCTTGCAATTTCGGTTAGCTCTCGGTCACCTGTCAGTTTGCCGAGATGGGTATGTCGGCTAGCCGACAGCTGACCAACGGCTGACCGCCTGATTCCAACCTGGAATTTGCAACTCTCGGGAAATGGAACCGAACTAAGTTCGGTTGGCTGTCGGCTGACCGAAGTGTGCAGTTCGGTTAGTCGCCAGCTGACAGACGTCTTTCCTGACGAAATGCAAGTCTCTGGAAATGGAACAGACACGGTTCGGTTAGGTTGTCAGTTACCTGTCGGCTAACCGACAGCTTATCGACCCTGTACGGACAACACATTTCAAGTCAGATTTTCTGAACTCTTCTTCCCTTCTTCTCATAACTGAATCAACATACACCTCCCTGAGCCCCCATGCTCTCCAAGGTATCAATCAAAACATTTTAAACCATCCACCTCATAATTAAGCCATTCGATCTCCATTTCATTCATCAAACAATACCATTTGCTAAACAAGACATAGGCTTACCATTTCAATACAGAAATTAAGAAGTTTGGAAAGCAATTAACATTAATGCATGTAAAAGAATAGAAAACAACTATGAAGAGTCTAAAATAACATAGATTGCAAGCTTAATAACACAATGATGCATTTTAAAAATTCAAAATGCAACTCAAATCACACATGCAAACATTAATCCTAAATTGTCTTACTAGCCTTAGCCCAAATGTCACACAAATCCTCCTCAAGCAAGCCTACCCGAGAGCAAACACTACAAAATGCCCATGAAAACCATTCAAAAACTCAACAAATTTGAACACAAAGAGCCCATTTCAAAATAGGTGTTGCATGTTTGAAAAACAAGTTCCTTAGGAGTTCATAAGAATCCATTGAAGAGGAGGGCTGAAGCTCTTACCTATAGGTGTCCAAACAAGAAGCAAGGAAGAAAATGGAGTAGTTGGCCAGCTGAAAACACCAAGAAAATCACAACAATAGAAAGCTTGAGATGAGAGGAAGAAGATAGTGGTCTTAGATTTGCATTTGAAAGCCTAGAGGTGATGCATGCAAGGTGGAGAAATGGAGAAAACCAGCTCTCCTCTCAGCTATGGTTTTTGAAAAGAAAAATTGCAGGAATTCTGAAATGAACGAAAGAGAAAGGAGAAGGTGACTAAAGTGACTTGAAAGTGGGGCCCAAACAGGTATAAAGCTTGCGCTGACAAAAACATGGTCTTGCAGGCCCCGGACGAGATCAACGAAGAAGGACAGAATGATCCTCGAAAAATCTAGTTTCCGAAAAGTATAACTTTGACATGGTTTTGAAATTTTGAAATTCGTGTCCAGATTTGGGTGTGAAAAGTCAATTTTACCCTTTTGGACCAAAAACTTGGATTTTCGGGCTTCAAACACAGACAGGCTGAAAACGAAAGTTTTAGAAAATAATAAATCCATTCAAATGAAATCGAAACTACAATTAAATTAAAAAACCAGAATGATCATCCCATGCTTGCACGTGCACTCAGGCCTCCCTGAGCGTGTCTGACTAATACTAACCGCTCTCAAAATTTCCAAAGTTATGTCCAAGATTAAAACCAATTATATTCTAACTCAACGGTCACTAAACCCTTTTAAGACTAAGCACACACTAAAAACACACTAATCGGGCTAATCTGGGTCGGGGTCTAACAATGTAAGCTGCATCAAAAATGTTATTTTGGTCTGTTGATCTAGACCAAATAATTCGATCTTGATGATCTCAATAAATTCCAATAGCAAAACCATTCTGTGAAGAGAAAAAGTAGTTCCAATTTTATTTTCTCAGGAAAGTAGGCACCTCAATTGGCATTTGGTTATTCAAAGGAAAAGCCCAATTAGCAGCAGTTGTAGACGGCACATTGAAGTTCAAGAACAAAACCCGAGTTCTCACATGATAGAAAATGTCCCTCAGAATCACATTATGAGGCTTTACAGAATTGTGAAAGATTATGTGATTGCGCTCCTTCCAAATGCTCCATACATAAGCAGAGAAACATAACCTGGATAGAGTACTAATCCCATCTTTATCTTGGCCACACATGCTGACGAAACTGCAAATGAAGTCAGTCACCAAATTGCTAAGTTGAGATTTGACACCAAACTTTAGAGTGCTGGGGGTCCAAATTGTTGGCCTCGTGGGTTCAGACCAATTGGGTCATGGGTATTTTGGTAATTTTACCAGGATTTTCTTATTGACTAAGATAGGATTTCTTGGGGGATAAGAAAGAGAGCATTATATATATGATGGAATGTGTAAACCATGATGTAATCTACTGCTGCATATCATACAAGAGTGAACCCAAAGGAGAGTCGAGTTTCTTTCCCATGGACGTAGGTAAGATTGCGGAACCATGTAATTCTCTTGTATGTGATTGTTTGTTCTCGTGTGGTTGATTGATTGCTCGATAGCATTGAATCACGTTTCCGCATACACGCGTACAACAAGTGCTATCAGAGCCTAGGTTTTCTAGGATTGGATTGTGCTGTGTTTGCGATCGACGAATCGGATCAACGGTATCCGAACTTCTGCGCGTGGTTCTTCGTCACAGAAAAGAGAGATCGTTTCCGATCTCTGTTGGGCCACGCACACAACAAGTCGTTCTGACCTGGATTTGCTACGGAAGCCCAGCCCAGATCCCAGACCAGATCAGGTTCAGTTTGGGTCAGTAAGGCTTGACCGTGAAGCTGAAAGCCCATTCCAACAGCCGTTGACGTCAGCGACACGTCGGCAGGACGTACGGTCATCAGGTGTTTGACTTGGAATTGACGCCAGAAATTTATTTCGTCGATATCCTGATCATCCGAGGTCAAATCGGAGATCCGTTTGCGCCTACAGGTTCATTGTGAGTAGATCTATGTAATTGTGGAAAACGATTGGCAGTTGACTGTTTACAGGACAATTTGACTAATCGAAGTGCAAAAAAGCTATTTTTGCGATATCAGAGCCATCCAGAGTTGGATTTCAGATCCGTTTATTCTAGCGTGCTCGTGGTGACGAGATCTATAGATTGGTGCAGAAATTGAGGTTAGTGAGAGTGGTTTATTTTTCTTGATTATTCAATTGAGATGAAAAACAACACTGTCAACATTACCATGATCAAACTCAACCATACCAATTGGTTGATTTGGAAACCTAAGATGGAGGATATAATCTATTGCAAAGACCTCTATGATCCCATTGAGGGAAATGCTGCCACACCAAAAGAGATGTCTGATATAAATTGAAAAGAGATGCATAGAAAGACCATTGATCACATCAGATAGTGGGTGGATAATAGCATATGTCATCACGTGTCTAATGAAACCAATGCGAATTACCCTTTGGAGGAAGTTAGAAGAAAGATTTGATTTGAAAAATGCAATGAACAAAACTTTTCTAATTAGAAGGCTTGTGAACATGAAATTCAAGGAGGGTGGTAAAATCGAAGACTACATAAATGAGTTCTAATGCGTTGTGAATGAATTAGCCACAATGAAGATTGTCCTTGATGATGAGATGCAAGAATTATTGCTTCTAAGTTCTTTGCCTGATGCATGGGAGACATTGGTTGTTTCCATGAGCAACTCTATTCCAGATGGTGTGTTATCAATGAGTCAGGTTACTAGCAGCTTATTGAATGAAGAAATAAGGAGAAAAATTGCAGGGACAGATAATGCATATGCCTTTGTTACTGAGAAAATTGGTAGGAGTAAGAGTAGGGGACCAAAGGGGGGTCGTGGCAAGTTTAGAGTTGGAATCACAGACTAAGAAAAAGTCTAAAAAATGTTTTCATTGTGGCAAGGAGGTGACCACTAAGAAAAATTACTTTGCCTTGAAGGAAAAGAAAGAAACCAACAATGAGCAGAAGAATGACACTAACACTACAGCTACTTTGGATAACGAAGTAGTGGTACTAGCCAGTGAAGATGAAGAGTGTTTGAGTGTTGCAGATGATCAGGTTGAGTGGATTGTTGACACAGCGGCATCATACCATGCTACTCCTTGTAAGGGGATGTTCACGACGTACAAAGCAGGGGACTTTGGCACTGTGGAGATGGGCAACACAAGTCATTCAGATATTGTTGAGATTGGTGATGTCTGCTTTCAAACCGATATTGGTTGTACAATGACACTGAAAGATGTGCGAAGATATTCCTGATCTGCGCTTGAATCTGATTTTCGAAACTTCATTGGACCGTGTAGGTTATGAGAGTTACTTCGAAAATGGCAGGTGGAAACTCAGTAAAGGGTCTCTTATTGTTACGAGAGGGAAGGCGAGTAATACACTATACAAGACACATGTGAATCTATGCAAAGGTGTGTTGAATGTTGTTGAAGACAAATCCTCTCCAAATCTGTGGCACAAGAGACTGGGACATATTAGTGAGAAAGGACTGCAGTTATTGGTAAAGAAAGATCGAATTCATTACTCCAAAGGTACATCCCTTTGACCCCTGTAATTATTGCTTGTTTGGTAAACAACACAGGGTATCTTTCTCTAAAACATCAACGATAAAATCTAATGTGTTGGATTTTGTATATTCTGATGTTTGTGGTCCCATGCAGGTGGAGTCATTGGGTGGCAAATAAGTTTTTTGTCACATTCATTGATGATGCAACCAGAAAAGTATGGGTTTATATATTGAAATCGAAGAATCAGGTGTTCCATGTATTTCATTAGTTTCATGTCATGGTTGAAAGAGAAACAGGAAAGCTCTTGAAATGTCTCTACACAGATAATGGTGGAGAATACACATCCAACCAGTTTAAAGGCTATTGCTCGAAGCATGGTATTCGACATGAAAGAACAGTTCCTAGTACTCCATAGCACAATGGTGTGGCAGAGAGAATGAACCGCACTATTGTTGAAAGGATGAGATGCATGATTTGAGTGGCACATCTACCAAAGCCATTTTGGGGTGAAGTTGTCCTGACTGTCATTTACCTAATTAACAGGTATCCCTCAGTTCCTTTCGATTTTGACCTTCCGGAGAGAAAATGGATAGGTAAAGATGTTTCTTATTCTCATTTGAAGGTATTTGGGTGCAAGGCTTTTGCACATGTACCAAAGGAGCAACGATCAAAGCTTGATGATAAGGCAGTATGTTGCATTTTTCTTGGCTATGGTGGAGCTAAGCTTGGCTACAGGTTATGGGATCCATAGAAGAGAAAAATTATCAGAAGTAGGGATGTAATGTTTCATGAAGACCAGTTCTTTGGAGATATTGAGAAGACTGAAAAGTCTAAAGAAGTTGTTGATGGAGTGGTTGATCTCACACCGACTCCTTCTCCAATGCAAACTACAGGTGGAGAAGGTGGACAAACGATCCGGATCGTGATGAGGCGCAGGAGTTGCCAGATGAACAAGGTGTTGAGCAGGGGGAGCAGTCTCCTCAGTCAGAAACCACAAAACCTCAAGTTAGGAGGTCTACTCGAGAGCGTCAACCATCAACAAAATATCCTGCAGCAGATTATATTTTGCTTACTGATGAGGGGGAGCCAGAGAGCTATCTAGAAGCAAAAACTCACGTAGATAAAGATTAGTGGATGAAGGCTATGCAGGATGAGATGGATTCTTTGAAAAAGAACAATACTTATGAGCTGGTGGAACTTCCAAAAGGCAGAAATGTTTTGAAGAACAAATGGGTGTTCAAGCTGAAGAGAGATGACAGTAGAAAACTGATAAAGCACAAAACACGGCTAGTGGTTAAATGCTTTGCGCAAACGAAGGGTATTGACTTCGATGAAATCTTCTCTCCAGTTATGAAGATGACTTCTATCAGAGTTGTCTTAGGTCTAGTTGCCAGCACGGACCTTGAAATTAAATAAATGGATGTAAAGACTGCATTTCTTCATGATGATCTGAAAGAAGAGATCTACATGACTCAACCGGAAGGGGTTTGAGGTAGAAGGAAAAAAATAGTTGGTTTGTAAGTTGAAGAAGAGTCTAAACGAGCTGAAACAAGTGCTGAGGCAATGGTACAAGGAGTTTAATTCATTCATGGTGAGTCACGGGTACCGAAGGACAGCTGCAGATCACTATGTTTATATTCGTAAGTTTGGTAATGGCAAATTTTTTATCCTTCTTTTATACGTAGATGATATGTTGATGATTAGACAAGATAGTAAGATGATTGACAGGCTGAAAAGGGACATGTCAAAAACTTTTGACATGAAAGACTTGGGTCTCGCACGACAGATTTTGGGAATGCAAATACGTCGTGACAGAAATGCCAAGAAGCTGTGGTTGTCACAGGATAAATATGTTGAATGGGTGCTAGCGAGATTCAACGTGAAAGATTCTAAGCCAGTTAGCATGCATTTAGCCAGTCACTTCAAGCTCAGTAAGAGACTATGTCCTACTACAAATGAAGAAAATGAAAGGATGATGTCTACTCCATACTCCTCGGCAGTTGGGAGTCTTATGTATGCCATGATGTGTACACGAACAGACATTGCTCATGCAGTGAGTTTAGTGAGTAGATTTCTTTCTAACCCTGAAAAAGATCATTGGGAAGCAGTGAAATGGATCTTCAGATATTTGAGAGATACATCAGATTTTTGCTTGTGTTTCGGAGGCTCAAAACCAGTACTTGAAGGCTTTACAGATGCTGATTTTGCAGGCGATCTCGATTATCGGTTGTCTACTTCTTGGTACTTATTTACTTTTGCAGGGGGAACTATTTCCTGGTAATCTAAGTTACAGAAGTGTACAGCATTGTCTACAACCGAAGCAGAATACATAGCTGCAAATGAAGCAGGGAATGAGATGATTTGGTTGAAGAAATTTTTTCGAGAACTGGGTTTGAAGCAAGGAGAGTATGTTGTCTACTGTGATAGTCAGAGTGCTATGGATCTTAGCAAGAACGCTACATACCATGTCCACACGAAGCATGTTGATGTGAGATACCATTGGATCCGTGACATCATCGAAAAGAATCTCATGAAGCTGGAAAAGATTCACACTGACAAGATTCCCTCAGACATGATGACTAAAGTCGTGTATAAGGGAAAGCTGGAGCTGTGTTCATAGTTGGCAGGACTGGACTCCTAGTAAGGGCCGGGCTTCAGAGGCGTCTTCCCCATAGTCTGGAGGGAAAGATTATTAGCCTAGTGGGTCCATACCAATTGGGTTCAAGGTCATGGGTATTTTGGTAATTGCACTTAGACTTTCATATTGACTAAGATAGAGTTTCTTGGGGGATAAGAAAGAGAGCATTATATATATGATGTAATATGTAACCCATGATGTAATATACTGCTGCATATCATACGAGAGTGAACCTAAAGGAGAGTCGAGAATCTTTCCCGTTTATGTAGGCAAGATTGCCGAACCATGTAATTCTCTTGTGTGTGATTGTATGTTCTTGTGTGGTTGATCGATTGCTCGATCGCATATAATCACGTTTCCGCATATACGCGCACAACACAAACTGCCTGCTGAATGGACATTCTAAGAACAAGTGAGTACAGTCCTCAGGACTACTGTTGCAAAGGACACAAACATTATTACAATGGACATTTCTAGAGTTGAGTAATACTTTTGTCTTGAGGCTATTTTGAACTACCATCCAATCAAATAACTTAAAACAAGTATCTTGCCACAAGCAGGCTAGTTGTAGACTAGTATTTAGGCACAATGGATTTTTCAACATCCATATTTGTTCCATTCAGGAGGGCTAAATGATTCATATGAGCATCCCTCAAGTACATTGTCGATACTTTAAATAAAGCTTAGATGAGTGGTGAATTTAATTGAGGTGAGGTGAGGCCTCCATCATCCTCATAAGAAGAGACCCGGTATCATATCAAAAGTACTCAAACTCAAAATTCACTTTTCATTTTTCTTTTTTTTTTCAAAAAAAAAAAAAAAAAACCCCTCCTTTCTCTACTAAATGACAAAAAATATTCTCTTTTTACATAAAAATTCAAAACGATTCCATATCAATTCACTAAAAATAATAGACCATTATAATCTATTTATATTTTATTCTCTCTTAATTTGATGCTTCACTAAAAATAATAGACCAATTATAATCTATTTATATTTTATTCTCTCTTAATTTGATGCTTCACCTCACCTCAATTCAATTCACCACTCGCCCAAACGAAAGGTCAAAGGATATTCTCATAATAGGATATGCGACAAGAACATGTACATCAAGGATCTCATATTAACATAATTCGAGGTTCAAATAATGATAAGCCAGTTGTAGAACTTTGGGTTCTTCTTCTAATAAGGTTTAAGGTCAGTTGCATCACAAATGGGCCATTGGAAGTCAAGATACAAACATATGAACTTACGCAGAAAACTCTGCAATTTTCTTACGCTTGAGGTTTGATTTGTAAAATAAAAAATAAATCCAATATAGATGTGGTTAAAGTGATACCAGATTCTGTAGAAAGAGACAAAAGCCTAATATTTTATAGAAAAATATCACTGCAAATGAGTTTTACTGCATAGTGAAATAAATAAAATCTGGATCCCATGGAGTTGGACAATTTACCCATTTAACTTTTTTAGGTCATAAGTTAGTCATCTTTAACTCGAAATCATGTGATCTTTAGGTCAATTTTGAAGTACTCGACGAGACAAACGCATTGTGGTACGGTTAGATCCAAGTTTACTGTTCATGTAACCAATAAACAAATGGCCTACAAACTTGTTATCCAACCATCCCTCTTTAACATAAACTATGCATTCCAACATGTTCAAATACAAAATAGAGTCACACTACAATTGCAAATACGTTAAATCATCTTGTGTGCATCTCTAAAAAGGTGTAGGAATATGCAAGAAACAAGTACATCACAAGTTGGGGTTTAATCAAATCGAACCTAAACATATTCAAAAGACTCAAATAGATAGCATAGGTTGATACATTACAATTTCACAAGATTTAATCCATCAAAGTCACAAATCAAAGACCCTAAAACATACTATAACACTAAGATCGAACAACATTTATAGTGATCCTCCATGATTTTGTTGGAAGTAGGTGGGCCTCGTGTATAGGTTTTCAAAACTTTTTGACCCACTTGACTCAAGGATCAAGTGTATAAACCACTATAAATGATTTATACACAAGGCCATAAACCACATCCAGGATCTAATTCCTCAAACTCATAAATCATAATCAGGAGAAAACTATCTCTAAGATAGAATAAAGCATCACCATGCAACCACAAACAATCCATAACATATAGAGAAGTAGATTATACCTTGGGAGCTCGGATGTGCTCTAATGGAGAAGAAGTCTTGCTCAGTGAAGAAACTCTTTCTTGATAGCAAATTAGGATCTCCAAGACCTTTTAGTCTTCCATGCTATATCCCGTATCAGATCTCTTATCTAAAGGAGACGGGTGAGATCTCCTAAAGAAAACAACTAGAAGCTCCAAAGAACTAGAAGAGAAACTAGAAGAGGAAGAAGAAAAGGTGATGGCATGCAACTCTTGCACTAAGGCTGGGCGTGGATCCAAGGTGTGGACTTCCAAGTTGTGTTCCCCTATTTATAGTCTTGTAACCTCTTCTTTACTAATTAAAATAGAAGTCCTACTTCCATTAAGAATTAGTAACTTTCTCCTTTCTAATTATTATAGAAGTCTCATTTTCGCAACAATTAGTAACCTACTATTACCATTATTAGAAGTCTCACTTCAAATAGAAATAGTAACTTTCTAATTCCTTTCCTTTTAGAGTTCAACTAGAATTAGTAACTATCTAATAATAGGGTTAGCGTAGGGACCACTAGGGATTCCATAGAAAGCTGGCTCCAACTGGAACACCGCGACTCCACATCTCATATGTAATCATGGCCCATAGTTAATTGCAAATAACTCAACTATATAAATGTAACTGCACTTCAGTATTAGAAATAAATTACAAAGAAGACTCTAAACTTTCCTATTACCACAGGTAGGCTCCTCCATCCATATTCATGGATCAATTGGTCCTGTCCACCAAATTAGATCCATATCTTATTATCTTTGAGACTCAATTTAATTCTAGTAATCATCAGTACCATCCAATTAACTCTTAATTGAGATAGGTGCACACTTACCAATGATAAATCCATTAATTAGCACAAGGGGATAATAAGGATAGATTCTATCTTGACCATTGAATGTTCCCACAGTCCTACTACCATGTACCCAAGACACCGAGGTGTTGACATACAGTTGGCCTCACTCATTGGTAACTCAAAGCAAATGAATAAACAGAAACTTGAGTTCATTAATGTCTCAGGATTGAGAGTCTATTGTTAGGGAAATTATGAGAGCAGACCTTAAGGTAAAGATAGTGTTTCATAAGATGCTTTTCATTGTCCTTCAATATATCCAATGTACCAGCATAATGATCCAAAATCTTACATTCTAATGATCGAGACAAATCACACTATCTCATAGTGATCAAACTACTGCAACCTTATCAGATGAGATGCCCAATCTCATCACCGGTTGTGAATATATTTAAGTATAGGATTTGTGACATATGTCTCCCGTATGTAGATCTTATCCACACATATATATATCACATCTATTATACTAATGGGCCCCGGTTCATCTCATGAACCATCATGTCGTAAGTATTAGTTATGTGTATAAAGTAATAAAACATCATTCATCACATGAAATGAAAGCATGATATTATTGATAAATAAAGAAATGAATCAATTTATTACATCATCTGATGGATTGAGACCATACAATCTAACAGATTTAGTTGTCAAACATAGTCTCCCCTCATGGGCCAATTTTTTAGGTTTAGTGGCAACAAAATTTATAGCGCCAAACCTAGTCTCCTCTCCTGATTACAATGGCTAATCTCGTGATCTTCGATACACTAAGAGGGTCAATTACTAAAATGTCGTCAAAGATTACAACATCTAGGTTGGCATCTAGCGAGTTTAGAATGTCTAATACTAATTGGGTTCTCATTAGGGTTTTGAGAAGTTATTTAACATAACCTCCATTATTAACAGTGTCAATACGGTTCTATCAGGGTTGCTACCGATATTGATGGCCTCGAGATGAGTAAGGGTTTTCTAAATAGATTCGTAGAGATTATGCATGGACATGAGTCAATGGTGCATGAGTTTAATTATAATCGTGGTTCAAAATATCAGCCGCTATGCAACGTAATTGCCGCATTATCGACCATAGCGGTTGATGCCACTATGCTAATTTGAAAATCGCGACGCTACAGTCTAAAACTTAATAGATCCAAGCAGTTTGAATTTTAAACATTATTTTTCATATTTTAAAGTTATTTCTTTACCCTTAGCCATGAACCTCCTTTGGATTTTGAATTCACTCAATTCTTCTATTTTCGATTCGAACATAAGCGAGGAATAAAGGAATGAAAAATAAGTAAACGAGAAGTTGCTAACTCGAAATCCAATTCAATTATGAAAGATTTCGTTGCAATCAATAGAGTAATCAAATTATTAAGTACAATGAAGTAAATCAAATTATTAAGTAATACAAATATTTCTATCTAGCAATTATTCCCAATCCCAATATTTCATTTTGTATCTTGTATTATCTTGAACAGCCTGCCTTTGACCCACATTCCATTTATGTTCTCCCTATATTAACCCAGCCCGAGTTTCGATGAGATTCAATCCACTTTTATTCTTTACTCTTTCTTTTCTATCCTAAAGAATTGAAAGGGGGCGGGGGCGGGGGTGTAAGTCACAGAGAATTTATACCTTTATATGGTTTCAAATCACTAAAAAAATATAAGATTGGCCGTTATGCAATATTCATATTTTTTTACTACTTAAAAAATTTACACCGCTACACTGCTACTATCGCCGCAACCACTACGTAGCGTTTTGGCTACTAACTGTTATGCCCGCCGCAACCGCTATTTTGATCATTGATTATAACGCAACAGAATAAGATTATTTATTAATAATTAAGTAAGTAAAGTATTTAGTAAATGTAAAGTTCAAATCAACATGTCCGTCATAGGTAAGGTCCACTCAATGGAAATCGCACGGTGATCAAAATCAATATCATTCGGTCAAACTGGGTTTAGGTCATTACAATTTACTAACATAAGAGTGTTGGTGAATCTTGGTTTTTGATTCATCAATTCTAGGTGCTTGATAGAATGCGTTGCATTGAATGTAATTAATTATATGCCAAACAAAGGATAAAAGAAAATATATATATCATATTTCTCTCTCCAACAAGTTATTAGGATTTTGTAGGCATTTTTTAACAGAGGGTGGCTTGTCCAAGAGGTGGGCCTCTGGAATTGAATAAATATGAGGCTAAATATTAGACCCAATAGTTAAAGAGAAGTAATCCAATGCTATAATTAAGAGCCTAAATAAGAATCATCCTCAAACAAATCCACAAACATGCTCAAATGCAAATATACGATCAAGAAAATTATATAATAAAAAAAAAAAACACATTAGAATTATGCATGATTTATTCACATAAAAGTTAGATAAGAATCACATGAAAATCACAAATGAATCATATAAAAAAATAATATCTGAATCGCATAAGAACCTAGATAAGAATGAAATGAGAATCATCTTAAATAAACTCATATATATGCTCAATAAATCTGCACTCACACACACAAAAGGAGATCAAGCCAGGCCTTTTATCATCCAAGCTTGGACCTCAAATTTATGGGTGTGTAAAAATCTTAACCAATTGTAATTTTCGAACCTTCCCAAAAAACAAAAAACAAAACAAAAAAAAAAAAAAAATTGGAGGAAACCCTCGTATTAAGACCTTTTGGGCTAGTGGAATGGATACCTCAAAGGAGGGCCCAATTGACAACCAAACTCGGAGTCCTTTAAAACCACCGTTCTCTAGAAGCCATAGCTATTCATCATTGGCTTACATATTGAGTAAAGAAGAATTGATATAAAAGTCAACCAATGTAATCAAAACCCGCCAGTCATTTCCTCATCCATTGTAAAGATTCAGTATTTTAATGGTTTTGGAATGTCCCCATCAACGCACTTTTGCATTTGACCCATAAGAAACAGGAAGAACCAAATGAGTTGTAGTATCTCAACTTTTATCATGTGCACATAAAGATCATTGATGCCTTTGACTTTTAACAGGTTTTACGAATGAGTGCACGGGGTACCCGCAACCCATCACTCTTGTGCCAGAGGCTCTGCTGGTATGTTTTCCGCTCTTGGGTCGTTTGAACAAGTAGGGACGTTGGTTTGGGTGGGTGATCTAAATCATCAGTCTATTGGGTGGCATCTTCTTTTTTATCAGGGTGGGGCCCACCTTTTCAAATCCAGGCTGTTCTTCAGTTTCAGCACCCATTATATTTGTTGCCTCTGAATTTTTAAATGGCCACCAATTAAATTGATCACACGTAGGAGCTCCCACATTTTTATTCTAACAAAGGAAAAATAAAGCAAGTTTCATGTTTCAAATCAATTCAAATCTAAACGGTAGGTGTCTTATATATCTGAATAATATATTATTAGATGATCACTGCATAGAATATAAAAAGATGACCGGTTTGGATTTTCAAAATGTGAGCCCTACCATGCAGTGAAGAAGCACACCGCACCATAATACGCTGCCGAGGTGCTGCCCAGTAGTTCTGCCCTTGAATTGATTATGCAAATTTGGGGTTCATTCAACTTTAGAAAGTTGTGTTTTTATGGTAAGACTGTACTCATTTTTCTGAACTTAATAACAGAAAACACATTATTAAATCTCTTAACTCTTATTGTCATGCTTTCAAGTGGGCTAAATTGCATGGTCATTTCTTGACTAAAGTCAGCGTGACCTTTCTTAAAAAAATAACCCGCTGGTGGAGATCGGTGACGCAAAAATTTTCCATTCCATTTTATTGGATGTCCCATCACTCATCAAGGTCATAAAAGCAATCATCATCATATGAGTCTATTTCCAAATTGGATCTTTAGTTGCATGGAATTGGAGTTGAAAAGAATTCATTCATTGATGGATGGGTCTATTTGTTTGCATGAAAATGGAATTCATTTGATGTTGTTTTCAAACATTGCTCGCATAGAAATGGAATGATCATATGAAAAAATTGTTTCAATGGTCCTGTTACTTTGCTTGCAATTGAAATACATAATGTGCCTGTTTGTCCATGTGATCAAGTAATTGATTAAGATGGGCTTATTCATTAGCATATAATTGTAATGCACTTAAGTTCATTCTCAACTGAGCTTGTTTGTTTGCATGGAACTAAAATAGATTGGAATTCAATGAATGAATGCGCCCAATTTGTTTATATGGAACTAGTATAGAAAGGAATTCATTGATGGAATAAATTCAAATGGGCTTTGTTTGCATGAAATTGAAGTACATAGGAAGGAATTGACTTAAATGAAAAAGTTTGTTTGCATGGAATTGGAATGCATTGTAAATTAATTATCAAATGATCATTGAAATTTCTACATATGTAGATGAGACATCCATTTTATTTAATATAACTGAAATATATGTATTCATACATTTACGGATATAAACGCACACAAACATACATACGCATATATAATTATAGGGAAAGATTCACGTGCATCCATTCCTCACCATAATATGCTGAGGGACAAAATAGTAAAGCGGAGCTTGGTATTTACATAGCCCAACCCCTTTCGGTGGTGGATTTTTTTTCAAATTGGGCCATATTTGAAAAAAAAAAAAAAAAAAAACACCCTAATTTTGCAGGCTTTTATTGCAGCCAAATTAGGCCGAACCTCTTATCAAACGGCCAAATTGACAGGCTCTACTTGGGCATCACTATATGGAAGCGAAAAACTTGAAGCACCAAATATAAAAATATTTGAGGTATTAAATGTTTTTGGAGTGTGTGGGGCGGAGGGTCATGAGTATCCCTGCCCTCCCTTGTCCATGGCAAGCAGCGAGAAAACTAAATAAAAATTTCCCAACAGAGATGTCGGCGGACACAGATAAGATTATTTTTATTTTTTATTGGTAGAACACGCATATGATTAAAGATATGTGATAAAGTCAAAAGAAGAAGGTCAGTGGATGACAACAGACAGATACACGGGTCAACGGTCAACAGCTACTAACTCGAACAGTGCACATCTGGGTATGTGATCCATCCAGGTTTCCTCCAATCAAATCTTTTTTTTTTTTTTAACATCTAAACAAGTTTCCCTCCAATCAAATTCATTTTTTTATCTTAGCTCCTCTCTCCATTTTTACTCCAATGGAATCTATTTTTTTTTATCTTAGCCCCTCTCTCTACTTTTACTCCAATCGAATCTATTTTTTTCATCTAAACCACTTTCTTGTGGTCCACCCACCTCCCCAAATCCAAGTGGATTCACGTTACCCTGGCATGTGTTTCTCTACTGTCAGATGCCCATGGCACTGTGGATTTTATTGCAAAAAAGCAATTCCCGTCCTTTCGATGGAAAGTGGTTTTTTCGCACAGAGTATGAGGAAAATAGTTTGATTTTTTCCTATATATGTAGAGAGATATAGAATGAGACCTACCATATAAAATATTAGAGTTGCTTGAAAGAATACCCTATTTGATTTTTCCCTCATTCCTAGTAAAAGAATATAAAAACTACACTCAGTAGTGAGAAAGAGACAAGCGTGAAAAAATCAAAGGGTCATTCTTTTGTTACGGAGGAATCATCAAAGTTGCACAAACATCTCCTTATATCTATTTCGAAAATTTATATAAAAATCTTACATCGGCCCCAAAATCCTCAAGAAAGCCGTAGGTTTATTTCTAAAACACAATTGTCTATTTGGACTTGCACCCCTCAATTGGAAGGCCAGTGTAAAAGAAAGTTTAGACTTCCCGTAAGGGAGGTTTCCCAAAAAATTTAAGGGGGTCCTATGGCACCGGCTTGCCCCTTAGTTTTGCCCCAGTGATTGACTATATGATGAAACATGATTAGTAAATTATACATTGAATAATGCCTAAGAAAATATTAATCATTTCATTCATCCTATGGTCAATTTCACGATTGGCTCAACTCTTATTGGAGTAAAATTTTGGAATATGTTAGAATAAAATTTTGGAATATTCAATATATAACGAGGGTATTCTTTCGAGCAACTCTAATTTTCTATATGGTAGGTCTCACTCTATATCTCTCTACAAATATTTCTAATGGAAGTTGCCTAGCTTTTGTCTCGTTATTCTTTTTCTTTTTCCTTTTTTAATTTTTTAATTTTTTTTTTCCATAATATGAGAGGAATGGCTTAATCATTTTGGTCCCAACTTATCTTATCCCTAATTGGTTAGCAATGAGGTTGTCACCTGACTACTTAGATTGATTCACAGGCATGTCACTCTTCATATGTGTATGGATTTTTCTGCTTAAGCTATCCTTTTGAATTTATGGTCTCCCATGCCTAGAGTTTGTTTGACCCTTTGTAAGACTCTTTTTTTTGTTTTTGGGTAAAGCCTTTATAAAAGACTCTTGAGATATCAATCAATTATGTGCGGGAGATACGCTCAAGGAATGACATTCTAAAATGCTTACATGGGCCTCACCTGGGTGGAGTTATGGATAGGGACGAGACCAACTGCATTCCATCACTCCACACGTTTTCTTAAAAACTGCCGAGAAACGCGGCAAACAGATAAAGCGGACCCCATCTGTTACGAAGTGTCCCCCTCATCACGTGCAACACACGCGTTCATGTTCATGAAACCCAAAAAAAAAAAAAAAAAAAAAAATCCCTTCTGACGTGGACAGCACCCAGTCCGAATCCAAACATGCTTGAATTTCTTTTATCTTTAAAAAACAAATAGCCATGATACTAATTGAAGTAGAGTTTTCCTGCCAAGATAATTATTGTTGTTCGATATTGGCATCTGGGGTATCGCACTTATATCTAAGATATCAATCTATTCATGGGCAGAACCAAAAAATAGACCTTTTGTTTTGTTTTGTTGGGGTGGGGGGGTTTTCGCCATTGCAAAAACTAATATTAAATTTTAAATTATTCCAAGGGGATTTATAGAATTTAGGGGGGCCATGGCCCTTCGAGCCCCCCCTAGTTCTGCCATTACATCTATTGGTCTTCAAGTGGATAGTATCACTCCTAGGGATTGTAGCCTAAAATTTTCTTTTCTACTAATAATAAAATAGGTTAAGACTATGATTCTAAGTGATCTTAATTTTGAAAAAGGGTTGCGCTAATGGGTTAATAATACTGTATTTGAAGTATTCTCCAGTAATTTCCTTGTAAAGTAAATTAAAGGGAATGATTATTTTAATAGACAAGAAAAATAAAAAAAAAAAAGGTCATAACAAAGTAACAAATTTAAAAAATTACCTCGTCTTTTTCTTTAAAAAAAATATCAAAAATCTAATCTTTCTTTATACTAAATGACAGAAAAATCTTTTTTCATTATAAAAAAAAAAAAAAAAAAGTCAACCAAGTACCTTTTATTGTGCCATGAAATGACAAAAAGTTAAGATGGTAGATTTTGAGATTTTATTCTTTTCTACTTGACTCTTTATTTGACTTCAATTCACCTTATAGGTGAATCACAAAAACAAGCCTGCGCTCAAAGAGAAAAAATAATAAAAGGAAAATTATAAAGCTTAGCTCACCTTCTAAAAGAAAAGCACTTGAAAGAGAAATGACCAAGCAAAACTAATAAAATAGTTTTTAGTCTGTAAAATTTGAAAAAATCTTAAATTGATTTGATGTTCAAAGTGTGCTAGATCAATGGTTGGACTGAAGTGTTCTACCCATTGATTTTGAAAGGTCTATGATTGTCAAATGAAAGCTAACGTGAAATGGGCAATCCATCCAAAGAGTCCTTGTTTTGCACATGATTTTGGAGTGTCCTTCACAAGGTGGGTTAGACTAATTGTTTTCTAAATAATTCTATCGTAATCACTTCACTAAGTTAAAATAATATTTTGTTTGAATTGTTAGGTGACCAAATATCTCTTTTTTTTTTCCACATTGGTACGATTCATTACATCAACAAAATAAAATATACAAAATACAGAGATTTTAAACATAACCCACTTGCTTATTTTTTTTAAAACTTTTTAGTTACAAGTCTTGCACATTATCAATCTAGTAACACGCTGAGGAGACTGGTACAAAATAAAATCAAGTCTGTTTGTTAAATATGAGTCAAATGCTTCATGATGGATGATCTATCTACCTAAAATTAGAACTAAAATCTGTTAGTCACATTGGCCCCATAATTAATGATCCACCTAATTAAAAAAAAAAATTGCATAATTGTGTGACACAATTGGCCCTGTGATCAACAAACAAACTAAAATTGAAAATAAAATCTGTAAGGTACATTGCCCCACATTTTCTTCATGGAGTCAACCTAATGTGGTCCATTGACCAAAGTAGGCCCCACTAAGCGTCCCACCCTCCTCTCTGCATTGCTTCTAGAATCTTCATAGAAATAATATATCCCCCTCCACGGCAGCAGATCCTGTTTCCACATGGGATGAATGCGGTCCCCACCAGCAGACGTGTCCACCTTACGAGGAATCAAACACGTGGGTTTCGTCCGTACTTGCCAGTGAGACGTGGAAAATAGAAAGAGAGTGAAGCGAGGTGTCGTTGAAAAGGCCCAAAGTCCCTGTCGGGTTGATTTTATCCGTATAGGGTTTCGTGTATCTAAAAACCCCTTTTCTTCCATTTTATTACGAAAACACCACTCTCGTGGTGACCGGAATGGGGAACAGTTAGACAGTTACGGACTACAGTGAGTGTGTGTTGCATAACGTACACGTGGAACGCGTGAGGGTTGATGTCATGGGGTAGTATGGTAAATAAGGAGGGAAGGAAGGGGTGAAGAGTAGAGTGAGCCTTATCCATCAGTAATGCCAGCTGGATATGGCGTGGTCGGCCAGCGGCGTGCAACCTTAGTCACGATCTTGTAAAACACCGCGGTAATAAAATAGGATTTATTACAGCTGGAAGGTCCGAGATACAAAATAAACCCTACCGCTATCTTTATTTACGGAACAACTCTGGCCAAGAGAAATTTCCCTGTTTCTTGAGACTGCAAGTGTGTTTTGAGAAAGTCTACTTGTCCCGAACATTGGGATCGGTCCAAGGACTGGTCCCAATGTTCGGGACAAGTAGCAGAGCTCGTGTGTTTTTCACCACTTGCGGGTGGACCGGTCCCAATGTTCGGGACAAGTAGCAGGGCTCGTGTGTTTTTCACCACCTGCGGGTGCTTTTGGCTGTCCCGGCTGGTGAGATTTTTTTTTTTTTTTTTTTTTTTTTTTGGGCATTTATCAAAAAAATCCCACTAAAAGTGGAAACCACAACAGAAGACCCAAAGTTTTTATAATATCAGATGAGGACCTCTTACCCAAATCTTCTAATTCTTTTCCGGTTTTACTCATTATTCGTTGATGTCAACAAAACTAGTAACCCAAATCAAAATTGACAAAAAGAAAAAAAGAACAGGAAGAAGAAAAGAAGAAGAGAAGATCGTCTGCACCCTTCAATGTCGATTTCCACTTCTTCACAGCAGATTTCCATCAACACCATTCTCTTCTTCATACTGTGGCCTTCTTCGTTCCAACAACACCGTTCCCTTCTCCGTTTCAATAGAAATTAATGTCACCCCTTCTCCAATCGAGTAAAAATTGATGTCATCACCTTCTCTACTCCTTCTCCACTCATCCTTGTCCACTCTCCTTCTCCATCTCTCCATGCATTTGCAACAACTATGAGATGTCATCTCCACTTCAAAACCCCATTTTTTGTTATCTTTCCCATTGCCCAACATCCTTTTTTTGTCTTCATAGTTTTTCCTCCATCTACCACATAGTTCCCATTGATTTTTGAAAGAAGAGGGATAAAGGCGTTGATGGCCCTGGAATGATGGAAGTGAATATGTGTTGCCTTCCATTCGTTTGTTGAAATGCCTAAGTGACATTTTCTTGAATTTCCTTAGTAGAGAGTGTCTTTTTTTCCATTGATGTCCAGAGTTGAAGTGGGAGAAGAGGAATTGGGTTTTATTCTACGACCATGATGTTATGTAAAGTGTGTGTTTGAACAACTTATAATCAGTACCATTGCAGAAATGAAATGTATTATGTACAAAGTTGAATATGATGTTTGTGCACAATTCATAATGAATTTGACGAATTAGTGGATGGATGTTTGATTATTTGAATGTGGAATAAGTTATTAATGTATATGGATGTTTGATGATTTGAATGTGGAACAAGTTATTAATGTATATGGATGTTTTTTTATTTTTTGGTATAAATGTGTATGGACGTTGATTTGAATGTAGAACAAGTTTTAATATGGAAGGTTGTTGTTGCTGATGTCTATTGTTAGAATGTAGATGGATATTGATTTGATTGTGGAGTAGGCTGTTTGTGTTGATGGTTATTGATGGTCATTTATTCGCGCAATATAGATTATTTTTTTCAAATGAAATTGTGAAGAAGAAGTTGATAAGAAAATAACTTCTCATGTGGTATGAAAATTAGAGGTGACTTTTTCATTAATATCAAGTAGTTATTAGTCAATACCGATGGATATTTAGCTGACAACGACAAATACAGTATTTTCACACGGACTTGAAAATTTTAGATATCATTGATTATTCGTAGATATTGACTAATTATTAATTGATATGATGAATCTTTAGTTGATATCGACGAATATTGTATTTTCCTATATGACCTGAAATTTAGTCATCAGTGATTATTTGTCGATATTGACTAATAAATAATTGATATCAATAAATTTTTATTTGATATCAATGAATACGGTATTTCTTGAACGACATAAAAATTGCATATCTATGTCTATTCGTTGATGTCAACTAATATATCAAATAATTAGTTGATGTCAACAAATATCATGTTTTCCTGTATCCCATTAGATTTGGCTTTTCAGACTGATATGAACTTCATATATCTATCCATTTGCCATTCACCAAAATGCAGACTAATCGAATAAAAATACAGTTCCTTCACCCCCTTAAAAATTATATCCACCATCACAAAATCATAGTTCAGACATCCACAAAAACGCATCCACCATTACAGGAAAAAAACCATGATTCCATCATTCTTCAGACGCCATTCACCAAAAATATAAATGGTATAGTCACATCAATACACAATCCATTAAGATGCAAAATAAGCAAAAACATGGTTCCTCCAGCACAAAAAAAGGCATGGAAACCACCTTTTGCCATTCATCTTTCACCCTAAAAATAATTAAAAATGAGTGGAGAAGATGAGAAGATATGAGAAGGTGGTTGAGGATTACAGATGGGAAGAGGTGTAGGTTAAGATTCTTGCGTTTTGATGATGGGATCAAGGAAGATCAAGCTCTTGCAAGATTTTCTTCTTCTCCTCTTCTTCTTTTCTTCTTTTCCTTCTTCTTTTTTCTCTTCGGTTGATTTGGGGATTATGAGTTTTGTTGACATCAACGAATAATGGGCAAAACGGGAAAAGAATTAGAGAATTTTCGGCGGGAGGCCCTCCTCTGATATTATAAAAACTTTGGGTCCTCATATGTGGTTTTCACTTTTAGTGGAATTTTTTTTGTAAATGTCCCTTTTTTTTATGGCTTTGCTGTGGCTAGGCTGTGTCTCTTGCTTCAAAAGTACAAGTGTGTTGGCCTTGCCCCCATACATTCGTACATGGTATACAGCTACTTTAGAAATGTATACAACTTAATTAAGTTTAATCTTTCTAGCAAGGGGAGTGAGAACTCACGCATGTGAGGTGATAGGAACTTGTGTATATAAAGAGTAGGGAAAGGCTAGGGTGGATCCCTAAGTTGCCAACCAATAGAGCAGTCTTTTGTTCTTATACTTATACTTATAATGGTTTAAATACACCCAACTGAATAATAACATTAAGCATTGATCAGGTTAGCCTAAGTGTTTGAAGCTCTTGCTGCACGTATATACCTGATTCTTTTTTTTTTTTTTTTCGACTGTCCCAGAATGTGGGTCTCAAGTCTCCACTCAGGATGGATTCTTTGCTTGTGATCTAGTTCGGTTTGAGATGAAAAATTTGCAATCAAGTGGGCTCTCTGCTTTCTCCCTCCTATAGTTTTCTTAAGCATGAATTAGGATAGAATATCACGACTTGTGTTGGTTAGGGAGAGTATCCTTTTAGAAATCAATTAGATTCAATGCATTACTATTAGGTTCCATGAATACAAGTCAAATTTACAAAACCTACGAAGACAAATGGTCATTCCTCTTGGTCTTCCTAAAGTGAAACTAAAGTATCACATCCTTTGATGTGATGTGTGTCATACTAATAGAAATATTCCAACACTAAGTCCTTTGGAATAAAGGCCAAACTCATATAAGAGTTGAACTTAGGATTTGAGTTCTAACTATTCCTTGGAGGTGATTGAAAGCTATGAATACTTGCGAGCAATCAAATAACCCACACAAGAGAGACGCAAAAGATTTATGTGGTTCGACATTACGTCTACATCTGCGGCAAGAGATCACCAATTCATATCTTGACTCTCTTAAGAGTCTAAGATCACAAATTACATCATATATATAATCCCATCTTTTTTAGTCTCTAAGAAAGCCCGTTACAATGCCCAAAATACCCTTGACCCAAAGTTTTTGGTCCCTGGCTAACCCAATGGACTAATCTACTTAACCCAAAATACAAGACATAAACCCAACAATCTCCATCTTAGCTTGAGTTTCGTCGAACTCGAGCCACCAAAAAGATAACTAGCAATGTCTTCAATTTCCTGTACTTCACTAAAAAATACATCACTACACAAACTATTACTGGATGCAATCTTCTTTCTTCAATGGCGAGTGACATGGGTCAAATCCAAGTAAGACTTGAACTTGTCCCAACATGTGTCTTCACAAATGTACCAAATTGCTTGTATCGCTATCAAGAAGTTTGCTTCGATCTATATAACAATTTCTTCAAACCACATACATGATCAAGAGCCAAGAAATTCACTCTACCAGTATTGGAAGTTCCTTCCTTTTTCTCATAGACCCACTCGTATCAAGGTTCTTCTTATCAAGAGGCTCCATCTCTTAATCTATAACTGTTATCTATTGACTACTTTTCCACTCTTTCACTGACTCCGATCCTCATGCGCAAATGACTCAACCGTCAATGCATATGCAACCGTATCATCATGGCTTCTGTCTTAAGCGGACGTATAAGTTGCCATGTCCTTAAAATTGTATCTGGCTAGTGGCTAGTGGCTTCCATGATCTCTGTAGTATACATATCCGCTGTATCTGCTACTTTGTCCCCTACATCTGCTGCATCGTCTGATTGTCCCCTGTATCTCTGGACGAGTCGAATGCACTCTTCCTTTTTACTAGGACGTCTGACTCCACCTAAAAGGTATCAATGCTGCTGCCTGTCTTTATCCTCTCCACCTGCTTACTCACATTGAGTAAAGCATCATCATGAAATATAACATCCCCGTTAACGATAAATCTAAGTGAATCCTAATCAGTATACCATAACTTGCGTAGTTTCACCCTAAAAGCATATCCCACCAATATGCAATTCAAAGTCCTTGGGTCTAGCTTTGTCGGTTTTCACGAGTACAAGTTGAATAACTAAAAATCCTCAAGTTGGAATAATCAGGTGAATTACATGACCACATTTCTTCTATTATTGTTGGATTCATACCTTGTATTCCGGATCAACCGGATTGGTCCATTGGGTTAGTTAGGGACTAGGCTTTGGGTCAGTGGTATTTTGGTAATTGTATCGGGCTTAATTTTTCTGGTGATAAGAGAGATGAGTTTATATATAGAGAAATTCTAAACAATGCCCCATATTAAAAGCATCCATTTTCCCGCCCATCTTTTTTTTCTTTGTTTGTTGCCATGGGGCCCATGTTAAGTCAATCTAGTCTTTTCACACACACTAAACTCTACTCCCTCCCCTCAATGAATAGCTACAAGTCCAAGTTTGACACTCATCCCACTTTTCCTCACTATTGGATTAAAGTCATGATAAAATGATGCATCTAAATAATTAAATTTTAGAGTCATGGATCAAAAGGTTAGAATAATCTTATGGACTTATGATTTTGCATATAAGTAGGCCTCAATGGATCTTTATATACAATAGACTTCCATGATCATCATGCATCTCAGTGGGCCGAACTAAGAGGGGCATTTTCTCCTAAAAAACACTCTGGCACTGTGTAGTGCTCCCATATATATATATATATGTAATTGTAATCCCAGACTCTGAAGCGAGTTAAGATGCAATTTGGTGCTCTCTTTTCATGAATGTAGGCACAACGTTGAATCAAATAAAATCTTGTGTCTCGTGTGTGGCTTGTTTGATCAATTGCAACTATTCGCGCTTCCATATGCACGTGCACAACGACTGATAATAGATCTTCAGTGGTTGTGCGACCGATGGTTTTGTCATTAGATCTTTTGAGTCACCAGTCACGTAAAAATAAAGACTAGAAAGGCAAAAGGGAAAACTCGATTTGAGTTTTAGTTGTTGCAAAGTGGAGAAAGGAGATTAGTCATCTATGTGTTAGAGCGTCTGGACTTTTTGTTTGATATTGAGCAGATCAAAGGATGAGGATTAAAAAAAGACAATAAAAAGAGCCTAGGGTTGTGCTTGTGATTGATTGTGTCTTCCCATGGAGCTCATTCAAATCTAAGGAACCAAGGCCTGTTTGAAGGCTGGTTCGGGCAGGAAAGAGAGGTCGGTTTGATTTTTAATGGGCTGGATCTAATTAAATTGAGAAAATAGGGATCTTGAGTTTTCTTTGTCTATGGTAACATGGGTCTTTTGAAAAAGAAATCGAGATGGGAGCAGAGAGGAGAAAACTTGGTTTGGTTTCCCATTTGTAGAGCTTTGAATTGGTTTGCTACGTGCAGATCCAAGGAGAGAGAAATCTCTGTCATCTCTTCAGACTAAGGCACTACCATACCGAGGGTCTGATCTACGAAGTGGGTTCTACTGCTTTGAGAGATCAAAGGAAAGAGAGTGAATGGATTTGTTGATTGTTCTTGAGAGCTGCTATTGCCACAACCCATGCTTCTCTTTCCCTTTTTTATGACCAATATATCCCCTGTGTAAAACTACCTAAAAAGACATCTATTAAACGTCTCTCTCTCTACAACTTTTTTCTACACTCACCTACTCTCACCCCAACCCCCAGCCCAATTGTGAGGCTCCACCTCTTTACTTACATTAGTGGGACTCAATTATAGGTAATCATCCCTAATTGTCCTATTTAATAGGTGACTAGTAAGGGTAGATGAGTAATTTCCTATAGTTGGACTTAGTCTAGAATTTAGGGGTCTTTTGTATTTTATAGAATAAATAGGGGGTTAGTTGGTTAGCTAGAGGCCCTTAGAAGTAGTTCTAAGTTTCCTTAAGGGTTTCTCTTGGAGAATTGTGCAACTACACTTAGAGTTCCCTAAATACCCGTAGAAGCTTTACAAGCCAAGCCACTTAAGTTAGGGCAATTTAGTCAATTAACCCAAAACCAATTTCTATAATAGAAAACCCATCCCCATCCAACGAAATTTCATCTCTCCCTCTCTTATTTCATTTCCCTCTTCTTCCCTCTCTTCCCCATTTCAATTTTCCTCTCTTTCTCTTCCTTCTCCTCTAAGCTAGGGCTCCTCTTACCAAGATCTAAATCTTCCATCTTCAAGAAACAAGAGAATTCCTCGATATTCAGCCATCTACAACAAAGAGGACTAATCTCATCTCCTAGATCTCTCTCCCCTCTCCAATTCAAGGTAATTTTCATTTTCAAGCCCTAATTTCTTGTAGAAATTTTCTTTTTCTTATGCACTTTTTCTCTTTGGGAATGAGTGAGCTGTAGATCTAGTCAGTTGGAGAATTTCGAGAGATTTGGAGTGAAGCTTAGCCATTTGAGGTGCTCTTCCCCAATTAGGCAAGTAAACATGTTTAGATATCATTGTATGTTTATTGTTTTGCTTGAAAATGTATGATTCATTACATGAATGCTTTCTTTTTGTAGAATTCTATCAGTTGATGTTGATTTGCAGCTCCACATTTGGAAAATCAATGGCCCATGGATGATGGATTGGTGGTATATGAGGGAGTTCTATGGTTTGGAGATTGATGAGTTTTGGAAGGGAAAACAGAAGCTGGAAAATGAAAAATAGAATCTGGAACTTTCGCTTGAGCGAGCATTCGGTTGCTCGAGCGGGGAAGCTCTCTGGAAAACCCAATTTGAATGTCCGCTTGAGCGAACTTCAATTCGCTCGAGCGAACAGACTTTTAGCAAGGAGCATATGCTCGCTCGAGCGAGCCTATGGTCCGCTCAAGCGAGGGCACTTCTGGGATACCTGCTTGAGCGGACCTTGGGGCTCACTCGAGCGGGCATCCGTACTGACTGTTTGATGTTTTACCCCCCTGGGTTCTTTTTTGAGCATAATTTCCCGAAACCGCCTCCCATTTGTATTTGGCTATTCTCGGGCTGCACCGACCTTCCATTTGGACTCTGAGGGACATACTAGACATGAGTCAAAGGCCAGATTTAACCTTGATCCATATATTCACCTAAAGTAGGATCTGGGGTCATAATATGGAACTTGATTCGGTGTTGATGGATGACCTTGGATGCCATTTATCGTCAGAAGCACCAAGAACATCTTAATTAAGAATCTAAGGCTCCTTTGACTACTATCTTGGGTGAAGTGGAACCCTACACCTGAAAAGGGGCAAAGACTTATTACAGATTATTGTATATGGTCATATTTATTGTTTAAATACAGACGAGACATCTTTTATATGTGTATATGCATTCTATGGATTGTTGGTATGAATGAATGCCATGGATGGTTGGTATAGTCCAGACTAAGACAGTAAGGCCTCAGAGTGACGCTCAAAACATTGATCATGGTATTGCACTTGAAGCTTTGAATAATGATAAATGGAATCACAGTCTAGACCTGGGTAGTGAGGTCATAGCATGGCACTGAAGGCTTTGACCAATAATCATTGGAATGTAACGATGGACAAAATGATAATGGACTGGGGAATGGGATAATACTAATTAAGTGTATGTAGAAGTGGAGTATACGTGACAATAACTATTGATACCAATAAGAGAGTAAGCATCGACACCCCTAAACTTTATGGATCATATACTCGACTAGTCTTACCCCACATGAGTACAAAGAAGTGATCATGTCCAGAGTAACCCCACCCGGTACACTACTTATTGTTTATGGCGATGCGTGCGAGCATCGTAGGTATTTCCGAATACTATGAAAGCCAACATTCGGACTGGGTGCACTATGATGAGTATGATGTTTATGATGGATAATATGATGAGCATGGTAGGCATGTTTGGATACCGAGATAGCCAGACGTAGGAGCTGGGTGCAATAAGCGTCTTCGGACATGGATATAGATATGGACATGGTTGATGGATACATGGGTATTGATGGTTCTTTGTTTGATATGGTTACATGGTGGTACAACGACCATGGAGTGGCTATGACCCCCAATGTGAGGGCCCACCCCTTGTGGCCCTCATTTATATTTGAGTTGCATTAATCAAACTACATGATACCTACTTATACTAATTAATAGGGGTTAGAAAGGGTAGTTTAGTATTTTCCTACGATTTTAACCTATTTTTTAGGAATTAGTTTCTTTTTGTGATTTATAGAACCTATAAGGTCTTAGACGAGTTTTAGATAGTTTGTTAGTTAGTTAGAGGCTTCTAGAAGTAATAAGAATTTATATGAGGGATTTTCATTTGAAAATTTGCAAACTACACGTAAAATACCCAAAGAGCCCATGTACTTATTCTGAACTTAAAATAAACCAAAAGGGCAACTTAGACATTTCCTTTTCAACCAATTGCTATAAATATAAATGCTCCCCACACTCGAAACGATCTCTCTCTCTCTCTTCTCTCCTTCATTTCCCTCCATTTCTCTCATTTCCCTCCCATTGCTCCCTTTTCACTCCAAGAATTTCCTCCAATTCTCTCTCTAGAATCCTAGGTCTAGGGTTTTCTACTACAAAAAAGAAGGAATTTCTACAAGCTATTGTTATTATCTCTATAGAGGATCCCTCTCATCTCCTAGATCTTTTCTCTCTCTACAAGACAAGGTGATTCTCTCTAGTTCAATTTCCATGGAATTCGTTTTCTCTCTCTAGAATCCCTTCCCTTTTGCAACTCTCTTGTGGATATGGGTTTAGAAGTGGTAGATCTGAGATTTGGGGACTGATAGAGTTTGGAAGCCATTAGATCTTTGGATCTTGGATCTCTTAAATCAAGCCTAGAAACCTTGCAATTGGAGTTGAGGCAAGTACAATATACTTAGCATAAAATGCATGTTTTCTTTGTTTGATTCTACAATTTCAATTCATATGGATGTTTGATTGTCTAGATCTATCTTTTAAGCCTTATTTTCATGGATTTTGTCCATTGATGGATGAGTTTTCACCTTTGGAAAATCAATGGCCCAATTGATGATGGATTCGTGATGATTGGATGGAGTTTAATGTGTATGGATGGTTTTATGATGATTGAAGACAAGATTTGATGGTTTTGATGGAAAATAAAGTAAATTGGAATAGTTGCAGAAATCTAAAAAATTAAATTTCATGTGTACTCGGTCGACCAGCCTTGGAGGATGTCGACCGAATTCATAGCGGAACTTAGGAAATAATTAAGAGCTAGTTTGTCTCTCAATCTCTGGAATTCAGTGTATCCGGTTAATCGCCCTGGCCAAGATGTCGACCGAGTACACTGGTCAGAATCCACTGAAGGACAAACCAGTTCCTAGCCTTTCATGTGTATCCGGTTGACACCCCTTAGAGGATGTCGACAGGACACACTGTAGGATTCCAAAATGGAAACCTACCTGCCAAGTTTCTGTCCTTAGGATCCATGTGTATGCGATCGACCAAGGTACCCAGGATGTCGACCCGATACACTAGGCCTGATGTTGACATAGCAGACAGACTTCCTGTCTTCCTAGCGCATCAGATCGACCACCCCTAGGGGTGTCGACAGGATACATTGCAAACAATGAATTCTGGTTCCTGAGTTTTTGGTGATGTGATTTATTGTGGGGCCCATTGACCTTCCATGTGGACTTCCAGTGATGTGCCAAGCATGAGTTAAGGATTGGGCTTAACCTTGACTCATGGAGGCCACCAAAATAAGGTTTACTGTATTAATTGAATTTCGATTCAACCCTTAAACGTTATTGACGATACCCGCAACTTCAAGAACACCAAACACACATTCCTGGCATTCGAGAATTCATTTAGGAATTGAATTGGCTAACATGGACCGGGACCTAAAAGGGGGGCCATAAGCCAGGTTAGACGTTTGCTATTTCTCCCATTGATTGACATGGTTATGTAGATATGTTTGGTGTTATTCCTTGTTGTTCACTCTTGTATTTTATCTATTGCTTAAACTTGTTAATTAAATGGAAATTAGAGGACCTTAACTTAGGATTTCTTAGTGGTGACCCGGATTGTGAATGAAGATCATTTGACCCCCTATCTATGGCTAGGCAAGCCATCATATCGCCTAAGGAATGGATGGATTGATTACATTAGAGGAGAGGTTGTGTTGATGAATTGGAAACCCATTTATGAATGGGCAATGGAATGAACAATGCCGGATTTGGATTGTGATGGAAATGGATTGAGACCATGAAATGGTGGGTCATGGTCGTGGATTCGATTATGAATGTGGACTATGGATGTTGTATATGGATTGGACATAGATATTGGACCTTGTATGTATATGAGTTGACATTGCTTACGCAAGGATAGCCTAACTAGAAACAGACCTTTATTTTATTCCTTGAGTCGGCATTGAACATTCACTCAGTTGTTATAAACTTTAGCCTTTGACTGATCATTCATGGTGGGAGATATGTATTGTTTGGCCATCATGATGAGCTATTATTAGACGACCGGCAGACTCCGGTAGTATATGTTTCATTGGCGGCCGGTAGACTTTGCTAATGGCATATATGGGTATATATATACATTCACGGCCAACAGACTCCAATAATGCATATATACTTCTTAGGGTTTTAATTTATTTGGCGAGGGTTATCATCCCTTGCATTAGACTATTTCCTTGCCGCAACTGGTTATCAATATGGGAGGGCCGCGACGGAATATCCCGCGGTGGCCAGCTCGTGTGAATGTCCCATATTGTTAGATGATCAATTAGATTGCTTTACTTTCATATTGATCCTTATTGTTATATTTTCCACGATTGCTTAATATTGTATCATTTTACTCTTATTATCTTATTATCGTCTATATTCTCTTTGATGCATACATCATATGTTACTTGTATACTGTGCCTATGGTTGTAAACGGGTCAATTCCAGTCTGGGTCCATGGTGGACCCGAAACCAAAACCGTTAAGGAGAAAGGTGGAATTGGAACCGGACCCGGAACCGTTTCGGAATCAGTTTTTTGGCTCCGGAACCAAAACTAGAACCATATATGGAACGGGTCTGGATCCGGGTCCGAATATAGGTAAAGAATGATATTAAGAAAATATGATTTTTAGGAAAGATTTTCAAAAATCGATGTAAGATGTCGGGTATCGGGTCCACGGGTCCGAACCAAGATTTACAAATTGGAACCTAAATATGGACCCAGACCCGTTTTTTAACGGGTCGGAACCTCCAGGTAATCGGAGAATTGGGGACCTATTTACATCCCTAACTGTGCCTGCCAGATCCTTGGATCTGTTCCACCATTTGGTACTTAGGTATTGTCACTGACACCGATCCTGATGGTGACACGCTTCTTGAGGCACCCGTAGCCGATGAGTACGGGTGGGGATTGACAGATCATGAGATTGAGTCGGAGGTTGGAGTGCCAATATTGGGGCTTGAGTGATTCTTTGATTTTGGGTTTGAGTGACCTATGTTATGAGTATGGGGGATTCATTCAATTTTGTATACACTATTATATTAACTTTGAGATAGCTTAGGCTTATGTCCTGTTGCACTGACTTCATTGATTGATATATTTACTGTTTCTGCATTTATCTGATATTGCTTTCGCTATTTTCTATATGCTTCTGTAGTTATGTGTTGACCTCATATGTTGGTAAAAAGTTTTAAATTGGACCTCACTGTGAGCCTACGATTTTGGAAGTTCCCGGTTTATTCGGAAAGTAGCGCGCCAAATTCGAGTACCTTGGCAGTAAACTCGGTATTTGAAATTGGGGTGTTATATGCAGTGGATGCATTGAGACGCCTTCACATTAGAGTTTGTCATTTCTTGTTATCTTTTAAATGGCCAAGTTGTGCCAGTCTTGTGTCGGCTTAATTGAAAACATTAATGTAATACTTTAAAGTAGAACAAAATTGTAGGACATTGCCCTTATTCCCGCTCATGTGAGTTTTATATTTGCTCATTTATTGGATTGGTGACATTATTCTTGGTAATTTCTTGCTAATGTCTCGAGATTCAAGGCGCCCGGATCTTGGGGTGTTACACTAGCCACACCGTCCCCTTCGACAGCACCACTGGAGGGGGAGAGGGAGATAGGTTGTCAAGCTGGGCGGCAGGCGGAGGACAATGGGCAGGAAGATGGAGAGAGAGGGAGAGAGAAAGAAGGAGAGAGAGTGGGGAGGGAGGGAGAGGGCAGCGAGCGGTAGGGAGAAGGAGAGAGAGGGAAAAGGAGAGAGAGAAAGAGGGTTGCGGGTACGGAGAGAAAGAGGGAGAGAGGGCGGTGGGCGACGGAGAGGGGGGAGAACGGGAGTGAACTGAGAAAATGAGGGTGGAGGGGTTTGAGTATTTTGGGAACAATGGGGTGTGCAGAGAGAAATTTGGAGAATTTTTAACTTAAGTGGTGTGTGTAGAGAGAAGGGATCTGAAAAAGAGAAGCTTGTATTGTGGCACATTAGCAGCTCACTCATTCTGTAGGTAGTGCGGAATCCTTTCCGCAAACAATAAAGATTCATTTGGTCCGTAAGAGGAAAGAAGCACCCATGAAAAGATGGGCCCATAACCCAACAAAGGCATTAATGGAAGCAGACTGGTTGATAAAGGGCATCCTTTCATATATTCAGGATGTTGCGAGTTCCTTTATTTGTGTTGAGTATTGTTTTATGCTTAAAAAACACATAGGAACAACAACAACCAACAAGAGGGGATAAAATACATCCCTACCAACGATGAAGGTTACACAAGACCCATCTTACAACATCACCTCCAAAAAGAAATCCCTCTTATAAGCAAAGCATAGCTTAGCCAAATTTAATAATGAACAAAACTGACAAAACTCCTAAGGGGTTCTTTGTTTGTGCCCATTTACGTATGTAATTAAATCACATGCGTTTCCATTAGCATATATCACATTTGTTTTGTGTGAATCTGATTCACATGTGTAAAACTCATATGTAAATGGTAAGAAAATCAACTCAAAAAGTTCCATCAATTTTCACATCTCAATAGGTGTGAAAGGGATTCACATGCTACTGTTATCGTGCACTGTACAGTAACCGCGGATGTCCATGAAGGCAGTGCCGTATTTTTTAACTTTTTCAATCTTGTGGGACCCAAAGTCATAATCTACGCCGGTAATCATCTTCAGGAGGCCCAACATGGCTCACACATCAAAATTCAGCTGTTGGATCATCCTAGATTGTAAGAAATTTGGGAAAAACTACAGATCATTAGATCTGCGTTCTTGGTTTCTGTGGGCCCCCTTTGCAAGATCCTAACCGTTGATTAGTTCTAAAATGGCGAGAGAACAGCTAGACCCCAAAGTTCCATATCATGACTCCTCATGATCTGTGAGAAACTTGGGAAAAACATTATAACCGTTGATGTCCATTAGAAGTACTTTAAATTCATATGTGCAAATAGGTGAAATTGACGAACATTGGAATCTGAATCTCTTGTGAGTCTGTTGCACATGTAATTGATTCACATGTGAAGCATTTACTGATGTGAATCATTTTCACACAAAACAAACGACCCAAAGAAATTCTCTTTCTTACAAAACAAAGAAAGAAATTCTATCTGATAAGGTTTTAGACCCTAGACTAGAGTCCAAGACTAACTTCTAGTGTTTTTGGATTCTAACATAAGCAGATTGGAGGCAAATCTAGGTCCATTGACTATCCTATACTGGTTCACAAAGTAACAAAATATAAAAATAAGAAGTTATGAACATTATGTAGCAAAGACAAAAGGAAAAATAAAGTAAGCTTAAAAGAGGACAGTTCACCCATTTCAATTAATAGGACTACAATTTCCCCAAGCACCCACTTCCAAGGTGCAGGAAAAGAGCCTTATTTGACTATTAAATAACAATGCTTTCAATCAGGTTGCACTTCTATTTAAACTCATTTCTTTTGTTGTTTTTGCCCCATATCTTAACCATGAAGACTTGATTATCCACAGTAATTGAGACATATATAATAATTATATCCTTCCCAACAACTTAATTTAAATGAATGTTTTATTTCTGGTTCAAGACACATGGAAAATGCAACTTCTCAAATATGGCTGGTGGTGCCAAGACATTGAAGTATTACCTTCTTAGACGTCTGATGTGCCCTCTGCATGATCACATCTCGATCATGATTGATTGAACATTTCGTTCCTCTCCCTTTATAGCATTCTTTTTTTTTATCTTTTGAAGAGAACAACCCTGGTCTTTGCTACATTCCTACACCAAATAAAGATCTGCCATAAATCGTTTGGCAATCATGAGATGCAATAAAGACTATTGTATGTGTTTTATTGGCAAAGATGAAATCCTAACACTATCAGTGCATACAACCACTCCTTTTCAATCCTGCTCCTTAGCAAAAAAACTAAAAAGTTAAACATTAAAAAACAACTCGTTTTAAACATCAGTGACAAGAATGCTGTTTTTCGAAAACATGTGTTACGAATTCTGGATAACAAGTTAGCATTTTTTTTTCCCCAATTGCTTCCTGTCAAACATCCTTATCAAATATACGGCGAGATCCTCATGAAGTCTAGTTGGCTACATACATGTAAGAAATGTGCAACATAAATTGTCCTTTTTTAATGGAAATTGGTTCAACCGGTCATATCAATGGACTTTGGGGAATTTGATCTCCTGCGCACACTTCTGTGGAAACGGTTCTCGTGAGAACGGTGTATGGGAGAAAGAGTAGTTGAGTACCGCTATCGATGGGGCCTTAAAGACTATTACTAGGGTCATCCAAAGGCCGCCTTCAGAAAATTTGTGGCCTAAAGTGGTAAATCTAAATGAGGTCTTAAATTATTTTTTATATTAAAGTTTTGTGTACCTAGATTTGTATTTTCTAATAGACATATTTATTATTTATAAATTATAACAAATAATATTTATAAATAAAAAAACACTAACTATAATAAACATACAATATGGGCTTGGAATTAAAAACAATCTTAAAAATATAGAACAATTGAACCTCATTTAGGAATTTATCATTGTTGGCCACAAAGTTTTATATGTAGATAAGCTTCAAATTTGACGCAGCTTTTTCGATATGAAAAAGAAATAGATTATATTTGAGTTAGTGAATTATGATTGACATATATTATAAAAAATACCCCCATATATTATAAAAAAAAACGATAAATCAAATTAGTAAATCCTTAAAGAAGATTGCTTTAGAAGAAATTTAAAAAAGAGTTGCTACAAAGAAAGGCAATCTATGAGAGAGGCAGAGAGGGTGAGATAGTTAAGAGCCTGGCATTAATCTATAATTGAAACCTTCATTTGAAAAACCTCGATGGTGAGGTGCAGGGAGGTTGAGATTTGTTGAGATTTAAAAAGACAATGCGTAGAGGAAAAGAAGGATAAATGTTTCTTTCATTCTTTTTTTGAATGTGAAAAGATGATTTTAGTGAGATGTGATAATAATTACTATTATGGGGCCTTATTTTTGGGGGAGAAAGAAAAACTATGGCAATTGCTTTAATGCCTTTTTAAAATGTGAAAATATGACTTTAATGGGATGCGATACTACGGGGCTTTATTTTTTGGCGGCCTAAAGCAAGGGCTTTTCTTGCCTTATGGTCGAGCCGCCCCTCACTCACCATCTATGGAATCAGGATCCTCTGAGGCAGTTTATCCACAGTGACAATGGATGGACTAACCACAGTCTACCACATCACCGTGGGCCATGGGTAGCCCTGCCTTGGACACGGGTAGGCTGCCTGCATGCATGACAAACTGCCCCACGGTGATATGGCGTACCGTGGCTGGTCTACTTACGATCACCATGGGGTAAAACCTCATCAGATCAGGACTCTCATCCATGTTGTAGAGTATCATAATACCAATTTCTATGCCACTAGTGTCACATGTGCATGTGATTCAATGGGAAGAAGAGATGAAAGTAGTCGATAAAGAATCTTAACCTACTTTCTAGGTGTGATTGTTAAACTCTAGCCCATTATCTTATAAATAAAATCATTATTATCATAATCGACATCACCACTATCGTAACCTCGTTCTATCTATTTAGGGTGGACTTTGTGAATTTTACTTTTTCGCTTCACCCTACTAAAAAGCATATTCTATGAAACTCTACACAATTTATTATTTTCTTGTTAAGGCCTGTTTGGATGCACAAGAAAATACAAGAAAGTAATATTTTATAGAATATAATATTTCATTTTCTAAAGAAAAAAAATCTTGTACGTTTGGTAACCCAATAAAAAATTGAAGAAAATATTCTCTTCTTTCAAAAAGCTCAATATTTTTTCCTATAGCTTCCCCTTGTAGAAAACTTTCGACAATATAAAAAAACTTTCAAAATGATGGTTACAAAGTGCTAGAGTAATTTAAAGACTAAGTTCACCAAATCCATCATGATGTATTCATTTATATGTATGATAAAGTAAAGTAAAGTAAAGTAAAGTAAAGTAAATGTCACATGATGGTAAAGGTTGGTGAAGTAAAAGTGGGAGGGAATGATAGAGTAGTTTATTTTTATTTGATTTTACTTTATAATATTTTATCGTAGTTTTTATATGGTAAATAAAAGGTGACTTGTTTACATGTGTGGTAAAGTAAAATAAAGATTGATGTCACATCATGGCAAAATATGAGGTAAAGTAAGGTGAAATGAAGTATGTGGTGAAGTAAAGTGGGAGAAAATTGTAAAGTAGTTGATTTTTTTGTATTAACTTTACTTTACTACACTTTACCATGGTTTTATGTAATAAAAGAAAAGTTACTTGTTGCAAAAAATGTGGCAGTTGAACTTTACTTTACCACACTACTTTTTATTTAACATAGTAAATTACATGTAAATTAAAGTATTTCATAAAAAAATATTTAATAATGTAATTTACTTTAATCGTAGCACGTTCCAAACAACTCAATTCAGAATCTCTAATAATTTTTAGAAATTGCCAAACAGCAAAAACATTATAGTATTATAATATTATATTATTCTATTCTATATTATTTTATTCTTGCAATATCTAAATCTGTAAATATTTTGCTTAAACTGTAAAGTGGCGCAAGGGTTGTGGTATGAAGTTTTGAGCTGGTTTGACTGCTGTTGGACTCAAGCAAGTTCAATCATTGAGTTGTTTGAGGCGTGGCACTCAGAAGTTAGACCAGATATTGGGAGGGTTATCTGGAGGACGGCATTCCCAGTTGTCATTTGGATCATTTGGAAGGAAAGGAACTCGAGATGCTTTGAGGATTGTATCTCTTCGACAAAGGTTCTTGCTTACATATTGAAGATCACTATAGCTTCTTGGGTTTCTATCCTACGTCAATTCCTAGGGATCCATTTCAATATCTTCCCAAGGAATTGAAGGGAGGTGGTCCATCCTTTCATGGGATAATTATAGCTTTGTTTTTTTGTTATTTTCTCTCGGTGGGCTTTGTTTTCCCTTTTCTTTTATTTTCTTTTTAGTTTTTCTGTATATCCCTCTTGTACTATTAAGTCTTTTCATCTAATGAAAGTTAACATTAAAAAAAATCTGTAAATATTTTATTCTATAAACATCCAAATAGACCCTAATTCACAAATTGTGGTGTAGGTCTCATCCTCTTAGCTAGCTCTTTAAACTTGCAACTTTTAGATGCATAATAAAGTCTTGTTTAATCAAACTGCCTACATGTGTTGTATACTTGAGAAAACAGCCAAATTACCATTGCATTAGTCATACATAATTATGGTTATTACTCTAATTCAATACACTTTTGTACCTACCAATTGTTTAGGTTAGGTGGCCCTTTTGTGGTAGCTCAATTGGTTAAGAGATTCGTGTGTAAGAGTTTGTGAGTTAGAGTCCCTAGTGGGGGGGGGTGGGGAGACAAAGGATAGTCGACAAAGAACCGCCTCTTTCCCTAGTGGTAAGAGATGTGAGTCCTTACAACCCTGTCCTGAATTCGAATCTGGGCAACCACCTTTCCTCACCCCAAGGGTCGTGCTATCTCACCCGAGGTCTTCTTCCCTCACCTCACCCGAGGTCTCTACTTCCTCACCGGGGGGGGAGGATATCAGTCGTTCAAAGGATAGTCGACAGGGTAGTCAACAAAGAACCGCTTACCCTAGTGGTAAGAGATGTGAGTCCTTACAACCCTGTCCTGAATTCGAATCTAGGCAACCACCTTTCCTCACTCCAAGGGCTGTGCTACCTCACCAGAAGGGTTTGGGTCCCAGCCCCCTAAGCTGGGTACAAAAAAAAAAGGGCAATCGACAAATTTATTTATTTATTTTACAAAAATGTGGCTGTTAGGGGTGACAAACAAATAGTTATTCTGTATTAGAGTGCCTTCTATTAGTTTTTAAGCAAGGAATTTCTATACTGCAATCTTTTTTAGATAAAAGTTCCTTTCGTAGTTTTCATAATGACATGATGAATATAAGTTACGAAAATAAAATAAAAGGCTATTCACATTTTATGCCTGACTGATATGTTGGGTTTTGGTCAGCCTAAATCTAAGTTTGCATTCAAGCACAATCTAATTCCATCTTTCACTGAGGCTTTTGTTTTTATTAGATCCGGCTTTTGGTCTTTTGTTGGGTACTTGGCTATGGCCCTGCTTGTGGGTCCCTTTTTTTGGCTTTGCCTTCTTCCCTAGCTCTTCTCTGGCAGTGTCTCCATGCTTCCGAGTATAAGTGGATAAGAGCTGGGCCTCATTCTTTTGTACTTTGTACATCTCTTTTGGAAATACATACACGTTTAATTTAAAAAATAAATCTAAGCTTGAATTTGTGCAATGAAAGGACTTCGAGATAGAAAAGAAAATTATTTTGATTCTTCGTGCATCCTACTATTTCGTTGTTTGGTGCGACATATATTTCTCATGGAAAAAACAAAACAATGAACAAATTTTGTGTAAACAATTGCAAGAAAACCCTAATTAGTGACAAAGCCGAACTTGGCTTGGCCCGGACCAATTGACTAAATGGGTGGGCTCAGATCCGACACTCATGGCCCAACATGAGCTTGGGTTGGATACAGGAGTTGTGTTTCTAAATCCACATAACCTGACCCACATTATATAAGGGCCAATTGTGGGTCAATAAATCTAGCCTAAAATGTAAAATGGGTTGGGTTAGGGTTGACCACATAAACCACTTAACACATTTAAATGGTTCTAGTTTGAGTTGACCTGCAAAAATGGGTTGGTGTTTAAATTCTTTGTTCTTTGGGCTTTCTTCTTTCTACGACCAAACTCCTAATAATGTATATACTTGGAAATGGATTGGACTTGGGCCAAACTTCTACAGGTTGGGTTAGGATGACTGAGTTAATTGTGTTAATCCACATTGGATGCGGGTTATGTGCGTCGAATCGAGTTGACTCGTATTAGATGCCGATTGGAGAGATCATACCTAGGTTAATTAGTCCTAAAACATCTCGGCCTGACTTGGCCCGTTTGCCACCCCTAAATTCATGACCACTGACTTGTTTAAGTATGAATGTTTAAACTAGTTTTCAAATAGGCCCCTTAATGATAGAATCTTTAAGGATTCTCAAACTGCAATTGAGGATATTGCTCCTTTGGTGACTCTTCGTTTGTTTAAGTGGTTGTTATGTAAAAAAGAATTTTCAAATTTGAAGCTAGATGACATTGCCCAAGATTGGAAGGCCTGCATGATGTCTAGTCCATCTATGGGAAAGGTCGTAGTTTCTTGGAGTCCCCCTCCCGTTGGTTCCTTAAAGTTCAATGTTGATGGTATAGCGAGAGGTAAACCAGGTGTAGTTGGCATTGGAAGAGTTCTTCGTAACTGCAAGGAGGAGGTCTTATTCATGTTCTTCAAACATGTTGGAGAGAAAGGTTCTAACAAAGCCGAGAATCTAGCTATTTTAGAAGCTCTTCGCTCATATTCTGAAGATTCTTAGAAGATTTAATTGTGGAAAGGAATTCCCTCAATGCAATTTCATGGGTTAATTCTAAGAAGGGTCCATGGAGATTTCAATTTATCTTGAATAAGATAAAATTTCTTTCTTCCTCCATTCCGATGACCTTTTCCTATATGAGTCGATTGGCTAAATTTATAGAAGATACTTTGGCTAAGCAAGGGGTTGTTAGGATTTTGTCCTTAGAGGCTTCTCTTATGTAGTTGTTTATGATGTTTGGGTACATGTCTCTTATACTTAAGCATGGTTTTTCCTTTTCTTCCTTTTTTGGTACAAGTTTTCTTTTCTCTTAATATATTAAAAAAAAAGAGAGGCATATGGTCTTATTTTCACAAGTCGTCCAAAGCACGAATTATGGTCGCTTATATACACAATTATTCAGATATATTACAACTTAAGCTCCATCACCATCAATAGAGCCCTTGAAAGGATATCAAAAGTTTCACAATGAAGAAAGAAATATGAGATTTATATCGTTTACATAAGTAGTTTTCTTCCTTTAAAAGTTTTTTCTTCCTTTAAAAGTTTTTCTTCTTATGATACTTGAAATCACGCACCAATGTATACCAAATTATGTCCCTAGCCATCAGGCAATTGTTAGAGGCATTAATTTGGCATTTGCAAAAGTTTGAGCAAAATTTTAACCTCATCAAGAAGATGCACAATATGATATATGGAGAGAAATTATATGTGTTAAAGCAGCAGCATCCTCTTGAGCCAGCTATGCGTGGAGTGCAGCAGGGTCTTCTCAAAAGGCCATGTTGTTGCACTCAATAGAAATCCCTCTCCTATCTAATCCTCTCTAAAGTATAAACTTTACTGAAAATCTCTCATTCAAAGTTTCTCCTTAATTTCTCTCTCATTGTAATCCCTCTTATCAGCGTCATAATCTCTTTGAGATTAGATAACTCTAAAATTTTCATCATAGACATAAGTGTCACCTTGTGGATCCTACTATAATAGGTATTGTAGAAAAAAAATTACAAAATAAAGACATTTTTACCATTAAATTTAGGGTGGAAATGACCAAGTACAATCAGAATCTAGAACTCAAACTCTTAAAGCCTTTAATCTCTCTCAAATCTCTGCATCTTGGTGTTTTTTCCCCTCAATGCCAAATTGGGCATACTCATTTGAGTTTTTTTTAGCTTTGCTTTTCTACCTTTTGTTTTTTATTTAATTTTCTTTGTGCTATTAGAAATAACTCAACTGAGAACTTTCTTCAATTCTTTGTTTGTAGTATTGAATTGGATTGTGTTCATTGTTTTTCTTGTACAAGCTAAAAATCTCTTCTTTTCTTTGTGAGTGTGGTGGCCTTTGGAGGTGCCTATAATCAAGTTTAAATGTTTAAAAGAGGGTTGAGATTGACAATACTTTTAGATGTATTCTTCTTTATAATATATTTTATTATTCATAATTACTCTTTAACTTTTTCATTTTTTCACTATTATCCTTTATAACGAAATCCATTCTTCCAATACCATGCATTAGATAATTTGATTGTCCTGATTTTACTTTTTTAATCCTTTAGACCTTAGGTTTTTAAAATTCTATTTTAATTATGATTGTGTTTTAAATTATATGTTAATGTTCATTTACAATTTATTAAAATAGTTATAAATATTTATAATTCAGAATATATTTATTTTCTTAACTTGGCTTGAGTTGGATGCTGGCCTTTTGCACTAGTAAGCGATTATAATGTATCTTGGATAACTTGTACCAAAAGGCAAAAAGTCTCTTTAACATGAAGCCTCTCGTAGATACTAGAACAATCAATGTGGCAATTTGTACCGCATCAAAAAGAGATAATTTTTACCTATGAGCAAACTGCACACTGTTGAAGAGATGTGTATTTTTTTATATGTGATGTTAGCTGTCAAGTGGTGTCTCCTTACACTTGACTTGAACCATGCAAGTTTATGATTTCTCTATATAGAAACGCTCCCTGTGATGGATTCAGGTCGGATTAGAATGGGTTTGACACTAGAGCTTCTCATTTTAAAATATTATATAATAAAAATGATATTGTATATTTTCTCTTGTATATACAACTTGCCCACAAATCTTTTGAGATATCTTCTATCCAACACATTGTTCCGCAAAGGTGATACATATATATATATATATATATATATATATATATATGTGTATTATAGCCACTAGCACGAAAGCTCCCGAGATATCCTCTACCCAACCCAGGTTCAATGTCATCCAAATAACAATGTGCTAGTTTTGGACATGTTTGGATGCACAATAAAACACAAGAAAATAATATTTTATAAAATATAAGTTTTTATTTTCTAAAGAATTGAATCTTGTATATATGGTAACCCAGAAAAGACTTAGAGAAAATATTCTTTTCTTTCAAAAAGTTCAATATTTGCTCATACAGCTCCCCCTGTAGAAAACTTTGTATAAGATAAGAATCTTTCAAAATGACAATTACAAAGTGGTAGAGTAAAGTAAAGACTTTCAAATCTATGATGATGTTACATATATGGTAAAGTAAAGTAGAAGTAAATGTCACAGTATGGTAAAGGTGGGGTAAAGTAAAGGTGGGATAAAATATTTGGTAAAGTAAAGTGGGAATGAATGGTAAAGTATTTTCTTTTTATTCAACTTTACTTTATTTATCGTAGTTTTATATGGTAAGTAAAAGTGACTTGTTTACAGATATGGTTAAGTATAACAAAGATTGATGTCATATCATAGTAACTGTGAGGTAAAGTAAGGTGAGATGAAGTATATGGTAAGATAAAGTGGGAGAGAGAGTTGTAAAGTAGTTGTTTTTTGTATTGACTTTACTTTACTATACTTTACCATTGTTTTATGTGATAAAAGAAAAGCAACTTAAGGTAAAAACATTGCAGTTGAACTTTACTATACCACACTACTTTTTTAGCCATATGTGGTAAATTGTATTTAAATTAAAATATTTAATAAAGACTTATTCTAATAATGTAATTTACTTTTAATCAGAGCACCTTTCAAACAACTCAATTTAAAATCTGTAAGATTCTTCAAAAATTATCAAACAGAAAAATATTACAATATTATAATATTACTTTATTCTATTCTATACTATTTTATGCCATAATTAAATATGTAAATATTTTATTCTATACACATCCAAACGGTATCCCCTGGAGAAATTAGGAATTTATACTATATTCAAGCAGATTGGTCGTGATTGGTGATGTCTATTCTCACCCATTTTCTCATTTTTTTTCCTTTATTTTATTTGGAGACTGATAAGACGAAATGCAGACATAACCCACGGTGATAATAGCAAAATCTGCATATTAGATTAAGAGATTTGGAGACGTATCGAAAAACTCTAGCACAAAAAACACGGGAGCGGAGATGTGCAAGGATAGCATGCACCCTGCTATAGAATAGAGGGCCGACGCCTTTTTTAAATGGTAAAAGATGGTGGTTGTTCAAGAAGAGGAAGGTTCGTTTCACTAAAAGAGGAAGAGGTGCTAATGAAAATGAAGCCTTTCGTCGGCTGGCTTTCTTGTTTTAGACTTAACCGACGTGGATGAAGGAGGGTTGAGAATGAGGTGTTTTTCTTCTCAATCCTTTCAACCGTTTTCCAACTTTCACGAGAAAGAATTTTTTTGGTAGAATACATATTACAACCAATTGCAAAATATGTAAAGGAAATTACTATTTGGGGCTGTTTTACATATGAAGTAGAATGCCGGGTTTTCCAACTTTCACGAGAAAGAATTTTTTTGGTAGAATACATATTACAACCAATTGCAAAATATGTAAAGGAAATTACTATTTGGGTGACATAAGTAAAAGCCGGGAAAACCTGAACTCGCTTTTAGCTCAACATGGGACGTAGGTCACAAATTACAAGAGAAATTTTCAAAATGGTACAAACCTTTTGGTTTGTTTTCGAAAAAAGTATATAAAACCTGAATAATTAAAAAATATATAAAAGTTTTTCATAATTCTTTCGATCAAGTCCTCTCCATAAATTCTTTTCGAGACATGACACAAATACCCTTATATCATATTTCAGATTTTTTCTTTAATAAATCATGAGGAAACTACGGAAAAAATCCCCATAGGACCCCATAGGGTCAACGAGGACCCAGTTTCATGTTGAAGATAGAAGGGGTCCTCAAGCTCCTTTTCAATCTTTTTTTAATCATTTTGCGATATGGTCGATATCGACCATTTTGTAGTATTCAGCAAATAAGACAATTACATGTTGGAACAAATCTGTTTGACAGATTGGTCGATATCGATCATTAGGAGAAAGTAATAATGGTCGATATCGACCGTTTTGTTGTGTTCAACGAGTATGACAGTTATAGGTTGGAGAAAATCTAACTGGTCGATATCGACCATTAAAGCTAAGTAGTGATGGTCGATATCGACCACTAGAGCGAAAAAGAAAAAAAAAAGCACTCTATCTCTCCCGCAGCTCAGCAAGAAGAATGCAGGTGAGATGTTCGACAAAATGATTAAGAGTACTAAGAGCGAGAGACGAGAGAAAGAGATGATGGGGACGAAGAGAACCTCGATTGTCCATTTTACAATATTGAATTTAGAGGTGTGTTGCTTTCTTTTTTTCCCTCTCTGGGTCTTAATATTTACAAAATCAGAATCAGATTCGTCTCTCCTCTTTCGCTCTCCTGTAGTCTTATCTAAAAGATTTTTCTTATCGAAATCCTTCCCAAAGCATTCAATTTTTGTTTATGATTGCTTTTTAGTTATAGATGGGAGGTTGGACGGCTCTGATTGAGGTCTTGAATAGACCGCCGGAGGGAGATGCTTGGATAGAGTTCGTCTTCTTCCTCGGTCCTCTCTGGGTTGCTGTTCTCTTTGAAAATTTTACAGGATGGGCATGGAAGCCCAAGTGGGACATAGAACAAAATTTGGAGCAACACCTGCAACAAACAAAGAAAACCCCACTTTATATTTGGGTTCTGCAAGTCAAGAAGAACCAAGAAGAACCAGAACCAGCACAGAATGGTCGATATCGACCATATTACTAAATGACAAAAAAAAAAAAAAAAAAAAAGACAAAAACACACCCAGAAGACCTCTCCCGTCTCTGAACTACTAGTAGGTCATAATCTTACATATGGCATGCTATGGGGAATTTTCCGGTAGTTTCCTCATAAATCATTTAAGAGAAATGATCAAATCCAACACAAATGATTTAGGGATCCCCACTTCAACTTCCTTTATGTATGGATGCTTAAAAAGAAAAAAAAAACTTCAAATGACTAAAAAAAACCTAGCTTCATCAAATGGTTATGATCATCAAAAGTCAAAATGGCCAATTAAGCGAAAAAACTAAAAAAAAATGGCCAATTTTAGGTAGGAAAGAGGTTAAGAAAAGACAAAAAACTTATCATAAGGGAAGGAATTTTTTGTCTCAAAATTTTTTATAGAGATGACTTGATTGAAAGAAAATCGGAAGATATTTAAACTTTTTTGAAATATTCAAATCTTCATGTAATTTCTTGACAATGAGTCAAAAGTTTTATACTTTTTTGAAAATTTTCCAATTTATAAATTCATATCTACCTTGAGCCTTGAAAATCAAGAAACAGGTCGAGTAAATTACCCAGTTAACCCGTCCCAATGCCTTTCCCAAGGGGAGTATGTGAAGGGGGTACTCTAATCAAAGATGATTCTCGTAGAGCTCGAGAAAATTTATCTTTATTTTACCATTCAAAATATATATATATATATATATCTTAGTTTTTCATCCAATAATCATAGCGATGCAAATAAGTTAAATCCAAGGGGAAACATGGTTGATCCAAAACTCAGATTCAGTTCCAAATCAAGCAACTTAAGAGTTGTATGCAGACATGGGAGTATTGTACAAAACAGATCAAGTTTTGGATTGGGATCCTTAATACAATGTAATAGGGCATTAGCATAATTTGATAAAAAGGACTCTTAATTCTTAAAATAGACATGCGAGAATAATAAATAATATATAATTAAAGGTAAGTTAGACTCTCAAATATGAATATAACTCAAGGTATGTATGCCTTAAATATATATATATATTGATATATATTTAATATGTAAATTAATCATCTTAGATCCGTATTCTCAGGCTGTTACATTCGGCATTCTGGATCCAATATACATGAATCCAGATCCAAACATAAATTCTATACTGTTGCTTTGCCTTGGAAACAGAGACTATGTTCTACCATACATGGATTGCTAATATGCAGTCCAACTTGTGGGGCCCACTTAGATACATGCCTATCAAAGGGAGGAGGGCAGATGGAAAGGTCCCCTAATAGATAAGGAGGAAGCCAAAAACTAGCTATCCTATGCCTTGATTTAGCAGCCTTAAAGTTAATGGTGTCTCTAATCAGGCTTTTTTTTTTTTTTTTTTCTAAATTCATTCAATCCATCTTTTTGTGAATGTTCAATGAGAGTAAAATTAGTCCTGAATCTTGATTACAAATCATAAGATGACAATAGCATCAAGGGGTCTGCATTAAACAAACTTGGCCCCAGTGGTCCCATAGAACTGGATTGTACATGCACTTTCCTTGAAGCATTAACATTCTCCAATAATGGTATATTCATTTCCGATCCTAATTAATCATCCTCATCAAATAACCGAGCTTGTGTGCATTTATCATGAGAAAACTTTGAACTTGTATTTTTCCAGCCATCAATCTGTGGGTCACCAATCAATCAATGATTGAGATTGTAGTCTGCTTTTACATGGTTCCCTCTTTTATATGGCACCCAAATGTTTAAAGGATAGGTGCAATCAGGGACGGCCAGACCTACTAGCACTCGCGAGGTTCAAGAAATTTCTTAAGTAACACTATAAATATTTTATATTTTTATTTAACTTTTTAATTTAACATTCCCCGCACCACCTAAATGAAAATCTTGAGTCCGCCGTTAGGTACGATAACATGCATGACTAATCATATCCACAGCCAGCACACTCCTAATCACCTACTGATCAAGCATGATAATGATATCCATTTACCTTACAAACTCAAATCAAATATCTCAGCACAAAACAAATTATAAACTGAGACTTATCATATCCCATTTCAGTTTCAGATTTTTACCATTTGAACTCAAAATGATGATGGCTGTTGTTGGGTGCTACCCAAAAAAACATAAAAAAAATCTGATCGCTGGTGGGGTTCACATCAGAGCATTTAGCCATCCATCCATCGTGGGCCCCACTTAAAGTACAGAAGAAATCCTGATCATCAAACTAGGGCCCACTTAAAGGAAGTTCAGGAGACCATAAATTGGTAAGCTCCTGCGATGCACCATCCCTGTTTCTCTCTCTGATTAATTTCGGATCATATCGCACGCATAAAACAGGTAAGAGTATCGGAAATGAATACAACGGTTTCGAAAAGACAATGGCACGTTTCGTAATTTCACAGAAAACCAAGGGCACTCCCATATCTGTTCAAAACAAGATTAAAAACGTAGTCCGAACCGTAGTTAAATCCTAACCCGAAGCAAACCCACTCTCTCCTCTTTCTTCCCTCTCTCGACTTCGCTTCTGTTGAAGAGAAAGAAGAAAAAACGGAAGCTCTGTGCCGTTTATAAACTCCCGACCGATCTGTAACGCCAACGAAACCCTAGCTCTTGCACCCGGAATCCGACCGAATTCTCGCCGGAATCCTCATTCTCCAATTCATCTCATCTCATCTCAGATCGTGAGTTCTCCAACCATTTGCACTTTTCCACCAACAATCGCTTTGTTCGTCGGTAAGGTTTCACAAATCTCTTTCTTCTGCTGTTTTCGACACATTTCGCGGTTTTCTGCGAGTTTTGGATTCGACTTCGGTTTCGTTTTACTGAATTCCGAAGGAAATCTGTGGAAATTCCTAGTTGTAGCTGAAATGTGATCTGAAATCGTTGGATCGAGTTTTTGATGGCTCGGATCTTTTTAGATCCGGAATTTGACGTTGGATTGAAGAGATTGCTTTGGAATTCCTAGTAGCTTTGTGTTTTGATGAATTTGATGAAAAAAGGAGATGAAAATGAGCAAGTAGAAACTGTTTTTGATTAAAATGAAAAGCGAACTTTCTTTTCTCCAAGAGAAGATTGTGAAATTCCAGTCCTTTTCTTCTCTCAGAAGAAAAATCAAATCTTTTTTTCTTATCGTATATGTATGTATGTATGTATTTTATTGGAAAAAGAGCCTTATCTAGATACATATGTATTGATTGATATAGAAGAAACGAATTAAACAAAATCTCTTTGGGTGTGCTGTGAAGTTATATTTAGAAAGTGAAGGATTCGAGAATACAAGTATGGAGCAGTGAAAGAGAGAAAAAAAAAGAGAGGAGAGGATAAGATTCTATTAATGTTGATAGATGGATAAAAAGTCAAAAAAGGGGAAAGTTGGGATGAGCTTGGAAAGTAGGAAAAGAAAAGAGCTGATTGCGGATTTTATTTTAAGTACGGTAAGAGTGATAGGATGGCTGATTTAATGCTCAATTGGATTTTACTAATCCAAATCTATGAAGGAATCTTTGAATGGAAACAAATCATCCATACATGGAATTTCTTTGATTTTTTTGTGGGTGGGTTTTCTTTGAATAGAAAAAAATCATCTGTATGCGGATTATGTTCTATTGATCGAGAAAGTTCGGGACATTTTCGTTTTATTTCTATAAATGGTTCTACCATTGCAACCTTATATGGGTGTAAACCTCCAAAGATTTGAAACGCAGTAGGTCGGACGTACAGGTGGGATGTGAATTGTGATGCAGTATGTTGACTTGAAACTTGGGTTTTGGTGAGTGCTCAGCTTCAGATTGATGAAGTTTTTCGCTGGTTTGTTTGGTTTTTTTTTTTCAACTTGACTAGTCTTCCAGTGTTCTAGATTTCCAGTGGATTCTTTTTCTTATTAATTTTTTACTTGATGATAATGAAAGAATTGAAGCATCTGCAGATAAATCCATTTATACCAAACCTTACCAAGAACGATCATACAGATGCCCTGTGTTTTTTTTTTTTTTTTTTTTTGAAATTGTTCTGATCAAGATTGATATTATAGTCAACACCCTTGGATTGGATTTGAGGTACATGAGAGAACTAGTTGGTCCTCTCACATATTTAAGTGGGAATCTTGGAATCCAAGAGCTTGCCTTGAAGAAAGGTAACTTGAAGTCCAAACATCCAAAGATTTAGAAGCGGTTATATGCTTATTTTGCATTTGTGTATGTATTTTTGTTAGAAATTCTCCGGATATCAAATATTTTGTGCCCCTTTATTGGCTTGTGTGTCCGCATTCCACACAGAATGGTCCACCTACGATCACAATGAACTGATACTCGCAGTTGGATTTTAATTCAAAAGAGTGATGCCTTTATTGGTCCATCTATAACTGATACTCGCAGTTGGATTTTAATTCAGATATTTTGTGGCCCTTTATTGGTCCATCTATAATTGATACTTGCAGTTGGATTTTAATTCAAAAGAGTGATGCCTTTTAAAATCATTAGACCTGAGGCCATAGATCAAACCTTTGGGATCGTTGTTGATAGTGTGCACCCGCACCCTGTAGGTCACTTAGAAATCTTTCTTTCTCCTACCCATGATTAACATTGCCCCAGGTTGGCCCCATAGTCCAGGCAAACCATCTTTATAAATTTTTGGTGCCTCCTTTTGATTTTTGTGTACGGGACCCACCTTTAATAAATTTAATTCCTTCATGCATGCCTCCCTTGCATTCACAATACTTATTTCATACTATTCCACTCATTAGTTAACATTGGATTTTTTTATCAAAATAAACTTGTTAGATGTAGAGGCGTTAGACTTTGAGGACATTAAACTAAGAGTTGGTATCATTTAATTGGCTAGTTATTTTGTATTCCTGTAATCCACTTTCAAACCTTTCCATTATTTGGCCTTTTTAGATTGTGATGCACTAAGGTGGGACCTGCTGAAAGTGGGCATATGCATATGTTTCTAGCTCCCCCACTATACTTTTGGTTTTATGTGTTTACTGCCCAAAACCGCGTGGTCTGGTCTGACTAAAAGGGAAAGTTCTGTCCTGGCTTATTTGGTTTTGGATCGGCCTCAGACTTGGACTTGTGGCCAATTATTGAAATCCAGATGAAATTTGGGTCGGGTTCATTTTCGTGCTTAGAGTACCATTTATTTATAAACACATATATGTCTATTGTATAATACACAGTACATACAATGTATTATACTATGAAGTAGATACGTTTCCTAAATTTTCTACTCTTTGAAAAGCAACCTAACTTATAAAAATAAAAAATCTGGGTTCTGTACCCAATTGAGCCAACCCAGCTCAATCCGAGTTGCAATCATGTAGGGAATCTACCAATCAGGTCTGGTGTGGGTTGGATATGTTGAGGTTTCATCTAAGTGAGGCTTGTGAGGGTATTTACCTCCATACAATTTTGGTTGGGCAGGGGGTTGATCCTAAGCTGACCCGAAGCACCTTAGTTGCACCCCATGCATGCTACATCATCAAACTGGTTGTGCAAGTTGTATGTCCCTTTTAAGATGGAGCATGGACTGAAGCTTATTCTGTTCTTATGGTCCTCATTATCCAGTTGTTTATTTTTATATTAATTTTAAGAAATATTATCAGCAGGTCATATTTAATGGGTTTGGTATTTTATGGGTGAAATCATCAGTTGTTTATTATTGTCTATTCACTGTGGTTTGTCTGCTCGATGTTCCATGTGAATGAAGTGTGTGTGTGTGTGTGTGTGTGTATTATTTACATACCTACATATGCATACACATATATTTGCTGTGCAATCTTGTCTATATTGATTGGTTTCCCTTGTATATCTTTTATAAAATAAGACCTCAACTAAAAAAATGAGGAATTTGCTTAGGATGATTATCCTTGTATCCATTCCATGTATATACCCTATCGGAAACAGCATAGACACACACACATGACCTATTTAAATGTATTTATTTTATGAGGAATTTGCTTAGGATGATTATCCTTGTATCCATTCCATGTATATACCCTATCGGAAGCAGCATAGACTCACACATGACCTATTTAAATGTATTTATTTTATTAATCCAAGAATACACTATTGTTGTATAGATAAGTACGTGCTTTGCTGTGTGTTAAACTCATCATGTTTTTGTCAGGCTATACCCTTCATGTCCCTGTCCATGACATTATCACTGGCCTTCTCCATGCAATTGTAAAAAATCCTGATATCAAATTCTTTAGAAAACATTTTAAAAGTACATATGAAATCTTGCATCTGCACATGCATTTGCAACAAACAAAATCTGTCCATGAAATTGGATTCTTGTAGAAAGCATAAATATCATCCAGTGAATACTGGTTAGGATGCTTATCTATTGGCATTTACCTTTAATTTCAGTTTTTTTTACAGATATACTTGAGTCTCTGAAAAGCTCTTAGCAATTATGGTGTCTAGTTCATGTGCAAACCTTCTTGATTTGGCATCAGAAGATATATTAGATATCCCCAAGTCATCTAGACTACTTCCCCGAGTGATGACGACTCCCGGCATCATCTCTGACCTGGATGATTCTGGAAGTAACAATGATGATTCAGATGATCCTTCATCAATGTGCCGGGAGCGGATAATTATAGTGGCAAATCAGCTTCCATTGAATGCTCAAAGGGATTCGGTGAAGGGTAGATGGTGCTTCAATTTGGATGAGGATTCTCTTCTGTTTCAACTTAAGGATGGGTTTTCAGCAGATACTGAAGTTATTTATGTGGGTTCTTTGAAGGTTGATATAGATGCTAGTGAACAAGAAGGAATTGCTCAAACTTTGCTGGAAGATTATAGCTGCGTGCCTACTTTTCTCCCCCCTGAACTTCAGAGACGATTCTATCATGGTTTCTGCAAGCAGCAGCTCTGGCCTCTTTTTCATTATATGCTCCCTATTTGTCCCGACCACTGTGATCGCTTTGACCGCTCTCTTTGGCAAGCTTATGTCTCTGCCAATAAGATATTTGCCGATAAGGTCATGGAGGTGATTAATCATGATAATGATTATGTTTGGATTCATGATTATCACCTCATGGTTTTACCTTCATTTTTAAGAAAGAGATTTCAGCGAATTAAACTTGGTTTTTTCCTCCATAGCCCATTCCCTTCCTCAGAAATTTACCGGACTTTCCCAGTCAGAGAGGAGATTTTGATGGCTTTGCTGAATAATGATCTGATTGGGTTTCATACGTTTGATTATGCTAGGCACTTCCTCTCTTGTTGCAGCAGGATGCTAGGCCTGGACTATGAATCTAAGAGGGGTTACATTGGGCTGGAATACTACGGTCGTACTGTAAGCATTAAGATCCTTCCTGTGGGTGTTCACATGGGTCGTCTTGAATCTGTTTTAAATCTTCCCTGTACATTCGACAAAGTGAAAGAGATACGGGAAAAATTCAGGGGAAAGAAGCTGATAATAGGTGTAGATGACATGGACATATTCAAAGGCATCAGTTTGAAGCTACTAGCCATGGAAGAGCTTCTGAAGCAGCAAACAGAGTTGAGGGGCAATCTAGTCCTAGTTCAAATTGCCAATCCAGCAAGGAGTATGGGGAGAGATGTCCAGGAAGCAATAAATGAAGCAAATCTGACGGCCAAAAGGATCAATGAGACTTATGGCCATCCAGGCTATGATCCTGTGATTCTGATTGAGCACCCTGTTCCTCTTTATGAGAAGATTGCATACTATGTGGTGGCTGAATGTTGTATCGTCAATGCAGTGAGGGATGGTATGAATTTAGTTCCATACAAATATGTGGTTTGCCGGCAGGGAACTCAACAGATGGATAAAGCTATAGGTACTTGTGAGGAGTCGTCTCGCACAAGTATGCTGGTTGTGTCTGAATTCATAGGTTGTTCACCATCTCTGAGCGGAGCTATTAGGGTCAACCCATGGAACATTGATGCTGTGGCTAATGCCTTAAATTCAGCCCTAACAATCCCTGATCCTGAGAAGCAACTGCGCCATGAAAAGCATTATCGGTACGTTAGTTCTCATGATGTTGCATATTGGGCTCACAGCTTTGAGCAGGATCTTGGAAGAGCATGCAAAGATCACTACAGTAGGCGGTGCTGGGGTATTGGTTTCGGTTTGAGTTTCCGAGTGGTGGCTCTCTCTCCCAACTTTAGGAAGTTGTCCATTGATCACATTGTTTCAGCATATCGGAGGACAAAGAGAAGGGCAATATTTTTGGACTACGATGGAACTGTTATGCCACAAACTTCCATCAGTAAAATTCCCAGTGCAGAAGTGATTTCAGTCCTTAACAGCTTGTGTAGTGATCCTAAGAACACTGTGTTTATTGTTAGCGGCAGGGGACGTAGTTGCTTGGGTGAGTGGTTTGCTCCATGTGAGGCATTGGGAATTGCAGCTGAACATGGATACTTCATAAGGTATGCTGACTTGGAGGTATTACAGTTCTGCATTGTGTAAGAATGCATGTACAGTATAGTTTCCTCTTCTGCTGATCCCATATGATTGACGTCCATAATTTAGTGGTCTTAACCAATGATCTGATGCAGCATTAACATGGAAGAGGAATCTTCCAAAATATACATGTAGATTGGAAAGCTTGAACCATATTACCTTTTAAAGGGTTAGCTTATTTTTGAATGATTCTCTATGTTTATTGTTCAATGATATCATTGCTAGGGTATCAAGTTTTGAAACATTTTGGGGATCCATCTTTCATCGTGGCCCATGATATCAACGGTTTGGATTAGTGGAAAGAATGTCCATGGAATCTCCCATGCCTTGGTGCATGTGCATAGAGCATTGTCTGTGATTTTGAACTTGGAAATTTGCTGGTAATTTTAATTTAATGGCTGTCTTCTTGTAGGTGGAGTAAATACTCTGATTGGGAAACCTGTTCACTAGCTGTTGATTTTGACTGGAAAAGTATTGCCGAACCAGTTATGACATTATATACAGAGACAACTGATGGCTCTTACATAGAGTCAAAGGAGAGTGCATTGGTTTGGCATCATCAAGATGCGGATCCTGATTTCGGGTCCTGCCAAGCAAAAGAACTATTGGATCATCTGGAAAGTGTGCTGGCAAATGAGCCAGTGGTTGTTAAAAGGGGTCAGCATATTGTGGAAGTCAAGCCACAGGTATGGTCTTTGTGCAATCTTTTGCTTCTACTGGGAGTACTAATAATTATTATTTCTACTTTTCCCTATATGAGTTTTTACCCCTGTTTTTAATTTTTGGTCTTGATAAGTGAGTCAAACTCATGGGCCCTAGGCTTAGCCACAGTAGGATACCTATGAGTTCTACTTTTTATTAGTTACATTCTCACTTGAAAAACGTGTTTAACATCCGAGTTGTCTACCTGATGCGTTCTACTTTTGATATGCCGTGTCTGAATGATGTACCATTATTTGAGAACCACACTGTTTATAAAACTTTACCCATTAGATTAGTATGCCTTGAAATGCATACTGAAATACTGAAAACAAAAATGTTCAGTTGTTGGTGACCCCATTGTTTTGTCAGGATGGGTAATAAATCCAGGAAACCTACCTTGTTGCCATACCAAGGATGGTCATGCTGATTGCTCAATTTTGGAACTTAAATTATTGGATCAGATTTCAGAAACTCCCACCTGGTGCTTTATGCCATGGATGAACCACCATGTGAAAACTGTGCTGATGTGATAATTTCATCTCTTAAATTAGTGCCTCTACAGAAGGTGCTAAAAAACTATCAATAGCTGATTTTTCATGCAGTGGTAAGGTGGAAGGTATAAATGGAGTATGAAAAATAAAAAAGGACTTAAAACCGTAAATGAATATGGTTCAAAATTCAAGAATGATTATAGGAAAAATGAAGGTAAAATTGTCTAATCACTTGTTAAAAATTCTTCGTTGTTGGAGCTTTTTGTGGTATAGATAAAATGGATAGTAAAAAATAACGTTGATCTAGTTCTGTTATTTTTTTTTCGCTGAAAACTCTCTGGTTGAATGACTTGGATTGTTCTTAAATGTGTTTTTATGCTGTGGTCCATCCTTGATAGGGGCCTACAGGATGAATGATTTAGATCTTAGACATATTCAACTTAATAGAAAATAGTCACCAATCACATGATAAATTGTCCAAAAAAAAGGTTGCTGATATCTGCTAACCCATGTTTTATATTTATGGATGTTATACAGGGAGTGAGTAAAGGGTTGGTTGCAGAGAAACTTCTTTCAACAATGGTTAGTAGTGGGAAACCTCCAGACTTCGTGATGTGCATAGGAGATGACCGATCTGATGAAGACATGTTTGAAAGTATTTCCAGCAGAGTCTCTTGCCCATCATTGTCGGTTACTCCGGAGACCTTTGCATGCACTGTTGGACAAAAGCCAAGCAAGGCTAAATACTATCTAGATGATACTGTTGAAGTAATAAAGTTGCTTCAAGGCCTTGCTTCTGCTTCAACTAAGCCGCAGCCAAAAGATTCACTTATCCGAGTTTCCTTTGAAAGGACTGCTTGAGGTTGTTGAGAAATATGACAATTTTGCTATTGGTTTGTGCTCACTGGGTTGTAAAGAAAGTGGAAGTGGTACGCTGTGGACATGGTTGAGCTAAAGAGTGGTTCTGTATTCCTGTAGGGGTAACACTCCGATCTTCTTGGTGTTACTTTTAGAGGATCCAAGCCAATCAGGATAAGTTTTGGTTACTGGTATGAAAAGGATTCTGATACTTTTGATCTCTCTTTTCAATTGAGAAATGGAGGAAGATAACGAGAACTACCACTCTGCGTCATTTTGATGGGTCAGAAACATTCTTGGAAAGCAGATTTCTTCTGAAATTCAGCAATCATTGATGATATTAATTTTTAGATTCATCTTAATGCACCATCTACTTGTACATGAACTGGAAAGAGGAATTATTTTATTTGTATGTGGAACATTCTGCAATGAATGAAAAAATTCCTTTCTAACTTAAATCATTGTACGATGTATTTTCTTCGGTGTGGATGTTTCTTTTTTCTTGTACTTGTAACTATCCTTGGATAAATTTTTTTATTTGTATTTTGCCACAACATTTTATATATTATTTCATTTCTTTGATGATGAGCTTGCGGCATTTTCCTCTTTTGTTTGGAATAGTATAATGTTTGACAGTTTTTTTTTTTTTATTTTTTTTTATTTTAAATCTTCTTGAACCTGTTACCTGTCTCAAGAAGTTGGGATAAAGCTTAAATAATTATTATGATGATAGTTTTGTTTCATTTCATTTTTAAAAGGGAGGTTTATATTTTTTGGGAAATTTTCAAAAAGGTGTAAAACTTTTGGATTATTTTCAAAAAAGTACATAAATATTTGAATAATTAAAAAAAATATAAAAGTTTTCCACAATTCTTTCAATTAAGTCTACTAACGATTTCAAGGTCATGTCATTTATACTGTAGACACAAGGAAGAAAAAGAGAGTACCTCCATAATTTAAGGAGACCACTTAGTGGGCCCACCCATGAAAAGTCCCTCATCCGATGTTACTTAATAGCCGTGTGTGCACTTGGGGACTAGATATCCCCTCTCCAAAAATAAAAAAAAAATAAAGAAAACACCTACCAGTTGGAAATAGGTAGGTCTCGTGGATAGGTTTTCAAAACTTTTGACCCACTTGACTCAGGGATCAAATACTCATAAGGCCATTCAACCACATTCAGGATGAAATCCCTCCGCAACAACAGATAGAGATACCTTTAGAGCCTGGTTGTGCTCTAATGGAGAAGATGGCTTGCTAAATGAACTCTTTCTTTGTAAGCAATCCAGGATGAAATCCCTCCGCAACACCATGCAACAAAATAATCTACAACAGATAGAGATACCTTTGGAGCCTGGTTGTGCTTTAATGGAGAAGATGACTTGCTAGTTGAATGAACTCTTTCTTTGTAAGTAACTGAAGATCTCCAAGACCTCTTAGTCTTCTACGCTATGACCCGTATTAGATCTCTTTTCTCAAGAAAACTGGTGGAAACTTCAAGAGAAAACCCTACTAGAAACTACAAGGAACTAGAAGAGAAAGAGAAGAGAGAGATGTGCAACTCTTGCACACAAAAGAGGGCTAGGCGTGCTTCTCTAATCGCTGGACGTCCCAGCCCCTTTTCATCCCTATTTATAGGTTGGCAAACATCATCTTTTCTTATTTGAAATAGAAGTCCAACTCTCATGTCCTACTTCAAATAGAAATAATAACTTTCTAATTCCTTCATCTGAGAGTTCAAGTAGGATTAGTATCTTTATAATAACTTGGGCTAGCATAGGGACTACTAGGGATTCTATAGAAAGCTGGCTCCAACTGGGACACCGCGACCCTACATCTCTTGTGTAATCCGGGCCCACAGTTAATTGCAAATAATACCACTATGTAAATGCAATTGCACTCCAGTCTTAGGAATAAATTACAATGAAGACCTTAAACTTCTCAATTACCACAAGTAGGCCCCTCTATCAATATACATGGATCAATTGGACTAAAGTTGTTCCACCAATTTAAATCAACATCTTATTATCCTTGACCCCCAATTAATCACAGTGATCATCAGTACCATCCAATTAACTCTTAATCGAGATGGGTGCGCACTTACTAATGATAAATCCATTAATTGGCACAAGGGGATAATATAGATAGATTCCATCTTGACTATTGAATGTTCCCACAGTCCTACTACCACCTACCAAAGACACCGAGGTGTTGACCTACAGTTGGCCTTACTCATTGGTGACTCAAAGCAAATGAATAGATAGAAACTTAAGTTCATCAATATCTCATGATTGAGAGCCTATTGCTAGGGAATTATGAGAGCAAACCTTAAACTCGAGACAGTATTCTATAAGGTGCTTCTCATGGTCCTTCAATACATCCAATGTACCAGCACCGTGATTCAGAATCTTACATTCTGATGATCGAGACAAATCACACTATTTCATAGTGATCAAAGTGCTGCAACTTTATCAGATGAGATGCCCAGTCTCATCATAGGTTGTGAAGATATTTAAGTATAAGATTTGTGACACATATCTCCCGTGTGTGGATCTCATCCATACACATCTATCATATCTAATATACGAATGGGATCCAGTTCATCTCATGAACCATTATGACATATGTATTGGTCATGTACATTAAGTAGTAAAACAACATTCATCTTATGAAAGGAAAGCATGATATTATTGATAAATAAAGAAATTAATCAATTTATTACATCATTTGATGAATTGAGTCCATACAATCTAACACACCTACCATCATCCTAATCACTCGATTCATGGCCCATAAGTTATCACAATCCTGTTAAACTTTAGTAGTAGGACGCCTAGATAATAATGTCACTGGAATATAGTTTCTTCCTACTTTTTCCCATAAAATAAATTACTTGTAAGAGAATAATAGTTCCTTCAAGTATGATATAGTCGTCGCAAAATTAATTAGTTGTTTTGAACTGGGCAGCCCTATTCATTCGGACTAGAGTCCAAATATTGTGTGCCCGAAGGAATGGCCTGAGTCTTTTCTGTTAACCAAGCATCAGGATGTTGAATGTTAAAGAAGTTGTTTGACAAGGTGAGCTTGTTGGGCATGCAGTTGGTGATAGGCTTTTAGCCTGGCTTGTTAGAGCATCTTTGATAGATATGTTGTTTTGGAGATGCCAAATTAAAATTGAAGGCTAATTTGTCAATTTGAAGGTTTAGAATTTGGCATCTTCTAAAGTAGGATCTCTACCTGGTATGCCAAATTTATTATTTTTTTTATCTTTTACCCCTTTTATTATATCAAATAGATTGAATTTCTACTAAATAGGTTTGGTTGCATTTAAATGTTATTAAATAATTATTTATTTTAAAAAACTTAAAATTTATTTATTGCAATTGAAACACATTTTTAACGGAAATACACATTTTAAATTCGAGTACAATATATATGTAAACAGCAAATAAAAGTAAAATGCCAATACACGATATTATAATAAATTACATGCTACTACCACCTCCTTTGAAAAATGCCACAGGTGTTCAACCAGATCTACTTGGAGTTGAGAATGTGTTCCCTGTTGCGGATGTGTTGGTGATTTCAAATGAAATTATGGTGCGTGGTTGTGAGACACTCCAAGGTCATCACCTTCACCCTCTCTTACACCGTCATTGAGTGGAAGTCTTTCATTGTGCTCATCTTCGACAATCATGTTGTACATTATAATGTACGTCTTCATGATATGTTGAAGCGTTTGATGATCCCAAAAACAAGCAGGCTCACGAACAATTGCAACACGAGCCTAGAGCACTCCAAATGCTCACTTCACGTCCTTCCTGGCGGACTCTTGAGCTGTAGCAAATTTCATAGCTTTTGGCCCGTTTGGACATTGAATTGTTTTCACAAATGTCTTCCACGAGGGATATATGCCATCAACAAGATAGTATCCCATTGTATAGCCATGGCCATTAATTGAGTAATTGGCTAGAGGAGCTCAGCCTTCGGCTTACTGGAGCCCATTCCTAATATTTTTCATAGAGAGTTCTACTACAGTCACTATTTCCAAGTTGTAACTCAATCTCGTATCGGCAATGAAGAAGAGGGAATGGTGTTTGCAAGGGACGAGAACCTCATGGAAATAGATGAGGAGGCACCTAACCAATCCAATGCTGTTAGATCAGAAGCCATTCATGCTGTTGAAAATATTAACCAAGCATCTCAAGGAGATGAAGGAAATCTGAAATCTCAAAGCCCTTTAACAGGGATATGATCTAATGGTGGGATGGACCACGAAAAGGAGCAAAACTCAAGCGGCCCTCAAATGAATCCAAGAGCTAACAGTGGGAAGAAGAGACTTCCATCAAATCATGGAAGGGAGGATGCAACCACCAATGGGGACCACGAAGCTTCTTGACCTACAACCGGCATCTTTAACAACCAGATTATGACTAGCCGCCTACAGACCCAAGTAACAACCTCTCATCACTCCTCTACTAAGCATCCATTTAATTCTTCTCTCCCTTGTACCCCAACCATTAATAAATTGAGCATAAACAAACAATCATCAATGTTGGTCTCTACAATCAACAAAAACTCAGCTTTCGAGAAAGGCATTGTTTTGGAACTATAGAGGCATTAGATCGGCCTTGACAGTTCGAGAGTTAAAAAGATTATGCAAAGAACATCAACCTGTTTTTATATTCACTTCGGAAACAAAAACATCCGAAAAGGAGATCGATAAATTAACCAGGAAGTTGAATTTTGAAAAAAAAAAAAAAAAGTGGTCGAAGCCAATGGCATTGCCGGTGGTTTGGCACTCCTATGGCAGGACTTTATCAAATTAAATGCTATTCGGAAAGCCATATGGTTCATCCATTGCAAAATTACTTACGAAGCTGATTTTTAGTTCGCTACTTTTATCCAAGGACCACCATATCCACTAGAAAAATGTAATTTTTGGAATACCATGAGTGAAAGTGGCGAACAAACAGTGGGACCTTGGATGATGATAGGAGACTTCAATGAAATTTTGAATACCCATGAAAAATGAGTGGTGGGGCGGGGGAGGGGGTGGGGGATACAAAAAATTTAATGTTTGAAAAGCCAAATATGCTATAGAGTTAGAGTTTATGGAAAAATCTAAAATGATGGACCTCGGATCAAGCTGGCCCAGCTTTCACTTGGTCCATGTTACACCCTTACCCGAATTAATCATAATTAAGGCTAATTAATTGTGATTAATGCTAATTAAGCATGGATAATTGGATTAACTAAGGTTAATGACCCAAGAGAGAAAACCGGTCTCAAATAACACCCTAAGCCTAATGAAATGGATTTGGAAGAGATAGAATGGATTGGAATGAGTTTAGACTCAAACAAGGTAAACTAAGGACTTTTTCGTAAATACGGGTTTTCGCGTATTTCGTCAAATACGGAAATTCTTGATACCAACGTGCGTATCTCGAAGAGTACGTCAACTTTCATAATAAACACGATTCCATTTGACCTCAAATGGGCCAAGTGAGGAGTCATTTGACTCAAAATGAAAATAGAATAAACAAGAGGGGGTTTTGGTGTGAGAGGTGTTTATATTAGAATGAAATGGGGAAAAGGAGCTCATTTCTCATTTCATCTTTTGCAACCCTAGAGCTCTCCATTTTTCTCCCTTCCTTTTTCCATTCCTCTTGTGGAGAGTGAGATTTAAGAGTGTTTGAAGTGGAGTTTGGAGTAGAGAGCTTCATCTTCATCTTCTTCCTCAAGAGTCTCCACCATTATTGAAGTGTAGAGCTTGAGAGAAAGCTTGAGAACCCATTTCTTTGGAGCTACAAGTAAGTAAATGACCTCCCTTGTGATTTCCAAGTTCCATTAGTGAATATGTAGTGGTTTCTAGCACCAATGACTCATGGGAGTTCATTTGGGTGTTTTTCTTGATTAGGGTTTGAAGTTTGGGGGTTTAATCTCAAACCAAGCTAGGCAAAAGAGGGTTTTGGCTAATAGCTTCCAAAAAGGCAAGTATAAACCTTGCTTGTAAATAGTGTTAACCATGATTGAAATGTATGGAATTTTTATGGGTTTTATGCATTATATTGAGTTTTGGATTTATTATGGGTGATTAATGAAGTAATTAAGGAATGATTAGGAGTATGATTATGAATGAATGTGAATGGATGACATATGAGGGGGAACAGGAGGTTCCAATCTCTTATGCAGGTTGTGGAAAGGATTGGAGAAATGAGAGTAGAAGAAGGATCAGAAGTTCTGAAACTCGAGAAGTGAGTTTCTGGGTGCTGGCGGCTAGCCGCGAGGCTAACCGCCATGCTAACCGCCATAAATTCGTAAAATGGTCAGCCTCTGGAAAGCTGACCGCGAGCTGACCGCCGTTTCGCGGTTAGCCGAAATGGAAATTTCGGCTAGCCGCCAGGTAACCGCCAAGCTGACCGCGACTGAGTCAGGATTTGCATAGCTTCTGGAAAGCTAACCGAACTCGGTTCGGCTAGCCGCCAACTATACCGCGGCTAACCGCCAACTGGACCGCGGCTAACCGCCAGGATACTGTTAGGGCATTAACGGTGAGAAAATTTTCCAGTGAATTTTGGGTTTTCGATTTTTACGAAAATTTGGAGTGTGACTCTTAAAGATAAATGCGTTTCCGATTAGTTTTGAAGACTAATCGTGGTTAGACTAAATCATTGAGGATTAATGATATTTTACGAAAGTTCCTTGAGTGAACTATAACTTGACAATTGCCTAAGCTCCATGGGTGTTAATTAAGGGGACTTGAAATGCACATATTAAAAAACACAAATGTGATGTCCATCGTGAATAACACGTGCATTTGGAAACCAACGGTTACACCCGAATGGTTGTTTAGGATTGAGATAGGATTGAAATGGGATTTAGCAAACCCGTGTGTGGTTAATGTTATACTCATTGTGTCATTGTGATCAATCTAATGAGATTGATATTATTGTCATTCCTTTCTTTTGTCATGAAAGGGATTATGGAATTGAATTGGATCCATAAAAAGGATTTCATACTGAATGTTACTGATCATTGAGTCTGGCACTACCTAGCGATTGTATTAGAACTCTAAATGAGTTCAATGTTAATGAATGACTAATCCTGCTGCAGCAGATGGAATTGGGGGTGTTCCGGAGCTCCGTGGTGATACTAGTGTCCCTGGCCCGGACACTGGTAAGTCCCACTTATATATATATATCCGATCATACCTTCGGGTAGTGATTGAAGCCTCCCTTTGAGGGGAGATGGTAAATGAATAAATCCCGATCATATCTTAGGATATTGATTGAAGCCTTCCTTTTAGGGAAGATGGTAATGAATTGAATGAAATACAATTTAAGAATGCTATGGTAGTTGCCAATTGGTACGTGTATACTGACTGATATTGACTGTCATTGTTCATTATTGTTACTGTAGGATTGTCTAGATTTATCTAGTATTGAACTGTCATTAATGCAAATGAATGTGTTAATGCTTTATTGCAAGAATTGTTTATACATTGTTGAACCGTCGTGTTCATTAGTGTTATTGATGGCATTACAGGCCCGATTGCCCCTGCCGGCATAGCAGCGCCCCCGGCGCCAGCGGAGGAGACCGCTCCGGTTCCTCCAGGAGGTCTGATTGAATGGAACCGGCGGGATACCATCTGATGTGTTATCCGAGTGCGAGTTGGGAGTTGAAACATTTGGAGAAATATTTTGATAAACTGTCCATAGATTCATTTTGGGAATGTAATTGATATTTTGGAAATGTAACTAATGACATCTGCATAATGTTTTTGAAATGCAGTGTTGATCATCGTATATTGGGAATGATACATGTATAAGGACTGTATTTTGTATACATGTAAATGATAACGGTTATTGTCAAATATATATTATTTCCGCAAAAGTTTTATATTTGACAGGTATTTGTGTTTGATATCCCTTGTGGATCTCGTTTTAACTTCGGTTAATTCGGGGTTTACGGGAGTAAGTATGGGGATCACGGCTCGGCTCGGGCCCGGGTCGTGACAGTCCAACAAGAGGAAAGGTCTAGCACATGTGAAGGAAAGACTTGACAAAGCCATTAGGAATCTTGATTGGCGAAATCTATTCCCGAAGGCAGCCTTCTTCGTGCTTATCGCCGGTGGCTTCGACTATTCTCCCATCTTTTTTCTTGGAAAGCCAAAGTCTCCATCGCTTCCTAGGCCCTTCAGATTTCACTCCATGCGGCTAAGGGACAAGAGATGTGAGGAAATCATCCTTAATAGATGGGCCAAACCGTATAGGGTTAATGGAAACAATATTGACCTCACCCTTTATCTCCTTGGAAAGGATCTTACTAGATGGAATAAACTTAGTTTCAGGGAAGTTGATGAAGTTATTGCTGGAACTAGACTTCAAATTGAAAGATTAAGAAATAAAGATTCTAATCTTGCTTCAGTGGAAATTTAAATCAAGCTCAATGAAAAGCTCGATGAGTACCTAAGTAGGGAAGAGGAACAATGGAAACAAAAATCTAGGGAGCTTTGGTTGAAGGAAGGAGATAAGAACTCAAAGTTTTTCCACTCAAGTACGATTAATAGGAGGAAAAACATTTGAATTGAGAAAATCAAAAGCAATAGCGGTTATTAGATGGATAATAGAGAAGAAATTGGAGAGACTTTGTGTGATTTCCTAAGACAAACTATGACTTCATCTGGCCCAAGAAACCTAAGTGAGATAAAAAAATTTGATTACTAATTTGATTACTTTGGAAGAAAATCAAGACCTCATAGCTGTTCCCTCAGAAGAGGAGGTCAGGAAAGCTGTGTTTCAAATAGAATCTCTCAAAGCTCTAGGCCCTGATGGTTACCCGGCTAAATTCTATCAACATATGTGGGACTCGATTGGGTTGGATATTATAGCCCTTGTGCAAGACTTCTTTAAAAATAAGTACTTCCTTAGGAAGCTAAATAAGACTTTTAATAGTTTTCATTCCAAAGAGGAGTTGCCCTAAAAAAGTCAATGACTTTAGGCCCATTAGCTTATGTAATGTTATTTATAAAAGTATTGCTAAAGTAGTGGCAAACAAGTTTAAAAAGGTGCTTCATAAAATCATTGGGCCTTATCAGAGTGCCTTTGTGGAAGGCAGAGCTATATCTGATAATTACATTGCAGTACATGAGGTGATCCACTCTTTTAAAAATAAGAGGAAGGAGAAATTTATGGGGCTAAAACTAGACATGGCAAAAGCTTATGATCGTATAGAGTGGGATTTCCTAGAAATAGTTCTAGAGGCCTTTGGTTTCCATGAAGACTTTATTAAAATTATTATGGAATGTATTTCATTAGTCGCTTTCTCCATCCTTATTAATGGATCCCCATTTAGGTTGGTCACACCTACAAGAAGTCTAAGGCAAGGGGATCCCCTCTCTCCTTATTTATTTATTTTGGGTGTTGAGGTCCTCTCCCGAATGCTTCTAAAAGAGGAAGAAAAAGGGGCCATACATGGAACAAAGGTCTCTCGATCTGCACCTAGCATATCCCACCTTCTCTTTGCTGATGATAGCCTCCTATTCTGTAAGGCTAATTTATATGAGGTCAGAGTTGTTAAAGATATTCTTGATGATTATTGTTTTCTTTTGGGCAACTTGTCAATTTTGATAAATCTGTTGCTTATTTTAGCAAATGGAACATGCACCCTTAGAAGAAAAGAACTTGCTAAAGTCTTAGGTGTTAGGCTCATGACCAAAAAATGAGAGATACTTAGGAAATTCCCTCATCATGAACAGGAATAGAAACATTAGCTTTCAGTCTCTTATTTCTAAAATTAAGAGCAAAATCATGTCTTGGCAAATACCTTTACTCTCACAAGCAGGTAGGAATACCCTAATAAAATCAGTTGCTTCTGTTATCCCGGTTTATAATATGTCTGTTCTCCAATTACCCTAAAAAACCACTAATGAGGTGGATACAATGTTTAGAAGTTTCTTCTGGGGTGACAAATCTGACAAAAAGAATGTCCACACCATTAAATGGAAAGAAATTTGTTGCCCTATCGAAGAAGGTGGGCTTGGAATTAGAGATACCAAAGAAAACAATTTAGCACTTCTAGCAAAAACATGTTGGAGGTGCTTAACTAATGAAGATAATCTAAGTTCAAGGATTCTGAAAGCAAAATATTGTCCTAACAAATCTTTATGGGAGGCAATATTTAAAAATGGAAACTCTTGGTTTTGGAAAGGATTTGTAGAAGTAACTCATTTTGTTAAAGAAAGGGTAGGGCGGATCATAGGTAATGGGGAGCAAATTTCGGTATGGAATTGTAATTGGATTTCAACAGAGAGGGGTCTTAGGAAACCTTTATCCAATATGATTAATCAAGAACTTGTCATTAAAGATTTGTAGAGTCGAGACAAAAGATGGAATGAACAACTTATTAAATATATTTTTAATAACTATGCTGATGTATATAGTATATTGAAAATCTATATTCCACGCACTAGTAGAGACGACAAGAAAGTTTGGTTCTATTCAAAAGGGAGTGAGTTATCTACAAAAACTGCCTACAGAATTATTCATGAAGAATGCAGGGTTGGCCCAAGATCTGCCTCTAATGGCGCCTTTCTCTCCTCCAAAGTGTTCTATTTTTTTGTTGGAAATGGCTTAATAACGCAATTCAGGTACGCAAATTGCTTAATGATAAAATATCTCCAATAAAACCCTATGCCCTATTTGCACAAAAACAGAAGAATCGGTGGAGTATGCTCTCTTTCTAAGTGATCATGCTAGGGCGGCTTGGTTTGGATCTGACATTGGAATACTTTCACATTCCATAGATCCTACTACAATTAGGGATTAGTGGATTTCCTTTATGAATTTTTGCCAATCAATGAGCCCTCCAACCCATCCTCAAACTAGATCCCGGGTTTTGGCTCTCTGGTTGGCTTTGTAGAAAACCAGAAATGATTTTATTTTCAAGGGCTTAAACATTAAGCTCATGTCCACAATCCTATATGCTCGCAGTTTGTTTTGTGAACCAATGAGTAAGGCTAAAGAGGATCATCAAGAATCCTCAAATTTTCACCAGGATTTGAGATTTTGGTACACTACGGGCAAGGCTCAAGTGTTCATAGATGCCTCATTTAGATCCGCGGATGGAAAAGTAGGTTATTTGATTTGATGGTTCTTGGGTGCCTGCAGGATTCGTCGATGATCCCAAAGTTAACTCCTAAAAGAAGCTGAGGCAAGGGCAATTCTTCACGCTCTAAAGGAAGCTACATCGCAGGGTTTCAGTAAAATCCATCTTTTGCCAGATGCCCATGAGGTGATTCTAGCCATTAATGGGTTGATGGATTGGTCAATCCATCCTATTTTGTTGGATATCAAAGACTCTATCTCCAAGTTCGAACAGATCTCCTTTGCCTATGTTCCTAGAAATGTAAATGTATTTGCTCATGAACTTGCGAAGATGTCTTATGGGTCTAGCTCTCATGTGAGGCTCCGAGAGGTTATGCAGCCTAGATAGGAAGGAGGTTTTGTTTTGTTTTGTTTTTATATTGGCTGCTCTTCTTCTCATTTGTTCTAGTTGTTTTTTCTTTTGTTTAATGATATCTTATTGCTACCCAAAAAGAAGTTGTAACTCAATCTCAATGTACTTTCAAAATATCTTGTGTTTTGGGGGCAAAACCAATAGGATTGCCTAAAATAAACCATGTAGCTTTTAGATACTTTTGTTGTATTTCAAATTGGTCAGCCAAGATCAAATTTTTTGCAAATGAGAACTTGTTAGGTGGGATCAACTTATGGCATTCTTTGTACAAATCTCGCATGCGATCTATGTCTTCTACATCAAGTTCAGCACACAGTGCCTGTAGCGCTTCTCCTCCTCTGTAAGGGGGATATTCACAATAGCCTTCTCACAGAGTTCCTTCCTCTCTTTATTCCCTGAGCTCTGTTCCAAACAATTGCAAATGAAAGGAGGTAGAAATTCAGAGAATTCAAAAGAATAATTCTGACTTTTCATGTAGTTGGGATTTAGAATTCTAACAAGTATAAGGCCTATTTGGTTGCAAGCATTTGGGGATATATTGTTAGACCATTTGTGATTGGAATTTAGAATTCTAACGAAGAAAATAGGGCATGTTTCGTTGCAAGCATTTGTGGATATGTCGTTGGAACATTTGTGGTTGGAATCTAAAATTCTAAAAATGAAACATAGGGCATATTTAGTTGCAAGCATTTGGGGATACGTTGTTAGAGCATTTGGAGAATTCCAAATGCTTGTTCCAATAGAGTTTCGAAATGTTCAAAATAAATTAACATTTTGTAATCCAAGATTCTGAGAACTTTGTTCACAAAAAAGTGACTTTTCACATCTCAGCAAATTCTAGCAATTTGAAAAGGGAATTCAGAATTTAGATTCATCCCCAGCATTGATGTTAGAAATTTCGAACGGGATTCTTGTCAGAAATACTTGCAACAAAAAAGCCTTGCCCATAGCATTTCTAGATCCCATGGTGACAACTCTGCTAACAATGTAACAAATCCCTTTCATGGCAACATGCCCTTAATCATACAGAGACCTTCCTTTTTCTCTCTTGGCTACCCAAACTTGCCTCTTAAGAACGGCTCCTTATTTTATGGTAAGCAGTCCTAGTTCTCATTGGAAGGTTTTGGATTCGAACCTTGCCTCCTCCCTCTTCGCGTATGTGAGTTTTTATTACCTCACATGTGTGAGTTGTGTTTGTTTTTCTCACATGTGTGAGTTTCATCACCTTACATGTGTGAATTGTGTTTATGTCACCTGCATGTATAAGTGTTTAGAGAATTTTACCTAAAAAAGGACCCAAGATAGCCTACAACAAAAAAAAAAAGGGCAACTAGTAAATATGACATTAGGACCACTTAATATTCCATCTAAACGTGTGACGGCGTCGTCGCTTAATATTCCATCTAAACGTGTGATGACATCGTCGCTTAATCGTTATTTTCCCCCTCTTCCTCCCATCGTTTTCCCCCTTCCTCCCAAGGTGTGGTTGCCCTCGTGCTTGATGGGATTGTTTTCTGAGGAGTAGATGAGGGCTACAAACATAACGCCTGGAAATATTATATACTCAGAGATTATTGCAAGCTTCGAGACCAGACGCTCCTCTCTCCCAAATACCTTGAGAAGATGAAGAAAATCCCTTGAACTTTTGGTTTCTGTGGTTGCAGTGCAGATTTGTTGCAGGCCTTGTTGCAGAAACAGGAAGAACAGAGAGACAGAGAGGGCTGGGCTCTGTCGAGCACGCGCAGGTTTCGTCGTTGTAGAAGACGACTAGAAAAAGGATTACCTCGTGTTGCGTTTATAGATCAGAGAGATCTGGGCAGGGGATTTGGGCCATTGCATGCCTGTGCAACAACAGGATTTGCGTATACAAGGCGATTTCTATGATCTGTGGGAGAGGAATTGTGATATGGAGGAAGAAGGAGAAAATGAAGAAAATGGGGTTTCAGGCGATTAAACGACGACGTCATCACACGTTTAAATCTTCCATAATACAAGCATCATTTTTTTTCTGATTGCAATGGTCAGTGACGACGTTGTTGCTTCACAGAAGCTAGTGCAAAAAATTGTGTGTGACTGTACAACGACGTTGTTGCTTAACAGAAGCTAGTGGAGGAAAATGTGTATATCTATATAACGACGTATATATAGAACATTAGCGACGACGTCGATACTAACTCTCGATATTAAGTGACGACGTCGTCGCTTGTTGAAAAAATGCAAAAAAAAAATAATTAAAAAATCTGGCGGGAATACCACTTCCGTGCCATATATACTATTGGTACATTTTCTGGTTAGTGACCATCTAAGGTCCTTTTTTAGGTAAATTTCTCAAGTTTCTATCATATCACATGTGTGAGTTGTGTCTATGTCTCATCGTATATGCGAGTTTCTATCCTCCTCACATGCGTGGAGTTGTGTCTGTCTTTTCTTTCATGTGTGAGTTCCCCTCACCTTACATGTGTGAGTTATGTCATGAGTCTTTGAGTCCTAGCCCCCTCAGCTAGATTAAAAAAAAAAAAAAAAAGGAACTTGCCTCTTTAGCCTAATTTGTATCCTGGCTTTTCTTATTGGTCACTTTTTTATTGTTTTATTTTAATATTTAATACACCTAAGAATAAAGATTTCTTTGGGATTGGGGGCTGCACCTCATGCCGCTGCACTCATGCCCTATGGTATCAGACAAAAATACATTAAACTATACCAGTATAACGGTCATAACACCTTGCACAGCTTATATTTCGTCTCCAGCTCAATCTTCCGTTTTTAGTGAAAGGATATAATGGACAAAATCATTGGTCCACTTGAAATTAGTTTGACTCTCTCATACATCTCATCTTTCTTTGAATTCGAATCAGATCTCATTTCATTCAGCTACACCATATACACCATCTAGATTGATTTTAAAACAGTCAGACACTATACTTGGGTTAAATTTCAAGTACCTTGAATGAGAGTTTCGATCAGTCAGATGAGCCTTTTTTGTTTTGTCTTTTTTTTTTTTTTTTTTTTTTTTTTTTTTTTTTTTTTACCTCTTTTGTCCTTTGTAGAACCCACATCCACAGTTTCACATTTCTGGTTGGCAGCCACAGAGGTAGACCCCACATCAGAATTCACCCAATAGAGTGTAAAAAGAAACCAGAACCAATGGTCACCAACATAAAAAAATAATCCAATGGCTAGGATCTTTGTATTTCTCTGCAGATCTTTGGAGGGCCCACAAAATCAGTGAACGTGGTCACAGGAAGAGGATGCTGATGCTTGTCCCCAATAGAAACGCCAGCACTGGGCACGCACAGGAATGATTCCTTCCTACTGTCACTCTCTCTCTTCCCACTCTCTTTACCCTTTTTCCTCAAGCCCTCAGATATAACAGCGCTACATTGCAGTACAGTTGTGATTCAGGGCCCTTTTTTTGTCCCTATCTTCTTCCTCTCTCTTTTCTCTCCAACTTGAGCATGAAATGGAGATGGGTTTCTCTTCTTTTTCATGATCTGATATGGGTTTCTGCTAGAATGCAAAGATATTGAATCTTTCTTTCTGTGTCATCTTCTTTCAGGAGCTGTTATAGTCTTCTTTATTCTTTTCAGTAAAAAGAAATTAGGAGAATGGGGAAGAAATGGTGTGTTCTGCTTTTCATATTCATCATTATCTTTGGTGGCTTTTCATCAGCTTCAGCTGCTACTACCCCAAGAAGTGAGTATTAGAAATCAAAGCTCATTTCCTTTTCTGGGTTCTTTTCCTTTTCTGCATTTCAAGCAGCTGATGTATGTCACATCTGTTTGTAGGGTTTCTTGGTGGATTTTTCTCCAATGCATTGTCTGCTCTGTTGAAATGGCTCTGGTCACTGCCTGCTACTACCAAAACTGGTACTAGTTTCTAATTTCAGTGAATAAAATTTTCTTTCTGATTTGGGTTTTAATCTGCAATGGTGGATTTCATGTGCGTGCCTTCTTTTTCAGCCGTTTCTGGCCGTCCTTCGATGAAGTTTGAGAGTGGGTACACGGTAGAGACTGTGTTTGATGGAAGTAAGCTTGGAATCGAGCCGTTTTCTGTTAAGGTTTTGGCGACTGGAGAACTTCTGGTGTTGGACTCTGGTAACAGCAATATCTATAAGATGTCGCTGCCATTGTCGCGCTGTAAGCTTATCTAATTCTTTTTAATTGTTTTTTTTTTTTTTTTTTTTTAGTCTCTTTGGTTGATTTTGCTGTTTCTGCAAATTTTTAGCTGTTGTTTTTTGAAATCTGCTTTGTAGGTTTGGATTTTCTTGTGTTTCTTGAGAACCCAGATTTCATTTTCTGCAATCTGTACTTCTGTTTGATTTTTGAATCGTTAGCAGATAGGGTAACGTAAATGGGGGGTTGATCTCTAGGGGAAAATCTAAGGATTTACTTTGTGCTTGATCCTAACCATACATGAATCCAGTCTTTATTTTGTGATGGACCCAGTAAAGAAGATCCACTGCTTCAGAAACCTTCATTTTCTAATTATCTATCTGTCATGGATTGTTTTTTTGTGAAATTTTGTGTAGATCGTCTATTCTAAATTCTGACTCTTTTTTGCAGATATTTGTTGCTACTGTTTTAGTACTTTCTGAAAAATGTTCCAACCCATTTCTCTGTATTTTTCCATCTCTTGTTTTTTTAATAAAAATTTTCAAGGATATTTGTTATCGTTGATTCAATTGCTTCAGAATTTGCTAAAGTCCAACTCCTATTGTTTGAATGCATTAACTCTTCATAGATTTTTTTGTATAGACTGATTTTATTTTTTCTTGCATTATGCATAGTTATATATATGGAGCTTAACTTCATTTTCTCTGATTTATCTACACTGTATCTCTATTCTGTGCTTTTTATTTCCTCCCTATAGAAACCCAACTCTGTTTCCTCTGCATATTTTTACATCTCTTGGATTGATACTTTTCTTAAGATGCTGTCCATTTTGGGAAATTTGTTGTCATTGATTCAATTACTTCAGAATTTGCAAGCCAAATTCCTATTCTTTGAATGCATTAAGCTCTTTATAAATTTTCTGTATAGACTGACTTGATTTTTCTTGCATTATGCATAGTTATATTTGGAGCTTAACTTCATTTTATTTGAATTTATCTGTATTCTGTGCTTTTCATTTCCTCCCTACAAAAATCCTACTCGGGTTTCTTTGAAATTAGAGCCTTTGTTTTAGTGTCTTCCAAAAATCCAATGTCACTGGTATCAAAGTTACTTATGAAAGTCTTTATTTTCTATTCCTGCAAAAACCACCACTAGGTAGCTCCATTTAGGTCAAATATATTGCTTGAGTAGCTGAGTTATTATTTTTAAAAAATGTCAATTACATTTGACGAGTGTTTGCTTGAACCAATCTTCGTGTATCCAAAATATGTATCATCTTATGCTAAATTTTACATTTTCCCTACAACTATTAACTGAGTTTTCTAGCCTTTCTCCATTTTTTCTCGTTTTTTCTTCTTGACTCTTGAGTATCCAGAAGCAACCAAACTCTTATCCTCTGAAACACATGGCAAACAAATGCAGATAGCAGACCAAGGCTTGTTGCAGGTTCAGCAGAAGGGTACTCTGGACATGTTGATGGGAAGCCAAGAGAAGCAAGGTTGAATCATCCAAAGGGGTTTACAATGGATTATCGAGGAAATATTTATGTTGCTGACACCATGAACATGGCAATCAGGAAGATCAGTGATACAGGTAAAACCAAAACAATCTCCTTGATTCCTGCTCTTTGTTTCTTTTTTGTTTTTTCATGTACAAAAAAACACTGATCTTCCTTCATATTGTGTCAATCAAAAAAAAAATTTTTTTTTTTTTTTTAAATAGTGATCGACACAAAGAAACAACAACAATACCTGTGTCACTGATCTTCCTACATATTTATGTAAAAAAAAAAAAAAAAAAAAAAAATTGATTGACACAATATGAACCGGAAAATCTGGTATGTCTGCTGAGTGTCCCAACAATGTTTTGACTTGGATTTTCTCAATTTTAACAATCTTATATTTGAGTGTCCCAACATCTTGTTAGCCATGCTCGCACAAGCTTATATTCCTAAAGCGGGAGTTGATAGAAGAATTTGGACCGTGACTCAAGATGGCTCCTTCTCTATGGCTTCTTGCTTTCAAGCCTTGATGTTGTATTCTTCAGATATCAGTCCTCCTTTTAGCCTATGGAAATTTAAGGCCCCCACCAAGGGTGATAGCTTTTGGGTGGCTGGTGTTGCGTCATGATGTTCTTACCATGGACAACCTGCGAAAGAGGAGGAAAATTGTGGTTAAAGCCTGCCCTATGTTCTCGGCAGATGAGGAAACTGTGGATCACTTACTTCTTAATTGTAGAGTGGCTATGGTCATGTCAAGATCGTTGATGAAGTGGTTCGACCGTTGTTGGGTCTTTCCTAGGTCAATCTTCAAATTGTTTGACGCTTGGAAGATGGTTGTGGCCCTGTGGGCTCTGCTAGAGGTAGAATCGTGTGGAAACTCTCATTCCTTGTTACTTATGGACTATTTGGAAGGAAAGGAACATAAGATATTTCAAAGGTAAGCCTTTGTCAGTGGATTCTCTTCTTGAAAAGGTTAAACTCTTGGCGACTTTGTGGGTTTCTCCATATCCACTTTTTCAAAATTTCTCCATTGATAGTTTGTTGTTCAATTGGAATAAGATAGCTTTTTCTATCCAAGTGAGATCTCGGATTTGTTCCCTATGGTCCTCTCCTCCTTTCTCGCCTATTTCAAATTGAATTTTGATGGTGGCATTGATGGTAATCCAGTGTTGGTTGGCATTGGGAGAATAATCTGTGACAGTAGCTCCCTGAATGTGGTTTCATTCTCAGGCCCAGTGGGCCATTGCTCTATCAATAAGGCAGAGTTGTTGGCGGTGAGGCAGGGCCTCTAAGAAGCCTCTCGCATGAAGCTCCAGCCCCTTTTGGTGGAGGGTGATTTGAAATGTGTCTTACAGTGGGTTTCTAGGAGTTGTAATCCCCCTTGTAGATTGCTAGATTAGGTACACGAGGTGAAGGATCTCGTGAGGAATTTCAATGCTGATCTTTCTCATATTAAGCAGTCAGCCAATGAGGTGGTGGGCGTTTTAGCCAAGGAAGGAGTCCACCGCCAAAGTTTATGTCTTTCCATCTTAATTGTTGTGTTGGGTGTCTCTTGTTGTTGCTTTCGTTTTTGGGGAGCTCTTCTCAGTACATCCCTTTTGTACTATTAAGTTTTCTCTAATAAATTCCTATTTACTATTCAGAAGAAAAAGAAGCAATGCTATTGCAATCTATTGTTCAATATAGTGGCAGCGGTGACCATAGTTTAAAATAGAGATGTAGCGGCTACATTATCAGGTGTAGTGGTTGATGTAGCTATGCTATTTTGAAAATAGCAGCTCTACAGTCTAAAATATAATAAAACCAAACCGTTTTAATTTAAAACATTATTATTTTTATTTCTTCTCCTCAATAGCCTTTTCTAAAGTTGTTTCTAGCCTTATATGGTTCCAAATCACTAAAAAAACATAAGATTTCCTGCTACATGAGATTTGAATTCTTCTGAACACTCAAAAAACTCACACCGTCACACTGCTACGTATCGCCGCAACCGCTATATATCGTTCTCCATGTAGCATTTTAGCCACTGGCCACTACAACCACCGCAACCGTTATTTTGATCCTTGGTGTTGACATATGAATGAGAGAATACTGTTGCCTTATCTTCTTGTATTCTACATCTTTATATTTTCAATACTCATGATTAATTACATCTCTTAATGCATAAAAGAAAGAAGGAAGAACAAAGGGACTGTTATAGCATATTAAATTCAATTCAATTGAGTTGTTTCACGTTTTCAGGTGAAGGTTTAGTGATTACTATTTGATTTGTAGGTTTATATATTTATGCAATAAATTTGTATGTAGTGGGATGAGTTATTTCTTTTGCAAAGATTGGTAGCAGATCAGTCAGAAATCTTTCATTTCGGTTATTTCAATTCTTCAGTTTATCTTTCCAGACATTTATGTTTAGTTGTTTAATATTTATAGTACCAAACATGAAATTCAAAAAAAAATTTATAGTACCAACACAAAATGAAGTTCAAATGATGTGAGAGTATTGTTTTTTCATCTCTTTTACAATGCTAATGAATTTAATTTCTTATTTCTCGATTTTCAGATGACATCTTATAGATTTTTATGTTGAGATCATTTTTCTATTACTTTTTTCCTTGTTTCACTTATATGAGTATTAGTTTTTTTATATGATGATAATATGCTTTTATAATAAAATGAAATTATTTTCACTATGAACTGGAGTTCATGCAATTTTTCCAGTACGTTCCTGTATTGGCTAAAATTGCAGAGAGTATTAGTTTTTTTATATGATGATAATATGCTTTTATAATAAAATGAAATTATTTTCACTATGCACTGGAGTTCATGCAATTTTTCCAGTACATGCCTGTATTGGCTAAAATTGCAGAGAGTATTAGTTTTTTTATATGATGATAATATGCTTTTATAATAAAATATGAAATTATTTTCACTATGCACTGGAGTTCATGCAATTTTTCCAGTGCATGCCTGTATTGGCTAAAATTGCAGAGAGAGAGAGAGAGAGAGAGAGAGAGAGAGAGAGAGGTATTTATGAATTGTTTTTCCTGTGCAGGGGTCACAACAGTTGCAGGAGGGCGGTGGAACAAAGGGGGTGGCCATGTTGATGGACCAAGTGAAGACGCCAAATTTTCTAATGATTTTGAAGTGGTGTTCATTGGGAGCAGCTGCTCTCTACTGGTTGTAGATAGAGGAAACCAAGCAATCCGCGAGATCCAGCTCCATTTCGATGATTGTGCCTATGAATATGGATCTGCTTTTCCTTTAGGTATATCATCAATGACTTTTTAAGGTCACTTTTAGTTGCTATCGAAATCAGTCATTTTGAATATTGTGAGCATACAGATGGGATCTCGCTGTGCATTTGTAGTGTCAGATCAATTTGAAAGCACATTGAAGGAGATTGTCCTCATTCCTACCCAACACAAGTCATTATCGTTTATCAGTGCTAGCAGTCAACACTAATACAGGGCTCAAAGTTCAGGAAAATAGTACCATGTTATGTGATTTTCATGTTTACTCACTATTCAAATGCCCATTATAAACGATAATCATCAAGTCTGCTGCCCAAACTGAGAGAGAGAGAGAGAGAGAGAGAGAGAGATCTTACATGTGTTAGCATTTTTTGGTTGTGTAGAGAGGGAAATTGTGGTTCACATACATTCTTGCAGGGATTGCAGTGCTGGTTGCAGCTGCCTTCTTTGGTTACATGCTGGCATTATTGCAACGGAGAGTGGGTTCAATTATTTCGTCTAAAAGTGTGAGTTGTCTATATGCTTTTCTTTGTTTATATGTCCTTTTGAATACCTAATACCATTCTTTTGAATTTGTATCAAATTCTTTAGAATGAGAGAAACAAAAGATTTCATGTTCATCCTGGGTACTGTTAAAGTTCTCATCCTCCACTTCTCTGTCAGTAGCAATGTTCATTACTCCAAGGGGAGAAAACGGATAAAATCTGCAGACAGTAAGCTTTAATTTTTCATAATTGGTTACAAGTTCATGGACTCCTGTTTTTGGGATCATGCTGGAAGTCGTTAGATGAGTTCTCCATGGAATGTGGGTCCCAAAGCATACTGCATTTAATGAGAATCCGGGATCACTAACTGTCATTTTATTTATTATGCAGGCAACTGAATTTTCAACTTTATAGACAGACAGACAGACAGAATCATCTAGTTTACAACTCAATTCTAGTTTTGTCATGTGATTTCTTTGTTCACTGCCATCCCAGTTTACAAGTTCTCTTTTGATTCGCTTCTTTTTTATTTTTGGGTATCGGTAAGAAAATCTACTTATGTTTTGCAATCTTAGCTATCAAATATGTGGCCATTAAATGGCCCTATAATAATAATAATAATAATAATAATAATAACAACAACAACAACAACAACAAGATTCTCAAAATTGCTTGGTCAATCTTAAAGGGTTAGGATCATCCTACTATTGTCGTTGCCTACCATGGGACATCCATCATAGACACACAAGGCAGACAGCCAAGATTCTCAAAATTGCTTGGTCATGTTTCAAATCCCAAGTACTATGAACCAATATCCAATATCAAAACACAAGGAACTATAGTTTCTTGGACCACAGTGTATGTTTAGTCCTATTCCATGAGTGGTAATCACACCCATTATTTGGTGATCCAGATCATTGATGAGATGCGCCACATTGGTAGGGCCTGTTTGGATGTGGAGATTAGGGGTGGAGAAAACAAGCGGAAAGTACTGTCAGCTTACAAAATTAAACCGTGGACAGTTTTCTCCAACTTCTCGTTACATCCAAATGAACTCTTAACAATGATCTGAAAATCTATCCTTGTGATCATTTGTTTGCCTTCTCCAGTTTGCTTCAAAGTTCTAACTAGTTATCTATTTGTAGAGCCACTGGTTGAAGAAATCTAAGTTGAAAATCTGCACGACAGCTATCTCCAATGTTTATCTCTGCTAACCTTACTCATGAGGGATTTGCAAGAATACAAATGCCCAAAGATTGAATGATCTCACTGTGACATTTTGTAATGGTTAAAGAACGTAAAATTTGCAAGGATTTCTTAAGTGAAAAGATAGAAATTATTGTCTATTGGATGAGATGAAGAGAACACACTAGTATCTCATGTAAAAGAGAGGAGGAAAGGAGATAAAAACTGACTTGATATTCACCCTATATACACATAAGAAAATAAGACATATGTACTATTTTTCTTCTAGATAATAGAAAAGCTATTTCACTCAACTTAAAATACCTATATCTACCAATAAAATTTTCAACTTCTATTAAGAGTGAAACACCCATTCTACCACTCCAATAAAACACAGTGTATATAGCTGTAGTTCAGCTAATTAGAGAAACGGTGTGGGTGCATAAGTTTGACTCCTCATTATAGCTTAAAAAAAAAGAAAAAAAAAGTACAAAGGAGTCCTAGTCAAACAATGTTCTTGCCCAGTTATTACTTTCTGAACTGGCAGATTTTTCTGATAAATCAGCCGTCTGATTCAATAAACTATATTCCTTGGTTTACCGAAATGGAAGGTGCGGCATTCATCATATTTGCAAACAAGATGCAAATAGTTTCTCTTAGGCAAACTTTGCCTTGATAATCCAGTGATGAAGTTAGTTTCTTTGTGAGCATATTGATGAAAGACTTATTTCCTTTTCCAGGAGGAAACTAGCAATTTTAGAAAACAAAACATGCCTGCCAGCCCGTACCAAAAGCCACTGAAGTCGTTGGCCAGGCCGCCACTAATTCCAGTTGACCGCGAACCAGAGAACCAAGAAGGTCTTTTTTACTCACTTGGGAAGCTTTTCTTAAATGTGGGTGCATCAATAACAGTAATCTTTGGAGGATTTTTTCCAGGTTTTAGAAAGAAGCCCCAGAACAATCAACATCACCAGTACCAGCAGCTGCAACAGACAAATTCATGGCCAATGCAAGAAAGCTTTGTCATTCCAAATGAAGACGAGCCACCTTCTCTGGAAGCAAAGACACCACGAAAGACATATGCCTTTATGGCAAAGGACCCGGAGAAAACCCACAAAGTCCGACTTGGGCGTGCTTTCCACAATGGATGGGATGGTGATTTTCAGCAGCAGCAGCAGCAGCAACACAATCAGCCGCAGCAGCATCAGCATCAGCATCAGCAGCAGCAGCAGCAGCAGCATCAGCAACGCCATTACTCAGCAGGTCCGCATACATACTACGAACAGAGTGGCGAAACTAGTGAGATTATTTTTGGAGCAGCTCAAGAACAGGACAGGAAACAAGAGATGGAGATAAAAGCCATTAATTACGGTGATTCCATATATGATCATCACAGAAACATCCACTCGCGGGTAAAGTACATGGGTTATACCAATGACTACTAATTTGTTACCTGAGAAATTATTCGGGTGGTCTTGTTACTTGTTCTCCTTTTTTCCCCTTATAATTTGCTCCTCAAAATTCATGTAAAAGAAGCCGGAGGAGAGTATACTTTATTCTTGAATGAAAGCTTGTAAGCATGAAGTAGCTTTTAAAGCAGGTTTTTTGCAAGGGATGTTTGATCTTTGATAGCTCTTTGACTGCATTTATTTTTGTTTCTTTGATTTTCTGCTGCTAAGAAATTGGAGAGAAATCACAGAAATGGTGTTTCTCCCATTCTGCCAAAATAAGACCATTTTAAAAGATTAAAGCATGTCACATATCTATCATATTTTTATAGGATGTTATTTTCCTTGATCACATCATGATATTTTCAGAACATCCCAAAAGTAATTGAACAGAAGGATTGTGAGAAAATTGTGCCATTAGTCGGATAAAAAATGCAAAAATATCTGTAAAAATTTTAATATTTATACTTGTTTATTTTCTTATATTGTGTTTTCAGCTCATAAAAGATTTAATTTTTTTTTAAAAGAAAAAATAAAAAAAAACCCTCGAAACAATCAAAATCAACAAAAGCACTTTTAAGGCCGGTTTGTTCGCTTTAGAATAAATATCATTCATACCATAAGTGGTTAAAAATGAAGATTAAATGTGAATTTTTAACAATGAGCATCAAATAACCTTTCCTTGAGAGAATAAATAAAATCGAAAGAACACGGGAAATGAACGCCTAGACTCCACCCTAGTATTTAATACATACGAAAGTAAAGATTTTATCCACATCTCCACCTTTTATCCTTCACCTCTCACATTTTTAATAATTCTATAGTTGAATTAATGTCACCATGAAATCCTATATTTCACCTATATTAATACAAACAAACAGGTTGGGGTAATTTTTTTTAACCAAAGAAAAGTCCTCTTGAGCAAGCTAATAATCTACAGTAGCACTGTCAACTGAAATTCAGAAGGGATGGAAAACATCTTGATTCCAAACCTATAACTAATTTAGGAGAGATTAAGTCTCAGAGACTAACCCTAACCAATAATGAAAAAGTAGGGCAGAACCCTAACAGCACCTAAACCTGCATACTTTCTTCTCCATAACCTTGAAAGTTGAAAGTGGGCAGCAGATAAAGCTAAAAACTTATAAACTATTACCCCACAGATCAGTTATGCAGAACAAAACAGAAGTCAAGAGAGTTAGAGAAAAATATAAGCGCATACTGAATGAGATGAGTGTATTATTTATATATATATATATATATATATATATATATATATATATGAGTCATTTCTCCTAAGCTGAAGCTTAGCTTATCTCAGGCTAAAACAATGTCGGTCCCATAAATCAAAGTCGAATATCGTTATTTTTTGCATGATAATTGTCTCCAAAATCAAGATAAATCTCATTAAGAACTGGATTTTCTAGTTCCATCATATCGTTATTTTTTGCATTATAATTGTCTCCAAAATCAAGATAAATCCAATTAAGAACTGGATTTTTCAGTTCCATCATGCAAAAAACAGATATAATCAATTTTGATTTGTTATTTCAGCTTAGGATAAGTTAAGCTTCAGCTTAGCTTAGGAGAGCCTTGCTATATATATATCGAAAATATTCAAATGAGAAATAGTTCTTACCAATCTTCCGTGAGAACTATTGGTGGGGCCTACCTAGCAACCCATCCAAACCATGCATAAATAGAGACATTTTGATCATCACTGAACATTTGAATGGATTAAACCGTTGGATCGAGGGTTGAATCCTTTTTCGAATATGAAGGCATTAAACTTGTGGCCATAAATGAAGGGGTTAGGGGCATGGGTTTGAGTCAAACTTGCTACTTAGGGTGGTCTCACATAGATCTTTTCATCTCCCTGATTTTATCCCCAAATGGAACCCACAGTTGGGCCCCACTTAAATTAGTTCACACTTGAATAAATCTGTATATATATATATATATATAGAGAGAGAGAGAGAGAGAGAGAGAGAGGTTTCTATAGATTATATATATGGGAGATGCTCCTATGAGAGCATCTCTTACCTTACTATAAGAGATAAAGGTGGGGGCCCTCATAGGAGCATCTCCTTATATATATATATATATATATGGAGATTCAGTCCCTCACCATAGGGTGAGAAATACTACCATAATTGAAAATATTCATGTGCAAAAAAGAGGAAAAGCCATATATGGTTATATGCAAAAATAGAATGTTCATGTGCAAAGAGGGAAAGCCATGTAAGTGTCCCTCACCCTATGGTGCAGAATGGATGCACATGAATGTCCCCATATATATATGTGAAATGTTCCTATGAGAGATAGGAGTGGGAGCCCTCACATTTAAGTTGTTGGTATTGGATATGGATGTGAGAGCCCCACCTTATTTCTCATAATAAGGTGAGAGCATTTCTCATATGAGCATTTCCCTATATATATAGGAAAGACAAAAAAGGCTCCGGTACCCTTTATGTAGATATCAATATTAGCCTCTCTAGATAAAATCCACATAAAATCATTCATAATATTTGGTAATAGGCGAGCAATTCATAGATCTGATGATTCTTCGTTACCACTAGGCATGTTTCCTAAACGGATAGGAATCTATCTAGAGGGATTCCTTCATTCCCCGGAAACCATATTATCCTCTATGTGGATTTCAATGGAATCAATGAAAGAGAGGATTTTTGATGTGTTTGGAGGATTTGAAAAGTCTTCTCTCACTTTCTCTATCTTCACCCAAATGTGAATTTTCCACGATTGAAAGGAAAATCAAAGAGGATTCCCCACTTTGTGGACATCACCTATACATGCCCTAATATTGGTTCCAATATGGTAGACCCGGGCGGGATCGATCCGTTCCCATTTCTGACTTCTGTAAAGTCTAAAACCCTCGAAAAAACCCAAGGCCTCTTTCCTGCTTCCCTCCTCCAACGACACCCAAAAATCTTTCACCATGCGGAGAACAAAGGGAACTCTGCCCACTGTTAGATTCTTCAGCTCTCTTCTCCTCACCAGATCAGCCGCCAGAACTCGCCCTCTCCACTTTATGGTACCTCTTTCCTATCATCCCTCTTTCTTCCCTTCTGTCCCACAAAATCACACACACCAGCACCCCTCTTTCAACACCCACCAAACCCTCTATTTCTCTTCTCAATCAGACTCCATTTCTGAGCTCATTCTATCCAACCCATGGTCAGAAAACACAGAAAACAAGCTGCAAGAGTCCAATCCCACACTAACCCACGAATCTGTTCTCTATGTATTGAAGAAACTTCACAAGAACCCTGGAAAGGCTGCCGGGTTCTTTAGATGGGTCTCTAACAAAGATGAGTCTAAGCTGGGCACCGTCGCTTATGGACTAATTCTCAGAGTTCTGTGTCACAAAGAATGGATGAGTGAGTTCTGGGTGGTTTTGGGAGAGATGGGCAAGAAAGGGATTGAACTTGATGAAGAAACCTACAAAACTCTTCGGGGGTGCTTCAGTAGGGAGAAAATGGCGAAGGAGGCCGCCTCCCTGACCGAGTTCTTTAACGATATGGTGCAGAGGAGCGCATTAGATGCGAGGGTTGGTACGGTTGTGAAGATTATTTTGGGTTCAGATTGGAGTGAGGAGGTTGAGAAGAAGTTGGGTGATCTTAAGATTTCTTTTTCGGATGTTGGTGTGGTGAAGATCTTGAGGGAGGTTCGCGGTTACCCTTTGCGGGCTTTAAAGTTTTTCAAGTGGGTTGAGGAGAGATCAGGCTTTTCTCACAATGCTGTTACTTACAATGCGATGATTAGGATTCTGGGGCGGGATGATTGTGTTGAGGACTTTTGGAACATGACTAAGGAAATGAAGGGCAAAGGGCATGAGATGGATATAGACACGTATATAAAGCTCCTGAGGCAGTTCCTAAAGTGGAAGATGATGAAGGAAGCTGTGGAGCTTTATGAATTTATGATGGAGGGCCCGTATAAGCCCTCGATCCAGGACTGCATCGTTCTCTTGAGGCAAATTTCATTGAGTGGAGACCCGGATCTCGATTTAGTTTTCAGAGTTGTGAGGAACTATGAAGCATCAGGGTACTCTCTTTCAAAGGGTGTTTATGATGGGATTCATCGGTCATTGACGAGTGTGGGGAAGTTTGATGAAGCTGATAAGATTCTGAGTACCATGAAAGATGCAGGCTTTGAGCCAGATAACATTACATACAGTCAAGTGGTGTTTGGGCTATGTAAGGCTGGGAGACTTGATGAAGCATGTGAAATATTGAATGGAATGGAAGCAGGAGGATGTACACCCGATCTCAAGACTTGGACAATCTTGATTCAAGGACATTGTCTAGCAGGCGAAGTGGATAAGGCATTGTCGTGTTTCACAAACATGATGGAGAAGAACTGCGATCCCGATGCCGATCTCTTGGAAGTTTTGGTAACTGGTTTGTGTAGTAAGAATAGGGCAGGGGCTGCATACACTTTGGTTGTTGAAATGGTGGAGAAGGCTCGTTTAAGACCATGGCAATCTACATATAAGAACTTGATTCAAAAGTTGTTGGGTGAAGGGAAGCTTGAAGAGGCATTGAAGCTTCTCAATATCATGAAAAACCACAATTTTCCACCTTTTCCAGACCCATTTGTTCACTACATATCCAAGTTTGGGACAGTGGAAGATGCTAAGGAATTTTTTAAAGCACTGACAGTAAAGAAGTTCCCAACTTCAACAGCCTATCTTCATGTTTTCCAGTCCTTTCTCAAGGAAGGTAGGCATTCTGAAGCCCAAGACTTGCTTTACAAGTGCCCTCACCATATCCGCAACCACGTCGACATTGTGAAACTTTTTAGTTCAACAGAAGTTGGGAGTCCTGCCTGAAGGTATCTTGGAAGAATTTCCAATACAACTGCATATCTCTTGTTATTTCATCCATGTTTTCAGTTTTTGCAATTTTCTTTAATGGAGACCTTCAGTTCGAACCACTTGTTCTTGATGGTGTGCTGGAAAGAAGCAAACAACTGAAAACAGTAATGATGCATGTCTTTGTTTAATTGTTGGTCCCCAGTCTATTTATGCCAGTTGTGCTTTATTGTGTTTTTTTGCAATTGATGTAACCTCTAGCAGTGAATTTTTTAGATTTTTTCCCTCTCTCTTGCTTAACTCATTTTAGTGACCTTCATTTTAAACTTAAGTGGCAACCTTACATAAATTTTTTTTATAACAATATTGAATACTCACATTGAATCAATGATTTTCAGTTGTTTATTGTGAGACACTGCCAATTATGACATGCAAAAGCTGTCATAGAATTTAACACTAGTTTTAGCAATGAAGTCTAAAATCATATGCAGTCTGTTGGCTTCCTTGTTTGTAAAATGTGAACAAATGTTCTTGGGGTAGTCTCATCAAGATGATGAAAACTAATGAGCAGAACTGCAGCAGACGATGACTGGGCCAGAAGTGTAATTCTAGTTGTCTACAAATAGAAATGAGTAATGTCAATGAGATTGAGGTCCTTGTGAATTATTTTGGATGTGAATATTCCAAGGGCTGATAATTCGTTAGCTGATATAAGAAGATACAACACTCGACTTGGTGAGGAAGTTTCATCACCTATTTTCTTAGGCAGATTTGTAATTTTGTGGATATCAAATCATTGATTTTCTTGAGCTTTTCAGCTGATGCAACTGATTGGGATAATGCTAAGTATATACAAAACTTATAGTGATTTTCGCTACTCTGTAAGGGGAAAAGGGCCTAATAAATAATAAATTTCAACCGAGTCATTTTGTGGCGTTATGGATGGTTGAATGAATTTGTTGGTTAATATGGTTCATATTCAATGGCTAAAAAATAAGAGAAATCATATGAAAGTTACTAGAATGGGATGAGTAAGCTACTCCAATATAATTAATGCAGCGGATGTAACCAAATAAATAAGATAGAACTAGCTAATCAATCTACCATTCACACACCACAAGAAGGCAAGTACAAATTTAACGTGGAAACCCTTTCCGAGAGAAAAACTACTATCAAAAGAACCAATCACTCTTGAACGATTACAAGATATACTCACATTTCCTTTGTCTCAATCAGTACGTCGACCTAAGGACTGTAGTTGTTCTTGCATGATTATTCGCCGCCGTAACTACTCGCCGCGTACCGCTCCCTGTGGTTGATCCTCCTTCAACACCTTAAGACCAAGATGCACAATCTTCTACAAAGAAGTAGAAGCTTCAAACCTTTTAGAGCAGCCTTTCAGAACAATCTCTGAATGGCTCTAGAGAATAATTTTCTCTCTTAGATATCTCTTACTTAGATTACTGAGAGAGGTGATGTTTACCTTTGGGTTGAGAGAAACACCCAATAAATAGCCCCAAATCTGTGCATAAGACTCCTAATAATAATACAATCAGAATAGAAGTCATATTCAAACTCTTCATAAGAGTTCGGATTGGACTGGGCTTCGTTCACCACGCTTGCTATAGCTAGCCCTGTCTCTGTCCCTTGGCCTAGATGCACCTTCGCTATAGCGAAGTGCATGTTCGCTATAGCGAACAACCTTGCTGGATTTTGGCTTGAACTCTCTAAAAATCTCGGTCTTTGCTTTAGTTCTTCCAGCGGCTCAACTACAGTCCATTCTACATTAAATAGAAAATTACAACTCAAACGGACCTAGAGTTTTGTCCAACCCATGAATTAGCCAATCAATATGAAATTCCTAACATCATATCACCACAAGCACATGTTAATATCATTGGAAGCACTCTACTTTTAAATATTAATGGAAAGAAGGCAAAAAACTTACTGGGCTTTTAGCTGATCACGAATGCACGGCATGCTGTGAACATCCTGAGAAAGTCGTCCTGGTCGAGATCAGCCAAGCAATTTTCGTAGTGTTCCTAGTGCTATATCAGCTGCGTTACCTTAGCTGATCCTGTGTTGTGGTCTTTCCAGTTTCGATATCTGCTCATTTTATGGTTGCTTCGTTAGCTTTGCCAACCCTGTGCTATGGGGTTTACCTCTCTCTTTTTGGTGCCTGTTTTATGCTGTTGTGTTTTCAGCCTGTTGAGCCAACAACACTGTAAAACATGCTTTCCCTTTTACTGGAGTTTTGTTATATTTGTCTATAAAATACAAATCTTACCTTGCATAAACAAACAAAAAAAGGGTAGAAACTTCTCTTTTTTCACAGAAACCAATTCAAATAAAGGACCAAGCCCAAGACTGACTACACGAGTAAATCACAAAACATACCCAAACCCAACAATCTACGAACACGTTACATTCAACAGGCCATAAAATTTTTCTTCTTATAAAAAAATTGGCCATATGGTCAAATAATGGGACTCCTGTCTAAAGAGAGAAAATTTCCAAACTTGGACTGAACATTGAAGATATGGAGTTAAAAGAAACTTTTAAGCATTCATCTCTTAGCCCCTTTGGTTTACAATGAAAGATGGAGTAGATATAAACATGACAAATCTCTCCCATCAATCAAGTTATCTTGAAACAAATACCACAACGCAAAGAAATAGCATACTGAATAGCAATAGATAACCAATGAATAAGGTTAAAGTATGATCTGGGCTTTCTTTCTACTGTATTCTGGACCTCATGCACAGTGGTATCATTCCTTCCTTGCCTTGCACAAGGGTGTGGACTGGGCCTCACGCGGAAGAAGAGAGATGTAACACTAAAATTGCATTATGGCTTTTCTGTAGTTCTCACAATTAAACTGACAATATCATCAAACCATGGACATGAGAAACTTCCTTACATTGTTTTAGGCAGCTAAAAACAAAGAAAATAAACCCTATGTCAATCCTATTCCTAGGTAACAATTCTAAACATTCCAATCTCGACCCTAAAATTATCTAGCAAATGGAAGACCCCTAAATACACACTCCTGAATAGGCAAAATAACAAGAAGCTTTCTTAAATTAGCTACAAAAAAGGCAGGCGGTGTTACGAGTCTCCACATGTCTACTTTTGACCTTTTTCTGTGCTCCATTTTTTTTAGTGAACTTTTTACTTCCGTTGACCATAATCCAAACCTTTGCTCAGACGGTGTGGAGTTTGTTACAGCTATACCTACAGCAGAACAGCTATAGCTCTCCAATAATTGAGATTTGCAAAACTGCTTGGAGTCTTTTTCCAGGTATTCATGAAATCCCATGAAAGGGTTCTTTTCAAAGAGGATCAACAAAAATACAAGTCTCCTTTAATCTAGACTCTGATTGAATTCATTCCAAAGTTCTTTCATGATGGCATTGCACGCGTTAATCAGGTTAGCTTCATTAAATAATGTGTCATCAAGTAACATTTAGCCCAGCACTTATCATGTGAATAAGTTTAAAATTTATGAATTTGCCATGATAAGAAGTGAGTCCCATATGCATGAATTTGACCTCAAATAAATGAGTTTTGATTTTGCAAATGCAGTGGTCTCTTGGCACATATCTGGACCTAACTATTCTAGCTCTTTTCTTACTGAAGGTCTTATCTCTAGATGTACTCTATTCAGATGAAGTTGAAAAATCCAGAGGTGGTTCAAGAGATTGTTTTGGTGTTCTATGGACTCCTTTTTTTTTTTTTTTTTCTCCCTGCTCTTAATTGTAATCTACTTTGCTAAGTTATATTTATTGTTTTTAGATGCTACTGGCTGAAACCTTCCTGGTTCTAACTAGTGCTCGAATGTTGCTACACTACCTGTCCTATTTGATGCTGTTTTTCTTGGATCATGGTTCCAATTTAGAAATATATACATGAATCCCATTTACCTTAGAAATTGGCCCAGTTGCATCATTGGGTGAAATGGATCCCCAAATACCTGATTAACCAGGTGCTAACCATCTTGGATCTGACCCAGGCTCAACTTGTTTGAATCTCTGCCTTATTGGAACCTCCCTACAGTAGCATTTTTCATGATAGTCCAGTTTCTAAGTACCATTTCATTAGACCTTTGAGCTCCCTTATCCAGGGCATGTTTGGATATACGGTGAATTGAAGCGAGGTGAAGCATCAAATCAAGAGAGATTAAAATATAGGGGGTTATGGTGGTCTTTTATATTTAGTTATTTGATAGGGAATTTTTTGACTTTTTGTGTGAAAAAAATGATTTTTTTTTTTAGCATTTAGTGGAGAAACGAGACTGCTTTTTTACTTTTTTTTTTTCTTAAAGATGGGAATTTTGAATTTGTGTACTTTTGATATGACCCCTTGTTATTTCTTGTCTGGATAATGGAGGCTTTACTTCACTTTAACTGTAATAGTAAAGTGCCAAGTGCGCCGGAGGTCATCATTTTTATCATTGGTGAGCCTATCGATCCCCGGGTTTTCAAGCGTAAAATATCACTCTTGACGCGGGGGGTGGGGGAGTTTAAGAAAGTTAGGTCCCTCTATCTCCACCTTATATTCTTCACCCCTCACCACCTTAATATTCCCATGAATTCCTAGGAATTCAATTCCGCACAAACAAACAGGACCATAGTAAAATAGAGGATTTGTTAATTGTATTTTATTACAGTTAAGAGGTGATCTTCCAATCCAGAAATCTCAACGCACATTGGGCATGTGATGTTCTCTTGTACGAGTCAATGATAAGGTCTCACATAGCATATATCGTACAAATGTGGGGTGAGAACCTGAATGAGCACCTGCTTTTTTTTTTTTTTTTTTTTTTATTACTTCTTTTCTGTGCTCTTTTTATTTCGACGCATGAGCCTCTCAATTGGGGTTTCAGTTGTTGAGATCCCAAGCCCAGCCCGTTTTGAGGAAGACCTATTGTTTAGACCTAGCCTGCACTTTTAGGCCATTTTTAGCTGTCCCTGCAAATGGTTAGGTAAATAGAGTTGAATATTAGAAATCTTTAGGCCAACTCCACATTAAAGCAAGTCAATAGACCTGAATTATAGAACCCATAATTACGTGGGAAAGGACAAGGATGGGACAAGCTTCAATAGGCCTGACTCGGCCCATAAATACTCCTACGGATAAAATGAATTCCGGGATAACATTAGCTATATCTATACCATAATATAAAAGCCAACTTTCACCTGCCTGTCTCTGTCTCCCCGGATGTTCATTCCTCCATTCGTAGGGCCCACTTAGATTTAGGGCGAGCAAAAGTCTCCCCATCCTTCCTTCTCTCGAATCTTCCTCTCATGCACAGCCGTCACGCAAGAAATGGAGAGTTTCACCTCGTCACCTCTTATCCTCTTCTTTTGCTTTCCCTCTTGGTGAAATGCCAACGAAAAGGAGTGCATCTCTTCTTCTTGGTGAAACAGCGAACGAAAATAAAGATTTGTTTGAGGGTTTTCGAATCTTTGTTTGATTTCTGTAATTGTTGTTCTAACAACTGAACCATGCAAATCTTCTCCTTCTCATCATTCCCTCCTTGTAAGATGTGGGGAGGTAACAAATTCCTCTTTCTAATTTATTATTAGTGGTTTTTTTTTCCTTTTATCCATGGTGAAATTATCTAATCCAGTTGTAATTTGTTGCTTATTTTTCTTATCTGGTTTGTATTAGTGGGGATTGTTATTGTTTAGATTTATGATTTATTTGATCCTTTATATTGAATTGGTTTTGTTAATGCATTTAGGGTTTTTTTTTTGAGCCAGCGACCACTAATTTGAGATTGGTGGACTGCCTTTGCTGCCACAACCCCACAGAAAAAATAAGTTTGACTGAACAATATACCCCATGAAACGGATTTCTGAATTAGATTGATTGGTTGGCAATATAAACAGTTATTGACTATCCACCTTTGTTGCCTGTTGATTTAAATAGGTGGGAACATTTGCCATGAAAATAAATTTGACTGAACAACATAAAATAAGTTTGACTGAACAATATACTCCATGAAACGGATTTCTGAATTAGATTGATTGGTTGGTAATATAAACAGTTATTCAATATTGACCATGCACCTTTGTTGCCTGTTGATTTGAATAGGTGGGAACATTTGCCAATCTTATGAGCCATGGCATTAAAACACTCAGAGTAAATTATGCATAGATTCATATATCCCATTTGGCGTCTTAATGGATAATACCTAGATATGATTTGGAACTTTTGCTTTCTATTATCTGTGCATCTCATATGTACCTTTTTTTTGGTTTGTGTCTTGATTGTGTTTTCTTGAGGTTTCTTGTATACTATCAGAAAAGAAGAGGAGGAGAGGTACTTAATATCACATGTTTTGATGTATTCTTTTCCCTGGGTAGTCCTAAAGCAGAACAAAAACAGAGATAGTATTATCCTACTATTGATTAGATTAGTGATTCCAAACAACCCAATATGACCCACAATTATCTATAATCCTAAACCATTGCTACAGCTTATAATCATCATTGAAGACTTCCCCATCTATTGTTGGCTAATCAAAGCCCTAAATAAATTAATAGAACTAGGCTATATACAGGTCACTTTCTGTATCTTTTTGTACTTTACACTGACCTTTTTCTTTCCTCATTGCAACTGTAGTGTAGCTCATGTTTGATTACATAAGTCCTCTCATCAATTTGACAGTGGGCCTCAAACTAACAATTTTGAGAACCTTTTTTTCCTGCTTTTTTACTTAAATCGATTTCCATTGTGACAGTTCAAATGTAGCATTTTTTCCATTTCCTCATTCCTATTTCTATAGAGCATTACCCAGAAAAGTTTTTCCTACTCATCCTATCCATTAATAAATTCACGTGCTCGACAAGGTCTAAAATATTTTCTTGCTTATTATCATTATAGTTAATTGAAATTTAAAACAATATCGATTATAATTATTCTAAAGATCTTTTACAACCATGATTATATATTTGTTTTGAGTTGTATTCAGATAGCTTACTTTTATATGTATTGAAAATTGGCATTTTCTTAATTGATTTCATTCTTATCTTATTCCTTCCTTTTTCTTCTTTTCATTTGACACTAAATTCAATAGTTATTTTTTTAACGAGTTAATCTAATTTAAAGTTATTTTCAGTGCATTAACATATTATGATAGTTATAATAATAATAATAATAATAATAGCCCTGTTTGGAGGTATCTTTATTCTAGGGTCTAGGCTTAGCACGGGCCTTTGTTGTTAGCATCTACCAATATTATAAAATCAACAATTCTCCTTCTTTTAGTCATACAAATGAAGAACTTCCTCCCTGTACTTGTGGGGGCCCAATTAGATGAAGTTTTTTTTTTATACCACTGCCGTAAAGTTTACTTATTTATTTTCTATTCTTTCCCCCAAATTCCCCCAACACCGCCCCCCCCCCCCCCCCTCATATTTAGCCTTTTCATCTCAGATATGATTTGTATCTCTCTCTATGTGCTGAGTATTTGATTGAAGGTTGAATTGTACCGCTCTATCTCTCTCACTGAGTAAAGCAGCCACTGGTTTTCATGGTTTGGTTCTTACATTTTTTTTAAAATTCCTGTAGGGTTGAAGGGGATTGGTAAAATCATGAATTGGTTATGCATATTTATAATTTCATCCACCCTAAAGGTTATATTAAGAGGCAAATTGATTGTGGCTGATTGTACCCATCGAATGGCCAAATTTTGTTGAGAAGCAAACATACAGTTGCATATAGTATATTGTCACTGTCATTTCTTGATGATATTTGTTAATAGCCATCATCTGCACCAGTGTACATGTTAAATTTCATTATTTTAACCCTTCTAATTGAGTTTGTGCGAGTCATTTAGGTCCATTGATATTTGATATGCATCAATTCTCAGTTTAGATTAGATAATCTTTTGGGGAAGGATCCAATTGAAAGTCTCACTGTTTTGAGGTTCTCTACTCTGATCCTTATGCTTTTATATGGTCAGACTTATAAAATGTGCAAGTACAATTCTTTCTATTCCAATCTATTGGGCACAAAAATATATCTCTTTGTATAGGACATTTTAGCTGAAAATTTGTCACTGAAACTTGAGGAAGATAATCAATCATAAGGTAATCATATGCATGCTCCTAGCAGAAACCTCTTTCAACAGTTTCTTTGTATTTTCGTTTTTAGTTTAAAGATAATTCATTTAATATAAACTTCTCATGCTTTCTTGCTATATATCTATGTTTTTAAATTCATGTTGTTACTATCACCATTGATTTGTTGCTCTACCTCTTGATTGACCAATGAACAAAAGTTGGGGCACTTGTATTTTTAGTCTTTGTTTGATTTTTATAGTCTTATCTAGCATAGATAGTAGAACGTAAGGCAGTAGGTCCAGTAAGATTGGGAAATATATTAACAGTCTTTAAGAAGTGTAATAAATGTGTTCTCAAGCTTTTAGAGGTAATGAAATTTTCCTATTAGCTCAATTGGTGAAGCACCTCCCTTCCATAGAAATAACCGGAGATCATTCCCCGGCTTTAGTGCTTGATAATGAGGGACTTGTGTGAGCGTGTGTGAGTACTTACCTTTCAAAAAAAATTCCAAAGAGTATAACTAAATAAAGAAGGAAAAAAAAGAAAAGAAAAGGGAAACTATTATGAGGAAACAGTTTACATGTCCGTAGAGGTTCTTGACCAACCAATCTTTTACAATGAAATTTAGCATTTCCCCCTAGAAGAGTTAATCTCCTTACCTTCTGTTTAAATCTATTGGCCTCATTTTATTCTATTGGCACATGTGCAAAGATTCCACAGTAGAAGACAATGCATTCTTTAATTGATTTGACTCCAAAATAAATCATCCAAGAGGCTTTGGAGTTACTTTCCACACAACACAATGAATTCATTGAATATCCTAAAAATTTCCCCCAATAATTATTATAAGAGAAGCATTTTCTTATGATTTTTCTTGAAGTGTCATTATTTCTATTAAAAATTCCCAAGTTGTTATTACAAGCGAAGCATTCTCTTATGATTTTGTTGGAGTTTCATTGTTTCTATATTAGAAATTGTATAGGTGTGTGTCTTCCTGGTTCATAGATATTTTGACGGTTATTGGATCATCAATGACAGTCCATAGCCATATCTTCAAGATAATTGTATTGCTTGCTGTCTATGGAAAAACCTGTGAGACTTGATTGAGAAGTAAATACAAATGAAAAGGTAAAATAATTTCTTTTTTCCTGTAAGTTTTTCCTGTTTTTTTAAAGCTTGGCAATCCTCCTCTTTCTTTTTATAGTGAAAATAAGTTTCTTGACATAAGAATCTTTTTTACATAGTTGATACCATACTCTAATTGAAAGTCAAGTTACTTTATTCTATCCATATGGAGATTTATGATATTGTACTTCTTGGCCAGTATAAAGGCAATTCTGATGACATGGGAATGTTTATATGGACTCCAACACCAATGCTGCTGTATATGTTGATTATTCATATTTGGATGGACTTCCCTGTTATCAAAACTGGCATGAGTTCATAAAAGACAAGTAGGACTATTTTGTTAAAATAATTCTATTGCTGCTTTACTGACTTTTCGCATGGAGCTGGGTTAAATTTGTGATTTTGTGATGGAACAATTTCTTGAAATTATCTATGCACAAAAAATATGGCGGGACCCATCTTGATTCTTGAAATCAAAAGTTCAATTGTTGGGTCATAAAGTTACTTCAGACTTTGATGGAAGGAGCACCATTGTAACATGAAGCACGATGCAAGGATTGCAGAACAGAGGAGCTGATGATTTGTTCATTACAATTCTGCTCCATGAATAATCAGCAGCCAAATGCCATAACTATTACCCAGCAACATGTTAGAGTATCATGATTAGGTTGTTTCTATCAAGTTTAGCATTTTTTTTATCACTGCTACACATTGAGAAGAAGTTGGGGGGAATATACAAACGAGAGAGGAACAATTCTTGATTCTCTAGGGTTGTATCAATTGGAATCGAGAAAAAAAAAAAAAAAAAACTGTTCATTTATGTTTTTTCATTTTTTAGATACCTGGGTCTTGAATTAGGATATTTAGTACATAGCTTTGGTTTAATTACCATTCTAAAAACAATTAAAAGTTCAAATCTACATTCTTAATGGACCATTCTAATTGCAAACAAGTTGAGAAGGAGTAACTAACAAAATTCAGGACCATTTGCCTACTTCGAATTGAATTCCCAAGAATTCATAGTAAAGGGGGTTTTATAGAGGTATTAAAGTGATGAAGAGTATAACATCTAAGTCGATTTCAAGATGTGAGAATTAGTTATCTAATATTTACTACAACAATGGACATGTGAGATTGTTTTCTATCAAGGGGGGAGATTATTTGATAGCCCTTTGTGGATCTCTTTTGAATAGCTTATTCAACCTCATTTATTCTGGGCTGTTATTGAAACATTACCTTTCACTTTATTTGAAAATCCTTATATTTTCAAGGCATTCCAGTTTACTATATTCTCAGTGCAATTTTCATTGCATCGCCGGACTGCATTTCAGACCTCGGTAATGTCATTGTTTAGTTTGTACCAACGTGAAAACATGAGGTTTTTGGAATATCAAGTTTAAGAATTCTTTGATAGCTTCTCTAACTTTTGGTTGGCAGGGTAGAAAGTTAGGCCATGTTCCAAGATTCACATTCATAGAAATCGGTCAAAACTCTCTTCTCCCAACAGGAATCGGCCATGGTAGAGATTACTATGTCCATGTTAACGTATTAGGACATCGTAAATTGCCAGGGCTTTTGCCATGGTAGAGATTACTATGTCCGCACAGGCACGGGCTTTTGTTGCTAGTATATAAATATAAAAACATATGAAAATAATGCAATTATTATTTATTTAAAGTTTCACTTTAAGTGAAACACCTAATGAGCAATGACAAAGTATAAAATATTAATTTATGAAAATTATACTTATTCCAAAGCTTAACAACTAGGCCTGTCAATGGGATAGGCTGGGCCGGGCCTGGGCTTGGGTTGTCCAATCCCGTCCCAAAAAATTGAACGGGCCTTCATCAAATCCCGTCCCGTACGGGCCCGGGCGGGCCTGGGCTTAGCCCGATCCTTGACATAAGAAAATCATTCTCTAATTATTTCTACTGTCACCAGATACCCGGCGTGATCCGGACTTTAAACCCTCCCCCTTTTTTCGGGCTTGGGAACGGCAATGCAATGCAACAAGCAACATGGTGGAATTAAAAACTTTTTTTTTCTATTTTTTGCCTGTGACAATAGAAAATTATAAAATTAATAGAAATGAATGAGAATGAGTATCCTATATGGGTTAAGTAACGTAGGATCGGTTAAAAACTGTATTTTATTATTATTGTTATTTTTTTGCTGACGATAGTAGAAAATAATAAAATTAATAGAGATGAATGAGAATGAGTATTCGATATAGGTCAAGTAATGTAAAAAAGAAATCACAAATTAACAGAAGTAAAAAAATATAAATAATGTACTCATATTCACTGAAATATCAAAAGAAAAAACTAAGGTATTGCAGGAAATCTAATTAACAAAATAACGTATGCTCCATTTTCAATCACCCCGAAGCCGGCTCACTTGTATGTATCCCACATGTGCCCCCACATTCAAGATTACAAAGTTACAGATGGTTTGTAGCACAATAATTCTCTTGTTTCAGTTTTGTTTGTTGAAATAATTATTGTTTTGCCAACCAAAGTGAAAATCATCTCAAACAACCCTTTATTCACAAAGGCAATATTTCTCCTCTTTCTAAGTAGGCAGGCGCAAATCACTAGAGAAGCAATTTCAGTAGAAAGGGTTTGGAAACATGCATACAGATAGAAGAAGCAGCTCAAAATGCATATAACATATAGCATAGATCACAAACAATGGAATGCATGGGAAAGACAGGCCTCGGGCCTAGCTAATTAACAAAGGGCCAAAGTCTCTCTCTCTCTCTCTCTCTCTCTCTCTCTCTCTCTCTCTCTTTCTATAAAACCATATCAGTCATCTATAAAATAATTAGTATAATGATCTTGCAGCGGGTTGGGCCTAAATGGGCTGGGCTGTTTCTGCCCAATCCCAGTCCCATTTTAGCCAGGCTTTAAAGATATTATCCAAGCCCAGTCAGCTGGGCTCAAAATTTTTTAAAAGCCCTGTATTTTTGAGTTTGGGACGGGCCGGGTACCCATTTCAACGCGTCCCATTTACAGGCCTACTAACAACTTATTGGCATGCAGAGTGGTATTAACATCACCAAAACAAGCAAACAAAGAAGCTGATGCCAACTAGGACTTGAATGTTTCTATCTTTTGTAAATAAATATCCAATGAGTGATCATTCTATAAGAGTTAAGCAAGAGAAAAAAAAAATGGTTCTTAGGAGATAAATTGAAGGGCCCAATCCATGTGCGACAGGTGCCACTGAGGTGGCCTCACGAGGATGCTATAAAATGCCATTTTTCATTATATATTGAGCTCTCACATGACATATAACAATAATATAAATAGTAGGGACTCAAAAATCCTTTTTTTTACCCGTACACCACACCACACATAACTTAAGTCGGACTCCTCGGTACTGTCACTAAGCAGGGTTGACGTCAGCCTTGGTGTCAGCTGACGTCAGCCCTGGTGTCAGGTGACTCACTGGCATGGGCTTCTGAACTAGGTCGGGTCAAGACTAACCCGAGACTGAACTGGAGCCTGAGAACAAACCCAGCAGGGTTTCTTCTTCCTTTCTGTTCTGATTGGATTCTACAACGAGATTCCCTGGGCTGGACCTCTGTCTTCCCCTGGATCAGTGAAGGCAAGCAACGATGGGAACAGTCAACGTCTGGCGATGAACGGCGACAAACGACGACAGCAAATCAGAAAAACCCAGCCTCTTCTACAACAACGCAGTAGGACCGGTCTCGAAACCCACCACTATGGTTCCAGCAGTGAACGGCGAACACCAATAGGTGGTGGTGGTCTTCTGTTTGTCTGTGAACGGACGATGACAAATCCGCTCTCTACAACAGAACTCTGATCTGCATCTTCTGCTGCAACTCTGGTGGATTTACAAATGATGAAGAAACTATTTTCTTCCTTGGCAACAGCAGCATCGACTACGTGATCAATCAGTGAAGCTGTCCTTCACAATAGTCTTCTCCAATTTGAAATCTCGAATCCTCTTAAGTTCTTCTCCGATCTGACCAAATAGAGAACCAATCTCTGATCTACGATGGCCCTCTCCACTGCGATGGCCGAGCAACGCCCGCTTCGATCTACACCAGTGGTCCACTTGAGATCTCACCGATCTTGCCGTCGATCACATACCACAACTTGTCGAGAGAAATAGAGAGAAGAATACCAAAGGGGGTTGTCCAAGATAATAGAGAATGAGAGAGAACCTTGCCCTAGGAATGTGGGAGAATGGAAGATTTGAAAATTTTAAATTTCGAAATTTATACCTAAACAGTTGAAAGGGAAAATCAGTCATGAAAATGTCTAATGTAGTGTATCCAGGGACCTCTCGCCAAAATATGTCCAGCTGTATGGACTATAGGCCTTAGAGAAAAAGTTGTTGGACTGGAGGCTTTACAATGGATTTTGGCTAATTATGCCTATAATTTTAGCCCTATGCAAGATTATATTAGTACTGTTCTACTAAAGTAATAATGACTCCCCCAATCAACTCTCGGTTGTTTTTTCTTTCGGAATTCTGACCCTCCTCTAGTCCTCCTAAATTCTAATTTTTCTATAACTACAAAACCTTGTCAACAACTCTTACGTTAGTGATTTAATTACATATCAACAACGGGTATACAACTCTTACGTCAGTGATTTAATTACATATCCACAACGGGTATGCATAAGTGCATATGGTGATTCATATGATACTGCACTTATACCGCAAATAAATTAAAATATTCTCCATTATACTGTATTAAGCTGAAGGGTTTTCAAGGTGACTTTGACTGTGACTTATTATTTTGATTGGGAGTTATAACAGCTCTCCACTTCCAATATGTAACCACTCTCCATGTAATCACTCATTTCCTCCACTTCATGTAACCACCTCTTCTTTCCACTTTTCACTTTTCTGTAAGAACTTTATTTCTATCTCTATCATAATCACCAAATCATTGAGATGGGTATTTGAAGATTGGTTTTACGTAATTAGGGTTTTTTTTTTAATAAATTAGTTAATATACTTTTTGGTTATTGGTGAACATACCTGTGCTAAGCACCTGTTGCTGTGCTAGAAATATGATTAGTATAAAAATATGATATTATGTCATAATATCAAATTTACATATTTATAGTATTAATATTAACTACTTCAATGCCTACTAACATTTTTATTTACATAATACGTTCAATTCACTCCTAAGTCTAAGTCTTCATCAAAGGCATTTTTTTTCCTGAAGCTATCAAAAACTTTTTTTAAAATTTTGGATTTGACACGTTTGTGTTACTTCCGAAAATCATAACATGATCTCCAAGGTTGGGATTCGTCAACCAAACATGTCCGAAATTGGTCCAATTAGCTTGTTGTCGGAAGGGAGTAAGACCTTGGAGATTTTTGGATCTAGAAGACTTAGGTAGAGACGGCCGTCAGGGAATTGAAAGAAAGATCAATTAATGTCACGCTTTACAGATCCCGAGTACAAGAAGGAGCTGAGAGTGTGATTAGAAGATTAAATCTGATAGCCAAATATAAGGGAAGCATGTATTTTGAAGGATTATTTGGGTTTGAAGAATGTTTTTATAGAGAGTTTGTTTTAGATTAAAAAATCTATTTCATATTTCGCTTCGGAGTTTTTTAAGTAAGAGTTTGTATTAAATTTAAAAAGTGCATATTGTTTGGGTTTAGACTTTTTCTAGGGTTGAAATATTTTTTCTCTCTTTTCTAAAAACGAGCAGGTTTCGATCCGGGTGGATGGTGAACTCGGATCCAGAACCAGTAAAAATAACGTGAAATCAAACCTAGAACCCGAGTTGGTTTGGAACAAGTTTATTTGTTACAGAAACAGTTCCACATATGGGACGGGTTCGAATCCGAGTTTGGGTAAAGAATGATTTTTTTTTTCTTAAAAGAGATTTTAGGAGGGGTTTTCGAAAATTGAGGTAATATGTTGGATCTCGAGTCCACAGGTCGGAACCAATGTGGAACCTGACCCGGACCCATTTAGGTCAGGGATCAAAAAAGGACCTAGACCCGAACCTGTTTATTGATCAGACCTAAATACTTCCTTGTGAGTAGACTTAGGCGTCCACGTGTTGACAAGATACTTCATCAAGCTCCAAAATCTTTAAAACACAAATTCATTCTAATACACTTGGATACTTCCTAAAACTTGGCCCTAATTCGTGAAATATATTGATGAGACATTTAGGCCCCTAATGGTGACTTTGCTGCGCCTTGGGATGGTACTATGTGGGCTGAATTATGATATTTTCATGATTGAAGGTATTTTATATGGAATGAATGGAATTTGAGCAAATTTGGAGAGACATGGCCTGAAGCTAAAGCAAACAGAGCAATTGGGCAAGGTGCTGCCTTCTGGCGTCTGGACGCCAGCTCCTGCGCAACACAACCCATCTTTTTGCCTTCTGGGGTCCGGACGCCATACACCAGTTACGGGGAGACTCTGTATCTTTTCAAGATGTGAAATTCTTTTTGGAAAACGCTATATAAGAAATCAAAAAACTTGGTTTAGCCTATTCGGTACTAGAAGGAGGCAACCTGATGCTAGGTTTTGGAGGCATTCCAAGGAGCTTCAATGGAGGATTTATCGAGGATTCTTTACCAATCTCTCTCCATTAGTTACCAACTCTCCATCTTAGGGCCATGATGAAGCCCTAGCCCTAAGAATAAATGCTTAGATAACTAAGCGTCAGTGGTGGGAGAAGGGTGTTTTTTTTCCTTCCTCATTTTCTTTTCCTTTTCATATTATTCCAGTATACAAACTTGAAAGTTACGATGCAGTTACGGGTTAGATTACACGCAGTGTTTTGATTGTCGATCTTTATTCTTCATTTTTAAGAATTATTATCCTTTCTAACAATTTTACTTGGTGTTAGTGTGCAAGTGGGGTTGCATTACTAGGTTGGTGTAGACCAAGGTAGGCCAATGGATAGATAATAAAATACAACTTATCTAGGCTTAGCGTTACATCCGGAGCTCTATTTTTCCCCTAATTCCAAACCTCCACAAAAATTGGACACTATTTTGGAATTTTCCTTTAATATAATTCACCTTCTACCAAGCATCTAAACAAAAAGACTAGTAATATCATTCATGTGGGAATAGATCTCTTCTAGAATTTTGTCGCCCTCTCACCTTACTATTTGCTAACACATTGTTGGGCACCATTGTTAGTGCCATGACACACGTGTTGCCAGTTGGAGAGTACTCCCCATCTTGGGTTTCTACTGTAGACAAGCTTGTAGAAGCTTCACCAATTCAGATGAAACCTCATATTGTAGTCGCCAAGGATGGGAGTGGTCATTTCCACACTATTCAAGAGGCTATCACGGCGGCACCTGACAACAGAACGGAGAGATTTGTCATCTATGTGAAGAAGGAGAAAGTTGAAGTTAGAAAGAAGAACAACATTACTATTTTTGGGGACGGCATGGACTTAACAATTATTAGTCCAAACTTTCAATACGTCCACACTAGTTAATTACTTTTTAAATTTGATTTTCATAGCAAATAAAGCCCTTACTTGGGCACAAAATGGAACTGAGTAGAATGCCAAATGTTGCAACTTGGGATTCTGCTCGTGATTTCCAGCCCAATGGACGATCTTCAAATCTAAGTTGACTCGACCTAAGCACATATTAGGTTCTAGTTCATAATTGGGTTGTCTTATTCATCTGTGAAATCACAAGCCCAATTTACTTAAAATTAAAAGAATGTACTGAGAAATGAATGCACTTAGATAACTGAAGTCTTTTTCTCTTGGAAACACAATGCAAGTGTTTTGGGTGAGAGATTCTTGGCCAAAGATATATGGATTAGAAATACGGCTAGGCATGAGAATTACCAGGCCATTGCACTCCTTGTTGGGGGCGACATGTCAATGATCAATGCGGCGTCAAGATACTCTCTGTACTTACTCTGAACGCAAATTCTATCGAGACAGTGAAACCTCAGGTACCATTGACTTTATTTTTGGTGATGCTGTCATTGTACTACCAAATTGCACCATTATTGCAAAGAAGCCCTTGAGCAACCAGAAGAACGTCTTTACTACTCAAGGCCGACATCTCTTGGATAGAGAATCTGGAATTTCAATTTAGAATTGTGATATCATCCCAAGTGTTGACTTATGGGAGGTGAAGGACCGCATCTGAACTTATTTGGGTCGCCCATGGGGTGATTTCTCGAGGACAATTATAATGGAATCCTGCTTTGGCAACCATATTGCTCTAGAGGGATGGCTGGAATGGAACGACAGTTTTGCATTGGACACCCTCTACTATGGAGAGTATATGAATCACGGCCCAGGTGCTAATGCTTCTAGGCATGTGAAACGGCCTGGTTATTGGGTCATCACGAGTCCAGACGAGGCATTAAACATCACCGTTGGTCAGCTCATTCAAGGCGGGGAGTGGCTAAACTCCAGTGAGCTTAATTACACCATAGGACTGTGAATTCGAAGAGTCACTTTGAGTACTTCAGTTGTGTAATGTAATGTTTTTTATTTTTTAATTTTTAGGTGGAGATATAAGGCTGCTATATCCTATTTTGTTTTCTTTCTCTAATTCTCATTGAATGGTGTTTGTATTCTACTTCTCTTAATATGACTTCACTGTTACTTCTCAATTTGTAAGTCTTTCATTTCAGCTTCAACTGCGGGATTATATGACCCTGGCGGTTTTCCCCATTAAGCCAATGAATTGGTGATCTAGCTAGATGTTAACCTCTTGCGTGATGACCATAGATTCATGGGATTTGACTAGGCCACTCATGAGTCCAAAAAATAACTCTAGAATATCTTGCCCATGCAAGACAGTGATGGACTGGTTTAACCAACCTCCATATCACTTTTCTCTGCATGCGGGATGATCTTCAGCTTCCTTTCTTCTATCGATAGAAGAAATTAAGGGCCATGATAGAATTTGTAATAAATTTTACATTGGCCCCCATGACTATATATTTATTTATTTTTTCTTATTTTTATCTTTCCATATACCCCAAGGCAAATTTGCTGATTCTTCCATTGTGCATAGTAATTATCCGTGAGACTAGACCATGCATATACCTGATTAGATGGGTGCAACATGACTTAAAAGTGGGCCTGATTATCTTCATTGGATGAGCGCAGCCAAGCTCTCAAGCACGTGGGATAGATTTGGGCCTCAAAACTAGAATAAAAGTGATTCATAACTTGGCTGTATAAGATATAGTCTGGGATGCAAGCCATTTATTATATGAGTACCATTTTTGCAGGTTTGCTTTTAGGAATCTAACTACCCATCACCAGCTGAGGAGGTGATTTATTGTTGATATTTGTTGATGGACTGATGAAGACGTGCACACATTAAAATGTTCTTGTTGGAAGTAGGTAGGTCTTTTAGAATGATTTTCAAAACTTTTGACCCATTTGAAGGAGAGATCAAAACACCCAAAAGGTCAACAACTCAATCCTAAGATCTAAAACCCTAATCTCATGCATTAAGATCTATGATCTATCAAAAAAAGACATCTCAAGAAAAGCAAACACAAACAAATAGATATACTTAGGGCTTCTTTGGCGACTCTTATAGGTATGAAACTGATATGCAAGAAATAGATCTGTTTTAAATGACCTCTGTATGAAATAGATGTTTTTGATATAGACTGTTTAGCAACAGACAAGAACCGTTTGAAATAGACTTCTTAAATCTAACGGTGCATGTTTTTTCTCGAAATCTGAACCAAACCAAGGGCTGAAAATTTTAGTCATAGTCATTTTCAATATTACAGAGGGGATAAACGGTTTGGATCATGATTATGCGGCCCATAGAGTTTTAGAAAAATATATCAACGGTTATTTGGTTTTTAACAAATATCTGGAGATCTAAGATAGATCAACGGCTGAAAGTTGACCTATGGGCCGTTTTGTATCTTAATAATTCTTCCAACGGTTCGGATCATCTTCTAGATTCTTGGGTTTAAGAAAAAATAAACAAAAGGTGACTGAACAGCACCGTCATTTTACTGTGAATGTGCGCGCGTCTATGTGCTTTAGATGAAATGGTCTATTTCATTTCACATGGAAATCGGCGCTGTCCCATTCAGACATTATTTGTTTGCATGTGGTTTGAATGAGACACTGTACATGCGGTGTCCAAACGCAATTAAAGCTTTTAAATTTTGCTTTAAGTGAATAAGACGTTGGATATAGACACACCAAACGGCCCCTTAAACAACTGGTTGTAGATCTATACCTGAGGAGCTTTGTTGCGCTCAAATCGAGAATTTGATTTCTTGATTCTCAACGAAACTCTTTCACAAATTCGATCTCCTTAGCCTCGTGTTCTTCCACGCTATAACCCTCTTGTGGAGAGCTTCTCAAAGAGAATGTGGGATCTCAATGGAGAAGAAAGCCCTAGGCACTCAATAAGAAAACCGGAGGAGAAAAGAGAAGGAGAGAGAGAGCTCTTAGACGTCCTAGGTCTTGGGCATGCCATGTATGGGCGTATGAATTGATTGGAACTCCAACCCTTTCCTCATATTTATAGTTTTTCAAGCTTCCTCTCTGATAAAAATTAGAAGTCTCACTTTTATTTTATATTATGTGTCATACTCCTAATTTCCTTAAGAGTTCCAATTGGACTATAACTTTCTCATCTTAGAGATAGCATGGAGACCACTAGGGATTCCTTAGAATCTGGCTCGAACTGAAACATTTGGACCCTACATCTCATGTGAACTCCAGACCCACAGTTAATTGCAAATAACTCAACTAAATAAATGCAATTATACTCCAGTCTTATGAATATCTACAAGAAGACTCAAAACTTTACAATTACTTCAAGTAGGCCTCTCCATTAATTATATCCATGAATCCATTGGAATTAAATTGTCTAACCAAACTAGATTCATCTCTTATTATCCTTGTGACCCAATATTTAATCATAGTGATCATCAGTATCATTTGATTAACTCTTAATCAAGATGGGTGCGCACTTACTAATGATAAGTTCCAGTAATTGGCACAAGGGGATATTTCTCATTTCGATGATAGATCCCATCTGAAGAACATATGTTCCCGTAATCCCACTACCACGTACCCAAGATACCGATGTATTGACCTAAAGTTGGCCTTACTCATTGTTAACTCAAAGTAAATGTATAGTAGAAACTTGAGTCCGTTAATCTATCAGGATTAAGAGTCTATTGCTTGAAGATTATTAGAGCATTACTTAATCAGATGCAACTTTTGCATAAGGCGCTACTCATGGTCCTTCAGTACATCCAATGTACTAGCACAACAATCCAAAGTCTTACACTCTGATGGTTGAGACAAACCACACTATCTCATAGTAACTATGGCGCCACAACCTTTTCAGATGAGATTCTCAGCCTCATCACCAGTTATGAAAGTACTTCAATTATAAGAGTTGCGATCCATGTCTCCTGTGAGTGAATCTCATCCATACACATGGATTACATTTAATATGCTTGTAGGCTCCGGATCATCTCATGAACCATTATGTCATTTTGTATTAATTATGTGCGATCATAGAATAAAATCACATTCATCTCATAAATAAAGCATGAAAGTACTAATCAATTATTAAAATGAATCAATTTATTCATATCATCCACTGGATTGAGGACATACAATTTTACAATCTTCCACTTAGACTCAATTCCAGTCAGGATTACATCTCAAGCCCATCCCATCCACATGCCGCTTAAAGACTTTTGTAGTCAATAGCTTAGTAAATGGATCTGCAAGATTATCCACAAGTGCTATCTTGGTAACAACAATGTCATCTCTCTGCACAATCTCTCTCGCTAGATGATACTTTATGGCTTCTTGGTTCCTTGGATTGGGCAACTGCCCCACTACTGTCACAGAAGACTGTAAGCGGCCGTCGTGCTAATGGTACCACTAAGTTCCAAGAGAACCTCTTGAGCCATATTGCTTCCCTAGCTACTTTACAAGCCGCTACATACTCAGCTTCCTAGGTGGAATCAGCGGAACAATCTTGTTAATTTGATACTCCATCTTATTGCTTCGCCACCCAGCATAAACACGTACCCGATGGTAGACTTCCTAGAATCCTTATTGTGAACACCTCATTTTGCACCCTATGAGGGTTAAATTAGTTTGTCAAGCTTAACTGATGCTCAAATTAGGTTCAAAGTTAAAAATCACCATTTAAAATTGGGAGAATTTGAAATGCATCTCTCCTTGAAAAATACCCAAAAAATGAACTTCATAAGTCACCATCAGACCTCTCATGATCCATCAAAGCACCCTACTAAATAGTGGAAATGAAAAATAACAATTGATCATTAAATAAAATTGGGTTAGCAAAATGGTTTTGATAAATAAATGGGCAAGTAAATAATGAAAACAGTGGTTGTGCTAGTCTAAGTGTGCAAGGAGCCAATCAAGAGATTAAAGGTCGAAGTTAGCCCCCGGGATGAAAGGTATAATTAAAATGATAGTGGTAGGTCTCGTAACCTAGAATACCAACCTGAAAAACCACCTACCATTTCTAGACCCCTTATCATCCTTGAAGATGGCTCATTGTGATCTACTCGCCAAGAGCTTTCTGTCCATTTATAAAACGTCAAAATCCGAAGGGCGGATCAAAATATGTGAAACCTGGGTCCCGATGGTGATGGCCCGGACCAAACCCCTCTGCGACCCACCTTTTGGGCCCGAACCCTTGATCCGAGTCCAACCCAGACTTGGACCCCACACTCAAGGCCGTGGGCCTGATCCAAACCCAGAATCTGGACGCAGGTCAACCTGACCCATCAAATTAAACTAAACCCCCCAAACCATGTCCTAACTTTTATAGTATATATTAAACTATTTGATTTCTTTTATAGTATATATAATAGCATTGTGTTTTCTTTTGGTAAAAAATAATAGCATTGTGTTGATCCCGTCTTCTGCACATCATTACTGTTTTGTGGTCCGGAACTGAATAAACCACTACCTTTAACATGACTTGGCACATAAACATATAGAAAATTTGGATTAAATGTCAAGTTTAAAACCCTTTTGTGTCGCCCATCTCCATGCATGTTGATTGGTAATAGAAGGTGAGATAGAAATGTGTTCATATTAAAATTTCCTAAAACATTTGCCGATATGTAGTATGGGAAAGATGCGAGAAAAAAGGTTAAAGGAAAACAACTCGCTTTTTATATAAGAGCTTTCATTTTATAGATCAATAATCCCACTAAGAGGAGAACATGCACTTTAATTTGCAAATAAAAACTAAACTCCAAAACAACTCAAATTAAAAAAAAAAAAAAAAAAACCCCCTCTAATAAAACCAAAACTGAAAAAGAAATACTTAAAAAATATCTCTTCCCATGCAAGACAGTGGTGAACTGGTTGAACCAACCTCCATACCACTTTTGTCTGGGTGCAGGATCATCTTCAGCTTCCTTTCTTCTAATGATAGAAGAAATTAAGAGCCAGGATAGAATTTGCAATAAATCTTATATTGGGCTCCATGAATATATTTTTGTTTTTCTTATTTTTATTCTTTCATATGGTGGCCTCAAGAGGCAAATTTACTTATTCTGCCACTGTGCATAGTAATATGTGAGTCTAGACCGTGACCGAGACCTAATTAGATGGGTGCGACGTGACTTAAAAGTGGGCCTAAATATCTTCATTGGATGAGTGCAGCCAAGCTCTCGGGCATGTGGGATAGATTTGGGCCCCAAAACCGGAATAATAGTGATTCATAACTAGGCGGTATAAGATATAATCTTGGACGCAGCCCATTTATTACGAGTATCGTTGTTGCAAGTTTGCTATTAGGAACGTAACAATCCCTCACCAGCTGATGAACTCAGTTAATGTTGTCATTTGTTGATGGGTTGATATAGACGTGCACACATGAAGATGTTCTTACACCTCTTCCCCTTTCTGTATGTGACGTAAATTGTTGTTTGTTCTTCTCATTTGCATGCATTTTGAGTGGTCTTTTTATCCATGTTGCCTGAGTTTCTAATGTTAGAATCCATTAGCAAATTAAAGGTGGACATTACTTCTATTTGTGAGACATTATAACTTTGTGAAGACCATACGGCATACCTCTCTCTCATCTCTCTCTTTATCTCTCTATAAATCCATAAGCAAATTACTTCAAATCAGTCTCTCCACTCTCTCTTCACCTATCTATAAATCCATGTTTTGCCCGACACACCTCTCTATAAATCCATGTGTGTTGACTTTGAATTTCTGATAGTTAAGAAAGCCACATTCTCAATCCTCATGTTGTTTGTCTATTTGCTATTTTTTTCTCAACTTCTCATTACTGAAAGATCTGCATGGTGGAGAGCACCCAACGAATCAGCAGTTGCCAATGGAATCTCATACTGCAGAAAAGAAGATGCTGGGATGAAAATTGCACAATCAAGAGATGAGAAAGACGTTTTGAGCAGGTCAAGCTTAGTTCAATGATTTCAGATTGGATGCTTTACGCTTTTTTCCACTATATATGTAGAAATTTTGAGGTGGTCTTGATGCATAAGATACAAAACAAGAACCTGCTTCTTTATGCATACCTTTGCAGTTGTTGATTTATGCACGATTGACTCTCTTCACCTCATGTACTTTCTTGAAAAATTTAGCTACCCCTCCGTTTTTGGTCAAAGTCCGCCTCATGATAGTTTGCTTCTTTTTTCGAGAGTTTATTTCAAACTTTTATGATCTAGTTTGTTTTGATCTTCACTGGTCAATTTCTTTAGTTCTATTGGCTCAAATGAGCGTGGACAGTAGCTTCTAGGAAGCTTTTGGAGGCTTCTGCCTGTGCTCCTTTCCCTCTTCAATATTGCATTTAACAAAAAAAAAAAAAAAAAAGATAAAAATAATATATATATATATATATATATATTTACATATATGTGTGTATAAAGGGGCCTTCACCCACTACAATAGAAAAAAGAGAAAATAAATAAATAAATATTAAAGTTTCCATTGCTCAAAGAAATGGATTATGAATATATAATTTCAAACGCAAAGTATCAAAGTGAAAGTGATAATTAAAATTAACATCTCTTCAAACCAAGGCAACACAAATTTTCAATTAACCCTTGTAAAATTGAATCGGCAATTTGTGATTTAAATAAGTATTAACGAGTAGTTAATAATTGCCAAATAGATATATACCTACCCAAATGCAAGACAACTCATGCATGCTATCTAAGTAGATCATCACATTCTAATAATTTTCTAAATTTTAAGATTGGTTAGGAAGCTATTTAAACTATGCACACCTAGTGGGTGGTGAGACCAATGCTAGAGATAGGAGTTTGTAAAGACGTGGAATCTTATTAGCGAGTCCTGACCCGCTGTTGGAGCTAGTTAGGCTACCGTGTAACACATGCCACAAGCTCCATCATGGGACCCAAATAAAGATATTATGAGCCGTTTAAGATGCATCACATCCCTTCCAATGAGATATCGTCAAATTTACTACAATTGGAATAGGCCCCACCATAAGATTGAACACAACATTAAAAACATAATTGGGTGTTGAATGCCAAAAGTGATCGATTGGACAGTATGACCCAGTTCTATTGAACTAAATTCGAGGATATGTCACTGGATAAGATGAGATTTGAGATGAACAATTTGGATTATCACTATGTGAGTCCCACGCTAGAGTTCTGGGGCAAGCCTTAGAAAAGAGGTTACATATTAATTAAAGCAAAAGAAAAATAATGGCTATTAGGAGATAAATTGAAGGGCCCAATTCATGTGCGACAGGTGCCATTGAGGTGGCCTCATGAGGATGCTATAAAATGCCATTTGTCTTTCCTTCATTTTATATTGAGCTCTCACATGACATATAATAATAATAATAATAATAATAATAATAATATAAACAATAGGGGACTCAAAAATCTTTTTTCTAACCGTACACCACACCACACCACACATAAGTTGAGTCAGACTCCTTGGTTCTGTCATTAAGCAGGGTTGACGTCAACCTTGGCGTCGGTTGTCGTCAACCCTGGCGTCTACTGTTTGGCTTTTGAACTAGGTCGGGTCAAGACTAACCCGAGACTGAACTAGAGCCTGAGAACCGACCCAGCAGGGTTTCCTCTTCCTTTCTGTTCTGATTGGATTCTGCAACGAGATTCCCCAGATCGGATTCCTCTGTCTCCCCCGAGAGCGATGAAGGCAAGCAGTGATGGGAACAATCAACGTCTGGAAATGAGTGGCGACAAACAGCGGCAGCAACGGCTACAAATCAGAAAAACCCAACCTCTTCTGCAACGGTGCAACAAGCTTGATCTTGAAACCCACTACTCTGGTTTCGGCAGCGAACGATGAACACCAACGGGTGGTGGTGGTCTTCTATTTCTCTGCGAACAGACGACGACAAATCCGCTCTGTACAACAGAACTCCGATCTGAGCCTTCTGCTGCAACTCCGGTGGATTTACAAATGTTGAAGGAACTGTTTCACCAACTAGGTGATCAATTAGTGAAGCAGTCCTTCGCAACCATCTTCTCCGGTTTGAAATTTCGGTTCCTCTGAAGTTCTTTTCCGATCTGACCAAATAGAGAACCAATCTCTGATCTGCCATTGCCCTCTCCACTGAGATGGTCGAGCAATGCCCACTTCGATCTACACCAGTGGTCCACTTGAGATCTCACCGATCTTGCCGTCGATCGCTAACACAACTTGCCGAGAGAAATAGAGAGAAGAATACCGAAGGGGGTATTCCAAGATAACAGAGAATGAGGGAAAATGGAAGATTTGAAATTTTAAACTTTAAAATTTTATGCCTAAACAGTTGAAAGAGCAAATCAGTCATGGAAATGTCTGATGTAGCGAATCTAGGGACTTCTCGTCAAAATATGTCCAGCTGTTTGGACTGGAGGCCTTACAAGGCCATGCTGCAGGATTTTTGGCTAATTATCCCTATAATTTTAGCTCCAGGCCAGCTTCTATTAGTACTGTTCTACTAAAGTAGTTATGACTTTCCCTATCAACTCCCGGTTGTTTTTTCTTTCGGAATTCTGACCCTCCTCCAGTCCTCCTGAATTCTATTTCTTCTTTAACTACAAAAACCTTGTCAACATCTCTTATGTGAGTGATTTAATTACATATCCACAACGGGGATGCATAAGTGCATATGGTGATTCATATGATACCGCACAAATATCGCAAACAAATTAAAATATTCTCCATTATACTGTATTAAGTTGAAGTGTTTTTGCGGTGAATTTGACCATGACTTATTATTTTGATCGGGAGTTATAACAGCTCTCCACTTCCAATATGTAACCACTTTCCACTTTCATGTAACCACTCATTTCCTCCACTTCATGTAACCACCTCTTCTTTCCACTTTTCACTTTTCTGTAAAAACTCTATTTCTATCTCTATCATAATCACCAAATCATTATAATGGGTATTTAAAGATTGGTTTTGCGTAATTAGAGCCTTTCTTAATAAATTAGTTAATATACTTTTTAGTTATTGGTGAACATGCCCGTGCTAAGCACCTGTTGTTGTGCTAGAATTATGATTAGTATAAAAATATGATATTATGTCATAATGTCAAATTTACATATTAATAGTATTAATATTAACTAGTTCAATGCCTAATAACATTTTTATTTACATAATGCGTTCAATTAACTCCCAAGTCTAGGTCTTCATCAAAGACATTTTTTTTTTTTTTTAAAGCTATAAAAACCTATTTATAAAATTTTGGATTGGACACATTTGTATTACTTCCGAAAATCATAACATGATCTCCAAGATTGGGATCCGCCAGCCAAACATGTCCGGAATTGGTCCAATTAGCTTGTTGTTGGAAGGAAGTAAGACCTTGGAGATTTTTGGATGTAGAAGACTTAGGTAGAAACGGCCGTAAGGGAATTGAAAGAAAGATCAATTAATGTCACGTTTTACAGATCTGGAGCTCAAGAAAGAGGCTGAGAATGTGATTAGAAGATTAAATCTGATGGCCAAATATCGGGGAAGCATGTATTTTGAAGCATTATTTGGTTTTGAAGAATGTTTTTATAGAGAGTTTGTTTTAGATTAAAAAAATATGTTTCATATTTCAATTTGGAGTTTTTTAAGTAAGAGTTTGTATTAAATTTAAAAAATGCATCTTGTTTGGGTTTAGACTTTTTTTATGGTTGACATTTTTTTTCTCTCTTTTCTAAAAACGAGTAGTTCCGGTCCGGGTCCATACCCCTGAAATTGGACCCACAACCGAAACTCGTTCGGAACTAGTTTACTGGTTCCAAAACCAGAACCAGTTCCGCATATAGGACGGGTTCGGATCCGAATTTGGGTAGATATTGATTTAAAAAAAAAAACAGTTTTAGGAGGAATTTTCGAAAATTGAGGTAATATGTTGGATCTCGGATCCATGGGTCGGAACCAAGGTGGAACCTGACTCGGACCCTCAGGGATCAAAAAAGAATCTAAACTCGAACCCATTTATTGATCGGACTTAAATACTTCCTTGTGAGTTGTGAGTACGTGGACTTAGGCGCCCACGTATTGATAGGACACTTCATCAATCTCCAAAATCTTTAAAAGACAAATTTATTCTAATACACTTGGATACTTCTTAAAAATTGGCCCTAATTCGTGAAATATGCTGATGAGAGCCTAAATGGTACCCATCAATGATGACTTTGCTATGTCTTGGGATGATACTATGTGGGATGAATTATGATATTTTCAAGATTGTAGGTAGATTGTTTTACAAAAAGACCCTTATGTTTTGAGAAAACCTTAAATACACCGCGGCACTTTATATTTTTACAAAAGTATCCCTCTACTGACGGTCAACTTCAACGAAAAGTAACGACAAGCAACCTGTCGTCTCTTGCTCTCATTTTTTTTAATTACCATTTTACCCTTTGCGTTATTGGAAAACTCAAATGACACATTTAGGCCTTGTTTGGATCATCTTATTTTGTTGACGTCTTAATCTGTCTGAAAAATATCTGAGAGTTTAAGATTTTATTAAAGCTGCGAGTTTAAGATCTGATGCTGTTCATCCCTAATCGTTTGGCAACACTATGTCTGAATTGAATAAGGACATCTTTGATTTGGCCCACAATTGTACATTTCTAGTTTTGCAACTATTAAACTTAGAGGCGTTTCACACACTGAACTATGATTGACCATCATGGTTTTCTAACCATTCATATTTCTTTGTTAGGTAGAATCAGTGATCATGGTTTCCTACTCATTCAAGCGATGACCCATTAAACATGTTGATCATCTAATCAATGTACTCTTTCATGAAATTATTCCGCATTATTAATAGCTATTTATAATTAGCTAGCATTGATGATTGATCTAGCTGAGCAATCCAATTGTGGGTCACATAGGTGTGTTTTGATTCAATGGTATACCTTGATGTGAGACACAGTGTAGTTATCAGTTGCACCCAATGCGCATCTTGCACACCAAGGGTGGGGGCCACCTGATGGTCAATCTGAATGGACTACACACACCCACTGAATTTCACATGGGGCCCACCTTTGCACCCATCAAATGTCTTGTATACCATTGGATCGATTGCACACCCATCCAAATGGATTGTACACCGTTAAACTTGTGGGGCCCATATGGGGATGATATGGGTCAAGAATGTGGCTGATTTTTTGTAAATATGAAGGGCCAAGGGAGATCTTTCAATCCTTGGTCCTAGTCCTAAGAGGGGCCATGTGAGCCCCACATTAAGACGCACACGCTAATCCAGCAACACTATATATCTAACTATTTCGCACATGCAAAATGTGACAAAATAAACAAAAAACAAGAACAAAAGAACATTTGTTGATATAAAAGAGCATAGGCTAGTAAGTTTTCAAAACAGTTAAGTCATAAAAAAAATACTCCTTTTATGGCAGTCAAAAAGAACAAACACCGTATAATCCATTAAAAAACAGCATTAAAGTGTGAAAAAAAAAAAAAAAAAAAAAAGAAGAGTAACTTAGAATGCAACAATGTGTAATGTAATAAAAATAAAAGTGAGATGATGAAGATTTCGGACGGTGACAAATACCTAAAACATACTGATTAGGCATGCCCAACTTATTATCACCATAAAAGAGCATCCCATAAGCACCTTTACAAAACAACAACTCCATCATAAAAAATCTCTTTCTATGGAACTTCAAAAGAAGAAATACTAATTTATGCTTTCGTGGCGTCCGCTGGAGTTGTCCTATGATCAAACAAAATGAAGTCTTAATATTACCTCGCTATCTCCCCTAGTTACAGACGTGTGGACTTTTATATATTATGAATTCTGAAGCCTCATAATTCATACTAAATAGTACATGAGCAGTTTTTTTCTTTTTTTCTTTGGTGTATCAGATATGCATTAAAAATATATAAAAAAAATGAGATTAGCTATATAAATGATTAAAGAATAAGGTGAAATGCACAGTTTAGAAAAAAAAAAAAAAAAAACTCAAAGATAAGTTCCTAACTTTGCCAAATCACAAAAGAGTTTTATATGAAAAATACAAAGAGGCATTTTATATACGTATATAACAAAAGAAAATGACGATTGACTTCTTACATTACACCTATTGTGCTTTTATAGCAACAAAAAGCCCCTACTGTGCTTTTATTCAAAAAACAAAAATCATTCCACCTATGAGCAAAATAAATAATAAAAATTATCAGCTAATGCATCTTGCTTCTGACCCGCCTTCTGCATATTTTGTTCCATATTTTAGACTCCAATTTGTGGTTTAGAAGGTGGAGTGACGATGTTCATAGTAAAAGATGTTCTCGGTTTACAGGGGTCTAGAGAGTCTCTTTCAATACAAAGGAAAGAACCTGGGGTTATAGGAAATAGCAATGTAAAGAGTGAAGAGTAAAGAGTAAAGACTAAAGACTAAAGACTAAAGGGGTCAAGCAACAAAATAGGGGAGAGAAACGTTGCTTTGTTAACGTTGAGTCGTTGACAATTGGTGGATGGATACTTCTGCAAAAATAAAAAGAATAGGGTTGTCTTTGAGGTTTTCTTAAAACATAAGGGGCTTTTTGTAAAAAAACTCTTGTAGGTATTTTAAATGGAATGAATAGAACTTTAGCTAATTTGAAGAGATTGGGCCTGAAGCTAGAGCTAACAGAGCAATCGGGCAAGGTGTTGCCTTCTGCGTCCGGACGCCAGACAACTAGCGTCCGGACGCTAGCTCCTACACAACAAAACCCATCTTGCTACCTTCTGGCGTCTGGACACCGACGCTAGTTACGAGGAGACTCATTTCTTTCTGCAATTTGAAGAAAATTTAGTAAAAAGCTATTTAAGAAACTCAAAAACTAGTTTTAGGGTACTGTTACACCCCGACCCGAACTAATCGTAATTAAGGGTAATTAATTGAGATTAATGCTAATTAAGCATGGATAATTGGATTAACTAAGGTTAATGACCCAAGAGAGATAAATCAGTCTCAAATGACACATTAAGCCTAATGAAATGGATTTGAATGAAATTGAATTGATTAAGGTGAGTCTAGACTCAAACAATGTAAGTTAAGGACTTTTTCGTAAATACGGCTTTATACGTATTTCGTCAAATACGGAAATTCTTGATACCAACGTGTGTATCTCGAAGAGTACGTCAACTTTCATAATAAACACGATTCCATTTGACCTCAAATGGACCAAGTGAGGAGTCATTTGACTCTAAATGTAAATAAAATAAATGTAAGGGGGTTTTGGTGTGAAGAGGGCTATATTAGAATGAAATGAGAGAGAGATGGGTTCATTTCTCATCTCCATCCCAAGAGAAAACCCTAGGCTCTCTATTTCTCAATTTCCCTTCCATTTCTTTTCATCAAGAGTGAGAGTAAGAGTGATTGAAGTGGATTTTGGAGTGAAGGGCTTCACCTTCATCTTCTTCCTCAAGTGTTTCCACCATTGTTGAAGTGTGGAGCTTGAGTGAAACCTCAAGAACCTTTCCCCTTGAGCTACAAGTAAGTATTGGATCCCCCTTGTGATTTCCAAGTCATATTAGTGGCTTTGTGATGATTTTTAGCACCAATGACTCATGGGAGTTCATTTGGATGTTTTTATGATTAGGGTTTGAAGTTTGGGGATTTTATTCTCAAGCCAAGCCAAGGCAAAGAGGGCTTTGAGTTAATAGCTTCCAAAGAGGCAAGTGTAAACTTTCCTTGTAATTAGTGTTAACCATTATAGAGATGTATGGTAGATTGCATGGATTATATATGCACTCTACATTGATTTTTGGATTTATTATAAATGTCTAATGAAGTGATTAAGGGATGATTAGAAGTGTGATTGTGAATGAATGTGAATGGATGATGTATGAGGGGGAACAGGATGTTCCATTTTACCTTGCAGGTTGTAGAAATGTGACTAAGAAAGGAGAGGAGAAGAAAAAAGAATTGAACAGAATTCGGGTTGAAATTCTGCATGGTTCGCTCGAGCGAACTGGTTCGCTCGAGCGAACGAGGTTCTGGTTTGAGACGAAATGCGTTCTGAAGAGTTCGCTCGAGCGAACATTTAGTCCACTCGAGCGAACATTGTTCTGCGTGGGTTTGCTTGAGCGACCATCGTTCTGCCTGGGTCCGCTCGAGCGAACCTTATACTGGCCCAGTGATAATAATGAGTGAAAATTTAGGCTAATCGATCGGACCTAACTGTCCGACCGGTGAATTTTGGGTTTTGGATTTTTACGAGAATTTGGAGTACGACTCTTAAGTATAAATGCGTTCCCAATTAGTTTTTAATACTAATCATGGGTTAATCAAATTATGAAGAATTAATGGTGTTTTAAAGAGAAGAAAGAGGGGTTCCTTGGATGAACCATATAATTGGATATGGCCTAAGCTCCATGGGTGTTAATTACGGGGACTAGAAATGCACATATTAAATATAAATGTGGTGTCCATTAAGAATAGCACGTGCATTTGGAAACCAACGGTTACACCCGAATGGTTGTTTAGGATTGAGATAGGATGGAAATAGGATTGAGTAAAACCATATGTGGTTAGTATTACTCTCATTGTGTCATGGTGATCAATCCAACGAGATTGATATTATTGTCATTCCTTTCTTTTGTCATGAAAGGAATCATTGAGTTGAATTGGATCCATAAAAGGATTTCCTACTGAATGTATTGATCATTGAGTCTGGCACTACCTAGCGATTGTATTAGAACTCCAAGAGAGTTCAATGAATAATGAATGACTAATCCTGCTGCAGCAGATGGATATTGGGGTGTTCCGGAGCTCCGTGGTGATGCTAGTTGTCCCTGGCCCGGACACTAGTAAGTCCCACCAAATTCCGATCGTATCTTCGGATATTGATTGATGCTTTCCATTGGAAGATGAATCCTCCCTTTGAGGGGAGATGGTAAATGATAATCCTTCCTTTGAGGGAAGATGGAAATGAAATGAATGAAATGTAATGCAATGAGTGCTATGGTAGTTGCCAATTGTTATATGCATACTGACTGTCATTGTCTATTATTGTTATTGTAGAATTGTCTAGATTTCTCTAGCATTGAAAATGTCATTATTGCAATAAGAATGTATTGATATATTATTGCAAGAATTGTTTATACATTGTTGAACCGTCGTGTTCATTAGTGTAATTGATGGCATTACAGGCCCGATTGCCCCTGCCGGCATTGCAGCGCCCCCGGCGCCAGCGGAGGAGACCGCTCCGGTTCCTCCAAGAGGATTGATAGAATGGAACCGGTGGGATACCATCTGATGTGGTATCCGAGTGCGAATTGGGAGTTGAAACGTTTTGGAGAAATGTTTTGAGTAAATGTTCATAGATTCATTTTGGGATGTAATTAACGTTTTGGAAATGTAATTAATGATCGTCTGCATAGTGTTTTTGAATATGCAGCGTTTGACAAATGTATATTGAAAACGATACGTGTGTAAGAACTTTCTTTTGTATACATGTAAATGATAAGTTGTGGTTGTCAAATATATATATTGTTTCCGCAAAAGTTTTATATTTGATAGGTATTTGAGATTGATATCCCTTGTGGGTCTCGTTTTAACTTCGGTTAATTCGGGGTTTACGGGAGTAAGTATGGCGTTCGCGGCTCGGGTTTGCTGGGTTTTCGGGCCCGGGTCGTGACTGGTACTCAGTATATAAAAGAGGCACCCGAAGGCTAGGTTTTGGAGGCATTTGAAGGAACTTCAATGGAAAGTGATTACACAAGAAAGGCTAATGCTCTTTATTGATTTTGATCATGAATATGAGCCGTAGGTAAAAATGGAGATGGGTTTGATCTGGAAACCCCAGCACATGCATAGATATGATGCTACTCTGGGGCCTATTTATCTATGCCTCATCGAAGGACATTTGTTGTGGATGTATTCCTGAAATTAACCATATCAGAGAATCCCGACCATCCATTGCCTCTTCTCTATTAGGATGATTTTCTTCAATTTATGTTATTAATGATTTAATTTCAATTTCTCAATTATAGGATATGCATGGTTGCTTATTATTATTTTTATAAAATTCATTTTTATTATGTTAAGAGATCGGGACTGAATTTGTTTAATCCTATTTTCTTAACATTTCATTTTAGCTGTAACTAAAAAATGCAAAATTTTCTTTTGGCCGGCATTGGGAACAATACTATTTCACTTGTTATATATAATATATTAAAGGAATCTAAACATATTAGTCTTCCTTAAATCCAATTTCCCAAACTGCATCACCCAAATTTAGCTAATATCAACATAGTTGCAACACTTTTTAAACGTTTTTGCCCATGATATCGTGGAACTGTCATATGTCGACATGGCTTTTATGTAACATCATAGAAGATTTCTTCCCTAATGATTGAACTGAGAAATGGTGGTTAGATGTGTATTTACATTTCACTAAATGCCATTTTTCATGAAAGTGTTCCTAGACCAGGCGGGCATGAGCCTACCCCGCCTTGGGTTGGGCTTGAGCCTTAGGTTGTAGTCCTCGGGCAGGCCCTAAATATAAACTGTGGGCCAATTTAATATATGGGTTGGGCTTGGATTAAATGGTAGAAAGCCCAAAGCCCGGACTAGCCTGAGTGACAGGCACTGTTTAAGAAAATACAATAATTTTTTGCAAACTATATATATCACACACAAACAAACATCCATTAATACACTAGGCTTGGGCTTAACATATTTTAGGTGGATTGGGCTTGGGCCAAGTACTTATGGCTCGAATCTGGCTTGGGCCTCTTGAATTAAATCCTGGGAAGGCGTGGATATTTTTCAGCCTGGCCCCGCCCAGCCCATGAACACCCCTAGTTTTTCATTTTCTTTAAAAAAATAAAAGAAATTCGTTTGCTAGTTGCAAAAAGTATATAACACAGAAATTGATAAATTTCATGATATCATTGGATATGACGATAAATATCAGTTTGATGTTTTATTGATATGTTTTAATTGGTTCACATAATTATACTTTATTTAATTTTTATTCAAACCATAGCATGATTTTCTAATTTTAATCATAGTGTAACAAGGCCTTCTATTTTTGTGTGGCTTTCCCTACGAGCTCCACTAATTGGTTAAGGATTCCAACATGTACTCTAATTCACTCTATATAGGCCGTGCAGCATTATGTGGGTCCCTATGGTCTCACAATTTATTTTAATTTTTTAAACTAACTTACCCTTAATCGCCCCCTATGTATTTATGTCAACCCTCTTGAATTACTTACTTTAAGCCATATGTAGGACCCAATGGTAACATCTCTACGACCATCACGGCATATATTTAATTTAATTTATTTATTATTTATCCTAATTAAATTTAAGGGATCTTGACCCAAAAATTAAAAAGAATATCGTTAATTAACAATTAATGAATCATAATAATTGGTAATAAAAAGATTGAGACAGCAACAGATAGATGGATCATTAGTTCAATGTTTTCAGATAGGATGCTTTACACTTTTTCCACTTATGTAGCAGTTTTGAGGTGGTCTTGATGCATCAGATATAAACCAAACACCTGCTTCTTTATGAATTCCTGTTCAATTGCTGATTTATGCATGGCCTCACACTTGCTTTCGTTTCCTATAATGTTTAAATAAAAGTGTAGCTGCATGGGTTCTTTGAATCACTTGGGTAGGGGTTTTTAGTAATGCATTATTACTTTTAGCTTATATTGTACTCTTTGACTCATTAGCTTCGACTATTAAGTTTTTATTCAACATGGCCAACTTTTTTACCAAAACAAAAAATGACGTTAATATAATTTTTGCATGCCTATTGGATTTTTTTTCTTCTTTTAATAGATTTTGAAAAGGATAATTTTAAGAATGATAAATGATTTATTTTTTTATTCAGGTCTTTATTATTTCAAATAATGTTTTAAAAAACATTAAATTTTAATATATCTTTTCCTTTTTAGCCTAGGCTGGGCAAGGCCACTTTCAAAAGCAGTATTCCTAAATCCCTCCTTTTCTCTGCCTCTAAACTACACGTGGTGTTTTGATTGTCGGTCTTTACTCTTCAGTTTTAAGAATCTCCTTTCGAACAATTGTACTTGGTGTTGGTGTGTAGTCTAAGGTAGGCTAATGTATAGATAATAAAAAACAACTTATCTAAGCTTAGCGTTACATACGGAGCTCTGTTTTTCCCCTAATTCCAAGCAACCGCAAAACTTGCACACTATTTTGAAATTTTCTCTTGATATAATTCACCTTCTACCAAAAACCTAAAAAAATAGACTAGCAATATTTTTCATGTGGGACCAGATCTCTTCTAGATTTTTTCGCCCTCTCACCTTATTTATTTATTTTCTTTTTTGCTAACTGAGGGTTACTATCCTTTTGGGCTGAACTATTCCCTCCAAGCCCAGAGAGAAGCCGAGTAAAACCCTTATGGCCCCTAGGTGGTAGTACAAATGGACTCAGGCTTCGTTTCCTAAAGAGGAGGGAATCGGGGCTCTATACCATGACCTCTAACCCCGGAAGAGGGAGGAACTGTGGTCCTGACCACTCGGCCCTCTCGCCTTACTATTTGCTGACACTTTGTTGGCCACCATTGTTCGTGCCAGGAGACACGTGTCACCAGTTGGAGACTACTTCCCATCTTGGGTTTCTACTGCAGACAGAAAGCTTGTAGAAGCTTCACCAATTCAGATAAAACCTCATATTGTAGTCGCCAAGGATGGGAGTGTTCATTTCCACACTGTTCAAGAGGCTATCACGGCGGCACCTGACAATAACACGGAGAAATTTGTCATCTACGTGAAGAAGGGTATTTATCAGGAGAAAGTTGAAGTCAAAAAGAACAACATTACAATTTTTGGGTACGGCATGGACTTGACAATTATTTATTTATTTATTTATTTTACTGGAAAGGGGATTTTTATTGAAGAAGAAGGGAATTGCTTACAAAAGAAACAAGCATTAGACAGCACAGCCTAGCAAGGCATATAGCCTGAGAACTTGTTACAAGAAGAGATAAATCCAAAATGAACATAACAAAATAGTATTTTCCAGTCATTCTTCTTGCTGCTCCAGACCTTCTTGCTCTTGAAAGTGGTAGCTACCGATCTCTTGCTCCTGCATAGACTTGACAATTATTAGTCCAAACTTTCAATACATCCACACAAGTAATTATTTTTTAAATTTGATTTTCATAGCAAATAAATCCCTTACTTGGGCACAAAATGGAGCTGAGTGGAATGCCAAATGTTGCAACTTGGGATTCTACTCGTGATTTCCAACCCAATGGACCGTCTTCAATTCTAAGTTGACTTGACCTAGGCACATACTAGGTTCTAGTTCATAATTGGGTTGTCTTATTTATCTATGAAATCACAAGCCCAATTTACTTAAAATTATAAGAATGTACCAAGAAATGAATGCACTTTGATATATGAAGTCTTATCCTCTTGGAAACACAATGCATGTGTTTTGGGTGGGAGATTCATGGCCCAAGATATATATATATATATATATATAACATGGTGAGGGATGGATGCATTCATGGCCCAAGATATATATATATATATATATATATATATGTATATATATATATAGAAATATTCATGTGCATCCATCCCTCACCTAAATATTCATATATATATATATATATATATATATATATTCTTGTGCATCCATCCCTCACCTAAATATTCATATGCATCCATCCCTCACCATAAGGTGAGGTTGGCTTGCCTGAGAATTACGAGGCCATTGCACTCCTTGTTGGGGCGACATGTCAATGATCAACGCAGCATCAAGATACTCCTGTACTTACTCTAAATGCCAATTCTATCAAGACTATGAAATCTCCAGTACCAATGACTTTATTTTTTGTGAAGCTGTCGTTGTACTACAAAATTGCACTATTATTGCAAAGAAGCCCTTGAGCAACCAGAAGAACGTCATCGCTGCTCAAGGCCAACATCTCTTTGATAGAGAATCTGGAATTTCAAATCAGAATTGTAACATCATCCCGATTGCCGACCTATAGGAGGTGAAGGACCGCATCCCAACTTATTTGGTTCGCCATGGGGTAATTTTGCGAGGACAATTATAAGGGAGTCCCGCATTGGCAACCATATTGCTCTAGAGGGGTGGCTGGAATGGAACGACAGTTTTGCATTGGACACCCTCTACTATGGAGAGTATATGAATCGCGGCCCAGGTGCTAATACTTCTAGGCGTGTGAAACGGCGTCGGGTCATTACGAGTCCAAAGAAGGCATTAAACTTCACCGTTGGTCAGCTCATTCAACGCGGGGAATGGCTAAACTCCAGTGAGCTTAATTGCACCATAGGACTGTGAATTCGAAGAGTCACTTTGAGTACTTCGGTTGTGTAATCTTATGTTTTTTATTTTTTAATTTTTGGGTGGTGGATATAAGGCTCCTATATCCTATTTTCTTTTCTTTCTCTAATTCTCATTGTATGGTGTTTGTATTATACTTCTCTTAATATGACTTCACTGTTACTTCTCAATTTGTAAGTCTTTCATTTCAGCTTCAACTGTGGGATTCTATGACACTGGCGGTTTTCCCCATTAAGCCAATGAATTGGTGATCTAGATGTTAACCACTTGCGTGATGACCCTAGATTCATGGGATTTGACTGGGCCACTCACGAGTCCAAAAAATAACTCTAGAATATCTTGCCCATGCAAGACAGTGGTGGACTGGTTTAACCAACCGCCAGATCACTTTTGTCTGCGTGCAGGATAATCTTCAGCTTCCTTTCTTCTATCGATAGAAGAAATTAAGGGTCAGGATAGAATTTGTAATAAATTTAACATTGGCCCCCATGACTATATTTTTTTTTCTTATTTTTATCTTTCCATATACCCTAAGGCAAATTTACTGATTCTTCTATTCTGAATAATAATTATCTGTGGGAGTAGACCTTGCATATGCTTGATTAGATGGCATGACTTAAAAGTGGGCCTGATTATCTTGATTGGATGAGCGCAACAACGCTCTCAAGCACGTGAGATAGATTTGGGCCTCAAAACTAGAATAAAAGTGATTCATAACTTGGCTATATAAGATATAGTCTAGGATGCAAGCCATTTATTATATGAGTACCGTTGTTGCAGGTTTGCTTTTAGGAATCCAACAGTCCATCACCGGCTAAGGAGGTGATTTATTTTTTATATTTGTTGATGGACTGACGAAGACATGCAAGAAATGCAAACACAAACAAATAGATATACTTAAGGCTTGTTTGGTGACTCTTATAGGTATGAAACAGAGCTGCAAGAAATAGATCTGTTTCAAATGACTTATGTATGAAATAGATATTTTTGATAAAGACTGTTTAACAGCAGACAAGAACCGTTTGAAAATAGACTCCTTAAATCCAATGGTGCATGTTTTTTCTTGAAATCTAGACCAAACCAAGGGCTGAAAATTTTAGTCATAGTCGTTTTCAATATTACGAAGGGGATTAACGGTTTAGATCATGATTATGCGGCCCATAGAAGTTTAGAAAAATATATCGATGGTTATTCGGTTTTTAACAAATATCTGGAGATCTGAGATAGATCAACGGCTTAAAGTTGACCCATGGGCCGTTTTGTATGTTAATAACTCTTCCAACGGTTCGGATCATCTTCTAGATTCTTGGATTTAAAAAAAAAAAATTAAACAAACGGTGGCTGAAAAACACTGTCATTTTACTGTGAATGAGCGCGCATCTATGCGCTTTAGATGAAACGGTCAGTTTCATTTCACAAGGAAATTGGCACTATCCCATTCAGACATTATTTGTTTGTATGCGATTTGAATGAGACACAGTATATGCGGTCTCCAAACGCAAGTAAAGCATTTTAAAGTTGCTTTAAGTGAATAAGACGTTGGATATAGACACACCAAACGGCCCCTTGAACAATAGGGTGTAGATCTATACCTGAGGAGCTTGGTTGTGCTCAAATCGAGAACTTGATTTCTTGATTCTCAACAAAACTCTTTCACAAATTCGATCTCCTTAGCCTTGTGTTCTTCCACGCTATGAGCCTCTGGTGGAGAACTTCTCAAAGAGAATGTGGGATCTCAATGGAGAAGAAAACCCTAGGCACTCAATAAGAAAACCAAAGGAGAAAAGAGAGAGGAGAGAGAGAGAGTTCTTAGACGTCCTATGTCTTGGGCATGCCACGTATGTGCGTATGAATTGATTGGAAGTCCAACCCTCTCCTCACATTTATAGTTTTTCAAGCTTCCTCTCTGATAAAAATTAGAAGTCTCACTTTTATTTTTATTATGTGTCATACTCCTAATTTCCTTAACAGTTCCAATTGGAATATAACTTTCTCATCTCAGGGATAGCATGGGAACCATTAGGGATTCCTTAGAATCTGGCTTGAATTGAAACATTTTTACCCCACATCTCATTTGAACTCCAAACCCACAGTTAATTACAAATAACTCAACTAAATAAATGCAATTGTACTCCAGTCTTATGAATATCTACAAGAAGACCAAAAACTTTACAATCACTGCAAGTAGGCCTCTCCATTAATTATATCCATGAATCCACTGGAATTAAATTGTCCAACCAAACGAGATTCATGTCTTATTATCCTTGTGACCCAATACTTAATCACAGTGATCATCAGTATCATTTAATTAACTCTTAATCAAGACAGGTGGGCACTTATTAATGATAAGTTCCAGTAATTGGCACAAGGGGATATTTCTCATTTCGATGATAGATTTCATCTGGAGAACATATGTTCCCGTAGTCCCACTACCACGTACCCAAGATACCGAGGTATTGACCTAAAGCTGGCCTCACTCATTATTAACTCAAAGTAAATGTATAGCAGAAACTTGAGTCCATTAATCTCTCAGGATTAAGAGTCTATTGCTTGAAAGATTATTAGATCATTCCTTAATCAGAGACAATTTTTGCATTAGGGGCTACTCATGATCCTTCAGTACATCCAATGTACTAGCACAACAATCCAAAGTCTTACATTCTGATGGTTGAGACAAATCACATTATCACATAGTAACTGTGGTGCCACAACCTTTTCAGATGAGATTCCCAGCTCATCACCAGTTATGAAAGTACTTCAATTACAAGAGTTGTGATCCATGTCTCCTGCGTGTGAATCTCATCCATACACATGGATTACATTTAATATGCTTGTAGGCTCCGGATCATCTCATGAATCATCATGTCATTTTGTATTAGTTATGTGCGATCATAGAATAAAATCACATTCATCTCATGAATAAAGCATGAAAGTATTAATCAATTATTAAAAAAAGTCAATTTATTCATATCATCCACTGAATTGAGGACATACAATTTTACAATCTCCCACTTATACTCAATTCCAGTCAGGATTACATCACAAGCCCATCCCTTCCACATGCCACTTAAAGACTTTTGTAGTCAATAGCTTAGTAAATGGATCTGCAAGATTATCCACAAGTGCTATATTGGTAACAACAATGTCACATTTCTGCACAATCTCTCGCTAGATGATACTTTATGGCTTCTTGGTTCCTTGTATTAGGCAACTACCCTGCTACTATCACAAAAGACTGTGAGCGGCCGTCGTGCTAATGGTACCACTAAGTTCCAAGAGTAAACCTCTTGAGCCATACTGCTTCTTTAGCTACTTTACAAGCCGCTACATACTCAGCTTCCAAGGTGGAATCAGCAGTACAATCTTGTTTGATGCTCCATCTATTGCTTCGCTGCCCAGCATAAACACGTACCCGATGGTAGACTTCCTAGATTCCTTATTTTAGACACCTCATTTTGCACCCTATGAGGATTAAATTAGTTTGTCATGCGATGCTCAAATTAATTAGGTTCTAAGTTTAAAATCACCATTTAAAATGGATTTGAAATGCATCATTCCCTGAAAAAATACCCAAAACATGAACTTCATAAGTCACCATCAGACCTCTCATGATCCATCAAAGCACCCTACTAAATAGTGGAAATGAAAAATAACAATTGATCATTAAATAGAACTGGGTTAAAAAAATGGTCTTGAGAAATAAATGGGCAAGTAAATAATAAAAACAGTGGTTGTGCTGGTCTAAGTGTGCAAAGAGCCAATCAGGGAATTCAAGGTCCAAGTTAGCCACCTGGATGAAACGTATAATTAAAATGATAGTGGTAGGTCTCGTACCCTAGAATACCAACCTGAAAAACCACCTACCAATTCTAGACCCCTTATCGCCCTAGAAGATGGCTCATCGTGATCTACTCGTCAAGAGCTTTCCGTCCATATATAGATCGTCAAAATCCGACGGGCGGATCAAAATATGCGAAACCTGGGTCCCGATGGGGATGGCACGGACCAAACCCCACTGCGACCCACCTTTTGGGCCCGAACCCTTGATTCGAGTCCAACCCCAGACTTGGACCCCACACTCAAGGCCGTGGGCCTGATCCAAACCCGGAATCTGGACCCAGGTCAACCTGACCCATCAAAACTAAACCCCCCAAACCTTGTCCTAACTTTTATAGTATATATTAAACTATTTGATTTCTTTTATAGTATATATAATAGCATTGTGTTTTCTTTAGGTAAAAAATAATAGCATCGTGTTGATTCCGTCTTCCGCACATCTTTGCTGTCTTGTGGTCCGGAGCTGAATAAACCACCTTTAACATGACTTGGCTCATAAACATATAGAAAATTTGGATTAAATGTCAAGTTTAAAACCCTTTCGTGTCGCCCATCTCAATGCATGTTGATTGGGAATAGAAGGTGAGATAGAAATGTGTTCATATCGATCAAAATTTCCTAAAACATTTGCCGATATGTAGTATGGGAAAGATGGGAGAAAAAAGGCTAAAGGAAAACAACTCACTTTTTATATAATAGCTTTCATTTTATAGATCAATGATCCCACTAAGAGGAGAACATGCACTTCTATTTGCAAATAAAAACAAAACTCAAAAGCAAGTCAAATTTTAAAATAATAAAAAAAAAAACCTCCAATGAAACTTGTGTGGGACATTTCATATACAAAAGTTATCCTGGTTTCGGTAAGAGTACCAACCGGGTCTCGGCTTTATAAATCCCGACAATAGTGCCAATGAAGATTCTCACAGTACTGAGATTATCCTAGTTTCGGTAAAAGTATCAGCTCGGTATGATTCGGTCTCGGTGATATTGTTCTAGTTCGGTAACAGTACCAGCTCGGCATAAAGCATCTCGGCAACAGTGTCAGATGGCGTCCAGCTTACGGATATGATTGGCCTTGGCACTATCCTCAGTTTCGTCGACCGAAACAAGCACCAACTTTGAACCAGTGACAGCTGTCCCACGTTACAGAACGTGTCAGAAGATAAGGACATGCGCTGAATAAAGATAAGGAGTTATTCTCATCCGGTGACTACGTCCATAATCCCTGACAGATCGGGATAAATTTTGATCAAGACTCAATCATCGAAAAATTGGGACGAGGATCACGGGATTTTCAGTCTATATATGCAAGGAACTAATTCAGAACAGGTACGCACACGCTCACGCTTACACACGCCCGAACTTATGTTTCCTTCTTCCTAACCTTTGTTGAGTTGTGGAACTAACTTAGGCATCAGAAGGCCTTGCGCTGAGACCAGCCAGGGTCCGTGACTGCAATTTCCTTCTCCTCTTTCAAGTTTCAAGCATTCAATCTTTCCCAAGAAAAACTTCATACCCATCTAAATAAGTCCGTAAGAATTTAGGCACTTACAAAACCAAAACTGAAAAAGAAATACTTAAAAAATATCTATTCCCAAGCAAGACAGTGGTGAACTGGTTGAACCAACCTCCAGACCACTTTTGTCTGGGTGCAAGATCATCTTCAGCTTCCTTTCTTCTATCGATAGAAGAAATTAAGAGCCAGGATAGAATTTGCAATAAATTTTATTTTGGGCCCCATGAATTTTTTTTTCTTATTTTTATTCATTCATATGGTGGCCTCACAAGGCAAATTTACGTATTCTGCCACTGTGCATAGTAATATGTGAGTCTAGACCGTGATAGAGACCTAATTAGATGGGTGCGACATGACTTAAAAGTCGGCCTCATTATCTTCATTGGATGAGTGCAACCAAGCTCTCGGGCACGTGGGATAGATTTGGGCCCCAAAACCAGAATAATGGTGATTCATAACGAGGCTATATAAGATATAATCTTGGACGCAGCCCATTCATTATGAGTATCGTTGTTGCAAGTTTGCTATTAGGAACGTAACAATCCCTCACCAGCTGATAAGATCAGTTAATGTTGTCATTTGTTGATGGATTGATATAGACGTGCACACATGAAGATGTTCTTACGACTCTTCTCCTTTCGGTATGTGATGTAAATTATTGTTTGTTCTTCTCATTTGCATGCATATTGAGTGGTCTTTTTATCCATCTTGCCTCAGTTTCTAATGTTAGAATCCATTAGCAAATTAAAGGTGGAGATTACTTCTATTTGTGAGACATTATAACCTTGTGAAGACCATACGGCATACCTCTTTCTCATCTCTCTCTTTATCTCTCTATAAATCCATAAGCAAATTACTTCAAATCTATCTCTCCACTCTCTCTTCACCTCTCTATAAATCCATGTGTGTTCACTTTGAATTTCTAATAGTTAAGAAAGCCACATTCTCAATCCTCATGTTGTTTGTCTATTTGCTATTTTTTTCTCAACTTCTTATTACTGAAAGATCTGCATGGTGGAGCACCCAACGAATCAGCAGTTGCCAATGGAATCTCATATTGCAGAAAGGAAGATGCTGTGATGAAAATTGCACAATCAAGAGATGAGAAAGAAGTTTTGAGCAGGTCAAGCTTAGATCAATGTTTTCATATTGGATGCTTTACGCTTGTTTTTCACTATATATGTAGCAATTTTGTAGTGGTCTTGATGCATCAGATATGAACCAAGAACCTGCTTCTTTATGCATACCTGTGCTATTGTTGATTTATGCATGATTGTCTCTCTTCAAGTACTTTCTTGAAAAATTTAGGTACCCCTCCGTTTTTGTTCAAAGGCCACCTCATGATAGTTTGCTTCTTTTTTTGAGAGTTTATTTCAAAGTTTTATGATCTAGTTTGTTTTGATCTTCACTAGTCAATTTCTTTAGTTCTTTTGGCTCAAATGAGCATGGACAGTAGCTTCTAGGAAGCTTTTGGAGGCTTCCGCCTATGCTCCTTTCCCTCTTCAATATAAATTTAACAAAAAAAAAAAGAGATAAATATATATATATATATATATATTTACATATATACACACACTCGCGCACACATTGTGTGTGTATAAAGGGGCCTTCACTAACTACATTAGAAAAAAGAGAAAAAAATCAATAAATATTAAAGTTTCCATTGCTCAAAGAAATGGATTATGAATATATAATTTCAAACGCAAAGTATCAAATTGAAAGTGATAATTAAAATTCACATCTCTTCGAACCAAGACAACACAAATTTTCAATTAACCCTTGTAAAATCGAATCAGCAATTTGTGATTTAAATAAGAAGTAACGAGTAGTTAATAATTGCCAAATAGATATATACCTACCCAGATGTAAGACAACTCATGCATGCTATCTAAGTAGATCATCTCATTCTAATAATTTTCTAAATTTTAAGATTAGTTAGGAAGCCATTTAAACAATGCACACCTAGTGGGTGCTGAGACGAATGCTAGAGATAGGAGTTTGCAAAGACTTGGAATCTTATTAGCGAGTCCTGACTCGATGTTGGAGCTAGTTAGGTTAGCCGTGTAACACGTGCCACAAACTCCATCGTGGGACCCTAATAGAGATAATATGAGTCCGTTTAAGATGTATCACATCCCTTCCAATGAGATATCATCAAATTTACTACAATTGGAATAGGCCTCACCATAAGATTAAACACAACATTGAAAATATAATTGGGTGTTGAATGCCAAAAGTGATCAATTGGACAGTATGACCCACTTCTATCGAACTAAATTCGAGGATATGTCACTTGATAGGATGAGATTTGAGATGAACAATCTGGATTATCACTTTGTGAGTCCCACGGTAGAGTTCCGGGGCAAGCCTTAGAAAAGAGGTTACATATTAATTAAAGCAAGAGAAAAATAATGGCTCTTAGGAGATATATTGAAGGGCCCAATCCATGTGCGACAGGTGCCACGGAGGTGGCCTAATGAGGATGCTATAAAATGGCATTTGTCTTTCCTTCATTTTACAATGAGCTCTCACATGACATATAATAATAATAATAATAAATAATAATAATAATAATAATAATATAAACAATAGGGGACTCAAAAATCTTTTTTTTTTTTTTTAACCGTACACCACACCACACCCACACCACACACAAACTTGAGTCAGACTCTTTGGTACTGTCATTAAGCAGGGTTGACGTCAGCCCTGGCGTCGGTTGACGTCAGCCATGGCGTCTACTGTTTGGCTTTTGAACTAGGTAGGGTCAAGACTAACCCGAGACTGAACTGGTGCCTGAGAATTGACCCAGTAGGGTTTCCTCTTCCTTTCTATTATGATTGGATTCCGCAATGAGGTTCCCCAGACCGGATTCCTCTGTCTTCCCCAAGAGCGATGAAGGCAAGCAGTGATGGGAACAGTCAACGTTTGGCGATGAATGACGACAAACAGTGGCAATAGCGGCTATAAATCTGAAAAACCCAACCTCTTCTGCAACGGCGCAACAGGATCGATCTCGAAACCCACTACTCTGGTTCCGGCAGTGAACGATGAACACCAACGAGTGGTGGTGGTCTTCTGTTTCTCACCGAACGGTCGGCGACAAATCCACTCTCTACAACAGAACTCTGTTCTGAGCCTTCTGCTGCAACTCCGGTGATTTACAAATGTTGAAGGAGCTATTTTCTTCCCCGGCAACAACAACACCGACTAGGTGATCAATCAGTGAAGCACTCCTTCGTAACCGTCTTCTCCGGTTTGAAATTTCGGATCCTCTGAAGTTCTTCTCCGATCTGAATAAATAGAGAACCAATCTCTGATCTACGATGGCCCGCTCCACTGCAATGGTCGAGCAACGCCCACTTCAGTCTGCACCAGTGGTCCACTTGAGATCTCACTTATCTTGCCGTCGATCTCGTACCACAACTTGCCGAGAGAAATAGAGAGAAGAATACCGAATGTGGTATTCCAAGATAACAAAGAATGAGGGAGAATCGAAGATTTGGAATTTTAAAATTCAAAATTTTATGCCTAAACAATTGAAAGAGCAAATCAGTCATGAAGATGTCTGATGTAGTGTATCCAGGGACCTCTTGTCAAAATATGTCCAACTGTATGGACTGGAGGCCTTACAAGGCCGTGCTGCAGGATTTTTGGCTAATTATCCCTATAACTTAAGCCCCATGCCATATTCTATTAGTACTGTTCTACTAAAGTAGTTATGAATCTCCCTATCAACTCCTGGTTGTTTTTTCTTTCGGAATTCTGACCCTCCTCCAGTCCTCCTGAATTCTATTTCTTCTCTAACTACAAAAACCTTGTCAACCACTCTTACGTGAGTGATTTAATTACATATCCACAACGGGTATGCATAAGTGCATATTGCGATTCATATGATACCGCACATATACGGCGAATAAATTAAAATATTCTCCATTATACTATATTAAGTTGAATGGTTTTTGAAGTGATTTTGACCGTGACTTATTATTTTGATTGGGAGTTATAGCAGCTCTTCACTTCCAATATGTAACCACTCTCCACTTTCATGTAACCACTCATTTCATCCATTTCATGTAACCACTCATTTCCTCCACTCCATGTAACCACCTCTTCTTTCCACTTTTTACTTTTCTGTAAGAACTCTATTTTTATCTCTATCATAATCACCAAATCATTATGATGATTATTTGAAGATTGGTTTTGCGTAATTAGAGTCTTTCTTAATAAATTAGTTAATATACTTTTTAGTTATTGGTGAACATGCCTGTGCTAAGCACCTGTTGTTGTGTTGGAAATATAATTAGTTTAAAAATATAATATTATGTCATATTGTCAAATTTACATATTAATAGTATTGATATTAACTAGTTCAATGCCTAATAAGATTTTTGTTTTCATAATGCGTTCAATGCACTCCTAAGTCTAAGTCTTCATCAAAGACATTTTTCGTTTTTATTTTTATGTTTTAAAGCTATCAAAAACTATTTTTAAAATTCTGGATTGGACACGTTTGTGTTACTTCCGAAAATCATAACATGATCTCCAAGATTGGGATCCGTCAACCAAACATGTCCGGAAATGGTCCAATCAGCTTGTTGTTGGAAGCGAGTAAGACCTTGGAGATTTTTGGATGTAGAAGACTTAGGTAGAAATGGCCATCAGGGAATTGAAAGTGAGATCAATTAATGTCACGCTTTACAGATCCTAAGCTCAAAAAGGAGGCTGAGAATGTGATTTTAGAAGATTAAATCTGAAGGCCAAATATCAGGGAAGCATGTATTTTGAAGCATTATTTGGGTTTGAAGAATGTTTTATAGAGAGTTTGTTTTAGAATAAAAAATCTATTTCATATTTCACTTTGGAATTTTTTAAGAGTTTGTATTAAATTTAAAAAGTGCATCTTGTTTGGGTTTAGACTTTTTTTTTAGGATTGAAATCTTTTTTCTCTCTTTTCTAAAAACGAGCAGTTCCGGTCCAGGTCCATGGCCCCGAAATTGGACCCAAAACCCAAATTGGTTCGGAACTATTTTATTGGTTCTAGAACCAGAACCAGTTCCGCATATGGGACGGGTTCGGATCCGAGTTTGGGTAGATATTAACTTTTAAAAAAAAAATTTAGAATGAATTTTCAAAAATTGAAGTAATATGTTGGATCTTGGGTCTACGGTTCGGAACCAAGGTGGAGCCTGACCCGGACCCATTTAGGCCAGGGATCAAAAAGGGACCTAGACCCGAACCCATTTACTGATCAGACCTAAATACTTCCTTGTGAGTTGTAAGTGGACTTAGGCGTCCACGTGTTGATAAGACACTTCATCAATTTCCAAAATCTTTAAAAGACAAATTTATTTTAATACACTTGGATACTTCCTAAAAATTGGCCCTAATTCGTGAAATATGCTGATGAGAACCTAAATGGTACTCATCAATGATGACTTTGCTATGCTTTGGGATGATACTATGTGGGCTGAATTATGATATTTTGAAGATTGTAGGTAGATTTTTTTACAAAAATCCTTATGTTTTAAGAAAACCTCAAATACACCGCGGCACTTTATATTTTTACAAAAGTATCCCTCTACTGACGGTCAACTTCAACGAAAAGTAACCTCTCCTTTTTCTTCATTTTTTATTACCATTTTACCCTTTGCATTGTTGGAAAACTCAAATGACACATGTAATCCTATTAGCTTAAGAATTATTTAATACACTTATTATGAGTCATGCCTCCTCTTCCCCTGTTGAACAGGGACATCTTTGATTTGGCCCACAATTGTAAGTTTCTAGTTTTGCAACTATTAGACTTAGTGGCGTTTCACACATTGAACTAAGATTAACCATCATGGTTTTCTAACCATTCATATTTCTTTGTTAGGTAGAATCAGTGATCATGGTTTGCTACTCATTCAAGCGATGACCCATTGAACATGTTGATCATCTAATCAATGTACTCTTTCATGAAATTATTCCGCATAAATAGCTATTTATAATTAGCTAGCATTGATGATTTATCTAGCGGAGCAGTCCAATTGTGGGTCACATAGGTGTGTTTTGATTTAATGGTATACCTTGATGTGAGACACTGTGTAGTTATCAGTTGGGCCCAGTACGCATCTTGCACACCAAGGGTGGGGGCCACCTGATGGTCAATCCGAATGAACTACACACACCCATTGAATTTCACATGGGGCCCACTTTTGCACCCATCGGATGTTCTGTACACCATTGGATCCACGGCACATCCATCCGAATGGATTGTACACCGTTAAACTTGTGGGGCCCATATGGGGATGATATGGGTAAAGGATGGGCTGATTTTTTGCAGAGATGAAGGGCCAAGAGAGATCTTTCAATCCCCGGGTCCCAGTGCTAGCTGAGGCCCATGTGAGCCCCACATTGAGACGCACACGCTAATCCAACAACACTATATATCTAACTATTTCGCACATGCAAACTGTGACAAAATAAACAAAAAACAAGAACAAAAGAACATTTGTTGATATAAAAGAGCATAGGCTAGTAAGTTTTTAAAACAGTTAAGTCGTAAAAAAAATTCTCCTTTTATGGCAGTCAAAAAGAACAAACACCGTAGCATCTATTAAAAAACCTGCATTAAAGTGTGAAAAAAAAAAAAGAGTAACTTAGAATGCAACAGTGTGTAATCTAATAAAAATAAAAGTGAGATGATGAAGATTTCGGACGGTGACAAATACCTAAAACATACTGATTAGGCAAGCCCAACTTATTATCACCATAAAAGAGCATCCCCTAAGCACCTTTCCAAAATAACAACTCCATCATAAAAAATCTCTTTCTATGGCACTTAAAAAGAAGAAATACTAATTTATGCTTTTGTGGCGTCCACTGGAGTTGTCCTATGATCAAACAAAATGAAGTCTTAATATTACCTAGCTATCTCCCCTAGTTACAGACGTATGGACTTTTATATATTATGAATTCTGAAGCCTCATAATTCATACTAAATAGTACATGAGCAGCTTTTTTCTTTTTTCTTTGGTGTATCAGATATGCATTAAAAATATTTTAAAAAAAATGAGATTAGCTATATAAATGATTAAAGAATAAGGTGAAATGCACTGTTTAGAAAGAAAAAAAAAAAAACTCAAAGATAAGTTCCTAACTTTGCCAAATCACAAAAGAGTTTTATATGAAAAATACAAAGAGGCATTTTGTATACGTATATAACAAAAGAAAATGACGATTGACATCTTACATTACACCTATTGTGCTTTTATAGCAACAAAAAGCCCCTATTGTGCTTTTATTCAAAGAACAAAAATCATTCCACCTATGAGCAAAATAAATAATAAACATTATCAACTAATGCATCTTGCTCCTTACCCGCGCGCCTTCTACATATTTTGTTTCATAATTTAGACTCAAATTTGTGGTTTAGAGGGTGGAGCGACAATGTTCATAGAAAAAGATGGTTGTGGGTTTACAGGGGTCTAGAGAGTCACTTTCAATAGAAAGGAAAGAACCTGGGGCTATAGGTGTCATTTCAACAAAATAGGAATGTAAAGGGTAAAGGGGTCAAGCAACAAAATAGGGGAGAGAGACGTTGCTTTGTTAACGTTGAGTCATTGACAGTTGGTGGAGGGATACTTACGTAAAAATAAAAAGTATAGGGTTGTCTTTGAGGTTTTCTTAAAACATAAGGGGCTTTTGTAAAAAACTCTTATAGGTATTTTAAATGGAATGAATAGAACTTTAGCTAATTTGAAGAGACAGGGCCTGAAGCTAGAGCTAACAGTGCAATCGGGCAAGGTGTAGCCTTCTGGAGTCCGGACGTCAGACGCCCAGAGTCCGGACGTCAGACGCTCAGCATTTAGACGCCAGCTCCTACGCAACACAACTCATCTTTCTACCTTCTAGCGTCTGGACACCGACGTCAGTTACAGGGAGACTCATTTCTTTCCGCGATTTGAAGAAAATTTACGAAAAAGCTATTTAAGAAACTCAAAAACTTGTTTTAGGGTACTCGGTACATAAAAGAGGCACTTGAAGGCTAAGTTTTGAAGGCATTCGAAGGAGCTTCAATGGAGGTTTCATCGAGGATTCTTCACTAACCTCTCTCCATAAGTAACTAACTCCCCATCTTAAGGCTATAATGTATTCAGATTGGATGCTTTACACTTTTTCCACTTATATTGTACTCTTTGACTCATTAGCTGCGACTATTAAATTTTTATTCAACATGGCTAACTCTTTTTACCAAAACAAAAAATGACATTAATATAATTTATGCATGCCTATTGGATTTTTTTTCTTCTTTTTAATAGATTTTGACAAGGATAATTTTAAGAATGAAAAATGATTTATTTTTTATTCAGGTCTTTATTATTTCAAATATTGTTTCAAAAAATATTAAATTTTAATATATCTTTTCCATTTTAGCCCAGGCTGGGCAAGGCCACTTTCGCTAGTATCCAACCTCTTACTTCAAAAACAGTCTTCCTAGATCCCTCCTTTTCTCTGCCTCTAGGCTACACGCGGTGTTTTGATTGTAGGTCTTTACTCTTCATTTTTAAGAATCTCCTTTCTAACAATTCTACTTGGTGTTAGTGTGTAGACCAAGGTTGGCTAATGTATAGATAATAAAATACAACTTATCTAAACTTAGCATTACATCCGGAGCACTGTTTTTCCCCTAATTCCATACAACCGCAAAACTTGAACAATATTTTGAAATTTTCTCTTAATATAATTCACCTTCTACCAAACACCTAAAAAAATAGACTTGTAATATTTTTCATGTGGGACTAGATCTCTTCTAGTACTTTGTCGCCCTCTCACCTTACTTTTTTTTTTTTTTCTATTAACTGAGGAATCATAACCCTTTGGGCTGGACTATTCCCTCCGGGCCCAGAGAGAAGTCAGGTAAAACCCCTGTGGCCCCTAGGTGGTAGTACAAATGGACTCAGGCTTCGTTTCCCGAAGAGGAGGGAATCGGGGGTCTATACCAAGACCTCTAGCCCCAAAAGAGGGAGGAACTGTGGTCCTGACCACTCGGCCCTCTCACCTTACTATTTGCTGACACATTGTTGGCCACCATTGTTCGTGCCAGGACACACGTGTCGCCAGTTGGAGAGTACTTCCCATCTTGGGTTTCTACGGCAGACAGAAAGCTTGTAGAAGTTTCACCAATTCAAATAAAACCTCATAATGTAGTCGCCAAGGACGGGAGTGGTCATTTCTACATTGTTCAAGAGGCTATCACGGCGGCACCTGACAACAGCACGAAGAGATTTGTCATCTACGTGAAGAAGGGTATTTATGAGGAGAAAGTTGAAGTCGGAAAGAAGAACAACATTACAATTTTTGGGGACGGCATGGACTTGACAACTTTTTATTTTTTTTATTTTCCTGGAAAGGGGAGTTTTATTGAAGAAGAAGGGACTTGCTTACAAAAGAAACAGGCATTAGACAGCACAGCCTAACAAGGCAGATAGCCTGAGAACTTGTTACAAGAAGAGATAAATCCAAAATGAACATAACAAAATAGTATTTTCCAGTCATTCTTCTTGCTGCTCCAGACCTTCTTGCTATTGAAAGTGGTAGCTACCGATCTTCTGCTCCTACATAGACTTGACAATTATTTGTCCAAACTTTCAATACATTCACACTAGGTAATTATTTTTTAATTTTGATTTTCATAGCAAATAAATCCCTTACTTGGGCACAAAATGGAACTGAGTGGAATGCCAAATGTTGCAACTTGGGATTCTGCTCGTGATTTCCAACCCAATGGACCATCTTCAAATCTAAGTTGACTCTACCTAGGCACATATTAGGTTCTAGTTCATAATTGGGTTGTCTTATTTATCTATGAAATCACAAGCCCAATTTACTTAAAATTAAAAGAATGTACCAGGAAATGAATATCTGAAGTCTTTTTCTCTTGGAAACACAATGCAGGTGTTTTGGGTGAGAGATTTATGGCCCAAGATATATATATATATATATATATATAACATGGTGAGGGATGGATGCACATGAATATTTCTCTCTCTCTCTCTCTCTATATATATATATATGGATTAGAAATACGGTTGGGCTTGAGAATTACCAGGCCGTTGCACTCCTTGTTGGGGGCGACATGTCAATGATCAATGCGGCATCAAGATACTCCTACACTTACTCTGAACGCCAATTCTATCAAGACTGTGAAATCTCCGGCACCAATGACTTTACTTTTGGTGATGTTGCCGTTTTACTACAAAATTGCACCATTATTACAAAGAAGCCCTTGAGCAACCAGAAGAACGTCATCACTGCTCAAGGCCGACATCTCTTTGATAGAGAATCTGGAATTTCAATTCAGAATTGTAATATCATCCCAAGTGCTAACCTATGGGAGGTGAAGGACCGCATCCCAACTTATTTGGTTCGCCATGGGGTAATTTCTCGAGGACAGTTATAAGGGAGTCCCGCATTGGCGACCATATTACTCTAGAGGGGTGGCTGGAATGGAATGGCAGTTTTGCATTGGACACCCTCTACTATGGAGAGTATATGAATCGCGGCCCAGGTGCTAATACTTCTAGGAGTGTGAAATGGCCTGGTTATTGGGTCATTACGAGTCCAGACGAGGCATTGAACTTCACCGTTGGTCATCTCATTCAAGGCGGGAAATGGCTAAACTCCAGTGAGGTTAATTACACCATAGGGCTGTGAATTCAAAGAGTCACTTTGAGTGCTTCAGTTGTGTAAGCTTATGTTTTTTATTTTTTAATTTTTGGGTGGTGGATAGAAGGCTCCTATATCCTACTTTGTTTTCTTTCTCTAATTTGTATGGTGTTTGTATTCTGCTTCTCTTAATATGATTTCACTGTTACTAGTCAATTTGTAAGGTTTTCAATTCAACTTCAACTGTGGGATTCTATGACCCTGGTGGTTTGGTCGATTGGGTTTCCCCATTAAGCCAATGAATTGATGATCTAGATGTTAACCTCTTGCGTGATGACCCTAGATTCATGGGATTTGACTGGGCCACTCACGAGTTTAGAAAATAACCCAAGAATATCTTGCCCATGCAAGACAGTGGTGAACTGGTTGAACCAACCTCCAAACCACTTTTGTCTAGGTGCATGATGATCTTCAGCTTCCTTTCTTCTATTGATAGAAGAAATTAAGGGGCAGGGTAGAATTTGTAATAAATTTTATGTTGGCCCCCGTGATTATATTTTTACTTTTCTTATTTTTGTCTTTTCATATGCCCCCGCATAGTAATCAGTGAGTGTGGACCATGCAAAGACCTGATTGGATGGGTGTGACATGACTTAAAAGTGGGCCTAATTATCTTCGTTGGATGAGTACAACCAAACTCTTAGGCCCATGGGATAGATTTGGGCCTCGAAACCAAAATAATAGTGATTCATAACTTGGCTGTATAAGATATAATTTTGGATGCAACCCATTTATTATGAGTATCGTTGTTGCAAGTTTGCTTTTAGGAATCTAACAACCCATCACAGCTGAGAAGGTCAGACGTTATTGTTGTCATTTGTTGATGGATTGATGAAGACGTGCACAAATGAAGATGTTCTTGTTGGGAGTAGGTGGCCTTTTAGATCGGTTTTCAAAAGTTTTGACCCACTTGAAGCAGAGATCGAAAAATCCAAAAGGCCAACAACTCAATCCTAAGATCTAAAATCCTAATCTCATGCATTAAGATCTATGATCTATCAAAATAAGATAGATCAAAAAAAAGCAAACACAAACAAGTAGTTCTACTAAAACAATTGGTTGTAGATTTATACTTGACAAGCTTGGTTGTGCTGAAATCGAGAATTTGATTTCTTGATTCTCTACTATAGTCTTTCGCGGATTTGATCTCCTTAGCCATGTGTTCTTCCACGCTATAACCCTATTGTAAAGAACTTCTCAGAGAGAATGGGGGATCGCAATGGAGGCGAAAACCCTAGGCACTCAATAAGAAAATCGGAGGAGAAAAGATAAGTAGAGAGAGAGCTCTTGGACGTCCTAGGTCTTGGGCGTGCCAAGTATATATGGGCGTTAGAGTTGATTGGAAGTTCAGCCCACTCCACATATTTATAATTTTTGCAAACTTTCTCTCTGACCAAAATTAGAAGTCTCACTACTATTTTTATTATGTGTCCAACTCCTCATTTCCTTAAAAGTTCTAATTGGAATATCATTTTCTCATGCATCTTAAGGCTAGCATGGGGACCACTAGGGATTTCTTAGAACCTGACTCCAACTGAAACATCTGGACCCCACATCTCTTGTAAACTCCGGACCCACAATTGATTGCAAATAACTCCACTAAATAGATGCAATTGTACTCCACTTTTAGGAATATTTACAAGAAGACCATAAACTTCCTCTCTGATCAAAATTTCCTAAAATATTTGCCGATAAGTAGTATGGGAAAGATGGGAAAAAGAAGGCTAAAGGGAAACAAGTCACTTTATATATAATAGCTTTCATTTTATAGATCAATAATCCCACTAAGAGGAGAACATGCACTTCTATTTGCAAATAAAAACTAAACTCCGAAGCAACTCAAATTGAAAAAAAAAAAAAAAAACACTCTAATGAAACCAAAACTAAAAAGGAAATACTTATAAAATATCTCTTCCCATGCAAGACAGTGGTGAACTGGTTGATCCAACCTCCGAACCACTTTTGTCTGAGTGCAGGTTCATATCTTCAGCTTCCTTTCTTCTATCAATAGAAGAAATTAAGGGTCAGGATAGAATTTGCAATAAGTTTTATATTGGGCCCCATGAATATATTTTGGTTTTTCTTATTTTTATTATTTCATATGGTGGCCCCTCACAAGGCAAATTTACTAAGTCTGCCAATGTGCATAGTAATATGTGAGTCTAGACCGTGCAGAGAAATTAAATGGGTGCGACATGACTTAAAAGTGGGCCTAATTATCTTCATTGGATGAGTGTAGCCAAGCTCTCGGGCACGTGGGATAGATTTAGGCCTCAAAACTAGAATAATAGTGATTCATAACTAGGCTGTATAAAATATAATCTTGGATGCAGCCCATTTATATATATGAAGCGAACTGAGAAATCAAAGATTGATTTCAAATTGATTTGGACTGTGTTAATTTTGTTTTGACCCCTTTCTTCACTGGATTGATTTCGACTCTCTCCTTTTTTAAATCCTCTTTAATACTGAAACTACTCCCCGTTCATGACTCTTTAATATTGAGACTCCCCATTTCTCTGCACTCCTTTCATCTTCTCAGTATATTTTCAACATTTTAATGCATCATTTCATCTTCTCTGTGTGTCCATTATCTTGCCTTTCCTCTCTCTACTCCCCCCTCTATTTCCAAAACCCTTTTTTATAATATTTTTCACTGTCTAATATTGTAAATTATGTTGCCCGTGCTAAGCACGGGGACTTTTCGCTAGTTTATTATGAGTATCACTGTTGCAGGTTTGCTATTAGGAATGTAATAATCCCTAACCAGCTGATAAGATCAGTTAATGTTGTCATTTGTTGATGGGTTGATGAAGACGTGCACACATGAAGATGTTCTTACACCTCTTCTCCTTTCGGTATGTGATGTAAATTGTTGTTTGTTCTTCTCATTTTCATGCATATTGAGTGGTCTTTTTATCCATGTTGCTTGATATTCTAATGTTAGAATCCATTAGCAAATTAAAGGTGGACATTACTTCTATTTGTGAGACATTATAACCTTGTGAAGACCATGAGGTATGCTATACAGCATTTCCAACATGTATCATTTCCAACATTTGCTTATTAAATACTGCATTTACAAAATACAATGCAGATGGTAATTAATTACATTTCAAAATGAATATTTAAAACAGTTTCTCAAAACATTTCTCAAAATGTTCCAACTCCATATCGCACTCGGACACCTATTTCAGATGGTATCTCGACCATTCCATTCATTTAATCCTCTTGGAGGAACTGGAGCGGTCTCCTCCGCTGCCGCTGGGGGCACTGCAGGACCGGCAAAGGCAATCGGACTTGTAATGCCATCAATAACACTAGTTAACACAATGATTCAACAATGTATAAACAATTCTTGTAATAGAACATGTAATACATATACTGATCTCATTCAATCTATTTAATAACAATTTCAATTCTAAAGAATTCTAGATAATTCCTATAATGACAATAGGTGAATAAAGTCAATTAATGGGCATGTATAAAATGGCCACTACGATAGCATTCATTTTATTTCATTTTATTTACAATCTTCCCTCAAAGGAATGATTTATCTTCCAAATGGAAGGCATCAATCAATACCCATAGATATGATCGGAATTGTGGGAGTTACCAGTGTCCGGGTTAGGAACAACTGGTATCACCACGGAGCTCTGGAACGCCCCAAATCCACCTACTGCAATAGGATTAGTCATTTATTTCATTTATAACTTCATTGAACTCATTTAGAGTTCTAATACAATAGCTTGGTAGTGCCAGACTCAAGAGTCAAACTTTCCAATAAGCGATCCATTTCTGGATTCAATTCAATTCAATAATTCCTTTCATAACAAAGGAAGGGAATAACAATAATACCAATCTCATTAGATTGGTACACAACGATACGGAATACAATACAATGAGAGAATTTACTAATCATTTATGGTTCTACTTAATTCTATCTCATATCTAAACAACAATTTGAGTGTAACCATTGGCTTCCAAATGCACGTGTTATTCTCGATAGGCATCACATTTATATAATTAAGATGTGCATTATTATAGTCCCCGTAATTATCACCCATGGAAGTTTAGTCTTAAAACTAATTAAATGAGCACTTATACTCACAAGTAGTACTCCAAGTCCATACAAAAATCCATTAGACTCAACCCAAATTTCGCTCACAATTAATGTCTTGACTAGTATCAGGCAAGGATGAAAATAGCGGTAACGGCGGGCGTAGCGGCCTGCCGCCAAAACGCTACGTAGCGGGCGCTACGTAGCAGCGTAGCGGCGCTACGTGCGATTTGGAAAAATCGTCAAAAAATATGAAAAAATCCTAGAAAATCTAGAATATTGGAAAATGAGAGAAAATGTATTTTTTTTTGCAAAAGTAACTAAGGTAAGGGGGCGTAGCGGTCCCCTCACTGTATAAGGTCCTGTATCGCTGTATAAATAGAAAATAATAGCAATAATCATTTTTTTCACATGTGTTTATGTTCCTTAGTTATGCTAACTTAGAAACTAATGAAAGGCTTATAAAAGAAAAAACTATGTAAAAGAAAAAACTATGTCATGAAGTCAAGACTTAAGAGTACCTAGAGAAAAAAATACATCTACCAAAGGGGGTGTCTAATAGGATGTATTTAGAGAAGAATCATTGAGAAGAATTCTTTGTATCGATTGTAATTCGGCAAGATAATGTGCTTTTTGGTATTCTTTTAAACATAAAAGAGTAGAAGAGTTGTGTAGAAATGTTATTTGGAAAAAGAAGAAAAAAAATAAGTCTTATTATGCATTTTAAAAAAATTTGAAAAGTAGGAATTTTCTCACCCCGTAGCGGTCGTAGCGGCCCCGTAGCGGACGTAGCAGCCACTACGGGTGCGGCGGCCGATAAATCGGTCGTAGCGTAGCGGTGGCGGCCGCTACGGCCGATATAGCGGCCGCTACGTAGCTATTTTCATCCATGGTATCAGGTTCGCTCGAGCGGACCCAGACAGAAAGTGGTTCGCTCGAGCGGACTCAAGTTCACTCGAGCGGACCAAAACAGAAAGATATTCGCTCGAGCGGACTTACTGTTCGCTAGAGCGAACCCTTCAGAATTTCATTCTGAAAATCTGATACTCTATCTCTTCTTCTACTCTCCTTTCTTCATTACCCATCCACAACCTACAATAGCATTGGAACTTCCTGTTCCCTCCTCATACATCATTCATCCACAAATAATACTTCTAATCATTCATTACTTACCTTAATCAATCATAAATAATTCCATAACCTAATGGAAAATGTACAAAAATCCATGAAAACTCTATGCATTTCTACAATGATTAACACTAATTACAAGCAATGTTTATACTTGCTTTGTTGAATGTTAATTAACTCAAAGCCCTTTGCTTAGCTTGCTTTTGAGATGAAAATCCCCAAATGAAACCCTAATTCCATGAAAACATGAAAAATACACAAATCTATAAGCTATTTGTGCTAGAAATCATGTCTAATAACTCATTACAACTTGAAAACTCATTAAAAGTTCTAAGTACTTACTTGTAGCTCAATGAGAGAAATCTTGAGATCTTTTCGCAAGCTCTACACTTCAATAATGGGGGAAAATGACTTGAGGAAGAAGATGAAGATGGATGAAATAGTTCAACTTCACTCTAATCACTTTGAAACTCTTCCAATCTTCACACTAGATGGAGAGAAAATGGAAGGAAAAGAAGAGAAAGGGTGTCTAGGGTTTGTTTGAGGTGAAAATGAGCTCACTCACTCATCTCATTCTAATATAAGGCTCTCTTACACCAAAACCCCATCTTATTAAGCCAAATTACATTTTGAGTCAAATGAAGCCTCATTTGGTCCATTTGAGGTCAAATGGACTCGTGTCTATTATGAAAGTTAACGTACTATTCGAGATACACACGTTGGTATCAAGAATTTCCGTATTTGACGAAATACGTAAAAACCAGTATTTACAAAAAAGTCCTTAGCCGATCTTGTTTGAGTCTAAACACATTTTAACCAACTCAATTCCATTCAAATTCATTCCATTATGCTTAATGCATCATTTTAGACTAATTTGTATCTCTTTGGTCATTAACCTTGATTAATCCAATTGCCCATGCGTAATTAGCATTAATTTCAATTAATTAGCCTTAATCATGATTAGTTTGGGTCGGGGTGTAACACATTACTGAAAGATATGCATGGTGGAGCACTCAATGAATCAGCAGTTGCCAATGGAATCTCATATTGCAGAAAGGAAGATACTGGGATGAAAACTGCACAATCAAGAGATGAGAAAGAGGTTTTGAGCAGGTCAAGGTTAGTTCAATGTTTTCAGATTGGATGCTTTACGCTTTTTTCCACTATATATGTAGCAATTTTGAGGTGGTCTTGATGCATCAGATAGAAACCAAGCACCTGCTTCTTTATGCATACCTGTGCAATTGTTGATTTCTGCATGATTGACTCTCTTCACCTCAAATACTTTCTTGAAAAGTGTAGCTACCTCTCAGTTTTTGTTCAAAGGCCGCCTCATGATAGTTTGCTTCTATTTTTGGGAGTTTATTTCAAACTTTTATGATGTAGTTTGTTTTGATTTTCACTGGTCAATTTCTTTAGTTCTTTTGGCTCAAATGAGCGTGGATGACAGCTTCTAGGAAGCTTTTGGAGGCTTCCGCCTATGCTCCTTTCCCTCTTCAATATTGCATTTAACAAAAAAAAAAAAAAAAGATAAAAATAATATATATATATAGGGAGGTGGTCCTGTGAGAACCGTCCTTATGGTCCGCACCATTCGGAACGCCCTCTAGGGCCCCCCAAAGTGACCACTCATTCATAACCCCCTTATAAGCACCGACTCTCATGAATTTGCATGGATTTAGATGAACTAGACCATTGGATTGAAAGTCAATTTTTCTTCATTGATATAAAGCTGTTAAACTTGTGAGCCATGGATGAAGGGGTTAAAGGTATTAGATTGACTTCAAATTTGATACGTAAGTTGACCCCACTTGGATCTTTCAATCCCCCTCTGTCCCATGACCAGTGGGGTCTCACAGTGGGCCCCAATATATATATAACACATTTATATGTGTTGTATAAAGGAGCCTTCACCCACTACATTAGGAAAAAGAGAAAAATATCAATAAATACCAAAGTTTCCATTGCTCAAAGAAATGTATTATGAATATATATATATATAATTTCAAATGCAAAGTGTCAAAGTGAAAGTGACAAAATTCACATCTCTTCAGACCAAGGCAACACAAGTTTTCAATTAACCCTTATAATAATAATAATAATAATAATATTATTATTATTATTATTATTATTAACAGTAGGGAACTCAAAAGTCTTTTTTATCCGTACATCACACGACACTACACCACACAGAACTTGAGTCGGACTCCTCGGAACAGTAACTAAACAGGGTTGACAAATCCGTAATATATATACCCCATCCCTTATTTTTCTGAATTATTGAATTTAGAATTTATGTAATAGTAAATCATTACATGTAGTTCATTTACTTAGAATGTACTGCGATAATAGATGTGTCGATAGTTTTGAGAAGGGTCAATCCGCTACGCTGAGAGAACATAAATTGTTTGATATTTTGAGCCATAGAAAATACTGATTTACAATTGGGTTTCACCAAATAATGGTTTCCAAGGTGGTGTATTGGTATTGGTAGAACGGTCACAAATAAACAACATCATTAAACTCCTTTTGGTATGCACAGGACGAACCCCATTAATGATATAATTTTAGCCCCAGTCCGTCTTCCAATGTAGTAACGGCTCTCCCTATCAACTCCTGGATGTTTCTTCTTTCAGAAATTCTGACCCTCTTCCAGTCCTCCTAAATTTTAGTTACTCTCCAACTGCAAAAACCTTCTCAACAACTCTTACGTGAGTGATTTAATTACATATCCACAACAGATATATGACTCTTACATCAATGATTTAATTACATATCCACAACGGGTATGCATAAGTGTATATGGTGATTCATATGATGCCGCACATATACCGTAAATAAATTAGAATATTCTCCATTGTACTATATTAAGCTGAATGGTTTTTGGGGTGATTTTGATCGTGACTTATTATTTTGATTGAGAGTTATAACAACTGTCCACTTCCAACAACTCTCCGCTTTATATAACTACATCTTCTTTCCACCTTTCAGTTTTAATTACGTATTCCCGACGTCGGGTGACGTCAGCCTTGGCTTCAACTCTTTGGCTTCTGAAATAGGTTGGGTCAAAACTGACCCGAGACTGAACTGGAGCCTGGGAACCGACCCAAAGGGTTTCTTCTTCCTTTCTATTATGATTGGATTCTACAATAAATTTCAAAAAATATAAATAAATTTCAAAAGAAATAAATAAATTTCAAAAAACGCAAATAAATTTCAAAAACTCAAATAGTTTTTGAAAAAAAAACTCTAATAAATTTGACAAAAGCGTTGATAAATTTGACAAATATTTGACCGTATTGCTGGCATCAATAGACATCAGCCGTGGCTTCTACTATTGGGCTTCTGAACTGGGTTGGGTCAAGACTGACCCGAGACTGAACTGGAGCCTGGGAACCGACCCAACAGGGTTTCTTCTACCGTCTCCCAAATGAGTTTTGCTTTTGTGAATGCACGGCACATATCTGGACCTAGTACTATTCTAGCTCTTTTCTTACTGAAGGTCTTAGCTCTAGATGTAATCTATTTAGATGAAGTTGTAAAATCCAGAGGTGGTTCAAGAGATTGTTTTGTTCTATGGACTCCCTTTTTTTTTCCTCCCTGTTCTCAATTGTAATCCCTTTCCTTTTCTTTTATGTCCTCTTTTAATTCCAACCCATGAGCCTCGTTAGGGGTGTCAGTTGGTGAGACTCTACCCAGCCCATTTTCAGGAAGACCTATTCTTTAGACCTAGCGTGCACCTTTAGGCCATATTTAGTTGTTCTTGCACATGGTTAGGTAAATGGAGTTCAATATTAGAAATCTTTAAGCTAACACCTGTATCAATGTAGTTGCATAGTGGCCCATGGGACGAAACTCTCTGTCCAGTTGAGATATCTCAGAAGGCAAAGCCAGTGCTGAAGGCACACAGGCCCAATAAGGCCCATTGGCAGCCCGAGTTCCCCATGACAACAGGTCACATCATTAGACTTTGATGGCTTGAGAGGTGTCGGAAGTGTTAAGAAGGAATATGAGCAACTGGTGTTTTTGTGGAAATGGGTTGAAAAGAGGAAGGAAATGATAAAAGTGGAAAAAAGGGTTTTAGGATTGTTGGCGAATAAATCCAACTTATCGGTGAATATTTTAACCGAGACAAATAATTTGAGATTATCAGTCATATCGGCCAATAATTTTCTCAAATTGCTCCAAGTCCAAATTTGACATCCGTCTTAGTATTAATGAAACTTAAATTAAAGTTTAAATAAATAATATCGTCTAAAACTATTAAACTTAAGGGTCATTGATCAAAATGTATTGATTTAATGGAATTAATATTTTGCTTACCCCTAAGTCGAATTAAGATTTTTAATCATCCACCACCTCACGATAGGCATGGCTCAGCAGAAGAGTTCACACAATGGTATGTACATTGTACAGACTGGCTTCATCACTATAAGACTTTTAAATAGAAAGGAATAAAAAGGGAAGTAGTAAACAATGAGTCTGAAAAACCGCAAGAAAAATAAAGATATGAAAACATAGCAATCAGAAGCTATTTTAAAGGTGGCGCAGCACAAAAGAAACGAATTTATAAAGTGGAGTTCACCTATTTAAAATTTAAATATTAAGTATGTAAATATATAAATAAAATATTACAAATATATATGTGTAATATAATTAATTAATATGCTCAATCCTAAGGTTGGAACATACTCTTTTTGGGCATAACGTTCATTTTAGCAATTCATAGTTTTTAACAGGTGGGCCAATCTTAAGAGTTTTCACCAAAACCATGAGTGAGACCCCCAGAGGATCCGGGTGGCTTCCTTCTGCCAACCTTTTTAACTGAAGTGGAATAGGAAACGGCATCGAAACAGCACATTGGTGGGCCACATAACATGGTCCATCACGCCATCCAACTTTGAATTGTCGGCGGTGCACGCCTCCGTCTCCACCTCATTTCTAACGGGTGACCGGCAACATCAGGTTGTAATTAGATAAACATAAAAAGCAAGCAGGAGCTGCAGGACCACCACTCTCCATGACGAACTCACGATTCTGCGCACGGTTGTTAGAAACATCGCAATGATCGAACAATTAGCAATTTAACAGAAATCAATCTTTATACTAACCTTATCAACCATCCGTATGGTTTGAGCTATCACTAACTTTTCAAAATGAGTCCACATGTATTTCTATTCAAGCACATATGGTCCACCAAGAAAGAGCGTCCGGATCCCCTGTTTGGACCAGCAAGAGGGCGTGACTTATGGAGGAGATGCTTTTTTCTTATTTATTAAAGGAGATGAGTCCTTAGCTTTATTCGACATCCTCCTCCCATGTGTCACCCTTTCATTGGTTCAAACAGGAGATCCGGATTCCAAGAAAAAAGGATAGTCTCGAAAGGAGGATATAAAGAAGTTGATGAACATGAGTCTGATGTTTGGTTGTCCCATGCAAGATGAGAAAATATTATGCCCCCTATGCACCTATTACACGAAATCGTGCAACACATGCAATGAACTCCATCTTGGGGCTCAAATACACGTATTCTAGACTGCACAAGATGAACCCAAGCCCATTTGAGGATAGATTTTCACTTCAATAGGGGCCGGTCTTACTTGACTAGCACATGACAGGAATATAATTAATGCTATCTTTATAGAAATGCCAGTATGCCACGCCAATGCCTAATTATGTTTTTAATCAATTGCTAAATCAAGTAGTGGGCCGGACTTTTATTGAATCTAAAATTAGAGACATAGCCATCGGGGTATGAGATTCATTTTGAAGTGTCTAAACTATCTCTTGTTATATGTGGAGCTTGATTTTACTCAGGACTGTTAACTCAAATCCACTGTTGTGGATCCATGTAAGGGTATTTTCGTAATATTACCTTACGCTGTTATGTAATCCTAACATAGCCGCTAAAGAAGTTGTATCTTGTATTTTTATTTTCTGCCTTTGAGCATAGATGAAAGAAGCGGTGTAATCCGTAGATGTACCTCAAAATTGAGGGAACCACATAAATCTGGGTGTGATTGCTTCAATTTTTTATTCTTTTCTTCTTAACATCCCTGTGGTGCCCAACATAGAGTTCTAACATGTGAAGGACCGATCTAGACTGCCCAATAGGATGCTTATGAAAATTTCATATTAGTCTTAAGTATCCCCTCTTGAGAGATAGAAAAAACATAAAATAAAATTAGGCCACTGACTGACACGTGTACAAACCTCGACGAGTCGTCACTTCGTCATCGAAGCTTGGTCATCATGCCAACCTATATGGCAAGCGACGTCACCTAATCCCAACGTTACATTACAACGGCCATTTGCCTTTCTTCCACTCATATATATATTATAGAAGGAAACAATACCATGAAGGAGGAGGAGAAGAAAGAGGATTAGGGTTAGGGTTTGCCGGTTCCGTCCCCTGCAACCTCAAAAACCCCTCCTTCTCTCACCTCTATATCGATCGGATCTCAGCCGTCCGTTTCATTTCTTAATTCCAACATGACGACGCCAATGAAGACGACGACCAACAGCGAGAAAGCAAGGGAACCAATAGACGACGACGCGACGACCAATCTCATCTTCTCGAATCGGGTATGTTGCTTCTGCTTTCCTTGTTTTGGACGGTCGGATCGTTCCGCTCCAGGAGTCGGATCCAGATCCGAGTGGTGGGAGGGAGTACGTACGGCTGAGATCGAAGACAGGTGGTGGAGGAAGGGATGGACGACTGTGATGAAGGCGAGAGAGTGGTCGGAGATCGTGGCAGGGCCCAAATGGAAGACCTTCATACGTCGGTTTCGGAAGAGAGGAGGGGGGAGGGGGCAGGGGAAATTCCAATACGACCCCTTGAGTTACGCGATGAATTTCGATGAGGGCCAGTGGCAAAATAGTAATTCTGAGGCGGAGCATGGAGGCAGAGATTTCTCGGCTCGATTCGTTTCGGCCAAATCGACGGTGGTGATCTCGGAGGCTTCGCCGCCTCTTCTAACGGCGGCCGTTGACTCCTAATTTGCGCTGGATTTGATAAAGTGCGCCGGTGGCGTTGAAAGGACTTCTCTTCTGTCTTTTTTATATTTAATTTATTTTTTTATATTGAATTTTATCTCTGTTTTTTTTTTTTTTAAGTTGTTGTATTTTGTTGTTAGAATGTAAAAAAGCGGTTGCGTGAGTGTGTGGATTTGTGTAATGTTTATAGAAAGATGGTTCAAAATAATGTCTTGTGTGGGGCCAGCTTATATGGTAATTAGGGATTTTGTTGTTGTTTGAAATTTGAATACACCCAGTCTAAATATATATATATATATATATTATATAGAGAAATATGATATATCGGTAATATTTCTATTTATTTAGGGCCCAAAAAACATGGGGATGAAAAGATAACTCATGATGGAGCTAAATATAAAAAAAATGAAGTAAATCTCATACCCCTTGCGCTTTGATCAAGGCCACAATGGTTTAACAACTTCATATAAAGAAAATTGGCGTTTGATCCAATGGTTTAGTTGATTCAATGGGTATAAACTCCAAAGTCTAGTGACTATTAGGGGGTCTTGTGTGTGTGAAAGTTCTCATTGTGTTAATTTCCCAATATTAAAGCGAGGGGCGTGGAATAGATTTTGAATGTCAGTTGTAAAATTTGACTAGAAGTTGCCCCTTTTTTCATATACTCCAGATTCTCTCCCCACTACTTATACATTCACATGTTTGTGGGGCCCAGCTTCGGTTCATCCAAATGGACCAAACGCATGACCTCTTTAAATTGCACGTGTCCACCAACTTTTGTTCAAATCCGAATTTACTTGACCGTTGAGGGGGTCTTGTGTGTGTGAAAGTTCTCATTGTGATAATTTCCCAATATTAAAGCGGAGGGGCGTGGAATAGATTTTGAATGCCAGTTGTAAAATTTGACTAGAAGTTGCCCCTTTTTTCATATACTCCATATTCTCTCCCCACTATCTATCTTATACATTCACATGTTTGTGGGGCCCAGCTTCGGTTCATCCAAATGGACCAAACGCATGACCTCTTTAAATTACACTTGTCTACCAACTTTTGATCAAATCCGAATTTACTGAACCGTTGAATCAACCATGTATTGATTCTAATGGAATACTAACCATTAAACTTTTGGGCCCATAAGTAGATGATAGAAATCACAGTTGAGGCTGATTTTTTGTGGAAAGGAAGATTCACCAACTTTTGGTCAAATCCTAATTTACTTGACCGTTGGATCGACTATGTATCAATTCTAATGGACTATTGACCAATAAACTTTTGGGCCCATATGAAGACTATAGAAATCACGGTTGGGGCTGAGTTTTTGCGGCGGTGAATATCCCAAAGAGTCCTTGAAATCCCCCACCCCATCCCAGGTGGGCCCCACCACACACTTGATCTTACTTTATCATTAGCTTGAGCTTAGGAGAGCTGGACCTATAAATAAATAGGTAAATATTAAAATAGCCCTTACCTAAAAATAGAGATAGGTATAATTTGGCTATCCACCTTTTGTATTTTGTATCTCATTTCCCTTTGAAAAAAGTACTAGCAACAAAAGCCCGGGCTTAAAATGAAAATATGTTAAAATTCATCTAATACTAGAGTCCAATATTGAAATATATTTAATACGAACTGATGCTCATTACTGGATCCATCCATTTAGGGAAAAAACTGAAAGGATAGTAAATGAGCAATAGTTTGGATTTCAATCATCGGTAGGGCCCACAAAATATATTTAGCATGGGACTCATTGATGATTGAAGATATAAGGAAAAGAAAAAAAACCGTTGATGATTGGAGATCTAAGGAAAAGAAAACAAACCGACTGTAAAGATTTGCTTATAATTTAGATAATGGCAAAAAATATTACTCAAATTCAAATGTTCTTAAAAATCTCTTATGAGAGGGGTTTTAGGAGAGAAAGAAACTTTTTAGGGATGAGGTGGCACCCCTCACCGCCCACGTCCTCCCCCTTTGCTTTAATACATATAAAGTGAAAGACCTATCATTGACGGTAGGAGAAATAAAAAAAAGGAACAAAAAAACCCGAACACATGATATAACAAAATAAAGAGACCCGAATGCTCATTGTAGTGCTATTTCATGTGATCTACAGTATAATATAACAAATCTAATTCTGCCTTATTTCCATCCTGTAGAGTCGAATCTCTTCTCCATGAAAAACTTGCTTTTTTACATATGTACTAACTCTAAAAAATAAAAATATATATATACAAAGTTAATATATATTAGTTTAATGATTGAAATATACAAGATCATTCCTCAAGATTAAACCAATAAAATCATCAATACAGAATTAACTGAAAACAATTCATAAAAGAATATTAAACATTAAATCATATTGAACTTGAAGAAATAAATAATTAAAAAATCATAGAAACATAAAGAAAATAATCTTGAAGAGATCTTCAATGTGTGGCCTACTTATTTAAATCCGAGCTGCTGGATCAATTTTTACCATACATGAGCACTTATTATATTCCAGCACATGCTCTTAGTGAGATTCACTAAGAATGTAACAACATAGAAAATGAGCATAATTCAGGCTTGTCTAACTCAAACGGCATTGATTTGATCTTATATTGGATCTGGATTCAAAGTATATATTGTCAAACATATTTGATAAAATACACAAATATAGAGACTTTTAAAGGTGATCTGACCATTTAATACCCCTCCTTGTAAAATGATGAGCAACTCACTAAAATCATAAAATAAGTTTAAAAAAAAAGCACCCCAAAAATAAGTTTTATAAAAAAGAAGGCTATCAATGCATGACGAGATCCTCTAAAGAAGGCAAATACATAAAAGCCTATTCAACCACATGGGTGTGAGTAAAAGTCTCCGAAAATGAGGGAAAAAATAAAAAATCATTGAAAACGAGAAAAGAATAAAAATATAGATTCACATATCTGTAAAACAATGGTTTGGCCCGAGAGAGGGAAGGGAGTGAGAACGGAAGAAAGGGAAAGAGAGAAAATCGTGGAGAAGATACAACGAATAAAAAAATAGGACGTTGATGATTTGAATTAATGAGAGTAAAACATGGGAGGGACATTTATCTTTCCTAATTTATAGGAATTTATAATTTAAATTAATGAGACAAAATGTGTGAAGGGAGGGGCATTTATCACGTATTTTATCCTTCTCTGATTTATTGGAGATTAAGAATATAATAGTAACCGTATTTGTAGAGCTTGACTTAAAGAGGAAACGTTATATATATATTTATTATTTAAGGCCCAAGTGATGTGCAACTCCAAAGTTCTCCAAGAAATGAAAAGTCATCAAGGGAGGGAGGTGACATGAAGGTATAAACTAAAAGGACATTAGAGAAGAAAAGTCGAAATCAACTGAAGAAAAGTCAAAATCAATTGAAGCTAATCAGAATTGAAGCTTAAAATTAAATGGGCCTGCAGACATCAATAGGCCAGCAGTAAAAATAACTGTAAAATGGGCCATCATTTTTAGAGTTCATTTAAGATATTGTCAAGATCACTTAGCAGTCAAAATTGAAAGGCTCATTTTTCAATTGAACTCAATTGAAAATAGTCCCTTTCACATGTATAAATTCTTCCAATCCAACCAACTCAATTGTTTAGTCTTTCTATATATTATTGGGTATTTTTAGTCAATGCATTTCTTATACAATTTTAGCAGTATATCGCCTAAGGAAGGAACCAATGACCATTGGGGGGATGAAAGAATATTCCTAAAGTGGGAGCCAATAAAAATGTGTTGGAGCCGTGAAAGGAGACTCAGAAATGGATCGTTGTAGTCAATAAATGTAGTCATTAAGTAACTCTGACGAGGGCCAATTTGGCTGCTCACGAATCCCATCGAACTATGTGTTGTCAATATATTTCTAACAAAATATCTCTCTCTGCTCATGTAAATTGGAAAGGGTTGTGTTGTTTTTTTTTTTTTTTTTTTTCTTGATTTTTTGGTACAAAAAGGGTCGTTAGGGGTCGTTTGTTTACGGTCATTTACATATGTAAATGACTCATATGTGAAATAGTTACGCATCATCATGTTTGTTTGCATTCATTTTCATATTAAAAGTGTAAATTGCATATGAAAATGATGCGTAAATAAGCTCATTTTTTCACACAATTTTTCACACCTCATGTGATGGTAAAAGGTTACACACCAAATTTTATATGAAAATGATTCACATCAAATTAGGCGGACGGTGCGTCCCGTGTAGTTCGGTCACAAAGAGCGCTGGTTTGAAACCCACTCCCCCATTTTTCTACTTTTCCCCCTTCCTTTGTTGCCCCAGCCAACATAACGTTGAAACCCTACTCTCCTCACCTCCCAGATCCAAGCACGCACCTCCCAGGTACGGCGCCCTCTCTCTCTGCTTCTCTATTTACTTTTTGTGTTCCCCTCTCTCTCTCTCTCTCTCTTTCTACTTTCCTCTCTGCACATTCCATCTCATCCTCTCCCTCAATACCTCTCTGTACCCCTCCCGGATCTCTCTCCTCCTCCTCCTTCGATTTATCTCTCTCTCTCTAGCACTCCAAGTTGATTCAGATTATGTAACTTCCAATCTAATCAACATATCAAATTCGATCACCTCATTTTGGGGACACACAACCATTAGTAACTTGTTTTTCATTTTTTTTTTTTTCCAGAGACTGATCAACCTGTAACTTCCATTTTAATGGAGTTTTTAATACTTACAATGGCTACATCGTGAATCCTTATAGGGTAAAGTCATCCACTGTTCACCTAGTTGAAGTGTGCTCTTTTTGCTCACTGTTGTGAGCTTTATTTGATGTCCCATTTTCTTTTATTTTTTTAATATCTGACTTTCAATTTCTTGATCTTTGAAGGTAGTTCTTGTTTTGATTTAAGGTCAATGTAGCTATCTTGTTGTGAATATGAACTGCTTATGGTTTAAACCAGGCCAAGTATGGGCCTGACATTGGTAACCAAAATATGAATTTGATGCAGACATGTTATTAATCAATTGAAACTTTCATCAAGGGATGTTTATCTTGGTTGTCCAATCACCATTGGCTCCAAAAATCATCCACACCAAGCACTGTGCAATCCATGAACATATTTGTTTTCACCCAATTGCTTTCTCAAATGGAAGCATTTAATATGCAAGCGTCTCATATGTGGTCATCACTATTAGTGTAGCATTACATTCCACAAGTCATAGAAAGATGATGCATTTAACCAATTATGTAGAAGTTTACATAATTTGGGACATTCTTAATTCCCCTCTGAGTCCTAACACTTGAGTTGCTAAACAAACACTTGCTATGGTATTTCCAGCCCTGAAAACAGAGTATAAAGCAACATATTATTGCCTTTCTTCCCACCTACAGATAAGCCTAAATGCAATTGCTATTTTTACTTGTTCTTATCATTGTTGGCCATTTGCAGAATTTGAAAATTTTCCTTTTAAATCATTGTAGGCTGTATCTTTTTACTCATGTAATACACAGAACTGGTTCATCAATGAAATTTTTTTGGACCTATGTGTTGTTTGCTATTACTGTTGTTGTTTTTTTACTTTGGTGAAAAAAATAGAGAGTAGGAGCTTGAAAATTTGTGGCTTGTGGAGGTTCTTTATCTTGACAATTTGTTTCATTTCCTATCTTTAGTTGTTCAGTGTCTTATCCATTGGCTATTTTAGCATACAGTTTTCTAAATAGTTGTTTGTAGTACGGGATTCTATCATATGATCTTTATAGTTAAAGTTTTTAATCATCAATTATTGATATCATGAATTTTAAATCTTACCAACCTTTTTTTATAACTTTTTATGCTATATAGAAATGGATAATGAGATTTGTGGCGAAGATGTTGAATGCATTAATGTTGGCACATCTTCTGGAAAAAAGCGTGGCAAGAGGGAAAAGAAGAATACCACATAGGGACGGAGTCTGCATATGAGCACTTAGATGATATATTGATAGAACAAACCAGTCTCAGGCGAAAGGATGGAATTGGAAAAAAAGATCGTATTTTTACACATAGTAGCAATGACAATGATTACAGTAGTACTTTTATGGGACCATTGCTGTAAATAGAAGATGATCAAAAAGAGAAAGCGAGTACACGAGTTGTCTCTAATTGGCCATGAGTTTATTCAGTACCTCATTAGGAGTAATCCTCTTAATTCCTATGATTTACTACGCATGAGGACTGATTTATTTTTAGAATTATGTGATTTACTTAAAGAGAGAAAGGCTACTGTGTGCAACTAAAAGAGTTTTTGTAGTAGAATAGGTGGCCATCATTTTTTTTTTTTTAAATGTATACTTTGTATAGATGGACATGTTTTCTCCGTGAATTTGGAAGACAGATGACTTCATGGATGGAAAAGATGGATTGCTTTATTTTATATGAAATTGAAATACCATGAAACTTATGTGATGGGCTTTTTTGTTTGTATGGATTTAAAAAGTCCAGAAATTATTGAAAAGTTACTCTGTTTGCTATAGAGTTGAGATGCATTAGAATATTTTAATTGTGTATGTTGTGCATGTCGTCCCATATTTTCCATTGTTGCATCTAGTTTTAATCTTCATTGTTGGATAATGAGTATGTTTGTTTGTATACAGTGAAATACATGGAATGAACTTGTTTGTTTATATGAGAAATATATTCCATCTCACAAAATGAACTTGTTCGTTTATATGGAATTGAATAACATTATCAAATTCATGGTACAGGTTTGTTTGTATGGAATTGAAATATACTCCACCTCATAGAATGAGATTTGTTTGTATGAAATTGAGATACGTTAAACTTCATGGAATGGGCTTGTTTGTTTGCATGGAATAGAAATACATCGATTTTATGGAATGAATTTATTTTTTTATCCATTGAAATAAGTTGGATTCATGGAATGAGCATGTTTGTTGCCATGGAATAGGAATACATAGGCTTTCATTAGGAAAGGACTTGTTTTTTTAAATGATGAAAAATGGGCATGTTTGTTTCCAAGGAATTGGAATACATAAAAAATTTATTATAAAATTGGCCTATTTGTTAGCATGGAACATATCAATATAACAACATCTAAATATAATTTATAAAAAAAATTTTCTTACATTTTCACATGTAGTTCAAACAAACGTGGTAAAATGATTCACATGCGTAAATGATGTGAAAATGTCAACTGTAGACAAACGTTGTAAACTGAAATGCATGCTTAAAGCTCATATATGTGAAATTTACACATGAAGCATTTACATAGGTAAAATGCATTTACGCATCTCATGCGTAAAAGGCAAACGATACCTTAGCGAAAACGGGGATCTATAGAATTTGCAAAGCATTATAAGTGACATTCGCCTTAATTAATTTATGCACCCAGCCCCACTACTGTTTATGGAAGTTTGACACCCATCCAATTTTAATTTGAGGTTAAAATTTTGTGAACTTTGAGGTATTCAAAAAAAAAACTTCATGTGTTGTAGTTGTTGGTTTCTTGCGTGTTAAAGCACAAGGTTTTTCCTCTTCTTTACCTTTATAGTCTCATATAATAGTTTAGAACTCTTAAAAAAATATTTATTAGTGTTTTCACTTTTTCTTATGGTGTTTATCTTCGCACATGCGTGTGTATTTTTGCATCCTAAGTGGGTCTGGTTTGGGTTGGATCCACTATCCATTGGGCCAATTGGTCTTTACCGTCAATGTAACGGTTCCATTTTTGAAGTTTTCGTTTTCCCGTTTTTGATTTTCTGGAATAGCTGCTGGAAGCTTTTGTTATTTAGAAATTTGAGTTTCTTCATCAATTAGAGTTCATGGGTGGTGAAAATCATTCGATCAGGAAGCTGTCTTATCTTAAGGGTAACATCTATAAGCCCATTACACTTGTGAAGGGGCGAAATCTGCCTAAAGAAAGCGTCTCCAAAGACGTGATTCGACTGCCAATTGTTCGGTTATTTCTTTTCTTAAACATTTAATTTTAAATTTTAATTTATTCATAATTTCCGTAAAACTTTTTTTTTCCAACAGTAGTTCCCAATTTTTGCATGTTAGTGGGCTCCTCATAATTGAATGCATGTTAGTGGGCCCCATAGCCTAGGCCATTCCAACTTCTTAAACGAGGTGTTTGTTCCAATAATAAGTCTATTTGCTATATAAATAATAAACAAGCCATAATGAAAAATATAAATTGTGGCCTGTTTGTTGGTTAAAGTATATTTTGCACATGCACAGCTTGTAAGTTCGACGCCCAAATGTTTATATTTAATATTATAAAAGTTGTAAATTGAGACTATCGACAATTAGGATTTCAAATGGGTATGTGATTGTTCAAAGTATCTATTTTTTAAGTTGATGCCTGATCTAAATACGGCTAATGGGTTTCATGGCAGAAATGGATCCAAATTTATAAAGATGAATCTAGGTTGGGATCCACCATGACTCTGCCAGAGATCCAACCCGTTCCCATTCCTATGACTCTAGATGTCAAACAGGCACAGCACAGCACGACAAACGCATAACCTAGGCACAGCACAGCACGGGCCGTGCCTGATTCGTGCTGGGACGTGCTGAGCCTCCGTACTCACCGTGCGTCCTGTTCCAATTGTGCCACTAATGTTTTTTTGTTTTCATTTTGGTTTTGGTCTTATACTTAAAATTAAAAATTTAAACATACACACCAAGAATAGAATGACACACATATTTAAGTGGTTCGGTCAAACTCAACCTACTCCATCGAGAAGAGAACCATTCAGGTCTTTTCTACTTCAAGGTTTTTTAATAGGATTACTTTCAAAAGCTTTACAATCTTTTTATAGAATAAAAAATAAAAAACTTTTATATTTACAAATTACAATGAAGAAAAACTAAAAAATCAGATTTGTAGTCGGCTAATGTATTCGGTTGGATCATAATCTTCAAGTTCTTTCAACTCTTGCTTTCTCTTGTCAGCCAAATACCAATCCCGTAGGCAAACACAATACTATACTACTTTTTCAAATAGATTCGTTCTTTTATCATCCACCACACGTCCACCTGTACTGAAAGCCTATTTTGATGCTATAGAAGATATTGAAATGGTTAGTAGATTACGAGCCATGGCAGCTCACACTGGAAACATGGTTTCGTTTTGTTTCTACCAGGCTAAAACATCAAAATTAGATGCATCCGCCATTTGTATTACACCGGAGTTAAGATATAAGGATAACTTTGTCACCGTATTACTTGAGTTGGAGGCTCTGGCTATTTTGCAACAATAAATATCCCACCCAGCTCCACCCGAATGCTTGACTTGTTGAGGGGTGATAGTAACCCCTGTTGTACCCATTTGTTCACAATAAAATTGAAAAAATATTTCTAATTTTGTGCGTATATGTGAATAAGTATTTAAATTTTGGTGTTGCATACTAGTATTTATTTCTTCAATAAAAAAATTTATGCCATTTAATTTTAATCAAGGATCTAATGCAGTAGCTAAATAAAATATCATTTGAGCTTTTTTTCCAACGGGGCATGCCTAAGCGTGCCTAACGTGCCAGGCCCCTTGGCGTAGCACAGCTCGTGCCTTGGTCCGTGCCATCGGCAATTGACTCGCGTGTACAGCCCGGCCCATTTGACATCTCTACCCATGACCATTGATATCTACCATGTAAGTATTGGCAATACATATCTCTGTAATTTCCAATTCTACATATTGGTTATATGATCGTTTCACATCATACAAAATCAGCTGGTAGTATTAGTTAACATCTAATAAAAGCAAAAGGGAAGAAAAAGCACAAAAGAGCGACCCCACCAAAAGACCTTACAGAATAGCACCCACACAATCAGCTACCCACAAAATCAACAACGCCCTTTCCCACAAGTTCTGCATCTATTAGAGGTGGGTCGGGTAGAGGGTTTGAATTTTTGCTCCCCGTCCTCACTTTGCCTAGTTCATAACATAAACATAATTATTAAATGAAATTACGTGCATTTATTGTTATATTGAATTTGAAAGTTTTAAGTCAAACCCCACATACTGATGGATTTTGATGCAGACACTCCGATGAGTTCTAGCGATTGAGAAGCTAAGCGGATCTCTTCACCTCTTATCTCTCCTATGGGATGAAATCAATACCAACCCTAAGGCCCCCTTATCTTATATAGACAAGTTTGAAAGAGTCGCACTTAATTGGAGATTTCTCCGCCAAGAAACTCACATCCACTAATCCTATTGGGAGTTTTATTGGTTGACCATATCAAGTCTTATATTAAGTGGGATTGCATTCTCTGTTGTTATAATGGTGAAACATTAATAGGTCAAAACTTGCAATGCTGACTAATGAATTGGAGATGTGAAATTGTATTGATCAAAAGTGGACCACATATTAGGAAAATGGTCTTCATAAAAATACTTATGCATTTCATGCGATTAGTTCTCTTTTAGATTTAGATCAGCTTTGATTGGAAATTTCTCTATCAGATTCTGTCAATTATCTTTTAATCCATAAAGGTTTTATGTCCTACACACTTTTGGTTATTGACAGGAACCAAATTATATATATATATATATATTATAAATTTCTTATCCCAGTATAAATCAAAATGTCTAATCTTGTTAAATAACAATGATTTTTTTTTTTTTTTTTTTTTTTTTGCATGTGCATGCTTTTCTAGTCTCATATCCTAAGCCCATCATTGGCTGAATGTGTCTGAGTGAGACAATTTGAGTCCAATCCTATGCTTTATCCCTGTGATCTTGTTAGCTGGTTAATGCTTATTTAAAAGAAGATCCCATTGATATAAGATACAACTAAGTTTGATTTGCCAGACTAAACACCTTAGTCGGCTCTTCTTTTCATGATCCTCTGAATAATACATTATAGTATAATAACACAAACACAAATATAAATATAGAAATATATGAAAATTAGGCAATTATTGTTTATTTAAAGTTTTACTTTAAGTGAAACACCTAATGAGCAATGAAAAAGTATAAAACATTAATTTAAGAAAATTCTATTTATTCAAAGCCTAACAACTTGTTGGCATGCAGAGTGTGAATCACACATCACCAAAACAAGCAAACAAAGAAGCTGATGCCATCTAGGTCTTGAATAGTTCTGTCTTTTGTAAATAAATATCCAATAAGTGATCATTCTGTAAGAGATCTCTCTCTGTGGCCAAAGCTCTTCTGTAGAAAGTCATTATTCTAATCAATTCTTCTTTTTAATATGAAGTTAGACTGCATTATTTGTTGCCTTTGTATCTTACAGGTGTGAGAATCTTAATTTCTTAATTGTTTCTTTCAATTACACTGATTAAAAATCAAAAGTAAAGACAAGCATTTTGAGAGAATCAATTCCAAATTAAAAATACTCTTAACAATGGTAAAGGCATAGCTTTTCAATGGAGGGGTCATCATTGTAAACAATAATAATTTGCTAACTTTGCTCTTAACAGGTTTGTTCTGAGTCAAGCATACATGGAGCCATATAATTGACCGGCCATTATGGTCCGTCAATATAAATTTATTTTTAGTTACATAAATTGAGGGGTGGCAAAATATGACCCAACTAATTAACTTGATTTGTCAAACCTAGCCTATAAAAATATATGGGTCAATCACCGGTCTGATTTTTTTTACTCCCATAGAAAGGGCCGGGGTTAGGGTTATCCCACTTGACCCATGTAACTTCTCCTTATAAGTCATTTTCAAAAGGTTCCAATAAAATTAATGTAGAGTGTTACCTTAAAACATAAAGAAATAATCATATCAATATCTTATTTAGATCCCAAAAGAAGAAAAGGTGTAATACAATATTATCAATTCCATAATAATTTTTAAAATATTTTTAGATGAATCTGTGAAAAAATTAACACGGTGTCTTGTCGGATAGATTGTTAGACGTAAGTAGTCCCCATGACCACATCTCTAATAATCACAGGGCCCACTTGAGTTAGATGATAAGCTTTCCCCTTTTTATTTTGATTTTTTTTTGGGAAGAAATCTCTCTTGGGTGATTTATAAAAAGGGTTTTCCAGTCCTCTCTCTTGACTCACGGTTTTTGTTAAAGTACCCATTAACTCTAACTCATCTTGGAGTGAGTGACAAGGAGATAGGAGAAAACTCAAAGGCTATAGATCTCTCAGTAGGACGAGCTTTATATCAATCCATACCACTCATCATCAAGATCATGGCTCAAGGTATGCTTTTAGTCTTTTGGATTATCTATTGTTTAATGCATAGATCAAGATCCTTAGGTTTGATTTGAGTTGCAAACTATATTAGATCTTACAATTGATATCAGAGACAAGTTCTTGATTTATGCATTAGCAACGGTTTTTTGTTCGTCACCCTTTTCTTTTGAAGATTTGGGATGAGATTTTGGTGATATGTGATTATCTTCTTCACATCTAAGTTCTCATATATCATGCTTGATTATCTAGCACAAATTTTCGCATTTTTTGTATTCACTGGGTGTGAATGATCTATTGGCTTTGATTCACCCGTTTGAGTTTTTTCTAATTTTTAAGGTTTCTGGCATTTGTTGCTTAGTTTCCTAAGCTTGTAAATCTCAAAATTCATATGAAGAATTCCTCAAACTCAAGTGATAATTCACCACACCACTGGGAAATGAGATTGATTGCATTCAGTTGTAATTATTCAGGTGTTTTTTTGTTTTTTTTGCTATAAGGATAATTTCATTGAAAGAAAAAAAAAAAAAAAGCAGGGACCCCCAAAAAACAAAGACTCAAGAGCAAAGGAGAGAAATTCAGGTGTTGAATTAGTGTAATTATGGGGTTATACATCATGCAATTGGAGTGAAGTTGAATTGTTCTTTGTGGGGCGACCCACACTCTTATTATTATTATTTTTTTAAAGGAGTTAAATTTATGCTTTCTCCTATTTCTGATGTGGTAATTGGTAATCATGCTTTGCTGCAGTCCACTTTGGAATAGTGATAGTTTGAGTGAATATGTTCTCATTTTCCATGAAAGGTGAAATGCCAATGCTGGCTATAGATGCCGTGGTAGTGTCACTTAAACTTTTTTATATGGATAACATGCACAGGTTGTTATAGTATTATACGCCACAGAGAATAGATGATGAATCATGCTACAAAATCCCCCTGTTTTTTTGGGCTCATTGAAGGGAACTTCCCTTTTTTTTTTTTTTGGCAATTAAATCTGTTTAGTCAATTGAAAGTGTAATAGATCATAATTGTGACAACTGATTGATAGCTTATCAAGATTTCTGTTGAATCATCTTGTAGCTCCTCTTGTGAAATACTTCTTATTGTTTGTACTTTGTACTGCTATTTTAGTTCTGGCCATTTGGTTAAATGGTTTTGTTTTCCGTAAAATGTCTTAACATAGGCGGAGATGAACCATAATAGATTTTAGGCCCACCCTGGGTTTCATTCTGAGACTTTTACAAACTCAAATTAATCAGCTCCTTATTTTTTTTAAACGAAGACTTGTAATATTATCTTTTAAACTTCTAACTTTAGCCTTTATGTGCACTACATCATTTATATGCATAGCTATTTTCACAATTTTAAGAGGAAGATGCCCAAGTACAATTTTCAGAGGATGATGCCCAAGTAGAGCGTGACACTAATGTCGAGGAAGAATATGGAGAAAACGCCTATACATTTGATATCGTAGATAGGATAGAAATGAATGCAAAGAGGAATTCAATTGCAGATGCCATTAGGCGAGATAATTCTTCCTATGCCTGATTTTTATCTTCTTATGTCATGTTTTTTTTTTTTTTTTTTTTTTTCTTTCTCTGATTAATTGAATGGGCTGTGATGATGAATGCATTGGACTTTGCACATGAGGGTTGTCAACTTTTTAGTTGAGACTTGATTTGTTGGCTTGATGGATTATTATTTTATGACGGTATAAACCTCAACCTATTTGGAGTGATGGTGTGTGATGGTGCGATTTTCAATTTGTTTGAGAGATGGTGTCTGGTGGTATGTAATGGTGTGTGATGATGAAATGATGGAGATATTGTGTAATTGTGTTTGATGTTGTGATTTTTAAATTATTTAAAAGTTATAGGCCATGCTTTGATGGAAATTGTTGCGACCCTGGACTGGGTTACCGACCTAATCCGGGATCGGCAATCTAAATGATGCCGTGCCAAGTGCATTAGTTTTTTGGCTAATATGTATACGGATTTAATAAAGACATCATACCATCCATGCACATGATTTCCCACAGGTGTCCGCAGTGATGATACCACACGTACAAGGCATTTTTATTCAAGGTGCGGAAGCGTGTAACAAATCAAATTCGTACTTCATTTCATAATCAAAGAGATACAACATGATGTTAGAGTGGGCAATGATCTTTATAGTATTTTCCAAAAAGGTAAAGTTAAATATTTATACAAAAGATCAGTTAAATTATCACTCCCAAAAAAAATAAAGGCCAACAAAGGCCACTACAACCAAAAGAATTCTCAAAAATATGTTAGTCACAATCCCCAAAATGTTTCGTATCTCAAGGCTTGACCGAGTGTCTAAACGACATCGTCATCCTGTCATTTTCCTACTCGTTGAGGCTCTCCAGCCGCCTCCTCTGGCTCCTCCTCGGGATAACCGGCATTTGGACCTGAGTACCAAAAGAATAGGTCAGACACGATGGTCTAGCAAGTAGGTGAAAAGATATAACAATACAACAGTATTTAAAAATTACCTTGGAAAAACATTGAAACCTACCTTAACAATAGTTTTCATTTAAGAGAGTGCATCATTTATTAAAAATCACAAGTGCAATATGAAAACATATAAAGATACCAAAGAACAAGGAACTAGCAAGATGACAACCACACAAAGCTAAATCATCTATTACTAAAGTAATGAGAGCACATCGGGACGTTGATCTCAAATACACGAAGTGATGAGAGTCAATGAAATATATAAATACATATAACTATATGGGACCATGGCCGCGGATCGGGTATCGAGACGAGATGGGATCCAGGCTGCAGCTGGCGGGAACGGGAGGGGGACATCCAAGTTGGTAGATCAAGCCGACAAGGTCATCTAAATTTAGTGGTGCCGACTCATAGGTCATATGAAGGAAATCGGGACATGTACAAATATCTATATGCTGTAACACATAAACGGGGTGCCCATAGGCACAGATATCACTTTATTATCGGGCAATGCATAACAGGGCTAGCCAAAATGCTAAAAATGAAATCTCAGTATTTTCGGGGTATGACTATTCATGTAGTGTGAATTTCGAGAGAGGTGTATATGAAATTTCGAGTAAAATAAAACATAAATGGATTTCCTATAAATTGCCAAACCAATCATTGAGGGTTCAAGATTTAAATCAATGTGAACAAGGATCCCGTATGTCAGTTTCGATATAGACTTGGTACTCCATGAGATTTGGAGACATTCTGAGCTCCCTATACACATTGGTAAGCCCAAAATCCCTCAATGAATCTCCGTGATGGGGTTTCTTCCTCAAACGGAGCACTATACATCAACTCCTAGGTCTCCCCATCGCATTTGGTCTCCAAACCGGCTTCTCCCAAGCATATAAATATCATTCCCATTCTCCCAACACAGACCCAGGTCGACAGTGCACATGGCTCGAGCGGACCTAAAGTTGGCTCGAGCTAGGAGATCTTTGGGTGGGGTTTGCTCGAGCGAACTGTTACAAAATCTGTTTCTGATGTTCAGTTCGGCTCCTTCCTTTCTTCTCTTGCAAATCTCTATGAAGCTCCCTTTCTACACATATATGAGGGGCTCATGACCTCCTCTAAACCACACATAATCCACCATCAAAATCTCCCACAAATTTCATCAAAACCCCTCCTTTCCATCCACATTCAATCCCAATAGAAGACCCATCATTCATGAAATCCATTTACAACCTAAAGCAAGCTTTCATCAAAATAAATACGTACATTTCCATGAGATGAAACAAGAGAAGGGACTCATCAATATCCCTTTTCAAGCAATAAAACCATAGCAAGATAGATGGATGAAAACACATATACAATCACTAAAAATGATTGTTGCGAATCAAAAATCTTTTTCTAAAACATGTAACATTAAAAACTCATCATTTCATCCACTTGCCTTGGGTCCCAAAGTGGCTAAGCAACTCCTAATCACCCTCTCCATGCCACAATCTCCAAGCTACACAAAAAACCCCAAAACAAAAACCCATTTAGAAACCTAAATGATCAAAACAAGGAATGGGGAAGAAAAGGCTTGCAATAATGGAGGTGGAGCTTCTCTAAAGTTAGGAAAACCCAAATCTAAAGGATGAAAAGCGGATCTTAGTTGGAAGGTCTTCAAATGGACAGTATGAGCTCAAAGGAGACTCTAGTGGTGCTGGATTCCTCTACAAATGGTATCAATAAGGAGTTTTCAAGGTGAGGAAGAGGGTAGTGAAGCCTCATTCTCCATTGGTGCAAGATTGGAGTGGAAGAGAGATGAAGAAGCAAGAAGAAGAGAGGAAAGAAAACCTTAAGCAGCGCAGCCACTCCTCCCATGTTTTTGAGCCAAGAAGAAGGGGAAAGTGGAATGGGTTCTCTTTTATAGCAAATAAAGATGGGTCCAACTACTAGCAACGTTTGTTGGGCTAAGAGCATGGTTTTTCGGGCCTCGGATGAGTTCGACGAAGAAGGGAAAAGTAGTTGTAAAAAAATCTAGTTTTTAAAAAGTATATATATCAAGGGTTTTGGAGACATCGAATTTTGAGTCCAAATTTGGTGTAAAAAGACTATTTTGCCCTCGAAGTTGTAAAAGTCGTGTCTCTGGGTCTCGAATGGGGACCACAGCTTAAAATCTTGGTCTCGGTTGCGGTATCGGCTGGGTCGAAAAATCGATATCACATCAGTATCGGTCGCGGATATCGGTCCGTCACGGTCGTCGCGATGTGGATTTTCTTTTTAATCCAAAAAAATTCGCAAAAATATTCAAAAATATCCAGAATATTAGAACATGCTGGAAAACAATATTTTTTTCATTAATAAAAACAATAAATTAAAATCTCGGTCACCTTAAGTTATGAGTCCTATATGTGTCGCAGTTCGCTGCCTTCTCCAGTATTTCATATAATGCAACCATTATTGATGCTCATGATCAATTTATTAGTGTAAAATATAAGAAAATAAAGATAATATAATAATTATTTATACATTATTAATAAGCTATTAGTATTTACTATTTAGTATCATAAATACTCCAACAAAATTTTTTTTAAAGTAGAAGATTTAAAAAAAAAAAACATCACCCAAAATCATGTTTATAAGTAGATCTAGCATGAAAGTGTGTAGATCTAAGTGCATAACAGAACATAAACCCAAAAATGACATGCCAATGATCGTTTCATTCATTTTTATGCTTTATCGAAAAAAAAAATACATAATAGTAAAAATAAGGGAGTTAATTTGATTTTCTCTTACTAAATAAAATGATTTCTTCAAGAAATAGAGTTGGAAGTTGGAAATATATAAGAGAAAGAGCTATGGAGACATGGTTGCTCTAAGAAGATGAGGGAAGAGGAGAAGAAAATAGAAAAATAGGGAAAAAGTCACAAGAAAATCAAGGTTTTTAAACATTATCCATCTCAACCGATATTTTCAAAATATCGGTTCAGATATCGGTAATATCGGCCGAGATATCGGTTAAACCGATATTTTGCCTGACTCGGTATCGCAGCAAAATATAGTCGCGGTATGGGCCGATACCGATTCATATCGGCCGAGATTTTAAACCATAACGAGAATGGATTCAACATAAAAGTTGAAAAGGTTAACGAGATAAGTTAAACGGAGTTAAAACATGTATTTTTCGGAAATCCCTAATAAACCCCATGTACACGCAAAGTCACAAAGAGAACCCCCAACCCCCCACCACCCCCCCAACTAACACACAAATTAATTAGTGCTAATTGTAGTCACTCGAGTCAAGGTCTTACAGAAATGGTTGTAGTTTTAAAATAATAGGAGATTATGATGTTATGGTATGTGTGTAGATAATGGATGTGATCTTCAATGGGTCTATGTTGAATGTAAACTTGAGGGCCCATGTTGCATGTGTTCTTGAATAATATATGAAGGTGGGAAATATGCATAAGTTCATTTTTTACATAATGACAGAAACTACCCATGTAAAAAGAGGCAAATCCCTCTAAAAAGAGGAAAATAGAGGGCATACCAAACGATTTATTTAAAGTAGATCCGTTCATTACCAAATACATTTTGTTATTCTAGCCTCTTTTTTTTAATGGCTCTATTTTGATGGTCTGTCAGGAAAATAGTAGAGATGTCAAACAAGGGCTTAGTTATCCACTAATTCCAAGCTTCCTATTTTTTTTTATTTAAATACATTTATTTGAGAATTGAATGTGATTGGACCTTAAATGGATGGAATGGGTTGTTTTAGAAATGGAGTGTGGATGTTTGGAGGTGCCAAAAGGGTGAATTCTAAAGCTATGCGATGATATCTTACGGTGGGACCCCCACTCATATTTAAGTGAAATTTAGAGAGCCTCAAAGCATATAAGATGGAGTCTGGATCCTCTATCATAGGTGTTATATGCTTCCCATGAGTGGACTATTTGCGTCATGCCACGGTCCACAAGGAAACTACGTCAACTGCCCACTAATCAGTCTCTAACAAGTTCAATGAGTTTTCAAATTATATATATAAAGATTGCAGCCCTTTTCATGACAGAGCGACACGTGGCGCATCCTCAAACTTTTTGCAACGCTGTATTCCGGAATTACCCTTCTAATCTAATATCATGAAACTAACTCAAATTCTCCAATACTCTATCATCTAAAAGGTCTCAATGCAAATCTAAGATATTATTGAATTAAGATACTTATTCCTTCCCTAAAACATAGCATACAATAATAACCACTCTTTAGTTACCTTCAATGAGCCCCACGTATTATTAAACTCACAAATAAAAAACTAAATGCTTGTTTGTTATGATTTTAGTGATAGGTGGACATGTATATATTAAATGTTGTTGCAGATCAATTTGTGGAACCCTCATCATGTTAGATCCAAGTTGCATAAATATGGGGCACTTTCATTGGCGGTATTTTGCTACTTTTTTTTGTTATTTTTCTTTCAGTATTTGGTGTGGTTAATCCATGGGGACTATCATGGAAGCCAGTCAATTTCAAAATCCACACTTAATATATAATCATTTATATTTACTAATTTAAGAAAATAAGTCTAAGAGTCCATTATGAAAGCCAAATCATTTTTCTTTCCAAACTCACAATTTACAGGGGCACTTTCATAGGCTGTATTTTGCTATTTTTTCTCCTTATTTTCCTTTCAATATTCAATAAGATTAATCTGTGGGGCCCATTGTGGCCATTTTTTTTCCTTATTTTTCTTTAGATATTTGGTAGGATTAATTAATCTGTGGGGCCCATTGTGGAAGCCAATTAATTTTAAAATTCATATTTAATTAAAAAATAATGCTCAATTTATGTCTAAGCACAAATATAATCAAATCAAGGTCCTAAAATCTTTACTATTTACTTAATCTTTTCCTAAAATTTTCCAACTACCTAAAATTTCTCCAATGAGTTTTCATCTTTATTATGAGTTATATATTAATATTCATTTATAATTTATTTAAATATTTAAAAATATTTCTAATTAAAAACTTAAATGATTTTTAATTATGGCATGCTTTGGGTGTAGGCCTATTGCACTATTTTTATATATAATGACAGCAACCTCTTCATGAGAGAGAGGCACGTGGCGTGCTTTCTGCCTCTCCCACAATACTCTCAAAATAATAAAGACATAACCATTTTCAAATTTAAACGGCTTATCCACTCCCTCACCATTCTTCCCTAAAACGTAGTACATAATAGTAGTTTCTCTTTGAACCTTACCAAAATCAATTTTCTATATATAACATTCACCATTTACATTAAATGGGCCCCACATATTACTAAACAGATAAAAAAAAGGTAGAAATGTTATTTGAAGGCTTATACATTTCCTCACCATTCTTCCCTAAAACATAGCATATAATAGTAGTTTCTCTTTGGACCCTACCAAAATCTATGAGTCCCATTATGAAATCCAAATCTTTTCTCTTTCCAAACTCACAATTTACGGAGGCCACTTTTTTTGCTATACCAATACACGAAGAGCTTTTTTTATACCGGAATGGGGGCCACTTTCATCGGCCATATTTTACTACTTTTTTCTACTTATTTTCCTTTCAATATTAAGTAAGATTAATCTGTGGGGCCCATGATGGACTTTTTTCTCCTTATTTTTCTTTGGATCATTGGTATGATTAATTAATCTATGAGGCCCATTGTGTAAGTCATGATTGATTCCAGAATCCACATTTATTTCTGAAATGACAATCAGTTTATGGCTATGTACAAATATAATTAAATCAAGGTCCTAAAATCTTTACTATTTACTTGATCTTTCTCTAAAATTTTCCAGCTACTTAAAATTTCTCTAATGAGTCTTTATCTTTATTATGAATTATATGTTAATATTCATTTACAATTTATTTAAATATTTATAAATATTTCTAATTAAAAATTTTAATGATTTTTTTTATTAATTACATGCAGGCCTACTGCACTAGTAATAAAGAAAAGGTGCAAGAGGTTCTCATAGAAAAGTGAAACTAAAATACAAGATCAAGTGTCACCTGAGAAATCTCATTCGCGTCCAATACTTTCCCAGGTCATCTCCTCTTAATTGGAATGACTTCTCCCTCGTCAGATAAGACAGTGCATGCAACACGAAGTTCAATCATGCAGTTGGACAAACTTGTATTAGAGTGAGATTTTGCTAGATCCCATATAAAAGAAATGAGTTTATTTCCAAAGATCTAGATTTTTAATAAGTACGTTACAAGCACAGGGGAGCGGTCTCACCCATTGAACCATGGTGCGCTTACCAAACCTTTATGAAAATTTTGGAGCCGCTTCAAAATATTCAATAAAAATGATGGGTCAACTCTCAAAATCCACATGAAAATTGAAGGTTGTAGATGCAACAGAAGCAAGGATTTATAAGAGCTGTCTGCTACAAACGCGATAAGGACAGCGTCGGCTTGAATCAGGCATTGGTATGGAGATTTGTGACTGTCTATGAGAGATCAGTCACGTATGATTCACTTTTCAAGATCCAAGGGCAAGGATGGACACCCTGGATGTAAAAGATGATGAAGGAAAATTGTACACCTAGTGGAAGGAAGATGATTTGTTGAAAGTAATGCCAATTATATCTCTCATGTCTATATATAGCCATTTGGCTAATGAGATTTCTTGTGAGGGGTGTCTCTTTGTGAGTGGGGTTCACCAACATGTAAACACAAGTGAGCCCCATCACAAATGCCAACATCTCTCACTCGCACTGAACAAGTTTCATTCCATTATATCACTAATTTCCATCATCAAATTCCACAAAGTAAAAATGGACCTGAAGAGTGGGACCTCCACGATGCCTATTCACAGGGAGAATGTAAATTAATTCACCATCTGACTAGAATACACCAACTCACCGACATGTCAGTCTGCCCTAGATACTCTCATGACCACACTAGATTGGATATTGACTCATATCCTTGAGTCGTGTTCAACACACATACGTGTTTATTCAACTTATCAAGTAAAAGACTCTTTACAAACATTTCTTTTTATAAAATAACATATTTATACATATATATATATAATTTAAAAAATTATCTGTCTTAAAACTTTTAAAATACTCGATATAGCCCGGGCTGATAAGTATCGTAAGCACGTATAAACTAAAGTGTGATGTCAAGGGGTCTTCCCATGGACTTGCGAGGGTCAGAATCAACCAAGCAGCTTTCCTAGCACGGCGGCTCGTAGGCTCCTATGTCGCCGTGGTACAACCGCAGCTAAAGTAGTATCATCGATCTCATCTTTTCAAAACTATCAATTTCCAAACTATCAATTAGAGTCCCCACCCCTCAAACCAGATACAATCAATTAGAGTCCGCACACCTCAAACTAAATTCCTGCGTCTGTCAATGGCACAGGGAACCGATCAACCGATGCTTTTTTTTCCATAGGCACTTTAGATTACTGTTAGGGCACGTTTGGGAACGGACAGAGGGTAGGATTCCTCGCCCAAAATCCATGATTGCGCGGATTTTTATGTTTGGTTCAGCATGGACTTCACTAAGATGGACTGAAGACTTCTGCTCTTCTAAATATTTCAAGAGTCTCACCTCCCCCCTTAGGATCCGTGGAATCATCCCCATCAAGGATTTGCGGAGCTACAGTATTCCTGGACGGTAATATAGGGCAGACCGGTTTTTGCGTTTTTTTGGTTTTTATGGGCCCCATAATCAAGATCGGAACCGATGATTGTGTTAAGAAGGTCCATAACGGCTATGTCCCAAAATTTCAACCGTTGATTCATCTTAGATCTTGCGATATTTGCAAAACCGTGAGGGACAGTGAGGATAAGTTAAGGACATTTACAGTAAGTGTAATGTAGCCCTAATAAGTTTTTGCTTTGGGAATGTACCTTTTAGATTCCCTAATCAAGATCCAAACCGTTAGTCATCTTTAAAAACTCCAAAACGGCCACCTCACCAAATATCAGCCGTTAATTCATCTTATATCTCCAGATATGTGCCAAAACGTCTTACATTGCATACTATTATTGAAAACAGTCCGTGTTTTCTCATTTCTGGGTTTATGTGGGCTCCACGATCAAGATCCAAACCGGTCATTAGTTCTAGAAGGTCGAACACGGCAAGGTGACCAAATATCATCCGTTGATTCCTCTTATATCTCGAGATATGTGCCAAAACATCTCACTGTTTATACTAATTTTAAAAAAGGGAATAAAAACAGCCACTTTTTCCAAATCTTATGGTTTATGTGGGTCCAAAATCATTATCAAAACCAGTCATTAGTTCGGGACGGTAAAACACGGTAAGTTGACCAAATTTCAACCGTTGATCCTTACTGTATCTTTAGATATTTGTAAAAACATCAATTGGATCATATATTCTACAAATTGTAGGAATCCTCCCTCCATCCAAACATGGAACTTTCATTGGGAATCCTACTTGAGGATTGTGGCTTTCTTTGGAGGTGGAGAGAATCCTCTGAATAAAGGATTTCTCCCCCTAACATGTAACGTTGCCAAACGTGCCCTTAGTGTTGGCAGGATGAACACATGCTTTTCCTTGTGAATACCACGTGCTCTGGCAGAAAAAATGGACTTACAGTAGCGGTGAACGGGTCCGAGCAGTTTGAGTGGGTTAACCAAAACCCAACCGGTTTAAATGCGGGTCAGATTTTCAGACCCATGACCAACCTAAACTTGTGGCTCAGGATATCCGGGTCAAATGCAGGCCGGAATAGTAGGTCAAGTTGTATTTTGCCACATCTATCAAGACTCTTCTAAGGTAATTTTGTCCCTTAAAACTTTGAGGATCAAAATCCAAAGGCTAGGATCACTTGAATGGCTTGTTACATATTTTTTTAATCCACATCCAAGCCTCTCAATAGATACTCCTGAGCCTTCATGCATCTAGGTGGACCCCGCTAAAAGTAACTTGAGTTAGCAAAACCTGCTCTAAGTAATGGTGTTTATGTCATTTATCCATAAAAACCTAAGTAATATGTTATAACGTCCGCTAAAGAGCGTTCAACGTTTAGCATCACTATATTTGAGATATGATATTATTTAAAGGGAGGTGCTCTTGTGAGAGACACTCTCACTTTATTATGAGAGATAAGGTGGGGGCCCTCACATCTAGTCCAGTCTTCTATTATTTTTTATTTTTCATATTTCTTTATATATTTTAACGCCGGCATTACAGTACCAGTCCAACATAGATAGCTAGCCCATCAAGGATGGCTCTTTCCATCCCCCTTGGTTCTGTGATCAGTGGGGCCCCATCGAGGATGGATCTAGGGTAATTCTCCAAAACATGCCACTTTTCAAGCGCCCCCTTTTCCAGCACCTTTTTTGGCTCAAGAGGCAGCTTACCTTGAATCCATTTAGTCTTTTCACACGCTACCCCACCAAGAATAGTGTCGCATCCAAATCTGATACTCATTGGATTGAAATCATAAGAAAATGATGCCTCTACAACTATTAAATTTTAGGACATACATAGGTAAGTCTCACATAGATCTTTCCATCAACGGACTTTCATAATCATTATGCATCCTGGTGAGACCTATTAGGAGAGGCATTTTTTTCCTTAAAAAATTATGTGTGCTGTGTGCACGGGTGCAGGTGGGCGTGTGTAAAGAACAGCTTTTGGATCAGATTTCATATGGCCATTTAGGATCATTTTTAGCGAAAAGAACAGTCATGAGCTTGTTTGTTCTAATTCTTTGAAGGACCTGAAGATTAACAACTAATTAAATTGAGATCTATGTAAAATGCTATTTTTTGGACCATCAAATTCACTACAATAAACCCATGTAGTGAATTTCTTTTGGTGACTGATTAGTGATTACTGATTCGAAAACCTTATAATGGTCAGGTTGCGCGACGCACGCACAATTGATTCACCCATCAACGGAAATAAATATTTACATCAAAAGTATATTTCCCTTTGCCAAGTTATCCAAGTACTCATTGAGCTTCCTTGATTTTGTTGGAATCAACTCACCAATTCAAGTTATTAGTTTGTATGGCTCAATAGAAGTTAATAAATCTTAGTTAACCGGGCCCCTGGATTGCCCAACTTGTACTGTAATTAGAAGTAGGCCTGTTATAGATCTACTGTGATTAAGAAGTAGTATTTGGGTGTAACAGGATTTTGAAGCTGATATTGTAAATAGAGACTAAGAGTCTCTAGGATGTACACCTCTTTTGATTGCATAGTGAATTCTCCCGTTAATCCCCATGGACGTAGGCCAAAAGCCAAACCACGTAAATCTCTTTGTTCTCTTGTGCGTGATTGATCTCTTCTCATGGGCCCTAGATCACAACAAATTGGTATCAGAGCGTTCGCGTGATCGGAGGAGATTCGACAGATTGGATCTCAGAGGGTTGGAGTTGTGGCTACATGATCAACGGATTAGATCTCGAGATTGAGATAGTGTTTTCTGGATCGTGCGGAGAGGGAGATCGTTTCATCTCGAGGTGGGTCACGATCGAAGAAGAAGAAGAGATCGGAGAAGAGTATCTAGTTGAGGAAACAGAGGATCAAACTCTATTTGTCTCTGAGAACGATCAAGTTCGGTTGCTGCAGAGGTTCACCTCTTCAGATTGCCGGAACCGGAGAGGAAGAAGACAGCAGGAAGGGTGAGTGGTTTGTGCTCTGTTTTCTCTGTTTGCATACCGGAGAAGAAGGAGAAACAGCAGGGCGGTTTGGGTTTTTTGTTATTGGCTAGGCCCCACCTCGCCGTGAAAAAACACCGCTGGAATCGTCTCCGTTGCCACTGCGCCTCGCCGGAGAAGAACCCTGCTGCTGTCGCCGGAGCCCCCTGTTGCCGTGCCGTGCCTTGGCCGAAGGAGAAGCAGCGGCGCTATTGTTTGGTTGCAAAAGGAGAAGAGGGGGAAGAAGACGACCCTTCTTGGGTCGGTTTCTGGACGGGTTTGAGTTCAGGTCAGGTGAAGCCTGACCCGCTTGAAAAGCCCATCCATCAGTCCGGGTTGGGTCCAGTCCAGGTTGACCTGACCCGTGCCGCAGAAGCCCAGTAGCAAAGCCAGCAGGAAAAGGCGCTGGTACAGCGCTGACGTCAGCAGATCCGTACGGTCAAAGCCAGTTTGACAAGATCAAAGGCTGAAGTTTGTTTTCGCGATATCTTGGAAATTCGAAGTCTGATTAGAGATCCATTTGAACCTACGAACTCGTTGTGAGCAGATCTGCATGGTTATGTCAGAAGATTGGTTGTTCAACGGTCAACAAAGGAGATTGACTAATTAGAGCGTAAAAATAAGTTTCTGCGATATATTAGCCATCCAAAGTCGGATTTCAAATCCGTTTCTTCCAACATGCTCGTGGTCTTCAGATCTATACAGATACTGTGAAAGATTTACGTAATGGATGTAAAGTTTAAAATTGAGAAATTCAATGGAAACAACGATTTCAGTCTGTGGCGTTTGAAGATGCATGTTTTGCTGGTTCAGGATGGGTTGCATAAGGCTATGAAGGGAAAGAAAACTTTGTTTGACAAATTGTCTGATGATGAGATTGACGAGTTGCTAGAAATGGCGTACGGTCAGATTCTGTTATGTTTTAGCGATGGTGTACTGCGAAAGGCTGCTCAGGAGAAAACTGCTACTAGCATATGATAGAAGTTGGAGAACTTGTACATCATGAAGTCTCTCACAAATCGCTTGTACCTGAAGAAACGATTATTCACGTTACAAATGCAGGAAGGTATGTCTGTTTCAACTCACCTTGATTCTTTCACAAAAGTTATCATGGATCTGGAAAATATCAATATTGAAATTGATGTTGAGAATCAAGTTATCATGTTTTTTTGCTCGTTACCACCCTCATATGAGCATTTTGTTGATACCATGATGTATGGTAGAGATACTTTGTCCAAAGAGGATGTAGAGGCAGCCTTGAACTTTAAGGAGTTGAAGAAAAAGGTTGCGATTGACAATGATGGGATTGACGAGTTGCTAGAAAAGGCGTACGGTCAGATTCTGTTATGTTTTAGCGATGGTGTACTGCGAAAGGTTGCTCAGGAGAAAATTGCTACTAGCATATGATAGAAGTTGGAGAACTTGTACATCACGAAATCTCTCACGAATCGCTTGTACCTGAAGAAGCGATTATTCACATTACAAATGCAGGAAGGTATGTCTGTTTCAACTCACCTTGATTCTTTCACAAAAGTTATCATGGATCTGGAAAATATCAATATTGAAATTGATGATGAGGATCAAGTTATCATGTTGTTTTGCTCGTTACCACCCTCATATGAGCATTTTGTTGATACCATGATGTATGGTAGAGATACTCTGTCCAAAGAGGATGTAGAGGCAGCCTTGAACTCTAAGGAGTTGAAGAAAAAGGTTGCGGTTGACAATGATGGTTCGAGTGAAGATTTGGTAGTACAAGGAAGAACAAAAGACTCCAGTAGTAAGGGCAAGCATAGATCCAACAGGAAAAATATTGAATGTTATTATTGCCATAATAAAGGGCACATTAGAAAAAACTGTCCGAAAGGGAAAGGAAAGGAAAAGAAATAATAGAAGATTCGTCATCTGATGATTCAATCAGTATTGCAGATGGAAGATCAGATTATGTTTCAAACAATGTACTTTCTGTGATTGAAAATGAAATTCGTCGTCAGAATGAATGGATTCTTGATTCAAGTTGTTCCTACCACATATGTCCCAATAAGGACTGGTTTACCACTTATAGAGAAATCGACGGTGGTAATGTCTTGATGGGCAACAATGTTGCATCTAAGACGGTTGGAATTGGAACAGTGAAAATCAAGATACATGATGGAATTGTTAGAGCGTTGGCAGAGGTTCGGCATGTTCCTGATTTGAAAAAGAATCTTGTTTCTCTTGGTGCCTTGGACTTTGACGTTTATAAGTTCTCGGCTGAAGGTGGAGTTATGAAGGTTGTGAATAGTGCTCTGGTTCTTATGAGAGGCAATAAAGTTGGAAACTTGTATGTTTTGTCCAAAAATACTGTTACAGGTGGAGCTGCAATGTCTTCCTCAGATGATCATGAATCTGTCTCAACACGCTGATGTCACTTACGCCTGGGTCACATGAGTGAGAAGGGATTGACAATATTGAATAATCGGAATTTGCTATGTGGCACAAAGACATGTAAGTTGGATTTCTGTGAGAGATGCATTTTCGGAAAGAATTGAAAAGTCAGTTTCAAAACATGTATTCATCGCACGAAAGGTATACTTGATTATATTCATTCAGATGTATCGGGGCCTTTTAAGGTTTACTCTAAGGGTAGGTTTCGGTTTATGCTGACTTTTATTAATGATTATTCAAGAAAAGTCTGATTTATGCTCTGAAGACGAAAGATCAGACCTTTATTACATTTAAACAATGGAAGGAAATGGTTGAGAAACAAACTGGCAGGAAGGTAAAGAAGTTGAGGACATGTAATGGCAAGGAGTACAGAACGACAGAGCTTGATAACTATTGCAAAGATCATAGCATAGTTCGGCATTACACCACTACAGAAACTTCGCAGCAGAATGGAGTTGCAAACAGGATGAACATAAAAATCTTGAAAAGAACTCGTTGTATGTTGTTTACTGCAAGATTGTCCAAGGACTTTTGGACTGAGGCAATAAATGCTGTGAGCTACTTGATAAATAGGTCTCAACACACAAAGATTGGTTGCGAAACACCGGAAGAAATGTGGTTAGGTAATCCGGCTGATTATTCTAACTTGAGGATCTTCGGTTGTCCGGCTTATGCTAGCGTGAAAACCAATAAGTTAGAACCAAGGACTGTAAAGTGCATCTTGGTGGGATATGCTTCTAGGGTAAAAGGATACAGGTTGTGGTGTATCGATCAGGATTCCCTCGTCCCAGAATACAGGAGATAGTCAGACTGTGCAGCAGATGCAGCGAACAGAGCCGCAGATGCCACAGACAGGTAGACCGCAGAGAGAAAGGGAACCGCCGTTAGATACGGTTTTGAGAATATGACGACGCATGCGCCGACATCAGACAGTAGCCGTGATGATATGGTTGCATATGCATTGACGACTAAATCTCTTAAATTAATGGAAGGGTTGGAAAGTAGTCAACAGGCAGCAACTATGACAGAAGAGATAGAATCTCTTGATGAGGAAAATCAGGCCATCGGATCCAAGCTGTTCTACGAGGAAGAGGAATGAGCTTTCAGTGCAGGCAGAGTGCAATTTAAGGTTCTTGATCATGTATGTAGTTTGAAGAAATCATTGTATAAGTCGAAGCAAGCTTCTAAACAATGGAACAAGCGATTTGGTACTTTCATGAAGGAATGGGTTAAATTCAAGTTCAAGCATTGCTTGAACTTGATTGATGTGCTCAGTATCTGAATGCCCTAAGGGGTAGGTGGAGACGGTGAGACATGTTTTGTGCATGAGGATCAGCTTCAATGTTTGCCAAGGTGGAGATTTATTAGTTTGTATGGCTCAATAGAAATTAATAAATCTTGGTTAACCAAGCCCCTGGATTGCCCAACTTGTACTGTAATTAGAAGTAAGCCTGTTATAGATCTACTGCGATTAAGTAGTATTTGGGTGTAGCAGGGTTTTGGGGCTGATATTATAAATAGAGACTAAGAGTATCTAAGATGTATACCTTTTCTAATTGCATAGTGAATTCTCTCGTCTTTCCCCGTGAGCATAGGCCAAAAAGCCGAACCACGTAAATATATGTAT